>CAJZCY010000003.1:36882500-38082500 GCA_914969975.1 Anopheles atroparvus
GAATACCCCCTCTCGGCATTGGAAACAATATTGGATAAGTTATGGCAGAGGGGGTTCATTCTACAGTTTAATGATCTGTTCCTGCTTCTCATAGACACTCTAGAGCTTGAAAACTATAGCTTCAATGGCAAGACTATTGTTCATATAATTACCTACTGCCATCATCTACTGATGGCAGACATAAAGGCAAGAATATCTCCATCACAGGAAGGATCGAACTCGGCCTGCTGGGCTACTATAAAGATGAGAATTGAGAGTTTTGTGATCTGTTACCCTAAATTTTTGGCGGAAGTTTCGGAGAATCCGGACCTGTTCAATCTTCTGCTTAACTGCCTTAATCCGGAAGACAAGGAACTTTACAGCGTGGCTGGCGTAAATTGCGAACATTACTATGTGAATGTTCTGTACAACACTCTTTCACCGGTTGCGTTGCATGCAAAAGAGTACTCCATCCTTCTGCAGACATTGTCCTGCATTTACCGCTTTGATACGATCATTCACATTTCCGATGATATTTGGAAAGATCTTACCGATGACTACTACACCGTTTTCTTCCACATACGCAGTCGCTTGAGAACGTATAACTTGGTGAGTTAGCTAAATATTGTTCAACTACATAATTTAATGTTTGTTGCTGCGTTGACTAATGAATTACAATTCACAGGGCAACGACAGGAAGCTGATGGAAGCTTACACAATATCCATTACTCGGCTGTGCGTGTTGATAGAAATTACCAACGCGACCGAAAATGTGTTCACGCTAGCCGATTATCTGGCAAATGATCTACGCATACTGAAAAAAATGAAGCTAAATGATGAAGCGAATGCACTTTTTTATCGGCTGTACAAAAATACCCTATACGCATGCGTACAGTATGCCTTACAACATACTAACAATCAACGATACAAGAAGAAACCGGCCCAGCTCGCCAAACAAGTCCAGACGTTTATGACTGAACTTTGTGCGCAACTGGATTTTGTTGAGGATCATACGATTGATGTCGGCAGACACATCGTGGTTACACTTTGCGATATGCTTTTGTTGACTCAGCCAGGGGAGCCGAACACCGTACTGAAGGGAATGCAACCAACGGAATATACGGTAGAGCAGGATGTGTTGGAAAAGCTGGCAAAATACGTGGAGCGGAATGTGTTCAGTGGAGGTAAGTGCAAACTTTTAATAACTAGTGTAGTTAATATATACGATTACAAAACTCGTGCTTATCAAGTCATAATTAACGTAATTGCGAAAAAGAAATTCTGATCGTCGGCTTAATGAGTTCGATCAATCTATTCGAATGATTTTTTTAAATTTATTATTATTATTATTTCTTTATTTCAATGTCTGTCATAGAGGCTTATGTTTAGCATGTTTTATTATTAACAAGTTTACAAGTGGAGATTTACAAACAGTCTTACTAATTAACGAACATGTCTAAGTCGCTCGCGAAAAACATTTACGGAAACGTGGAAGTCGAAATATTCACTTAAACTATTAAAAACACGCGACATAGCTTGAATGGGATCGTTTTGTCCATACATCGTCCGTCTAAAACTAACAGAAAGGAGAGGACGTTGCCTGGTAACTTGTCTAGGTGTGTGTATGCCGGTCTTTGCCAGAAGCCTCGGCGCGTCTATTTTACCCTTTATTAGTCCCGCCATAAATATGGCTTGGGCGTGCCTTCGTCTGATGTAGAGTGGTTCAATACCCAGCAGCAAACAACGGGAGTGATACTCGGGGAGTTGATTCGGGTCCCTCCACTAAAGTTCACGAATCGCATAACGTGTCAATTTTCTTATTATGACGGCATTCGCCGTATTTTCAGCACCGCCTGTGCTGATAGGTATAATAACCTCAAGGCATTTTCTCCTTGTATTTTGCCTTATCCCGGGCGTACTCGGTTATTCGTGTACGATAGTTACGATCACTCATGGAATACTTGGTTAGGCAGGAGAGTGCATTTAGGGACTTGGAAATTCAGGGACTTGGGCCTGAACTGTATACATCAAATACTAAAAAAGGATCTCGAAACATGGTAATTTGCCTTTGGCCACGTATGTACGGATGGGCTATGCAAGAACTGCTCTGTGAGCTATGCGGTGATGTCTCTCCGTGGCTGTGCAAATGTTTCGTCATACTCCAAGCCTTGTCATGTTATGACAATATTCTCCCTAAAATGATGAAATTATTATTTAGCTAGGTTGATCTGCAAAACTGGTAAGGTTTTGAAGATCTTTATTTCTTTATACATCAGCACAAGCAACTTGCTCATCAATTTTAAGGTAGAATCAAAATAGGGCATGTGTAACCATGGCTGCAATGTACAACGATGCTCTTTGATTCAATGTTGAATCTGCTGCCTCCTGAAAATCCACACAATGTGTGGATTATCATAGAACTCATTGGAAAAGTTATAGTACTTGTGATCTGGAACTGAATTCATTGCTATTCGAATCGTCTTGGAGCTTGGTCGTAATCGGTCGGAAGTAGAATTGAGCATTTAATCGAATTTCTTAGCACTTCTTGATCGAATTTGAATTAGAGCGACAAAAGTTAGGTAAGTCTGTTGGTTTAAACGGCTGGATTAGCTTAGAAAACAAATTTTTATATAAGTTTAAACTTAACATAGCCCAGAAATATGCGTGAAATAGTTCATCTTCAAGCTGGACAATGTGGCAATCAGATTGGTGCCAAGTTCTGGGAAGTGATTTCCAACGAACATGGCATCGATGCTACCGGAGCATTCCAAGGAGAGAATGATTCGACCCTGCAGTTGGAAAGAATCAACGTTTACTATAATGAAGCAGCTTGTGGCAAGTATGTTCCGCGAGCCGTATTGATCGATCTGGAGCCGGGTACGATGGACTCAGTACGCGCGGGTCCCTATGGGCAGCTCTTCCGTCCAGACAACTTTGTGTTTGGCCAATCCGGTGCTGGTAACAATTGGGCGAAAGGGCACTATACGGAGGGTGCCGAACTGGTCGATTCTGTGCTGGATATCGTTCGTAAGGAGGCGGAAGGTTGCGATTGTCTGCAGGGCTTCCAGCTCACTCACTCGCTGGGCGGCGGTACTGGGTCTGGCATGGGCACGCTGCTTATCTCAAAGATCCGAGAGGAATACCCGGACCGTATAATGAACACATTCTCGGTGGTACCGTCGCCAAAGGTATCCGATACGGTCGTTGAGCCTTACAATGCGACGTTGAGTGTTCATCAGTTGATCGAAAATACGGATGAAACCTTCTGCATTGACAATGAGGCGCTGTATGACATATGCTTTAGAACACTGAAGCTCACAACACCAACGTACAGCGATTTGAACCATCTGGTCTCGGCTACAATGTCTGGCGTCACGACGTGCCTACGATTTCCGGGCCAACTAAATGCTGATCTTCGGAAGCTGGCCGTCAACATGGTTCCGTTCCCTAGACTGCACTTTTTCATGACCGGCTTTGCGCCGCTTACTTCACGCGGTGCCCAACAGTACCGCGCCCTCACCGTGCCGGAATTGACCATGCAAATGTTCGACTCCAAGAACATGATGGCGGCGTGCGATCCACGACACGGACGCTATCTTACGGTCGCAGCAATATTCCGTGGACGCATGTCGATGAAGGAGGTAGACGAACAAATTACGAATATCCAGAATAAAAATAGCAGCTACTTTGTCGAATGGATCCCGAACAATGTGAAAACTGCTGTTTGCGATATCCCTCCACGTGGTCTGAAGATGTCGTCTACATTCATCGGAAATTCGACTGCTATTCAGGAGATTTTTAAACGCATTGCCGAACAGTTCACGGCCATGTTCCGGCGCAAAGCGTTCTTACACTGGTTCACAGGTGAAGGCATGGACGAAATGGAGTTTACCGAGGCCGAGAGCAATATGAATGATCTCGTGTCGGAGTACCAGCAGTATCAGGAAGCAACCGCCGATGAAGAAGGGGAAATGGATGAAGACGAAGAAGAAGGAGGGGAGGATTAAAACATTAATGCCGGTTGAACTTAGTAATATTGTTTTCATTTAGCTGCTCATTGTGTTACTAGTAAAATGAATAAAATTATTTGTTTCCCTTATTAAAACAGTCACATTTTGTGTATGATTTACTTCGGTTATGTTCAATGTAAACATCATTATGAAAGTTGTCTTATCTCTTTTACAGATGAAGAAGCGAATGTTTTATCAGCAAAAAAACGTTTGCTTTTAACATACAATAAACTATACAGTAGTTATTCGACATTGCCACGTCTCGCCGATACCCGTCACATCATAAAGCATTATGGAGTGAATACTGCATTTACGATGGAACTGGAAGAATTATTGAGCATAATATACTCGATTAGCACTGATGATTTTTTTGAAATCGTGACTGAAGTGCCGTTCGAGTATTGCCAGAAAAAAGGATGCTACTACAAAACAAAGGTTTGTATGTTTAAATACTGCATTTGCACAGCATTGTAATCACCCTCAATATTGTTTATTTTAGGCATTTATGAAAAATTTACAATCATTTCATGCCAAACACTTGGAACGCATCGTGGACGCTGATGAATATTGTTTTAGTGTATGCCATCGTATCGTGAACACATTACTGGAACAATATTTTGGTTCGAATGAGGTTGTTAAGAATACGACCTGTAAATTGTTCTTGTTTTTGCAGCCCTGGGTGAAGAAAATGTCGAATGACACAAAAAAGAAGCTGTAAGTAATACACATCGTGCCCGTGTTTGTACCGTAAGAAGGAAGTAATTTGAAACAATTAAATGCTTTCATATTTTAGGAGCCGTGAGATTCGCCACAATCATAATTATGCCAATATTACTGGTGATGCAAACGATGCAATTGTTAAGATGACCAAGAAGTTCCTGAACTATATGAAAACATAGTTTTTGAAGCTCTTTGATCTTTATCGAAAACCTTTTCTTTATGTTCCCAATATAATAGCAGAATAATATTAAATCCTGATTAAGAAATTAAATAATATCTATACGGCATGCAATATCAAACATATATAATGCCCTTTATCAAATCGTTCAAATCAATATGTATTTTTGAAAGGAGAAAAGAACTTTAGACTAAGAAATCAGATTTCTAGGAAGCTTCAGGTAGAAATTTTTGCATCTTCAAATTCTTTGAAAAAAAAACAAGAAAAACTGAATACAATTTAAATGGTCCGTTAATAAAGTTTTTAATTGAAAAATTCATTACTTTACTTCACTTGTGAATATTAAGCTAGAATTGAGGAAAGAAAAATTCAATTCAATAATGGAGTTGTATCGATATTCCCAAGACTTTTAAAAAATGGTTAATTTTTTTTAATTGCGGAGTCTTCAGGGGTCCGTTGATCAGCAATTATGACTCGAGTTAATGCGCAGCTGGATTCAAACGAGGATCATATGACCGATGTCGGCAGAGCAGATCTTAGTATTCACACGCTGCAGGCAAGCCGAATATCGTAATGAAGAGAATGCAATCAACGTGGAGGTAAGTGTAACTCAAATTTTTATCGTAATTGATATAAAAAATCACATAAAGTCGTAGATATTAACTCGCAAAGTAATTGCCAAATAGTTTTTAAAATGTTTGGCTTATTGTGTTCGACCAATGCATTCGAATGATTTTATCGTTTATAAATCATAGTTACCCATGGAATACTTAGTTGGGTAGGCCTGGTCTTGTCATGACAATATTCTCCCTAAAATGATGAAATTATTATTTAGCTAGGTTGATCTGCAAAACTGGTAAGGTTTTAAAGATCTTTATTTCTTTATACATCAGCACAAGCAACTTGCTCATCAATTTTAAGGTAGAATCAAAATAGGGCATGTGTAACCATGGCTGCAATGTACAACGATGCTCTTTGATTCAATGTTGAATCTGCTGCCTCCTGAAAATCCACACAATGTGTGGATTATCATAGAACTCATTGGAAAAGTTATAGTACTTGTGATCTGGAACTGAATTCATTGCTATTCGAATCGTCTTGGAGCTTGGTCGTAATCGGTCGGAAGTAGAATTGAGCATTTAATCGAATTTCTTAGCACTTCTTGATCGAATTTGAATTAGAGCGACAAAAGTTAGGTAAGTCTGTTGGTTTAAACGGCTGGATTAGCTTAGAAAACAAATTTTTATATAAGTTTAAACTTAACATAGCCCAGAAATATGCGTGAAATAGTTCATCTTCAAGCTGGACAATGTGGCAATCAGATTGGTGCCAAGTTCTGGGAAGTGATTTCCAACGAACATGGCATCGATGCTACCGGAGCATTCCAAGGAGAGAATGATTCGACCCTGCAGTTGGAAAGAATCAACGTTTACTATAATGAAGCAGCTTGTGGCAAGTATGTTCCGCGAGCCGTATTGATCGATCTGGAGCCGGGTACGATGGACTCAGTACGCGCGGGTCCCTATGGGCAGCTCTTCCGTCCAGACAACTTTGTGTTTGGCCAATCCGGTGCTGGTAACAATTGGGCGAAAGGGCACTATACGGAGGGTGCCGAACTGGTCGATTCTGTGCTGGATATCGTTCGTAAGGAGGCGGAAGGTTGCGATTGTCTGCAGGGCTTCCAGCTCACTCACTCGCTGGGCGGCGGTACTGGATCTGGCATGGGCACGCTGCTTATCTCAAAGATCCGAGAGGAATACCCGGACCGTATAATGAACACATTCTCGGTGGTACCGTCGCCAAAGGTATCCGATACGGTCGTTGAGCCTTACAATGCGACGTTGAGTGTTCATCAGTTGATCGAAAATACGGATGAAACCTTCTGCATTGACAATGAGGCGCTGTATGACATATGCTTTAGAACACTGAAGCTCACAACACCAACGTACAGCGATTTGAACCATCTGGTCTCGGCTACAATGTCTGGCGTCACGACGTGCCTACGATTTCCGGGCCAACTAAATGCTGATCTTCGGAAGCTGGCCGTCAACATGGTTCCGTTCCCTAGACTGCACTTTTTCATGACCGGCTTTGCGCCGCTTACTTCACGCGGTGCCCAACAGTACCGCGCCCTCACCGTGCCGGAATTGACCATGCAAATGTTCGACTCCAAGAACATGATGGCGGCGTGCGATCCACGACACGGACGCTATCTTACGGTCGCAGCAATATTCCGTGGACGCATGTCGATGAAGGAGGTAGACGAACAAATTACGAATATCCAGAATAAAAATAGCAGCTACTTTGTCGAATGGATCCCGAACAATGTGAAAACTGCTGTTTGCGATATTCCTCCACGTGGTCTGAAGATGTCGTCTACATTCATCGGAAATTCGACTGCTATTCAGGAGATTTTTAAACGCATTGCCGAACAGTTCACGGCCATGTTCCGGCGCAAAGCGTTCTTACACTGGTTCACTGGTGAAGGCATGGACGAAATGGAGTTTACCGAGGCCGAGAGCAATATGAATGATCTCGTGTCGGAGTACCAGCAGTATCAGGAAGCAACCGCCGATGAAGAAGGGGAAATGGATGAAGACGAAGAAGAAGGAGGGGAGGATTAAAACATTAATGCCGGTTGAACTTAGTAATATTGTTTTCATTTAGCTGCTCATTGTGTTACTAGTAAAATGAATAAAATTATTTGTTTCCCTTATTAAAACAGTCACATTTTGTGTATGATCTACTTCGGTTATGTTCAATGTAAACATCATTATGAAAGATGCCCTGTCCCTTTTATAGAATAAACTATACAGCAGTCATTCGAAAACAAAACCCGTCGCATGCGGCATAATACGTTGCTAGAATTTACTTTACTAAAGCCGCAATCTTTTTGTTGCTTATTCAATTAAATTTGAGTAAGAATATATGAAGCGCTTTGCATTCCTTTTGGGACGTGAAATAAAAGCCATTTGACATACCCTTTTTATCCATATTTCGCTGCATTAATTCAAACTGTTATTTCGAGTATTTCAGAAGAGAAAAAAACTCGAGATGAACGAATAACAATTTTTGTCGTTCGAGAATGAAAAAGCTTCAGGTGTGCTTTTGATCAACTTCAAGGACACTTTTGAAATAAAAAAAACCAGGCACAAGAACAAACTGCGTAGAGCTTCAATTGGTGGGACAACAACGTTTTTATTTGAAAATTATTTAGTTTACTTCACTTTATAAAAAGTCAGCAACGCATTGAAAACATTTAGTTAGAATCTGAAATGAAAAAAAAACAATTCACCGTGGAACGAACTATATCGACAATTCAAGGACTCGTAACCTATCGTTTATTTTCTCTTCTTAATCCCCATTATATTAAGGACCTCATTGATCGATAAAAACCATCTTAAATGAATGCATCGAACATGCAGCAATCTGCAGCAACGTTACAGTTAATACTTTTTACTGTTGGTTAGTCATTGTTGTCTGATTTTCAATACAACAGCAAATAATAGCTATTGAGATGAGTAGGATATACTCATCTTATTTTCTTCGTTGTTTGTCTGTGACAAACCAAGGCAATAAATATAAAGAATATATCTACATTCCTACGATTCCATCATAGGAACAAACTGGTGTATATTTCCCTCGCGTCATTGTGTGGAAATAAAAAGCACGATCGCTTATCAAACCTCTTCCATCTGCAACGTATCTTCGTTGTCCGAGTCGCTAACATTTGCCCGTGACCGAGCGATGCTGCTGGTGAGTAGCGATTTCCGATCATCCGATTGCCGATGTGACACGTTCAGTGATGCTTTCGTCGCTCCGGGCGTATTGGCCAGGTTTACGACGGGGTTCAGGGAATACAGATAGATCGAGTAGGATACTACGAAGATCGCAAGTACCGTGTTGAGATAGATTGGAATCGCGAACAACAGGTAGCAAAGAAGAGCGGTAAATATCAGCTCCAATGCACTGGCGAACGTTTTCAGTATTGAGTTCATATACTTCAGGAAGAAGCTGGTGATGATACCGATGGCCGCGTTGTTGATCATTATGATGATTACCTCAAATCGGGCAATTTCACGCAAATTTGAGCTAGTGAACGCACCAACGGGATCGCCCTGCAGCACTAGAATCAACAAGTTGCACACGATTGAGTCTAGGTACATGAACACGTTTTGCACGTAGATGTTGATATCGGAGCCTTTTTTCTTCAACAGGTACTCATTATATACACCAGCCAGGCAGGAGCAAATCGTTTGGACCAGGATTAGCAGCGCGCTGTAGCTCAGATCGAAACCGGATATGTTTTTGCCGCGAAACGTGCCATCGGCCGTGGCGTCTTTCGGTGTGCCCGCGTGATCCGATGGTTCTGCGCTTGAGTTGGATGGAAACAGAGAGAAATTCCATTGTTTCAGCATGCACCCCACGGTGAGAAGCATCAGCGAGAACCATTGCTTTCGGCTTAGGGACTTTTTAAAGATTATCTGCAACGAATCAGTATGATTTTTATCAGCTAGCTCGATCAGGGTAAATTGAAGGGGATAGAGTCGTTCGCTCACCTGAAACAGTACACCCGTAATAACGACGCGCAATTGTAACAGCAAATAGTATGTGGTAGGGTCGAATGTAGAAAGGTTGATGAATCCTAAGTTATTGTAGAGACAGTAGAGAAAGGCCGGAACGAAGTACAGCAGCAACACGCTACTTCCTTCCACCACGCGCGAGATAAGAGATGAGAAGCTATTTCTGCAAAAATCAAAAGAAGAAAATGGTACAATAAACCAGTTTCCGCCAGACTACACACAGTTATCGCCATTAATGTTGGGGGTTCGCTCCTACTCTCGACAGTACAGGCCGGCCGATATCACCAACTTCAAGGCTTCGGTTAATAGCACCACCAATACCGTATTGTAGCTGTATGAGTTATCGGAACGCTGAGAAGCAGTCACCAGAATGCCTAAAGCAGGGGAGCAAGGCAAAAAAATTAAATGATTAAATTGGCGTTTTGTCATACATAGAGCACAGAGCTGGACGGTGTGTTCCCTACCTTGGCTAACGAACAGGGACATGTACGTTAGGAATATTAATACGCTTTTCCTGCTGGGAAACAGTTCTTCCCAATTTATGCGCGAATTCTTCATGATGAACTCAGCCGGAAATTTTACTCGCAAGATTGACGGAATAGCACTGGTGCACTGGTAACTGTACTTGCTGCGCTACAGATTTGGGCAAACAGGAGTCCGTTCCGATAGCCGAATGGACATGTCCATTATGGGTTTTCAGTAGAGTACATGGTCGCCTAAACCAAAACCGCTCTCCGTCTGTTGTGGGCACGATGAACTTTTAACTTTGTTGTGATGGCATGAAAACAAAGCCCGCACACTGTCAATTGCAAACCTTCTATTTTGGCTCACAAACTTTGGATCCAATTCGATGGAGTTTTTTTATTTCAACCCATTTCTCTTTCATGGAAATGAGTTTCCTTGCTGAGATTGAAAGAAAACAGAGCCCACTCAGCGGAAGAATTTGTGTAACGAATAATATCTACCAAGCTGGGTTTAACATTTTCGAAATAATTATAAAGCCATTCAAAGTTTTGTATCCATTTTTTTTAATTTAAAATGATCCAATTTAAAAAATATTAAACGTCAAAGTGACGTTTGTTTTTGACAGTATGGATCTCCGATGTGATTTGCTGTTTACTTGTTGTTTTCTCTGTCGGTCCTCTTTGTGGAATGGGAAATTGTTTGCCCCATCACCTTCTAACACATGCCAACCACGTACCCGCCGGCAGTGAGTCGGTCATTTTCACTTCGGTGCGGAACACATCGCGGGCGCTAGTGGTTGAGCACGACAAAACGTAAACAGTTCCCAAGCGAGACAGTTGTACGCTTTCGCAATAAACAGTTTCGGGAATTTGAACCAATATTCTGCGGACAGAAGGCGATCGCACGGAACGGAAAATCGTATCGACGCAAGAAACGTCACCCCCTGCATAAAATGGTCAAGATCGAAGACTTTAAGCTATCCTGCGAGCTGACGGGCCACAAGCTCGACGTGCGTGCGGTTGCCGAGGGAAGAGGGTTTATAGTGTCCGGTTCCCGAGATAAAACGGCCAAAGTTTGGAGCGCGATTGGGTATGTTGCAGAAAAGAACAAAATTTAAACCGAGAGGAGACAAAGGAAATAATTGCTTCATCCTGGTCCTTTTCCTTTTCCCGTTAATGTTTTTCTCTGTTCAAGCAACGGTTACGAAGATTCGGCGACGTTGAAAAATCACACCAACTACGTCGGTGCCGTGCTGGTGGTTGAAGCGAACGGGTGGGTGTGCACCGGAAGCAACGATGCCACGATCTGCGTGTTCCAGTATCCAGGCGGTGCGGAGCCCATCGGGGTGCTGAAAGGCCACACGTCCACGGTGTGTGCGCTGGCAGCGGGACACAACGCCACCACGCTCATCTCCGGCAGCTGGGACAAGACGGCTAAAATTTGGACCAATGTGCCCAGCTCGATGACGAACCTGACGCTCGTCGGGCACGAGGCGGCCGTGTGGGCCGTAGCGTGCCTTGCGAACGGAAAGTACATCACCGGCTCCGCGGACAAGAACATTTTCGTGTGGAACGACAAGGGCGAGAAACTGGTGGTGCTCAAGGGACACAAGGATTGCGTCCGGGGGCTGTGCGCGTTGCCCCAGGGAGGCTTCCTCAGCTGCTCGAACGATGCCACCGTTCGCCACTGGAGCGACACGTACGAGTGTGTGAAGGAGTTTCACGGGCACAGCAACTACATCTACAGCATGGCCCGGTCGGACGCCTGGGGCGATGAGGTGTTCATTAGCGGCGGCGAGGATAGCACGATTCGGATGTGGCATCTTAAGGAGGGCGCCCTCGGAGAAGCCCTACAGATGCCGGCTCAATCCGTGTGGGCGCTCGCCGGGTTGCGCAACGGGGACATTGTGAGCGGAACGAGTGATGCCACCGTGCGGGTGTTTACGGCGTGCGCAGAACGCACGGCGTCCGACGAACTGCTGGCGGCGTACCGTGTGGCCGTCGAGGTGCGTCAGTCTGAATCGGCCAAGCAGCTCGGTGGTATGAACGTGAACGACCTGCCAGGTCCCGAATCGCTGCTATCCGAGGGTCGCGACGGGCAGACGCGCATCGTGCGTCACCCGAACGGGAAAATTCTCTGCTACCAGTGGACCAACGGCAAGTGGGAATGCGTTGGCGACGTCATGGGGGCAAGCGATGGTGACACCGGGAAGCAGCTGTACGAAGGGCGCGAGTACGATTACGTATTTTCCGTTAACCTTTCTGACGATGCGCCCAACCTCAAGCTTCCGTACAACCGGGGAGAGGATCCGTGGTTCGTGGCGCAGCGGTTCATCCACAAGCATAATCTTCCCCAGGTCTACCTCGAGCAGGTGGCAAACTTTATCGTGACAAACTCCGACAACGCACCGGTGGCGAGCGCAACGGGGAACAGCTACTACGATCCCTTCACCGGTGGGTCCCGCTACGTGCCCGGGTCCTCGGCCGGCGCGTCTCAGTTTCGGCCCGACGCGGTCAATACCGATCCGTTCACCGGTGGCTCGAGCTACACCACGCAAACACCGAACGTCGTGGCCGCCCCGAGCGCGGGAAAGCCGACCAATGGTGCCGGCAACCTGGACCCTTTTACCGGAGCCTCCAGCTACTCGACCGGATCGAGCGAGGTGAAAAAAAGCAATACCCACTTTCCCCACCGCCATTACATTATGCTGGAGAATGCTGATCTTGCCAAGGTGCTCGTTAAGCTAAAGTAAGAAACCGTTTACCATTTTTTTGCATGTTGCCTAACAACGGCAACAAAAACTATAGTAATGAAGTTTATTTAATTGAACGTTCGCTCCAACAGGGAACTCAACGGCAACATCGAAGACCAAAGCCTCCGAATGTCGGACGAAACACTGGACGACATCGTGCGGTACGCTGCGGAAGTGGTGTCTTCCGCCGAGCAGAACTCTGTCTGCCTAACGGCGCTGAAGTATCTCTACGCTACCTGGCCGACGGAGAAGTTGTTCCCCATCATGGACATCACGCGGCTGATCGTGCGCGAACCGCGCGCCTGCCAGGAATTGTTCGCGGACGCGTCCTTTGTCGACACCTTCCTCCAGCACGTGAACCAGCTGCCGGCAAACCAGCTGATGGCTGCCCGCTGCTTCACGAACATGCTGGCGCACCAGGCCGGCCGGAACGTGGTGGTGGAAAACATCCGTGCCATCGTCGAGCGGTTCGCCCTGATCCGGAGTGGCAGTGCGAACCTCCAGATCGCGCTGGCCAGCTTCTTCCTGAACCTCTCGATGACGCAGCTGGACAAGCTTTCGTCCGTGGATTTCTGCAAGGTGCTGGCCGGCACCATCGCCGACGTGCTCAGTTGGGTGACGGACAACGAGGCGACCTATCGGGGCTACCAGGCGCTCGGTAATCTGCTGAGCATTCAGGGTTCCGGTATGGGTGCGGTGGCCGAAACGCTCAAAGTGAACGGTACGCTGACGGACAAGATACTGGTTAACATTAGCAGCGAGCTGGCCAACTTTGGTAAGCTCAACGAGTGTGCGAGCTATCTGTACGAGATGTTGGCTTAGGAAAAACAAAGACTAGCATAGCCTAGATAAGGCGGAGGGCTGCTGAAGGATCTTTCATACATTTTAGTTTACATTATGCTTTGAGAAACATTAATAAACAATGATTTGAACATTTGAAGGGTTCTGCACGTGGTAAAACGAGGGCGGACTACAAATGATTACTGGGAAGGTCCTATTGCGACACATTTTTTGGCGATATTTCCTCAATACACAGCAACTCAGTTACAAGGTGTAAACGATTTGTACTACTGAATATATAATTTTATCTTCTCAGTTGAAAATTAGTCTACAGTTTTCATTTACTATTAGTACATTTTATTTATGCCAAATTATCCATCAAATTCACAATCACACAGCGGTCAACTGTATTCATCTTCGTACACCACTAGTATGCCGTGGTTTCATTGCCTACTGGGGCTAACCCGTCTGCGTCTTCACTACCAACCGAAGAAAAGGTCCATCGCCTTGTTAACTATCCCATTGGTTCGCTTTTGCGCTATGGGCGATGCGGCGACGGTAGTCTCCTGCTGTGTCGCCGTGTAGGACACGTCCATCAGTGAGCGCACGCGGGAAAACGGACGCTGGGGCCGGTCCGTCGCCTCGCTGTCGTTCTCCTTTCCGGTGACGCCCGAATCGTTGCAGTACTGCACACCGATCATCAAACCCGGGCCGATGATACGCCCATTGTAGTTGACCGCCCGGTTGCACTCTATCCGCGAGCTGTAGCGAAGATGCACCCAGTTGCCACCCTGCAGGGCCAGCTGCTTTTCCAGGATCGTACCCACGCCCATGAAGTGTGCCATGATGATCGAGATGGCGTTCTGTGGAAATCCAAACACCGTCACCCAGTTGCTGCGCTCTTGCTCTTGTTTGGTTCCGTCGTATGTGGGTGAAGGAGACGAAGGAACGTTGGCGGTGCGGTTGAAGTCCGTCGAGTGCGGTATCGGGGACATTGCGCGAGAAACATTGAAACCACTCTGATTCTGGATCGATTCGTTAAACGACAAATTTTGACCGCCGACTTCGGGCACGAGCGGACCTCGGGACGATGTTTGCAGTAACTGTTTCTCTTTCCTCCAGGAGTCGAACAGCCCTTGCGTCGGCGGCCCGGCCGTACTGGAGTTGGCATCGAATGATTCGTTCCGGTACTGATTGGCAAGGCTGGACGCATGGGCGGTTGAGTTCTGCAGGAATCGCTGTGCGTGTGGTTGTTGCTGCTGGCCCTGGGGAAGCATGAACGGGGACGAATATTGGTTCTGGTGGTGGTGGCTCTGCTGAAGCATCGTCGGTGACCGGAAGCTCTCCGATGGCGACCCCGCCATCCCGGGCACCCCGTGCGAGTACGCCAGCGATGTCCGGCCGCGTGTTGGGGAGAGTGTATTAGGACGCGGCGTGGTTGGGGGATCACCCATCAGAAATGAAGGTAAATAACCAGCGCTGCTCCCACCGGCGATACCCGTCCCGCTTGGGCTGCCTAGTGTCATCGGTTCCATGGCTTACTGCACGACGGGGAAAGAAAGTACAGCTTGTTGGAAGCACTAATAATCTTTAACAAATCGCTATGAAACGATAACCCGCGACACTTCACCACAAAGGGATGCTTGTTTTTTCTTCCCGCGACCGATCCTGTTGTCGTTACGTTTGATTTTACCTCTAGTGTCAAGCGTCAAGTTGTCTGTCCTGGACCTACAGGTTCGTACCAAGGTTTGTTTACATTACCCTAAATTATTTAGGTAGTCGATACAAACCTTGGGTTCGTACCGTTCCATAGCAATCGGAAATTACATCGGCATTGGGTAGCTGAAACCGTCGAAAGCTATCCAATAAATGCGTCCCTTGGGAAAGTTTATCTAGTAATAACCCGTACAAATTTTGTTGCATACGGTTCTGTTAAAGTAAATGTAACGCTTTTTTCTTAAATATAAAATTATATATATGCAAACGATTAGCTGCACGAATTAAGGCAAAACATTCAACCTCTACATGATGGAACCTAGATAGAAGGTAGATGGAACTGAGCGCTCCTTTGTTGGTTGGTACCGTCTCGTAAATCTTAAAAATGCGTTAAACATGTTGGGGGGTCTAATGGGGTAAATGCCATGGCGAAAATCCAAGTTTGCTCACCCCCGATGGACTCCGTCGGGATGTACGTTCGCTGACACAGTCCTCATTGAACATTAAGAACCCAATTATCAACATCCTCGATAGTATAGTGGTCAGTATCCCCGCCTGTCACGCGGGAGACCGGGGTTCGATTCCCCGTCGGGGAGAATACCTTTTTTTTTCAGTTTTGATAATTTTTTTATGAAAGCGCCGACTATACCTTGCAATGTCATATGCATAAATGCTTGCTTTCTTTAAATATTCAAACACGAATTGCTCACTTATTTCATCAAAAATAAGTTAACCAGGAGGCTTGCTCATAAGTACCTATAAAATATGATTTTTATTTCTCCGAAATAGTCGTTTCCCTTTAGCCACACAATTATGTCGACTCGCGATTTAATGTTTCCACTGTTACCGCAAAAGACAAACGCAACACATGGATCCGAAGGGAATTGTTGAATCGAAAAAACCTGCAATTGTATAATGTAGTGAGCTGAAGTCTCCTTGGTGGTGTCAAGATTACTTGAACACGATCGTGTCCAACATTGCGCCAAGGCACTGGACGATGTTGTTCGACATCAGCGTGTCAACTTTCTCCTCTAGATGACGCTTAGGATCTTGTTTGCCCACGTTCTTGATCGCCAACTGTTCGGGGGTCATTTTTTCCTCATCCTCGAGAGCCTGTGTAGTGCAAATAAACCAATTATGATTAGGAAATGTTCGTTTCTCCTATCCGCCAAAATATGTTGTACCTTATTGTAGTTCTTTGCAAGCTCCAGCATCTCGCTGATGGTACTTTCATTGATGCTGCAGTGCTCCTCATAGTTTGCCAGCGTCAGCCCATCCATCCACGACTTCTTGTGTAGGTTCAGAAGCATCTTCTGTTCCAACTCGTTCTTGCGGTAGTTAATACTAATGGAGTAGTAGTTGCGATTGAGACCGTGGATCAACGCTTGCACCGAAGGTTTCTGCAAGTGGCCCAAGTTGGACGTCGTTTGCCGTGGTTCCTGACACAACACCAGCGTGTTGTGGTTGATAAGACGGAACGCATCAATGACCACCTTTCCTTTCACCGACTGAATGGGATCTACAACGACGGCCACGGCACGCTCGGACAGAGCCTCGAACGACTGTTGCGTGTTGATATCAACACCGGACAACCAGCAGCCGAATCCGGGATGCGAATGATACCATCCAACCACCATCTCCGGACGGCCCGTTTGCTTCAACATGTCCAACATTTTGGCCTGGAACACGGGATCAACGGCTTCGACCGACACGCCGGTACCAGTTTGTGGCATCGCAAACACATCAATGACTTGCACAGTGTAGTCATCGACAAACTCTCCTGCACGAAAACAAAAAAAAGAATCAAACGCTCGTAAACACACGTGTCTTTGAACTATGCAACGCATTAATATTACATACCCAGCATCAGACCCATTACTTCCATAGGAACTCCAGCGCGGCCGTGCTTCAGCATTTTCAGCAGGGCTAGCGATGAGATGTAGACTTGCTCTGCGGTGTCCACAACCGGAGCATCCGACGGTGGCGGAGCCTGGGTTAACCCGGGCATCGCTCCTCCAAGTCGCAACAAACGATCCATTTTATTCAGGCAGCTAACAACCACAAACAATATCCGGTGTTCTTTGATCGCCTTACAGCGCACAACAGTATAATGGGAATGTTTTGGGTACGTTCCGTGCTCCGACCGACCAGTTGGTTAAATATCAAAACCAAGCATTTGCTTCGGCACAAAAGAAACCGATGACTTTCGTTTCTCCTGCTGGATTGTAGTGTTGACAGTTTAGTGAAGCACCCATCGGGATCAGTTCGTTTCTAAACGGGCAATGCATCAATGCATCCGGTTTTTGCAAATCGTGGTCAGCAGGTTCAAAGGAACGAAATTAAAATATGGATTTTGAGGAATTTCGCAGTAGCGAGTCCCGTAAAAAAAATTACGGTTACGTTTATAGGAAAAAAATTCTCTTTTTTATTCATATTGTCCTTCATGCAAGTCCTCTGAAGTGATAAAAATCACTTTATCACTAATCACTAACTTTATCACTATAATTACAATGCGTTGGCAACGCTTGACCGGTCCTGTTTTTCAAACGCTTGGCCGATGGAACGCTTGTGCTGCATGGGCATGTGGATTGTCAAACGAATCAACCAATCAGAGACGAGAAACGTGTTTATTTTCGTTTGTTCGGCGATACCAACCTGCAGAAACCGGTTGATAATATAAATTCGTCAGTCGATCGCCACCAGTTTCTGTTCAGTTAATACCAACGTGTTGCGTTCTTCAAGCAACCATTCACAGCCACCGACGGCCGTCAGAATAAGTGAAATTGAACAATCGTAGTAACATGAAGACTGATTTGCGGTGCTATCTTCTCGCTGTGCTGGGGCTGGCGATAGTTCTCGGTCCGGCCACGATCAATGGGCAGATGGGGGATATTGCACGTCCCATCGAGAGCGGCGAACTGAAATGTCTCGTATGCAAAGTATCCATGGCGGAGATGGAATTGGCGGCGTCTAAGGTGGATCCAAACAAAAAGGTCGAAATAGGTGACTATCGGCTCGATACGACTGGGGAATCGAAGAATAAGAAAAAGATCCTCTACGCCAAGTCCGAAATGTACCTCACGGAGATGATGGAGACGGTGTGCGAAAAAATGGACGATTATGCCAAGGCGCGCTACAAGAAGACTGGGCGTCCCGTGGTGCTGAAGATGGCGACTGAAACTGGCATGAACCCGGATATGGCACTTGTGAATTTCGTACAAGAGGGTGATCTTAATAAGACCCTAAAGCACCTTTGCCTGGAGATCGTGGAAAACTACGACGAAGATATCATCCGGATGTTCCAGGAGGAGGTCGTGAAGGATACCGATATTCGGTTATGTTCGCAGGTTGCCAATTACTGCAAGGAACAACCCGTCGACGAGGAGTACGAGTATGAGGAGAGTGAAGAAGCACACGTCGAACTGTAGAGGTGCAGGCGGTAACAGGCGAAATCTTAAAAAGTCCATCGAAGGCAGTGAATGAAGTTGTGTAAAGTAACGCATTATGTTACCTCCATGCTTGTTAACCCTAACCCCTGAAAGGGAAGGTATCGAAACAGGGAATATTATTATTTAGCAGCAGCGCAAACGATCAAGTACAACAGGGTTGACAAATATGAATAAAGTTTTTTTGTACGTTATAAACTCAATATTGAGGTGAATTTTGTTAATTAATACTCGAGAAAGTAATATCATTTCATGGATTCATAACATACAATTTTATTATAGTAATTTTCACCACACCAAACACGTTTTTAACACACCAAACGATTCCATCATGTGGCAGGTAGAAATGCTGCAACAATTGCCCCTTGATATAAGGAGCGATAACTGGGGCTGATAAGAGCTTTGCTTGAGCTACTGACGTGCTACTTATCGATGGCTGCTCGAGGCCAAAAGTTGTATCGATTTGTAACGGATACGATGACTTATTCTTAGGAACTTTTAATGATTTGAATTTAGCTAAGAGTAATCAAAAGGTAATTTGCTTTACCTAGAGTCAATCACTAATATTGTTATTCTTCAGATACGAGCATGCAAACTAAAAGGGTACGAACGGGTTACAAACTCCACAGTATAAAGATATTTAGTTATGTAGATAGTTAGTAAACTTAAAATTCGCTTCCACTTCTCTACGTGATCGGCGAACGATAAACATTCAAATCTCAAATAGGACAAAATGGTCATGGCAAATCTTTTTTGGGTGCAGACAAATGACAATCATTTGATCTGTAAGCTTTTGGTAGAACTTTAGCATCTTTTGGTAGAACTTGCCAAATAAAAAACTTTAGCGGACATGAACGCAACCGTTGCATTAATTTAATTGACAAACAAAAAAATACAGAAAAATGCTACAAGTTTTGCGGATAGTATCTACTTCGGTATAATTTTTGTCAATTTGGAGGGGCACTTTGCAAGCGAAAAATCTCCAATAATCACGCTGGGAAAATGGCGTCAAAGAATGGAGCATAAATTTGTCACAAATTTCACCTTAAGGTTTAAAACCTGTGCGAGGGACGTCTACCTAGGAGATGATCTGGGAACCAGATTTTGGAGAAAGGAATTTAATAACTTTTGGGCATTGTTAGCGATGGTGGTGGAAAATAATGGTAACTTTAATTGTTATGACTTTATTTCCGTTACAAGATCTTTAGAAGTGTTTTAACCACGCCAGGCTAGCGACTACGGTTTGGGCAGCTTTAGCTTGGTGGGAAATATAAACATTAGTGGAAAACCAATGTCAGCAGTCGCCGTTTTGAACTGCATTATGCAAGCCTCTTTTTCTTTTGGTCGGGAGTAGTTTAATGGACAGCGCATCTCGTGGCAACCGCCGCGGGGAGATGAGAGGTGGCAAACGGTAATTTTCGCAAACGATCAGTTCGCAGGTGAATGGCGCCGTGGCTAAAGCAACTCTGCAAACATCTGCGCTGCACTGAATTGATGGCAGGTTTAAATTACGGACAAATAATGCGTGTCAGAGCAACGGATGACATTGTTTCGAATTCGAAGCTCGCCGTTTCGGACGCTTCCCATAGCATTATACAGCTCCACCAGAATATGCCCAGTCAACTATCACCTACATTGACAATCTACGGCCACGATCCACGTAGACAAACTCGCGTGCCGGTCTTCGCCGGTCGCGATTGTGTGTATGGTGCATGCATAATCCCCGCCCGTTTACTTACACACCGTCCCGCGGGGCCCCCCACTGACGATTTGTAATCGTGAAGAGCCATTACGCGGGCACTGCAGCATCGTCCCGTCCCCCTGATATGAGCCCTTACCTTTGCACGTGCGTGTGTTCGTAGATTTGTGTTCGTATTTGCGAGCGCCACACAAATTTCCTATCATCGGTAGCGGCTCTTCCACATAGGCCTCGCGGTACGGGTCTTCCACGAGCACACCGCGGCGTTGATGAGTCGAGGTTTGTTTGTCAAGCGAAAAACATCTGTCCAAAGTAAAGCGACCGAAGTCCCGGACACGACTGTACAACGACGTCAGTACGGGTTTGAAACGTGGTAGAGGACGATGATTTGTAGAACACACTTTTCCTCACAAAAACACACACACACACACACGGTTTGTGAAGTGTTTGAGATGTGTGCATAAATTTGAAATTAAACGTGTTTTTTAAGGTGTTTAATTAAAAGAACCCGCCAGTGCGTATAAAATCGTGTGGGGGAACGGAAAAAGGATCTTAAAAAAAATCCTGCTGGTTTTGCTGGTAGAGGTGGTATTAAGTTCAGACGTTTGTGGTACAAATGGTGCCGATTGTGACAGGCAAAATGAACGATAATTTATAACACATGGATCGATTCATGATAAGATAAGTGCAACTTAACAACGGGAGAGCTGCACGCAGTTGAGCGGGTGAAGAAACGTGACATTGTTTTAGCTGTAAGTGCTCATAGGAAAAGACCTTGAATAGTTAGTTCGAAGAGAAGTTTAAATCAGGGTTTGAAAGACACGAGTTAAGCGATACCATTATTTGAAGTGTTAGAATATAGAATCGGTTACAGCGGTAGACGTGCCAAAAGTATTGTGTCCATAAAACTAAGTGTATCACGCATCCAGCACGCCGTATATTAAGAAACAACGTAAGGTAAGCAAGTAGTAAACCCAAACAACACAAAAAATCAACACAAATCCATCGCTCATGTAACATACATCATTGTAGCATATTGGTTTCGGGTACAAAACAACACGCCAATAAAAGCCACTGGACGAGGCCGAGCTAGGGGATCCACCATGGCTGAAAACAAACAAATAAAAAAGTAATAGACGAAAACGCAGCCGACATCAAACGATCGGATGATTGGTTTTGATTTAATTAATTTCACCTGACCTATAAACGCGTGTTACAACGTCGTAATCGTTTAGCTGCTGCCAGCCCATATTACGAACTGGCTGTCGAGCGAACGCAGACACTTAGCTAGCTCCAAGATTGGACGGTGTCAAGCAGAGGTTAATTGATTTTATTTCATTTTAAGGGCATTCCAAAAATTAAAACAAAAATTTGGCAACATGCTTTGGCAAAAGCATCTCTGTTTCACTCAAAAGCAGCTCCAAGACTGTTTCACCAGTTGATTGAATATCTTACATGAAATGGTGAAAATCTTGCTACGAAAATTTCAAGCTGACCCTAATTATTCACAACATGTTCCTTGAATATATAAAGTATGCCTTCCTAAGCCCTTTTTTACGCATTAAAAAAAGCTCGGGTTGTAGCTATAGACAGTCTTAAAAGCTTTTGAAAAATTTTCTTAGACAATTTACAATTATTTACAGAGTATTTTTAAGGAAATCGATGAGTAATCAAAAGTTCTTGTGGCTATGTAGAAGGTTACCATCGTTAGATGAAAAGATATGAATAATCAATCAACTGGTGCTTTACCATTTATAGAATCAATTATCTATGCAAACGATTTTGTCAAGACGATGAACTTTCCAAAAATGGTAACCATATTGTGTCGTGCGCAATTTTTGAAAAATAATAACCATCCACCGGCGACAGATTTTGTTCCCGGATGTTCCATGCGGTGCAATCATTCCCTGAAACAAACGGACAGACAGACTGGCCAGTGGCTGCCACAACAAGGGACACATTTCATCACGTAGTCCGGCTCTGGTTTCATCCACCGTGCGATCGTAGTTCTCACATTCTGTCCCCCGCCCGGTTTGTTATGGTTTCAAACCAGTGAACCAACAACCCTGCTGCAAATTCACACGCGCAAATTACTACCAATTTCCGAGACTGTGCAGAAGATCACTTTCCCCCGACGGGGGGATAGATATCTGTCCCAGGCCTCCGAAAAGTATGGAAAGTACGTGCGCACGATGATGGATGTGCGCTGCCGGCTGACGTTGAGTTTTTATTTGGTCGTTTTGAGGCTGAAGACACGGTCGGCATACTGGCCGTGGGTTGGATGGGCTGAAATCTGCATCCGTGTCCGATCCATATGTCACCAGACGTTTCACGGTGGGCTGTTGGAACCGGCGCTAAAGTAGAAAGTAGTTCATAACGAACCCGAAAAAATAAATATAAAGGATAAAGAAATCAGTTGAAAAGTTAACCACATTGCACGGTGGCATAACTTACCACACCATTTTTACCATACAGTCCTAGACTCGCCAGAGACAGCAGGCGGCAGTGAAGATGTGAATTAGATTGACCAAAATCCCTTTCTAATGATCTGATTTCCAACCTGCCAAACCGCAGCAAAATGCAGTTCGAGTGGTTGATAAATTCTATCACCTGATCGCAATTTCCTAACGAATTTATCAGGGTGGTCAGATCGTTGGAGGTCGATCGTTGGAGGGTGGCCCCAAAATTGAACGTCCATTTTAACACCTTCGATACAGAGTGTTCTACGTGCGCGAAATTATAAACGAACACCGCATTGGTCGGGTTTCTTTCGCTTCCATTTCGTCATATTTATTCTGCGGTCTTCATTAACTTGAACCGCATCGAACGAAGGTATCGAATGATGGATTAACCCTTTCGACTCGCTGCTGTTAGTGCGGTTTTCATTTTGCATGAGTTCGAACCACCATTTTGTTGCCTGGCCACGTGTTTGTTGTATGATTGGGATGACGCGCGTGAAACGGAAAGTGGACGGACGGTTTGACATTGAATTGGCTATTTGTTGTTTCTTCTTCTGTGCGTACCATTGTTTCACATCGCTTGTAAACCATTTGTCTGCGTCAACAATTGCAGCTCTCAATGGTGGCCAACCAATTCCGGTGGGGAGCAATTCGAATACTGCGTGCACTGATGGCGAAAGGAGTTTAACGGCGAACCCTCTGTAGGAAGATTACGGTGTAATTTTCTTAAGCGCCTGTAATGGCTCAAGTTGATTAACTTGGGGCATGAAGCTGTTCAAATTTCTTTGTTGATGAAAGTTGACTATCAATTAGTAGCGTGAGCATCAAGCGTGAGTCACGCGATTACGAAAGACAAATTGAGTAATTGAAACATTACTATCTGTAGCGGGTGCATCGTTTTCCCAGGATGTTGTTTGGAAACGTTTGGAAAAATAAAAATTATAGATCATTGTAACAAACTTATCAATGAAAGCTGCAACTGCACAAGAACAATATGCTATAAATCACGTAGGAAAATTCAACCGTCTCATAGCAAAGTAACCTTGACGATTTCTGCACAATGCACCATATTGTCCTATGCCATGTGCCTGACGGATTAAATATCGTTAAGTGTGTAGTCTCGTGTCTTTCTTCATTACAAGGACATTTCGTGTACTTTCACCCTGCCATTCACCCGGCTTTTATCCAAACAAGGATCTTGAAGACCGCCGGCCCACGCACCGAAATGGCAAAAGGTTCCCCTCTGGCTCATTTGTACGAATTCTTTGTCAACCTGCAACAAAATCACAGCCAGCACATGGAGGACTGACTCGTGGCAAATTTGAACCATTCTCCTTTTCTTTCGAGATTCCTTTTGTGGCCGTTCAACTGCGAAGGTCTTTTTGGGGGAGAGGAAAACAGGAGGCCAGCAGGAAAAAGTAGCTTTTCACGTGCATTCGTTCGGCTGCACCGAGGTCTTGCAAGGGATCAGTTGGAGCGTGGTTCTTCTTGAAGCCATTCACTTTCTGCTACTCTCGCTCTATCTCGTCCATCGTCTCGCTTGTTGCCGATTTGTGGTTTGATGTGGTTCAAACTGAACCGTTTTCTATGCTCCCGTTCCCACAATATGGCGATGGCGCCGTTAGAACTTAAACTTGCTTGGCGTTTTTCACTACGCGGTTTTTTCTCGCTCTATCCCCTTCTCTACCTCCAGACAGTTAGTTTTCTTTCACATAGTTTTATGCTACCTTCGAAGTTGCTAGCATAAAAAGCACCATTTCAGACCTGCGCGAGGCATCGCAGCCACGCTCTGCTACATTCTTGCCAATGTGCGTTCACGAAACATTGCTACCTGTATGTGTGTGTATGCGGTTGAGTACGTGTGCAATTGTGTGACTTCGTGCGCGCGAAACGAGCGGTGCCTGGAACGAACGAAAACCCGTGGGTCAACAACATGCAGGCTTTTGGGCAAAAACTTATTTTCTTTCGGGTGGGGTGATGGGGATGAAACCAACCATGAGCTGCGGCGAGGCTGGTCGGGGTGGAACGGTTTGTTACGGTTTTTTTCTTTCTTCTTTTTTTTTTTTTCGTTTGTGCCTCGCGAGCCTACCGTTTGTGGTTCTTTCGTGGTTGGCGCTTCTGCAGAGCACCGAATGGCGGGGCGGAAGTTCCAGGCCTTAGCGGCGGCTCCACCTGAAGCCTCCCCGTGCTTCGCGAGTCAGAGCTCGCGAGTCTTTCTGGCTCAGTCGCTCAGGTTCGTCCCCGTTGCTCGGTCAGTAGTTCGACAGTGCTCCACCGGCAAACAGTTTGTGGTGATTGGTGGCGCATACTGTGCTTCAGCGCAGTGTTCATTCAGGGGCTCCGTATAGTGTCCCGGTACGGAAAGGGGAAGGGAAGATCGTGTCTTCCAACGATATACTGTATCCGACGGTTCGGGGGGTTTATTGAGCAGCAAACAATGTCCGCCAAGTTCACCATCGTAGTCGATGCCGTGCTTTCGTTGGCCGACGTTGCCTGTCAGTCGGTAGTTTCTCTTCCACTGGACTAGAGACATTCTAGCTTCTAGTTCTTAGTGTAAGGAAAGTTCTAAGCAAATGCATGTGTAGTGACAAGATTTAATTCCGTGACGTCAAACCTCAGCATCCGGTCATCATTGCCTTAGCAACCGATAGAAAAAAATGTGGCATATTGCATAACACCAAAACGAATTGATTTCTTCCTAGTGCTTCCTAGAAGCGGACAGTGTCAGTGTTTCTCCGCCGTAACATTACTCGCAGTTAAGTTAGTTTGTAACGGGTCCACCAAACCGTAATTAGTTTCATCCGCAGTGAAACGAGAAAACTGAGAAAAGCAACCATCGCAGGCAAGAAAAAATATCCTACCGAAAGTCCGGTTCAGTTTCTTCTCCCGGAATGTTCGCGTTTCTCGGTTAACCGAGCAGCAGAATATACTATTCTATTAATTGTCGTTCGCTGTCTTCAACCAAGCCATGAATCGGCAACTGTGGAAAGAATAGTTTCCCCACGGTAGCCCTGGAAACGGTTGCCATGGCAAGGAACATCCCCCAAACTACGGTGCTGCGCTTTTCGTCGCGAGTAGCATTCTCAAAAGCAGCTTCCCTCAAAAAGAAGGCGCCAGCCGTGCGTTTGTGACGACAAACATCTCTGGGTGTGTGTGTGTATGTGTTTATACGTACAGCAGCTGGTTTACGTAAATCGGCACGTGCAAGGAACTAGCTTGGAGGTAGGTTTTCCCATCAACTAGCGCATGGAAATGAATAATAATTGCTTTTTTAGTGCCGATCAAAGCGGGTCGCTTGCGTCTTATGTGAAGGAATGTCTTTTTTGAATATATCAAATTAACTTTGGTGTTTTTTGTTTGCTGTTTGATTGAGGACTGACAACAAGAGAATGGGAGAGAAAACAAAAATATGGCAAAGAAGACCAATGCAAGCGTCGTAAAACTGGACCAGTTTAAGTTTGATGTTTGCTTACGTAATCCAATATTGACGGTGGCGCCTTCTGTAGGCTCGGTAAGGAAATTCGGTATCCTAGTGGACAACGTCAGAGCGTTTGCTGAGCGAAGGCTGCACGACGAAAAAGGAAGCAGTTGCGTAATGTGTGAACTTGTGTAGTCTGTCTACACGTCCTTCGCGAGGCTCGTCACCTTTTGCGTAGTTTTCGGTGACATTTGCTCCGTTTGTCGCGGGTTTCATAGGCTGCAATACCAGAAACGATGGCAAACACCCTTCATTTTGTTGTCCAAGGTGTCAAGCGGTCAAGCATTGAAGTCTATAAGGACACAGTCATTAAGGGTGTAGCTAGTCCGGTTGCACCTTATTTGCAGCAAATTGTTGGCCGATTATAGATAATGTTTTCAGACCATTTAATTTTCTCTAGCGACGAATGGAGCCAACAGGCTCATAGTCTCTCTAAACAAGCAAAACAAAAACATTTAATTTTCTCTACCTGGTTTTAGTGCTCAACCTTGTCTCGTTAGATAATCGTGTTGTAAGTAATTGGTTGTCGAAAGATTTAAATAGTTTCGAACAGTGGGGTCCAAAGCTTTTTTTTCTAAACATCTAGCACCATTTAGTCAGCGGTACTAAATTTTTCCAACTGGAGTCTCCTTCAAGGGGTGGAAAAAGGTTAACCGTTTTAAAGTTCCTACAAATCGCTCAAAACGGCAATCGATGGCTTGGCTGGCGTTTCGCTCAAAATCGCTCAAGTATAAACAGCCATGGCAATACAGCTATAGTTGGAAGCACCCTATCCACAGCCCATTGCCACAACGAACGATTTAGCAAATCACGTCGAAAGCATACGTAATTGACCTGTCACAAAACAATCACCGATCGTAATTTGATCCGACGAAAGTGTTGCTATGTACCGGCAAATTATCTCCGCCATTGCCTTGGCGCCTGCCGCATTTTCTCGTGACAATTCCATTCAACTTGTCAGGATTTGCCAAGAGGCTGGAAACAAAACGACAAAACTTCGATTAATTCACCACCACCCGTTCCACTGAGCCCATTTCATGGCAGCGGATCGGACACAGTCGATCGGTGGAGCACACGAGCTTCGCAAGGAAAACCAACCTACACGCGCGTGCATTTTCCGATCGCACGGGCTTCGAGTGGAGCGAGCAGAGCAAAAATACTGAGTAGGCCTTCGCCAAGGTTGCATTTGAAAATCAGAAAAAAACGCGGGGAGAGAGAGAGAGAGAGAGACAACAAAATGCGCGCTAAACACCTTGCCCCAAACGGTGGCTAATTGTTGCTCCCGCCTTGAGCCCAAGCTGGGCGCTGGCCTACAAATGGATACAAAAAATCGGTGCCGACCCCATTTCGAAAGCGCGCGCGCCGCTAGCGTGCAGAGAGAATTTTCCTTCGATTTTAACACCTACCGAAGGGAGGTGTGAAGGCAACGAGGAGGAGGATGAGGAGGACGATGGGGGGCAGATAGCCCATGGTTGGATGAGATTTTCACCAATGTCGGCGCTACGGCAGACGCGGTCAATGAAGCTGAAGCTTGCTGACATGGAATCATTTCCTTCCTTTTCAACTGTAGATTAGCTGGGGGTTTTTCCCAGACCCCGTGTGCACATTAATGCCTCCTGACTTGATCGAGCCGCAATTGTGTAATGGCCGGTTTCGGTTCTAGCTGCAGTAGACGATGAACGTTTCATATCGGGTGATGTTATCACACAGTGCAGTGAAATCCAATTAGTACTGACCCTGTGGGTTGATGAAACCAAATCGAAAAAGACTATCTTCATGATGAGCAACTGTTCTACAAAAGTCAATGTTCAGTGGGCTCGTCCGTCGATCGTATGGTAGCCACATAGAATTAATTGTTTTTAATTAAAATTATCAGGCAGGGCCTGAAGCTACATCAAAATAACTAGTGCTGATAAAAATTTGAGTAATGAAGCTATACTTGTGTTAAATTTTCACCAACACCGAGCCTTGTTTTTTTCCCCATCAATAACGCTTCTTTTAAAGGCAATCGAGTTTCCGGTTTTTCGTTGTGGAAACTTTATTCGAAAAACCTTCGGTAGCAAGCACGAAAGCCGGTTTCTTCAATGCCTGTTGACCCGTAAACCTTTACCCTCCACTAATCAACATACCGTTAGTGATGTCTTAAAAATACGCCACTACTTTCCGGTCCCTCCACCCCCCTCCATCCTCCTCGCGGAACCCTTTAGCTTTGGTTTTGGGTCAGTACAATTAACTGGCCTGGCGTTGCAGTTGAGGATATTGTTTTTGCTGTTAGGGGTTTTTTGGTTGTTGCAGCGTGGTATTTTTCTACATCCAGCATTTTCAGAAGCATAGTGGAAATCGACTGCATCTGGGGATATATGGCATTACAAACGAAAGAAAAAAAAACATTCTTGTTAATCGATGCTTCTAGATTTGAAACCCATGGCTATATACAACACTTTTTGATCTACATTATTGTTACCACATAAGTTTATTACAAACACTGTTGAGACGACCAACTAGATGGGGTATGTTCATAGTCCAATAGCATGAACATTTATATAACAAGGAACTATGGACCACTGGTTTAACCGGTTTAACACAACAACCAAACTTCGACCCAAAAAGGTCCCTCCTATTGGCTAGAATAGACCTGCTAGCCAATTCTAGACAACCAAAACGTTCACGAACCTGACGAGCGTTTATCGTGATTTATGAATATGAGGTACAGTGTATCGTGCACTGTAGCACAATTTATAGGAATGCACGTCACCTGCAACGACCGCAAACTGTTTGCATCGTTCGTGCAAACATGCCCCAGTTTTGGCAGAACTCCAAACCCTTCGGTGGAACCAGCAGGACGAGGGTGCGCCTTTGGTCGCTTTTCACGTTACATAACCTGCATAAAACATGCATTTCCGCAGCACCTAATGCAGACGGCGTTTTGCATTTCGTCTACGTCGGTCTGTGCCTTTCGGAACAGCATTTTGCCGACGGCTGGACTGGGAGCAGCGCAAAATCACTTAATTTATATAACACCTCAATTGTGCACCTTCCATCACCGAACTGAGATGCATTGTGCACAGTGCACATTGGTTGGGTTAAACCGTAAGATATTGCCATCCTGTCCTTTTGTTTTGTTTCTTCCGTGCACTGCACCAGCCGCATTGCCGACAGTGACGAGTTATTGTACATTACCTGAAAAGGTGTGTTTTTCCTCCTATCGCCTGAGATGCACGGTTAAAAATAGACGTCAGAGAAGGCGTCATCGTCATCGGCCACAAAGCGCACTGGAATGAGCCAACCGTGGAGCGATTCCGTGCCGGTTGGCTTTGATGTTTGCCGGTGTTTTTTGATTCGTTATGGCGCATGAACAGAAGAAGGAAAATACGCAACAATCCTAATCAAGGTAGAAGAAAATTTAGTTTAGTTTTCCCACCCAGTGCTGTGCAAAACCCTCTAATGGAGTGCGAAATTAGTTGAGAAAGCAGTTCATTGGAAAGGACATAACCGTTCACGCTGATTTTAGCGTCAGGGTGGCTTGTGGCATTAAATATTGTGTTGGTTAAGTTAAATCTTAAACCTTTTGTAGTTCATCTTGTTTAAAGAGAAATTGAACTGAGGGAATATAGAATTAATTTTATTTTGTATGAATTTATATAATTTTTCTTTACGAAAAAGTTAAACCGTGGGTATCGAATAGACATGGGTACACACGGTATTTGTTTATGAAAGAAATTTATCAGCATAAACCTACATAAATTGGAACGAAGATTGAACGTAATTTCGTCGCTTGGAAAAGTGCCATATTCCTTTTTGGTTCTTCTGCTGGAGACACATTTCATTTTACACAGTTTTCCATATTTTTGTTCCTAACCGCCGGCTTGATTGATTGCGTAACGGAAGGTGAAAAGGAAATCGGTGAAGAAAAGAGTAGAGAAAAGTAATAGAAGTCGAGGAAAATGGGAAGAGATTCAATGCGTCAACGCGGCTAGTGTGCGTTTAATTTTGCGATGGCGGGGAAAAATTTCATCTCATCTATTAGATAATGAACTTGCGGTAAAGTTGTGGGTTTTCAGGGATTAATTATCGGCGTGATCTGTCTGTCCACATCTGCTATAGCGAGCTTAAATTCACATTTTTTACAAACAAGAAACCGTTAAACGATCAGCAGGACGGAAAGGTTGTTTAGTCTGTGTTTGTGAAGCCATTGCTTGGAGGATCTTTTTATAACTTTCTTTCAAAATATCCTTTTTAGCTCGTATCAATATTATTTGAACATGAAAAGATGGGTATTCATTAGAAGTGTTGTAGGGAACTAATAAAAATGCATCAAGACACATGACGTAAGCAATGGGAAATTTCTTTGCCATAATTGTACCATGAACACAAGTCAAATTGATCAAATGAATTGCAACCCACACTCTCTCTGCGATGCAGAAACCAGAAAATCTCAACCAGATATCATTACACACCTTTTGCCGCCTTTCGGTTCCAACTGTAACTAAATACAACGACCCAGGTGCTTTAGTGGAGCAGTGGAGTAACTGTGTCGATTGTTTTGGTTCGTAGTTTGTGAGCCAATTTTTCCTATTCTCCTGTTTTCTTCCTGCTCAAGGAAAATTAAATACACACAAACCTGCACACAACACGGTTACAGTTGAATTGCGGAGACATGACCGCGTGCGTGGAGAAGGTATATCAAAGGGGGGCTGTGTGGTTTTGTGTTTCCAGCAGTTTTTCCTCCCAATTTTCGACGCAGAAAAATACGGAAAGAGTGAACACGAAAATCTGAACCCCACGCAGGGTGAATGACCGGCCAAGTTCCAAAGAGCTTTTTCCGTTAGGTGTGTGTTTGTCGGTACGGTAGTGGGTTTTCCTTTTGACTGATGATCGTTATCAGCGGGGGGTGGCTGAGGAAGGTGGCCCTGTTTTGTGATACCTTTTTTTTCCTCTCTACTTGTGCGTCACTATATGAATCATTTACATAATGATCGTTTTGATTGAATGTGATGGCATAAGTTAAATGCATTCCTTCACGGATCAAAGTGTCTCATACACATTTCATATGGCCGTTTCGGTAACAGCGATGCTGATTTATGGTTAAAGATCTCTATAGATAACATTAATTAAAAGACTAGCAAACGGTGTCTTTAATAGATCATAAGAAGAGAAATTGTTGAATTTAGTTTTTATACAAAATTTACAACAAACGGCATAGAAATGTAGCATAATTTTCACCGCCACCAAATTACGCCTTTGAAATATAATCTTTTCATCGAGAAGAAAAATAGAAAGTAGCTGCAAGACCCTACTTCCAACATATCATTATCCCGCTGATAAAAACCAAATGAAACAAAAAACCAAAAATAATATACTCATGGAATGGTAATTTGTTACCTGCCGCGCGCGCGTAGGAAAATGTTTGGTCAATTAAGATTTTCCCATCTAATGGAAATCCGAAACTCGGACCTCGCTCGGTGGTTTGCCTACATGGCACTCAATAATTCAATCGTTGGCAACAACTTTGGTGGCGTTGGAGTGCAGTTTGAAATGTTTGTAGTGAAGAGGCCGTTGGAAATATTTCCCCTTTATGTTCAGTCCGTAGAAGAAATGTGTGGAATATAAGAAAAAAAAGAACTGTATTACTTTTTCTTCGCCCAAAATCCTTTCATTTGTCAAAATATAGGTATGTATATTTGAGACAGTAAAAAACAAACAGAATTAGTCAAATGTACCGATTATTTACTTCGCATTTTTCTTACTCACATCAATTGTAATTTGTCAATCATGATGAATGCATAATGTATTAGAAAACGGTTCCTAAGCTACAGGGAGGATGTGCGTGACTAGGGTTCATTTCCAAAATCATTGCCACAGCCCTTCATAAAATGGAGCTAGTACCCACAGGTTCACTTATATTTCCCCCGGGAGGGTTTATGTGGAACAGCATTTTATTTACCTGCACAATAATCCCAACAGATCGCAATAAACCATGTAACATTGGTTGCATTTGTTTCGGCAAGGTGATACTAGAGACATCCTTTTTGTGGACTTCACTTACTTCAGACAAAACTTATGTAGCTCTCTTTTTCAATGAAACTCTCTTGCTAGCCAAACACGGAAAAAAGAGCTTGGGCAAGGTAGAAATGTACCGACGCGGTTACGCGGGGTCACTTTCAACCTTGAAAGTTTAATCAATTCGAAAGTACCCCTCATTTGTGATGTCCGAACATTTTGGCGCCGCCGGGGAGGAGCTTTGTCCAACACCAACCAGCGCAAACATCAAAAGAAAATTCCTCCCCTGGGGGGATGGGGAAATCGCGAAGAAGCATTGTGGATTTAAACGTGGTGGCATTGTATTAGTAGATAAAAATAGATGTGTGTGCATATGTTTTCAAAATATCTCTTACCACATTACACAACTCGCTGACATACGCTACAGATCTCACAATTAGCGAATTGATAAATGGCCCCAAAAAGGGGCGAAAAATGGTGATAAAGATTTGGCTTTTTTCTCTTCTTCGAATGTAATTTCCACGGCCTTTGAACGTCATTCGCTCGCCAGTAACCAACGGACGCGAAATTAGGGGAGGATTTCAAAATGTCGGGAAGGTGATTTTGTTCTTTGCTACAGCGCGGCCGCCATAAACCTTTATTGAGGCTTCGTTTCGGTAGCGATTCACACATCATTACTTCTGCAATGCATCAGCCTACGGTGCTGAAAAACGGGCAAATACTGCTGTCCGTGTTTTCCCGTCACCGTTCACAACGCCGGTGCCTTTTCCTAACCGATTCCATGGCGCCATCCGATCGTTTTACAACAGCACTTTCTAAAGTTTGCTGCAATTTTTTCCTCATGTTAATGTTTTTTATCTTGATTTTTTTTTCTATTGCAGGTGGACATTCCACAGTGAGGGGTGGTTTTTTTCAGTTTGGTTTCTGTCGTTTTTGTGTGCTTTTGCTGGCCCATTGCCAACGGACGTGGGCATCATCTGAGCAGTAATTATCGTCAGCATCATTATTAAACGCACCGAAGCAAAAGAAGTGCAGGAATCGAACAAGGCAAGAATAGAGGATATCGCGATTGATGATACGACGGACTCCACACCGTTCGCCGATACGTTGACGTAACGCAATCGCTGAAGTAACGCTCGTGCACCGTTAGCAGTAACGCTCGGGTGTCAAAAGGTGGCGACGCGCGGGAAATATCACCATGTCGTCGAAACCGGTAACGCCGCTCGAGCAGCGCCGCGCGTATCCTGGCGAGAGCGAAACGACCAGGATCCCGATGCTCTCGCCACAACCATTCCGCCGGTCGTACTCGCTGCGCATGCGCACCAGCCGGAGCTTCCATGACTACCAACATTATCGGACGGAGTGCTGCGATTGCGAGTGTATCCCGCAGCAGCAGCAGCAGCAGCAGCAGCAACAGCAGCTGGCCAGCCATCCAAGCAATCTGGTCATGCAAGGTTCGGGAGTGAAACCGAAACCGACGGCCGGTTCGTCGCCGCACGGTGCTGGCAGTAGTTCCAGCAACATCGTCAGCAAATCGATTTCCCATGGCCATCAGCACAACTATCACCAGCAGCAGCAGCAACGTTCACCGATGGCGAATGCGGATCCTTCCACGGCGGACACCATCGACGAGTTGGATTCATTCGCCGTTCAGACTACCACCGGAAAGGATGGCACCGCTGGTGGTGCACTTCCTAACGGTGGGCTAGTGCACGGTGGACACAGTGAGGGCCTGTTCGTCAACTGCCTACCATCCTCATCGCCGTCCGCCTCGTCGTCCAGGGCGAAGGGGCCGTCAGGCCAGCACCAGAAACAACAACAGTATCAACAACAACCGCCCGGGGTTCAGTTGTGCTGCCTCCATGGGGCTTCGCGGAAGACCAGCCTAACCAACCTGCACAAGCATGAACGTGGAATGGTAAGTTCTAGTTTGTCCTGCGTCAGTGATAGGTAGCGAGTTACGTAATATTCTGAGGGCTCTTGTTTTCTCCGGCGTTGACCTAGTTGTGATGCAATGTTGAAACCAAGTCGTGTTGATTGGAATGTTTTTTCTCCAGCTCATAACACGTATGTTCTACTAGCCTATTCGGCTACAGTTTCTCTTAACGGTGCAGTGAATTTACGTAGAGATGGCGACGAGAACGGGAGGAATATGTTGGAAAAGTTCAGTTTTCCTTGTTTACGTTGAGACGGAAAACCATGAAATCGACATTCGTCCTGTTTGAGACGTTGAAGTGTCAACTATCTTTCGAGACATGCGCACTAATTGTATGCAGCTGTCATAGCACCTGGAGGACGAAAGTTATTTCGTATGGCCCATTACAAAACGAAAGGGAGAGGCTCATGTTTTCTAGGGTAAATTTATACGCTTTTAGGTCAATAATGATCGTCCTTCAAACCTTTACCTCCTATTGCTTCACGTCCTTCAATTACATTCAATAACAATCCTTTCAAATGAAGGTTTAACGCCACTGGTTTCCCGCAGTGAATGGTATGGTAACTTTCTCTATTGTTTCCCTTTTACTATTATCCCTTTCTAACGGAACCGCGGAGCTAATCGGGATGCGCTTTAATTGAACTGCAGTCTGCCAGAGGAAACCTGTATGTAATTGAGTTTCCTGCTACTCTGCAGCGTCGAACTATTTATTACTGCAATTGTTGCATACAGTTGGTAAAGCTAATTTAGTTTCGCTGCCCTATTATTACTGCGGAATGTTTTGGCCATGGCATTTTAATTGATCGATTTTATTATCCTACAGTATACATTAATGTTTCGTTTTGTTTTACTGGGATATGTTTTTAATAAGTTGAACCGTCTTTGTTCAATCTTGATAATTTCTGTCCTGTCGGAAAGAATGCAATGGAAAATATTCATATTGGCATTGAAAATTGGCAGTTTATGGCAGGCCCATCACCCAATAATAGAGGCTGAAATGTACGTCGTCAAATCGTTGGCGAAATGCGAAGCGCCTCTCAAATGGTAAGCAGTTTTCTCCGCCATTAATGTTCGTCAGGTCGGGAAATATGCATGGCGCGCGTGCCTCGCATAGCTGAACCCTTCCCGCACACCTCGTGTGTGTTTAATTTCACGGACCGTGAAGCTGGGCATCACTAATCATCGATAATCGTAAATCATCCTGATGCGCTACTGCGGACTCCTCCAGCTGATCGAGGCATGATCGATGGATTGAGGCATGATGAGGTGTTGTGTTGTTTTTTTTTTTTAATTATTATTACCATCATGTACTCCTCTGTACCCGTTCGCGTGTACGAAAATTTGCGGTGGGCTGGTGTGGGCTTGATTTTCCACATAACATCGTCAGCTGATCTACATTTAACATGTACAACATGTTATGGTCGAGGTGGCCATGGTCTCGGTAGACGGTGCAGCCTAGAAACCCAAGCTTGCCTTGTCCGTTCTGTTTTCAAGCGATAGAAAAAGGGAGGGGGTTGAAGAAGGTACTAAAACGCGGGCCTGCCCCCTCTCTCCACACCAATTGCTCGTAGTTTGGGTATTTGAGCCTGAAGATGAGTCTCACGGTGTGATTGCTTGGAAAGTGAAGTCGAACGGAAAGAAAAAAACATAATTAAAAAAAAGAAACATAAAAGTATGAAAAAATGTGCAAAGAAAGATGTTGTCCGTAATAGAGAGGCAATCGCTTGTGGGTGGGATTCCTGTGCTGATTGTTGGAAAATAGCCTTTGAGAGAGGGGAAAAACAGATACCATTATCATGGTCATCATTATCCATCATCCTCATCAACAAACAACACCCAACTTTTGCTTTTCTTTCCCGCACTTGCCACTGGGAAAAAAAGAAAATAGATGGAAAGATTAAAACAAGGCAAAGATGCGGCCCATTGCGCGGCCAATCCGCGGTATCGATCATAGCGCCCACCGTTGGCGAGTCTTATCAGGTCCACACTTCGTCCATTCTCCGACGGACATTCCACGCGATCGGACGAAAGTCTTTGGCGTCTGCAACCCCCTAGTGTGTTTGGTGGAGGTGGTCCAAACGATTGCTGAGACACGGTGTCCATCGTGGGGGTTTTTGTGTTTTTCCTGAGAGCAATAATTGGCTTCGAGGACGCTCGACAAAAACCGTTTGTGCAATCGCAGTCCAGGCATCCTGGCACTCTACGTCACGTAAAAAAAAAAATGTGTTCTGCAGCTTCTACTGGAGTGTCGTAGTGGTTGTAACTCAAGCGCGATGATTTCAAGTTTTCCCAAATGTACGTGCTGAAAACCACAAAACAAACTTCTCGGGGCGAGACGAACTTAACAAAGCAACAAGGCTACTCCACAAGGCACTACCAGTGAACTGTGAACGTTAGTTGAACCGTACCTCGTGAGGCTCGGCGTTGTTATTATAGCGGTTAAAAGAAGTAACAAGCGCAAGTTGAATGTGTTGGGTTTGCCAGCGGGGTTTCATTTTCGCCTGCTGCTGGTTGTAGGTGTCGTTTCGGAAGTCAGCTTGCAATCGCAATGAAGACACACCCCAGTCGTGTGTTTTCCGATTCGGCGTGTGTTGTAATCCGCGTTTAGCGATCGGAAACGCGTAAGGTGCTGTATATTTTAAGTAGTGTCTTCGGGGGCCATTTTTTGCCGCAAACTATAAACACGATTGGGGCGGTCGGCTTGGCCGAACGTACTGCTCCAAACGCCAGTGCCAGTTGAAGTTAAACTAACGGAACAGCTAGGTGGTATTGTTTGCGGACCGTGCGTCAATCGGTTGGATCGGTTGAGGCTGAGATAGTACAAATCTATAACATATCAGGCGTCGGTACATTTTCGTGCCGGCATCTACCTAGTGTTCGAATATAGAAGTGCGAAGGAGGTACTCGTTAAACTTCCTAGCCCGTGGAAGTTTCTTACTGAAGTACCGAAAATCGCGGCAATATCCGCGAGGGATTCCATATCGTAGTTCCTACATTGTAGACACTCCGATATTGGATTTGGAACGGTTCACAGATTATGGAGAAAAGTGGTGACAATGATGGTAATACTGCAGTATAGACAATTTGTGTACGAAGTGGAAGGCCTCTTATTAACTCATGCCTTTATTTCCAGTCTTTGAATCTTATCAACTCTGGACACAGCAGTGGCAGTAGTCAAAGAACGCCTAGAACACCGCAAACGCCCAGCGGAACCGCCGGAGTAGGATTACAGCGTGCCGGAGGAGTGGTGGGAGGACTGAGCCCGAAGACACCGCCCGTATCGCCGGAGTCGCCCGTCAATAGCTATCTGGATGACGATCTAGACTCGCTGCACAGCTACAGCTCGGTGGCGAGTGGTATGTCGTGCGATCATCCGTACGTGGCACGCAACGGGACCACCTTCAGCGGCCGCAAGATGAAGTACGTGGTGCACTGCTCGAGCCATGCGGGGCAAACCGGTGGGGACTATCTGACGCCGACGCAGCGCGCCCAGCGGCAGATCCGCCGCTTGAAGGAGCTGTTGTCGCAGGCACGCTGCGACTTGGAGCAGAGGGACAGCGAGATCCTGCGGCTCACAAAGGAAGTGGTGGAGTTGAGGCTGTTCAAGGCGTCGCTCAGTTCGCCGGAGGAGCGCAGCAATTCGAGCGATGCGGTGACGGTGCGGGAGAACACAACGAACGACGTGAATACGCCCAGCTCGAGCCAGGATATTTCGCCGATCGTCGACCAGGTCGACGATGGTGTGGTAAAGGCGAGCCCACGCCATCAGCACCATCACATGCAGGCCGGCATCCACCAGGTGCAGTTCATCGACAAACTGTCGACGTCGGAGATGCAGGGCTCGTTCGCTGACTCGGGCCACTTCGAGGACATGACGACATCGTCGATTCACTCGAAGGACTCGTACGTGCACACGCAGGACCGTGCTTGCGGCAGTGACGAGGATATGGATGCGGAGAAGAAACGTCTCATTGCGTTGTACGAGGAGCGCATCGAGGAGCTGATCAAGCAGCACCAGACGGAAGAGCAGCAGCTGCGCACGTCCAACAACGATCGGTTCGAGGTATTGCTCCAGAAGCTGGCCGAGTCCAACACGCGCTACTGCGACCTAGTGCCGGACTACGAGCAGGTATGCCGGGTGTCTCCTTATCATGAATGCTCCAATTTATCTTACGCATCTTTCCTCTCGCTCCTCCCCGTTGTAGGCAAAGGAGCGCATCCGAGAGCTGGAAAAGCAGCTGGAAACTCTGCAGGCTCAGCTGGCCGAGCAGGAGGACAAGGCGAACAAGATGTATCTGCATATGTACGCCAAAGGCCAGGAGGCGGAGCGGCAGGAGCAGGCGGATCGAGTCATCGACATGGCCCGTGCTTCCCCGAGCCGCGTCTCGGTTCCGGAACTGATGCAGCAGCTTCAGGTCACCCAGGACGAACTGGAAAACATAAAGGTGAGTTGCACAGGTATGCTCGAGAACACCGCAGGCATCTGGGTGTACCGGAAGATGCCCTGCTGTGTAGTTTTTCACATGCTGGAAGATAGCGGTCTCTCGGACCGGACTGATTTGCAACCGAGCAATAAACAATAAGTGTCTTATCTTTCGGGCAAGAATCGAGACCATGTAACTGTACAGCGTTGGGGTACACCGCTCGGAATGTGGGATATTTTTGATTTTCTTCTTATACGATATTTGGTCATGAAACGGGTTGTAGCAGCTTTGGTTGTTTTGTGTACCACATTCGTTTGTTTGAGTTTCGCTGAGGCAAAACAATAACTCCGCACCAGTTCGATGTGCTGTGGGTGTGCTGTGCTACTATGTCGTTGACCAATGTGATATTGTGCTCTGCTTCTATCTCTTTTCCTGAACGTGGGGCAAATGCTTTGAGACCAGACTTCAGATATTAAACTGTAAAAGTGAAAGGATGCCTTTGTACTATCCGCTTGCCGGAGAGCTACGTGTAATGAAACAATGAGCTTTTTGTCTCTGGGTTTCCTTTGTTATCTCAAAGTTTCGCCATTGAACATATTACATATAAGTTTCAGCGTAAAGGTTGAAAATAGCTTAAAATATCGCAGTGTGGGATTTTTGTTAAATTTATTTATAATGAATTGGAAGGCATGCTTTCTTAGTAAACCTCAAATGATTAAGATCTATCTTACTTGTGGTATTGAAGGATGTTGCTGTACATATAATTGCAGCATCGTCTCCATATTCGCGTTGGCACACTTACAGTTCATGCCGGAATGGCGCCAAATCTGTGTTGCAGTGTTGCTTCTTGCTGTTTGTGTACCTTCCTCACTGTCTTCCTATGCATCCCCATCATTGCCCATTACTCCCATCTCAAATTGCAACCGATCAAGGAAGTCAAGACATTTTAGTTGAATTAGGTAACAGCCTCAAGCAGCACCCAAAACATAACACTCCCATTCGATCAGCTCGAACATTCTCTCTTTCTCTTTGTCTAACTCTACCCCTTGTACTTGCTCTAAATTTGGTTCTGCAAAATCACTTATCATAACTCACTTCTTTCCCTTTCCCCATGTTCCCATCTGTCGATTCACTTTCTGCAGGATACAAACTATCAGCAAGAAAACGGCGGTACGCAGGTTTTACTAAGCGCAAAAGAAGCGATCTCACTCTGGCTTCTCGGTGCCCGTAAGGTTTGTAAAAAAAAACAAAAGTTTAAGCAAAAGCAGTAAATAACAACCATACTGAACATTAATGCAAATATAATTTGTGTTTTTTTTTTATTCTCCACTGCTGAAAGTTTGATATTTCGATTTAAACATTCTGTTGGGAACTAATTTCTACGTTATGTACACTTAGGGTGATGTTTTTTTTTTAAATTATATTTGAATCTTGCAGATTATTATTTAAAAGGCAACACACTTATGATTCTAATTTTGAATGTTTTTACATATTTTTTAAAACTTGATCTTGAACTTTTGAGATCATGAATCCATTTTGGCGAGTTCCGAAATGCATCGTTCAATGTTGCTGTCATTTGCTACTCCCAATGTATGGCCGTTGTTTGCTTTGTCTCTTATTATCTAACAACGTTTTAGTGTCCGTTGCATGTTCAGTATAGTATTTGATTTATTTCTTCTTTTTTTTTTCTTGCACATTTTGGCTTTCCTTCGCATTGCACACTATCTTTCACTCGCTCTCCGCTTCGAATATTATTTTTTTGCAACATTCTGTCGCTTTCAATTCTTTCGTTTACTAAAAATTGTTTTTTTCTAATACACAAAAGTCAACAGCTTTCATTGAATTTTGTTTTCCATTATAGACCATGTACAAGCGGTTGATTGACGCGCAGCAAACGAAGAACAAGGTCGATCCGGAGGTGACGCTGCAGTTCCTGAAGAGTGCGATCTACTACTTCTTGACGGACAAGGAAAACTCCCAGGGCCACCTGAATGCGATCGAAAGTATTCTTGGCTTCTCGGACGCAGAGCGCTCCAGCATCGATAAGGCCCGAGCGTACAAGTAGAGGACGGTTTAGGACTGTTGAATAGTTGAAAAAATAATGTAGATGAAGAAAAAAGGTAAAAAACATTAACATGTTTTATCCACTAAGAGTAGTTAAGAGGATACACGGATACACATGTAGATAAGATTTTAACGTTCTCTAAAAATGTTATGAATTTAACGGAGCGTGAAGTTCGATGTGCTAAGAATCCGGGATAAGCAGCTAATGGGCCTACGAGTTTATTGTGCGAGTGAGTTAGGGAAGTTAAAGGTCACTTATGACTAGATGGATAGATGTTAAGTAGAATCCACACTTTGTTCTCAAATTAAAACACATGTGATGCTATTATTTCGGTAACAATTTTCCATTCATGTAAAATTTGAAATTTCGTGGACTTATTAATTTCTGTCAGTTCCTTCGCCGGTGGCTTACTATTTATTTGTAAATGTTAGCAGTACTCTACATCGTTATGATTTTATTGGTAGCAACAGATTTTACCCCTTCCTAAGTAAATCTGTTGATACATTTCAATTTGATCCAGTTTAGATTGAATTAAATATCCGGAATGTTTTGCTCCACATGTAGTGCTCTCAGTTGCAAAGTAAACGGTGAAACAAATTATCTGCCATCCATGCTTTTGATAACACCATATGATAAACGTAATTTTACATAGATGCAGAATGATTTAAATATGTTGTCGCTTGAAGATAGACATGAAACAATGCATACGTCCAACTGGAGCAGCTTTCAACGCATAAGATAAGTAATTTAGCTATCACCAAATATAATATATCCCAGTGGAAACACTTCTCCTAGGCTTACGGGACGTCGTGAAGGTCGTTAAAGGGTTACAGGATTCACACATTATTTACTGTCTACATTGTGCATTAAGCTGAGCTTATTTTTACGATCGGATCAAGGATTGGTACCTTAGAACTGCACTTGTTCTTGAGCTAAAACTTTGCCGCCAGAAGGAACCGGTAAAGCGGGCATGGCTTAACGTGAGCAGTGGATTTTACTGGTGCTTTAACGAAGGTTAGATAAAAGCGAGTTTACGAGGACTGAAAATCACTTTCGAATAGACAAGCCTGCGAAGTGCAATAGTGCCTCTAAAAGTGCATGTGCAGAATTTGCGTGCTTCGTGGCATTGGTAGAAATGCAAGAATATGGCAGTGTATCCGGAAAATACGCAACGCTACCTATGTGAGCATTAGGAAAGGAAGCAGGCAAAGAATGATAGACAAATATACAAGTATTCTAATAAACCAACAGACTACGTTTCTAGATATTCTTATAACACGTATCAAAAATAAACGAAAAACACGTTATTGTTGCAAATTAATTTTAAATAGGATTCTTAATGCAGTTAATTTTTTTTAAACTTAAAAGTATGGTAAGTACGAATCATTGGTATTATATAATATCAAAAATTATCATGTAAAAATAACCTTTAAATTTTTATATGTTGATATGTAACTGCCGTTTGTTCCATTTGTCTGATGAATCAATTTTTCCATGTGCTCATGTGATTGATTAGTTTAGTGAATACATTGAATCCATTTAATGTGTTGATAATTGTTATATTTCATTTAATATTCCTTATATTAAGTCAGGGAACTTTTCTATTAATATAAAAATTAACGTATATTAAAAAAAAGGCATGTGTCATCACGTTGTGATCGCTTTTGCTATTTTATTATGTTTCTCAAACGAACCCTTTGACAGTTACTGAATCTGACAGGGTCGACAAATAACCCGATACGTCGTTTGTCGACATAATGGTGTTGGGTCATATATATAATAGGGGGAATTATGGATTGATGCATTGACTCATCGTCATGTTTTCATATTTTATTCGACAAGAACACTTATTTGGCAATTGTGTTTGTATAAAAATGAATAGCAAACCATTTTGTTGATTTCTTTTCTTCTATATGTTCTGATCACTGATCTAGTTCATTCTTATACAGCATATTTTCATGTTTCCTAGATTTTGAAGTGGTAAAATAAGATATATCAACAACGATCGACCGACATAACCAACCAATTTTTTGTTTGTTATTTAGCTCATAGGCGATATCGCAAAAAAGCTGCAAGGCGGAATGATTAGTCCGAAGAATACCATTGTAGGAACGGATCTGATTCATTACTCTGACTCAGTGCTCTCGTCACTAGGGGGCAGCAAAACTGCTGGTTGTCCAACACGCAGCTCATTTCAGTGTTGTCAGTTTGATTATTTCCTTCGCTCGTTTGGCGTGGACGCCGTTTCCGTGTGTGCTCCTGTTTGCCGGAGATGAAGCAGTGCAGTAGCAAGTAGTGCAAATGCTAGTAGACAGGTGCTGGTGCTTTCCTGGTGTCGCGGAAAACGGTACGTGCGTATAACGGTTCTGCTCGCCATCCGGATAGCCGGAACTCGATCGGCAACAGCGAAAGGCTCGCGACAGAAGCGAACCACCGTGTCCATGTAAGCAGGTCACGGTGATCGGGTTGTGCGGCGAATGTGCATGGTGGCGGTACACCTGATGACGTTGTGTGTTTACTCCATGGTCGCGTACGGTTTACCAGCGACTGTAGTGCAGTTTTTCGTCGTCCATGACGACGGATCCAACAAAGTGTGCCTCATTTTTCATCATTCCTCATCGACCAATTTTTGAATGAAAAGAAAAAATAAAATAAAATTCCCAGCTAGATGATTCCTAGCCATCCCAATCGGTGGCCATCGACGTAGTAAACCCGCTGCCTTGTACTGCAGCCCCTGTCGTTCGTTGGTTTGTTGTCAGATTCACGAGCTTGTTCACCCCGGCCAGGGACGAGCGTCTCACCCGCATCGTTTCCGATGCAAGGCGCATACACGCTGTTATTTCATGCATGCCGTCCGATCGACAGGAATCAACCAAGCAACAAATCATTCTACGAAAGATACGCACCACAGTAGGGGAAGAATTGAAAAGCGCAAGAGGATCGACTAAGGAAACTAGATAATCGGTTACGCCAACTATGACCGTGTGTGATTCTGTTGGAATAGCAATGGATTCAATTAAAGATCAGAATACCATAGGCGATTTTTTACTTCATTCGTCGGCCTTGTCGATTTTTGCCAGCGTTGTAGGCACGAAAACCCAATCACTTCGTTCCTCTTGATCAATTTTCTGTTCCTTCACCGAGGCGAACGAGGTAAAATAAATAAAACCAAATGGAACGGCATGAATGAAAAGCAACACAAACAAGAAGATTCCAAAACAGGTCAGATAGTGCCGGGGAAGAGGTGGCGAACCAAAGCGTCTGTGTGTGTAGAAATGGAATGTGGAAAGTGGTCCAAAAGTTGGTGCCGACGATGATGATGATGATAATGATGGTGATTTTTGGTGATGATCGTGTCTGGCAGTGCCACCGATGCTGGCTGCCTGGTGGTGGTGATAATGACGGGAGACCTGGAAAAACCGAAACGTTAAATTACCCGTGAAATGGCCACTCTCGTCGCGCGGGGAGGAGTGTTTTTCCGCACCGCGTGCACTCAATCAGCGGGCCGGGCATTTTTTCGTTGCCGTCGGAAAGCCGGCGTCCGCTGTCTGCGTGTGCGTGCGTGTTGGATCGGTCCAAAAACGCGCGTGTTAAGCGCGCACAGGAGTGTGGAAGAAGCATAACTTCGGGCAGCAGCACGGAGAAGCTGCGGGCATCAACATGAAAGCGTGGACGGCGCGAGAAGGGCGCCGGTCTCGAGGCGGAAGATCAGCATCGACAGCCGGAGGAACGGGCTGGAGCGACGAAACTCAGAAGCACATCTCAGCCAAGACGTGGTGAGTTATTTTCGGGGGCATTCAATTCACACTAGCATAATTTCACTGTCTCGCTCTCCAGGGTTTGATGTCTCGCGAAGCGATCATCTTTTGAAGATCCTCCGTTCTCTCGCTTGTTCACACTAACAGTGCCCCCGGTCAATGATTCTTCCACAAATAAATGGATTTAAGTGGCACTGGGAGTAAATTTTGCTTCGCCCCTGTCAACAGTGCTTATGCTTCGTCTTCTGTCGTTTTTCTTCTATCAGCCGAATCTGATTGCACTTCCAGATGCGTTGGAGTTCCGTGTTTGATCCGGGAGTGCTTGATAATGATTTCTTCGAACGGAAATGTGGGATGGCCGATAGTACCGACAATGCTGACCAAACTGGCTATCTCCCGGATGAGAAACTTTCTATATCAATCGGGTTGAGTCATTCTTTTAGACATTCTTATCGTAGCTACATAAGATACTGCAACGCTACTGATAAGACGATTGTTGCGAAGGATGGACACCATCTTGGAGTATGTGCCAGTTGATTTCACTGAGTGGCGGTTATAATGGAAAGGAGTTAATTATAAACCCCATACAAATCCCATACAAAAATTTGACATATCGTCCGATTTAAAAAGTGTCCGACGGAGCAATGACACCGGCCTAAATGTCGACCGAAGGAGCTGTCGGAGTATTTCGTAGTCTAGTGCACCATGATTAACTTACCTGATCATTACCACATTAAAAAGATTACTGTACGTTTTAAAGTTAAGTTAGTTTAATACAGTTTACATGCACACATGCTCAAACCCCGGTGGCGTGGGTTCCAATCCAGACTGGACCTTCCCCGGTATGAAAGAATTGTCTATCCACGTGCGTTAAAACGGAAAACAGTCTCGTAAGCCCTTAATAGGTTGGCCAAATGACGGTCGTTAGGCCAAGAAGAACAAGAAGCGAGATTCTTCCGTACAGTTTCTATAACTTTTCCAAACAAGTCAGCAATGGAAAAGTTGCCATGTACTCAAATATATTTTTTACTTGAACGTAAAAAACGAAAGTTATCCGCTCGATGAAAATTGTAGCAAACATCAAACAACCGCATGTTGGGAATAAAATGATGTATGTGTATAGTTTCGTGCGTGCAGCAACAAAACACATGCTAGTATGTTTTGAAGGTATTACAAAACTTCCTCGATCTTTACGTGAAACGATGTGTCGAATTTGTATGACTTTCCTTGGAGAAAGAAAACAACAGCATGTGCAAGTGGTGGTTGCTTTGTTGCTGCTAACATTTCCTGTAAACAGCCACCGGCAAAAATGCAACACCAGCAAGCGCCGAAGAAAATGTAACCATCCAACAACACCGCCCCGAAAGCCAATCCGGAAACTATTGAGGAAGAGAAACTTCTTGCTGCATCGTAAACATACACCGATGTTCAGACAATCGAAAACGCCACACGTCCCTGCGTGTTCTGGTGGATGCTGCTCCCAAGCGATTTGGCGTCCGGAGTTTTTGCTTCCAATTTGTGGTACCGCTTGTTTTGGGTGCCGTGTAATCAGAAGTACAAGCCAAACTTTGCACGCCCATCAAATGGGACGCATATTTTGGGGCAGGTTTACTCCATAAACCACCCACAGAGTGTCGCTCGACACTGGCAACGATCGAGGTGGAAGCGAATCGAAAATAAAACGCAGTCCATTCGCGGTAGTACATGGTAAGCTCCCTTCTGCCTTTAACATGTGTTTGGCCGGAAAGTGATGTATATATTCCACCATAACGGCAGAAAGGTGTTGATATTGCATGCTCAGACGCACGCACTGTTCGATGGTAAAGAAAGGGAAACTTAATAAACCTTTCCATCTGGTTTTTTGTTTGTTTCTTATGTGCTGTGGTGCTTGTTGAAGGATAGTTGTTTTTGATTGGTCAGCCTCGTGCAGTACTCCTGTTTCCTAGCTGAGCGAAGAAGTGTTCACGCTATTGAACATACATCCTCACCCATGTTCCTCGGTGCGAATACATCATCTGCTAACATCGAGCTCGTTAAATGGTTGAATTAAAATGTAGATAGATAGAGTTTAATTTCTTTTTCAATACAGAAACGTAGCGTTCTGAAGGCACTCACAAAAATGGTTGAAATGTACCATGTAGACATTTTTGTTTTGTGTAATGAACTAATTGTGCATATTGGCACTCTCTGTTTCTATTTTGGCGTCTTTGAATTTCGGGCTAGTAACCATTTCCGGTACCGCCTTTGGCCCTAACCGTCTGTCACATACCGTGCATTCTACCTGCTTCCCCCATTTATATTCATTGCTGCAAAGCTTGCAGTGGACCTTAGGATTCAGCAATCAGTGGTTTCTAAATATTGTAATGTGATTTTAATCGTTCAATTAACGAGGTTTACGCACTACAACAGACACCGAATCTTTCCGTTGAATATTTACATCTTTGATTTTCTGTGCACTGGAGTGTGCAGATTGTTTACAGTGTTGGCTTCTGGGAAGAAAAACATTCCATCATCTCGAGAGTTTTCTTTTTGGCTTCGTTTGGGTTCGCGTGGTTGCTCAAATCTCTCCTTGAGAAAATTGATTTTTCGTTGAGTCGAGAGGAATTCCTTGGAAAACCTGTTGCGCGCTTCCCGTTCGCAGTCCAAACCATGGAGAGGCAGTGGATCGATTCTGGTATCTTCCATCGCACTGTGTACATTGTTTGGACGTGCTGGCTCGAGAAGGATCGCTTTCGCACTTAACGCACTCCAATCGATGCTTCAATTCGTCGGTGGTAAATCGGAGGGGTGTTTGTTAATGATTAACCCGGTTCGATAAGGCCTTTGGGTTGGTCCTTTCCGTTCGTCCCTGCGATTCACCGTGACGGCACCAAGAAAGATATATCCTCGTCCGGATTGCCGAAAGTCCGCCCAAGAAGTGAAACCAACCGAGCGCGTCCAATGATGAAGGGTTTATTTTTAATCCTTCGGGGGGAAAATTTGTCACATTTCCCACAAGTGCGGCGCACCGCAGACCTGCCCGTACGCATTGTAGTGCGGCACAGTGCTTAACCGCACACTAACGCATTTGAGGGAAGTGTACGGTGGGGGAGGAGGGTGGGGCGGTGCTGGTGGTACGTTAAGTTTGCGGCACTACATGCTTGGTTTCAGTCCAGTACGTCGTTCGGCTCGGTTCCGCAACGCTCGGAAAACTCACTGGCCCTGTTGCGAGCGGGCGACGGGGAGTCCTGTCTTCGTCGGCGTGTATTGAAGTTGTCGAATGTTTACTGAACCATAGCCTTGATACCCTAATTTGAGCTCATCCGTACCGAGGGGTCGGTTTGGGTCCCTGGCTAGCCTAGGCTACGCGTTCGTGATATTTTTCCGCCCTTTCATCGTTCATCGGCGACAAATTTTCCATGGGAATGATCTTCTGTGTTCGACGCGGTGCTTCGGGTTTCTTTCTCCACTCTATCAATGGCGAACCCGACCCACGCACGGGTTGTGTGTAGTTTTTCCCTAATCCCAGCACCAGCTTCAAGATATATCTATATATATATTCTTTTGTGGGCATAAATCATCAATTTCGTTTATCTGATGGTTACATATTTAGGGTTCTTATGTTTTATTTTACAATTATAAATTGCTTGCCTAGGATCACTTCCCCTACATCATATGATTTTGCTTCTGGTAAGGTTTTGTACTTTTAATTTTGAAGTTTATTAGATCTTTCGAAACCCGATTATCGCTAGTCAAAAGTGGTCTCTAGCCGCTTTTGTAAAATAACCAAGTAACGGTAGTACCCTTGAAGTTATCGGAGTTATAAAGTGACAAAACATCAAGCTAACAGTGACCTGAGTCAGCTTTTTTGAAGGTTTTCTCTTTTCGCACGATGCTGCGCCACGTTTTCTCTGATCGCCATGAGCGCAATAAAATAAACGATCGTCCGTTCCACCGGCACGTTGCATTTCCCGGGCTTTGACAACTTTCTCAATTACCCTGACCGTACACTTTCATTTTATATTTCGGAGCCCATTGTGGCTGGCGTTCCGGTGCCCTATTTTGTTTTACTCGCTAATGCGACGCTTCTGGCTAATGCTGCACATCTGCCCAGCCGGTGGAAAATAGGCGACCTCGGTCTCGAGTGGAGCCCATTTCGGTCCCCCTACCCCGCTTGATTCTTTTCAAGTGACTGGCGTGGCGCGCAGTTTCCGGTAGCAGATCATTGAGTTTAGGTTTTTAGTAATAAACACCGGTTCACACAAAAAGCGCAGCGCGGAACAGAGCAGAGCAGAGCGAGACAGAGATGGCGGAGGGAGAAGTGGAACATAAAACTGGGTATCGCCTGCAGAAGGCTTGGTACCTTGGGGCCTTCGAGCACCCCACCACGTTGGCACGTTCGGGGTGGCATGTGGCTCCCATTTTCCATCGGTCACTTCATTCGTTCCCCTAACCCTTGGATGATTTTTCGTATCACGTACCGCAGTACTGCCTGTTCAAAGGCATTATTTTGGAGGTCATTAAAACCTTTTGCAAGTGTAACCTCCCCCTGCAAGAAGAAGGGAACGGAACGAGTTATCAAAGTGTGATTGTAATGGAAAAGGTGGCCGACTTTCAGTTGTGTTCAACCATACCTTCAAATTTCCACTTCCAACAATGCACCCCCACATTGAAGGGTTACACTGGGAGTGAAAACAGACCACACTTTCCATCGTGGAGCCCTCTTCCGCGTGGCACACACAAATGGCAATCGCTCGTGTTTGTTCTCCTGCCGCCCGTCGAAAAATGGCAGGGGAAAGGTGGCCCCGCCACGGTGAACTAGTTCATGTCCGGTGTCGGCTACGCTGTGCCGAGCTGGCGACGCACGATTTGGTTAGCACATTTTTTCCTTCCTCCCCAGTTTAGTAGGTGAAACTTGCGGTGGAGGTGCTATGCGCCAGTTGACCATGGGAAGGCAAAGTAAGAAATAAAAGCAGATATAATAAGGGGTGTTTGGTGGCATTTTTTAGAAGCAAGAAACAGCCCAAGTGGCCATTTGCTACGAGCGCGTTCCGCGCATCTTCTTCCGGGCTCTTCGGGGAAGAGTAATAAACTTGGTCAATTAGGCAGCAACCCTGGGGTCGATAAGAGAGGGGTGGTGGATGTTTGATAGGTTTGTCTTCGAAGATTTTTTTTTGTTCGAGAATTTTTTAGCTGAATTTCCAAAGGCTACCGGTCGTCCTGTGGTTTTTAATTTCCTGAAACCAGAATGGCCTATCTGCCCATGCCTTCAAATGTTATAATTTTGTATTTGTTCTGCTTAGTCTTATGTTTCACACTTATGAAAAAAATTCACACTTACGAAAAACTAATGTTGTTAATAGATGAGCTAGACAATATAAATTTGGGCAACATTTGTCAATTCAACAAATAATAAGTTTAGTCTGATTTTGTAGGGTACTTTTTGTTTTTTATATGAATCATATCCATTTCTATCCTGTGCAGTCGATGTTATTGGTACTGCTTAAAAATGATCTACCAGTTTTATGAAGTAAGTTATGCCTTAAAATAAACATTAAAATATGCTCGGCTTAATGCAATGAGCAGTGAAGAGTTCAACAGTCATACCGCACACAACCCATTTTGAGTAATCAATTTACCACAATCAGAACACTCAGATTGGTAAAAGGATTGAACTCGGAAAAACGCGAGGAATTGAACCTCCAAAGAAAGGGAGTTTTCGCTCGTGGCTCTTTTTTTGCTCACCACTGATCTATCCTCGCTCCTTAACGATCGCCATAAAGGGATTAACTGGGGAAGCAAAAAAGAGAGGGAAAAGTATAATCCTCGTCTGCAATTTCGGCTTTCCTCGTTGCCTTTCATCGTCCGTACGTTTCCGTTTCCAATGATCCCGCTGCGGCGTTTGGTACGCTGATAAACTAATTGGATTAGTTTCTGGCAGGCGGACAGGCCACCGTGATTCCGATCCCGACTGTTATCCCGTATATCCCCTCTCATCCAGCCCGCCTTTTCCTTCTGCCCCATGATACGGCCATAAGCATTATCGAGAGTCTTTAGTGTCCTGTAGATTTTTACGCTGCTTTTTAACTATACCCGAAAACAGCAAAACCCGCCTACGGTTGCGACGATATTTTGGCCGATGCAGGATGGAATGTTGCTTGCGTTCTAGAAAGGGGTGCTAACTTTTGATCCAGTTTATTCTTTTGTATTCGCTTTCTAAGCGGTTTTCCGGCGGAAAAGCTTTAAAAATACCCACTTTGGCTGTGCTGTTATAAGCGGGTTTTAAAGTTTCGGAGTTGTCGGCTCGTTGTTTTCGGAAATCTTTGGTATTATCACTCTCGAACGGAATTGAACTGAGCTTCACGGCGTTAGGCTACGGATTTGATATCCTTCGTGTGCCACACGCACGTACGTAAACAGTGGTTGTGTTGGCAGGATTTCAAGGATCCAACGGCGTTGGCAGGAGCATTTAAAAAGCGTTTTACCGATGCCAGATTCTTTTTCCTCCCAAAGCGTGCGGCTACGTGCGTTTGTGCGCTGCAGTGTCATTACAAATTAGAAAGAAACGTGTCCGGCGCGTTTAAGGATGCTTAAGGCAGCTTATGGAAAAAAGTACAGTGAAAACATCATTGGCGGGAAATTGAAACGATAAAAATCAGACAATATTAGTCCGTACACCACAACTGGGGGTGGTGAGGGGGGGGGAATGTGATCGTGTTTTTATTGTGTTCATTTGCTGACGTAGCGGAAAATAGAACTTGTCCCTCCATTAACTTGTCCAGTAAAAAGGCAAGCTGATCGTAAAATGTTTCCAAGGATTTATCGTGAGCGAAGTGATTTCAATTTTACAGCCTCCACGAAGGAAAGTGAATTTAAGTTTTCCCTTTTGGAGCAGAGCATTGGAGACCGTTCAGAGGTATGCATGTAACGATCGCCACTTGCTTCATTTTGTTTGTAAATTACCTTCATTTTTTTTTAATTTAATGTTTAAAGAGAAACTTAAACACGTTAAAAAAATGTTTGTAAAACTGAAAAATTTCGTTAATCATCAATTTATACACGTGTTATCACAATGGTATAAAAAAAAGTTAAATACCGATTTATTTAGTTCGACTGTTACGAATCATTTTTTATAAGCAAGTCTGCCTTAATCAGAGTTCCGCTCTGGATTTATTCTATCGCCGTTTTGCATTGTTATTTATTGCCGCGCTTTCCAACTTTTTATTGAAAATATCGATATCGATTTCCGATCTATTAATCTGAGACGTCTGTGCGCGACTTTCGCATTACTTTGTCCCCTAACTTCTATGTGGTTTGTTGCGGGTTGCGGGAACATCTGCGAAGGCGCGTTGCACTTTGAAATCGCGTAAACCGATGCAAACTAAGCGGTTTACTCTTGAAATGGAATGTCGATGATTATAATGTACTACCCTAGAGAGTTTTTGTGTGTTTGAGAGCAGGGTTAGAGGATTTAAGCATCAAGAATACATGATTTGACTGCACTTCTGCTGAAAATTTTTGGCAGCAGTATTCACAATTCTATCATCGATGTGCACAAAAGGAAATTTGTATAAATTGTATCTTGTTCATAAGTACCATGTGCAGGTAAATCGAGTGCAGCATCTAGTGAGCTTCAGGGCAAAGTTGGGTGCATTTAACAACTCCAATATTTGCTGCCTACTGCCCGGCGAATGTTGCCTGCCGATGATGCACAAAGTGCTAACTGCCTGCGAAGCCACCCAAATCATCAAGTTAATGCGTTCACGACGTCGTGTACCTTTTCCCCGCTCATACAGAGCCAGCGGCAACAGCTGAACGAATCTGACTGCCCAGGAAGCTGCGACTCGTGCCAAACGAGGAGCATGAGCCAAGTGACAAAGAAACTTTTATGCATGATCTACTCTGCCAGCCGCCGCCTGCCAGTTTGTGTGTGTTTGGGTTCTTCTTTTTCTGGACACACAGGTTCTTGCTTCGACGATGTTCTTGAGAGCAGCGGTGTTGTCGTTGGTTTTTTTTTCCACCGTCGATGATGCGACATCATAAGCCGCCTGTCGTCAGATCGTCAAACTCCCGGATCTCATGCATCGATGGTGGGGGGCTCGGTGAGCAGAGGAACCGACATTCCTTGTTGATATTCCTGGGTAAGCGAGAATACAAAGGCAACTCTGGCCTTTCCCCCCCGGGTTGCCTGCATTTCGGTTGCCCTTGCCGTTGCCGATATACGTATTCTTGCGAGCGAACGAGTAAGTTTTGCGCTGGCGTAGAGCTGCTTGACAGAAGTGCGCCAGAAATATATATGTGTTGCCATCGGAAGGAAGGAATCTTCACGTACCGCACCCGCGCTGAGGTGCGTTATTTGCCGCCGTCAGCAAAAGGCGCTGCTCTGTGGAATCTTCTTGAGGGTGCGACGTTTAGGACATATAGAGCAGGGCTTTGAGCAAAACGACGGTGAAATCGGTTAACTTCTGGTGGAGCGCCTCTATTGGAATCCGTGCCGCAATAAACCCAAAGCGGCACGCCGAGCAAAATGCTGGATAAGAATGTTGGTGGAATTTTCAATTTCAGATGATAGTAATACTCCACATTTTGCTTGCTTTCTGTTGTCGATTATGATGTGATGCTATGTTAAAGGTAATCAATGGCCAAAATGAGTCATATGAATCTAAAACTGCATTTTAAAATGTCACTTTTGCAAGTCAAAGTTTCCACCAATGAACCGGATTGCTAACAAGCGAACATAAGTGCAGTCCACATCCCACTGTAGTCAATTCTTAGAGCTTCATGAAAGGTGCGCCTCGAAGGTCGATCGTAAAAGGTCTTGCCCGGCGTTTCTTTCTTTTATTCCATCCATTCCATCTTCTGGCCAACAACATCGGTATCGGCACACGCCGATGTCGCAGTCGGCGGGCCGGCTTGTGGCTGGGCTCGGCAACCATTCACGGACGGCGATGGTAATCGTATGCAGTATCAACGTCGGCAACATATTTACAATCGACCGGACCGGTTCGAGTAAATGAGAAAATTGCCGTCACCGCCATTTACCAGCGCCTTCCGACCAACGACCGGGGCACAACTACACACGACTCCGTGTCCGTGGTACACGGGACCGGTTGCCTTTTGTGCGTATGCGTGTGCAATGCTGTGTAAAAAACCATTGATGGATTGAATGGGTGCACACGCCTTGTTTGAGTGATCTGCTTGTACGCAAGATGGAAAAATTTCTTCTCAAAACCGTTTCACTATTTGAAACAAACTAGTTAGTTAGCTAAATAATGCTATTTAAATTGCGTTTTTCTCATTGATATTGCACGCTGAATAAGAATTACTATTTCTACTGCATCTGTAAAACCAAGCAGGAGAAACCAAATCAAACGTTTGGCAATGTTCTTGGTTCGCCATTTTTCTTTTTTCGTCTTCATGGGTTTTTGCGTCAGTTCCATGAAGTTTGGTGCGCCCAAAATCTGGCCTGCATCCTGGCTTTGAGCTGCTTTGTTGTGCTCTGCGAGAAGGTTTCTTATTTATTTATTTTTCTTTGAAGCGATGTGTTTCCTTTGATGAAGTTATTTGGTTTGTGCACGTTTTTTCTTTCCAACTCATTCTGTTTGGATTTTTACATTTCAATTTATCTGATCTTTGGCAAAAAAAAGCATTGATATTGGAAGACACTATAAGATATGTTACACAGTTGTAAGAGAACATATTTTATTGTGGTGGTTACGGTTTTTGCTAAAAAAGCTCAAATGAAGCTTTGTTTTACATTATTTGTCAGTTTAGACGTGTGTCGTGGCTCTCGATTCTATAAAAACTTTACCTTCATCCCAAAATGCAGATGAAATGATATTGAGTGAGAGTAGCTTTGTGAATAATTTCAATGAATTGAAAACATGTCAAATATTGAATTTCTCTATGTTTCTTCTATTTCTGTAGCATAGGAATGCATATTTGGAACGAAAACGCTAAATCACACTTGGGCAAAAAAAATTCTTTCGAAGATTCTTCAGGATCTGGACAAAATGCAAAATCAAAGCGCATGGACTGCAATAATTTTCAATTTGTAATTCAAGTTCCCCCTTGATTTGTTCCAACCGAACTCGACTTTACTTGGTGGGTAAAAGGGCCTCGAGAGTACGTAAGTGGGGGTACGTTAGGGAAAATAGGTGCTTTCGTGTGCGCTGCCGCTGCCAATAACAAAAAACCATAAGACCCCAAGCAAAACCACGGAACCGAGCCTTCCGTTTGCTCCGGTGCCGTTCGCCTTGGTGTCTGGGCGTCGGACGCCTTTCAGTCCGGCTGATTGGCTCGGTCGGCTTTTGATGGTTGGAAAGTTTTCCTTTCCTTTCCTTCGTCACAGTGCGTTCCGGTCCGTGCAGTTCCGGTTTTTCCCTTCGAAGTAGCGTACCTCGTAACCTTCCCTTTCACTAGGAGGGACGAACCGAACCTCCTGTTCGTCTGGAGGGTTTGGGCTGAGCTTTGGAGGTTCGGTTCCCTCCTTCGAATCGGGTGGCAGGACTCGGAAAAGGAACGAAACCGGATGCGGAGTCCTTGTGTGTAATGACGCCCGGATGATGCGGCAGTATTGGAGGCGAAAAGCGAACGCTTCATTACCATGTTTCCTACTGCCCAGCCAGGAGGAAGGAAGGAAGCAAAAAAAAAAAATCGGCAAAAAGAAACGATCTGAGGCCCGTTAGTAACAAAAGTTCAGCTAAAATTAGAGCGCACTTTCGTTTCGCTTCCGGTTCCTTCAGAAACCGGCAAGTGGCGTATCCTCTGGCGGTTCGAAAAGGCTTGCGGGACTGGACGACGGAACAAAGCGATTTGTAGAAACCTTTAGATGTAAGGCAGTGCACTCTGTGGCCCTCGGGGTGTCGCCCGAGTTTTGAAGGAAATCGAAAAAGAACTTCGTTTCGGTTCCGCCTCTGGAAACCGGTTGATGACATAGATAAATTCTGGTCGGTCGATCAAGGCCGGTTTTTCGTTGCCTTTTCGTTTCAAGTAACTGTCGTCAGCAAGTCGGCTATAATGAATCAATATATAATGAATCAATGTTAAATTTGTGTTTACACTTCAGCCATTCGCTGCCATCCTTGTCTTTTGGAGACATTTGTGAAATTGTCTTTCTGCTACCAGTCTATTTTATTTTATTTTATTTTATTTTTGGGGAACAATGGGTTTCTTTCAGCGAGAGTATCTTAGCTGTTATTGGGAGTTGATTTGCATCCGTTTGCAGATCTTTCTACCCAATTTTCCTTCTGTTCAAACGTCATTGCTTGCAACATAGAACAGTCTTTTTATTTATGCCAAGAAAGGAAGGCGGAAAGCGCCATCAAAGAAAGCTGCGTCGGCGGTCGCCATAGAAACACCGGTTCGGTGTACCGTTTACGATGACGTGTGTTGCTTCTAACCGTGGCGTGGCGTACGTCATTCGAGCTGCCCATCGTATTCCGCAATAGTCCATCGCGTCTGTTTGCTCATTAAGCTTTTTCATTACTGTCTTCTTGATTTGTTCGTGTGCGTTCAACAAGATGTGTGCATCATTGGTCGCTTATAATAACGTGACCATCGGTGATCTTTCGAGTCATTTAAGGTCGCTAATTCTTGTATAGCAATCTCGAACGCAAGCATACGCTGCTGACATTTAACCCGCAGTGCGGCAAATGTCGGACATTTGGCTTTACCTACAAAGGCCACCCTTATGGGGCGTTACGGCTTGCGTAGTGGTGTGAACATCCCAACGGGGTAATTTCGGGCGTTTCATACTTGCCTCTCGCTCTATTACGTATGCCGTCTCGCTTACGATCGTTATAACCCCCTGTGAGTTGTTTTTGCTTTTGCTGCAGTTCCAACCCACAATCGCTGTTGCTCGCTCGCACTCGTATATCGCTTCGCTCGCACACCCGCAAATGATTGACCCTCGAAAAGTCCACGGGTCTTACGAATACCGCCCCCTTCTGTGCTGCAGCCGGGACGGTCCCTCTTTTGTATTGTCGTCCGCGCTGCTTCCCTCAATACGAGGGGGCTTGGTGATCGGCCGGGCATTTGAATGCGTTATCGTTTCTTAAGAACCATAAAATTTTATTTTGCGAGCCGTGCGTGCTGTACTCCACGGTCCGGGCTGCTTGCGTTTTTTTCTGCCTGCTGTTGTTGTCCGATCTATCGTCAGGGACCGGGCGGGTATTTAAATGCTTTATTCTATGTACTGGCATGCCGTGCTCTGGGGTGCCGCACAATTTGGTTTTAATTGCTTTTCTTAGATTTTGACCCATTCGTCCCCTCGATCGTATAGAGTTTTTTCTACTCGTACTTGATGCTGCCGCGCTATCGAGCCGCTCGGATTTATTGATATCGATATTTGCACATTTTGCTTTGCCCCTTCAGTGCGTCCAGTGTTTGTTTTCTTCATGCCCGTTATCGTTCTTACGTATGTTCAACATGTGTTTTGTCCACGCGCTGATTTATCGCGAGATCGATCAACGCAAATCGGCAATACAAAAATATTGCATTATGACGACGCTTTAAATATCATATTTTCCAACCACGGATGCCCTTGAAACAATATGAGACAATAATAGCAAACCAAAATTACAGCATGCAAGACACGTCATGGCAGCCCATGGTTTAATCTGCCCGCGCAGATTTATGGTAGCGTAAAGGTCCCACCGTATAGCTACGGTCACACATTCCATCACGCATGGTTAGCTTCAACCAAGAGTCAACAGCGGTACTCTGCGATTCCCATCGGATTCATATACCGTTTTTGACACCGCGCGGAGACAGGCCTCGTATGGCCTCGCGTGTAAAGCGACAGGGCAATTTCAAAAACTTTTCACGGCTAAAGAGCCAGCGCCTTAGCAAGCGCTAAAACTTCAATCCGATAATTCACTAGAGTCTAAAAATAGCTCAGAGCAACTGACCCAAAAGTATAGGCATTCAAGGGGGTACGGGTAGAACGAGGGCAAACCACAGGCAAAAGGCGATAATCACCAAACAGACCAGACACCACCGACCGGCAGGCACAGACTACGAGGGGGCACCAAGAACACATGTAGAAAAAACGATACACGGAAAACATAAGCAAAGGCCATAAATCATACAAAGTCCCCGACCCCTCGAACGACACCACAGCGCAGGCAGGCAGTCGACAAGACAATACAATAGGAACGGTGCTGACGGGGGCAGCGCAAGTGCAGGGGCAGACGAGCGAAAGTGGATGGGGATTTTTTTTTTGCACTACCACACTGACGCACCCTCGAAAAAAGTGGGCGGATCTCGAGGCTGCAGCCTCGAAAGCCATGAATTTCGTTGAATTTTTCGAGGGTTTTTAGAGGCGAAAAGTACTGGAAAAATTCAACGAAAAACGGCGTGGTCGAGTCCCCGGGATGGCTGATTACGTTGACGTGTCGTCTATGGATCGAGGGCGGTACGCGGTATGCTGTTCCGCGTACAGTTCTCGCGCCACCGTGGCAAAACCGGGGCTGGACTGGTTGGCGTGGGCAAAGAAGCTACGTAGATTAAGAAGGAGGAGAACCAACACGACACCGGCTGTTGCTCACGTATGTGTGCGCGATGACGACGGCCATCCCCCACGTATGCGCCTGCGTGGACAAGAGAGGCATAAAAAACCAGCTCACCGTGCGTTGGTCGCGCATTGCTGTTTTCTCTCACTTCTCGCTCCCAGCGAAAGCTCGCCATCAGCTGGAACAGAATGTTTACGTGTTGATCTCCAGCACCGCACGTTTAAAGCCGCTTCCGTTGGCATGGTCAGTCGGACAGAAAACAAAAACAGTGGGTCACACGGTAGTCAGCAAATGAGTGCGAATGATTACGCTACCATTTGAGCTGGTACAAGTTTTTAGGTTTAGTTATTTGCTTCGCAGTGCGCTCACAATCAGTGCGCTTTCTGGAGATGGTTTCTCTTTTTAACTTTCTTTATGAGCTCCGGTTCGCCTCGGAAAACCCATTTAGAACTCCAAACCGCCCGGTCGTTAAGGGAAGCAAATGGTATGGAATTTAAATACCCCCCAACGAAAACATTGCCCATTCTAAGAGAGCCTCGGACGGCAACGTAGCGATTTTTCGCTAAGCACACAGAGCATTTCTTCTATATGTCTACGATGGTCGCTTGGTGGGCAGGACAGAACAGCAAACATATGATATTGGCAGACTGACGAAACCGGCTACGCTCTTCTCCTGCTTCGTCTTTTCTCCGTCGGTGGAAAGTTGAACCGATCGCCAGAATGTACCGAACAGGCGGGCCCAAGAACGAAACCTGTTTCGAAAGTGTGCTACGCGCGATGCCTCTGGCGGTAGCGAAACAATGTGACCATTTTTTTCATTCTTCCAATTTTTTTTTCATTTATTCTTTTTAAATTTAGAAAAAGGAATAATGATTGTTGTCGCAATAAGTATGCATATGGTGATACGATATAGCGGGGGAGACACGTGGCATTTGGTGTCACATGAGGCGCGCTGCAGTCCGTTGTACATCGAAAAAATACATCGCCAAACTTTTAGATCCTCTTCGCGGGTTTATTGCCATTAAATCTGCATGTGTGCAAACAAGCACGCACCATAAAATCGCCGAATATTGTTTGCCGAGAGGAAGGGCTGTGTACCAAATGGACTTGATCTAATTTATTGTCGCAAGATACGTTGGTTTATGGTACGGCTAGATACTTGCACAATATATATTATGTTTAAGGAGATCAGCTTGTATTTGTACAATAAGTACAAAATCAAAAAAGAGCATTTGTATCCAGGCTTTACTTTAAACGAAACATTATGGGTCGATTTGAAATGAAAGTTTTTGAGAGACGATGCATAAAATGAAATATTTGTTTGCTTTATGAATCAATGAAACAAGTCGATTTCATAAGAGATCAAATGCAGTGATGCAGTTCCACTGAACTATGACTCATCCTTATTTTGGTCTGTTTTCTTGCAGACATCTTGGTTTCAATTAAAATGTATCCATTTTGCGGACATTTGAATCTCATTGCTTAAAGCTAGTTAAAATAACGCATGAAGATGGTCCAAGCATGATCGCCCGAACGGGAAAGCATCTCGGATTCAATTCAGTTTTGAACCACACGCGGAATTGCCGATTGGAACAGGGTAAGATTTCGAAAACCCAGCTCGCCCACAGCACATCACCCTGGAGTGATCGATGGTGGTGCATTGTGCTAATAATAATCTACGACCGGCCAGCCAGCCAGCCAGCCTGCCAGCCAACCAGTGGCTTGTTAGATCCTTCATTTAAGCTGGATACTGGCAGTAGAGCGGATGAAGCGTAACATTTCACAACGAGTCGGTTGAGCAACCGAAGCAGTCGCTAGCTAGCAGCTTTTCTTTAACCCTTAAATGTGAGAAGATGAGTCTGTTTGTGTGTTAGGAAAGCAATGTTAATGAAATGTCCTGCAAGAACAGGATGAATGTTATAGAAATGTTTTTCGATTCGCATGGTGGTACATTTTCACACTCAGCTGAGGATGATAACTGTCGTATCGTAATGTCTGCACACTTCTGCAACAGGTCAATGATCAGGTTTCATTGAAGGGTTAACCGTTAACTCAGCTGGGAATTACGGAAGAGCGTAAAGACGCTCATGAAATTGTTCCGTACAGCACTGTCGATTCCGACGGTGGCAGATACACGACTGCAACTGGATATAAATTTCCTCCGCCCTCTGTCGGTGCGTCAGTTCTTTCGCCTGGCTGTGGACGTTCGTGCGATGATATGATGCCATCCGACACGGGCGCATCGAAGGAAACACGATATGGCGTTGACCCCCCCCGGGCAGTAAGGGAATCTATTTTGCTCGGGGATGCATGATGGCGGCATAGACGACGGTTCCGCCCGCTTCCTCACCATCGAACGTCTAATCTTGCGTCAAATCCAACGACCAGAAGGCTCTGCTCGTGAACGCCAGATAGGTAGGTGTTAAATCGCGTGGTTTCGCTTTATGTTGTTTTACGTTGAAGTTTGGATTTCCGCGGCAACCGCCTGAAAAGTACGCGCAATAGTCGCCAAGCGCACCATAAATCGCGTGAAAACGACGACCGTCAATGGGGGGGGGGGGGGGGGGGGGGGGGATATGCGATACGCGCGCGGTTATCCTTTCCTCGGTTGAAATACGCCATCGGGGGGATATTTATTTGGGATTTATAGTTTTCCAGCTCATAATCACGCACAAGTTTCCCCGCAAGCTCCGTCTCCAACGGACGATTTATTACCAGCGAAACGTCCCTTGGGGTCGATGGCGCTAGCTTGGTGGCCGTAAGACGATCTTAAGCTATGGGCGGTAACGTGCTTGGGCAGGATCTTGTCTTCGGTGTTCGGTGTTTTATGTTGCGAATGAAAAGTACGCAATAAGTCGAACAGATTCGATTCGATTGTTGAACGAACGCAATTATGCTCGACTCCAAAAGACATTGGTGTGCGGTGAGGGAAAAGATGTGTTTTAGTGCGTACTTCATGCGTTCACAGGTTCAAGTTTCCTTCGTGGATGAATGGGTGTCCTAATTGGCGCGGAAATCCTATGGGACGTGCCTGAGTACATGGTGGCGATTGATTGAGGGGTTTTCCAAAGGATTCATCCTGTCCGTTTCTATCCACGAGTGAAATAGTTGTCCGGGACGATTTTATCAGTGTTTGTTATCCAAAGCCAACGAAACAGGGACTGCTGCACGAAGTTAGCTATTCGATTTTGGTAAATTACTTTTTCTTTCGTTCAATGAAAATTCATTGTTTTCTGTTGTGCCAGATTGATGCTCTAATGACACATTTTTATTGGCCTTTTTCTTAAATTGCAGTTTGCATAATTGTATTTGAAATAGATTTTGTTTGCGCCGTTAACAAAAGAGATTTCAAAATCAACCTGTATTTTCAAGCAGTCTGATATTGGTGTCATGTTGAACATGGACAAATTTACAATTTTCCAATTGTTCCCGTAAACAAAGGCAAACGACACTGTTGATTGCAAGGAAGTGTGCAGGTAAGAAAATGGAAAATTTATCGTTCTCACCCTAACTCACCGTACTTCGGTCATGTTCGTTTCGGTGAAAAGCCCTGTTTGGTATGCAGCAGGTATCGCCGTTGGGCTCAGGTCCTGTTTTTGTACTTCGTTTTGAGGGAAGAATAGGGCAGCATTTCCACTTTGTCGCACGTGTCCCTTGGGGGTATTATTTGTTTCTTGCTTCCTCCTTCTTCTTCTACGAAATGTATTGTGAATGTTTCCGTATGAACTTGTCTCGGAAAAGCCTCTATTTTCATAAAATATTGGACTTATTTCGTGCAGCAAGATTATCTCTCGATTCGATATCAAGCACAATGGTGTTGCGCTGTATAATATTTTTGAAAGAAAAATAGCGTCTTTAGAATATCAACCTTGTTCGACCATGTTATCAATGAAGATGCTGGTTTAGAAAAAATAAAATAAAATAAATGACAATAACAGGAAAATATAATCTTCGCAAGGTAACGTAAAATGCTTGTTTTAGTCAACCGCTGTGCCATCTTACTGCTCTAGAGAATAGGTGCGATGGGAATTGTTTTGCTTTTTTCCTAGAATACTGTGAAACAGGGCTTGGTCAAGAGAAAGTTGGGAAAATCACAAAATACAAAAAGTAGCAATGAAATTTGCGTTGTATTGGGCGGACAACGTTGTGATTTGTTTGTTTGTAGAGCGTGGGAAATATGCTTTAGGTCGTTCGTTTTTATTGCAACTTGAACATGTATTACTATTCATAGGCTTTTGCTGTAATTCGGATGACTAATCAATTGCTATGCGGCGACTTTAATTTTTAATACATATTTACGGCTGCTGCGAACATAATTTTAACTTCAATGAGCTTGAAATCTTTTTAACACGTCGTTTAAATTCACACTGATGGTACTTTCTGTGAATCGCATGTATTTATTAGAACCGTGCGCTAGTCATCCTCTGTTTGATGATCATTTTTTTGTACGTCTGTATAAATAAAACGTGTCATTTTAGCACACCATCCTGTTCGGCCAGATTTCTTTTCTTTGGCTCCGTTTCCAACAATAAGTGAGTAGAGCTGTTGCTTGAGAAAGAAGTAAATTTTGTCCGACGCTTTGAGTGTCTCCTTAGTTATTCACATTGAAGCAAAAAAGAGCGAGAAGACTCACTAATAGGCCGACTCAATGGCACTCGTAATGACCCGTAAACGATTTGAGGACATCAGGGGATACGTCTAAGCCCTAATGTCGAATAAAAAAACCCAAAACAAAAAGTTTTCAGTCACTTTTGGTAGGTTTTTTTTTCCTCCTAGCCGACCGTGTGTTTATGTAATATTCCTTTGAAGTTAGTTTCGTCGTCCCAGAAAGTATCCCAATCCTCAATCCTGCTTTCACATGATTTTTTTGTCCATCGGATTGCGTAAAGTTTTTAGATTTTTTTTTTTAAACGAACCAACAAATGGCCACTGGGGATCAATATCTTTCGTCCTGCGGTAGAAATCCCAGTTGTGTTTCGAAAAAACACACAGTCAAAAACGGCGTTCTTGGTTTTGAATGAAATTGTGCCAACGTGGCTATGAAAAGGGACGACAAATGGCAATGGGACGTGAAGGCGGTCAGCCTTTGGGCCCGATGCGGCTGGCATACGTAAGCAACAGCTACTCTAGACCGGGACAGGCCGCTACTGGAAAGGAAAGAAACTCCCTTGTGATAAATAAAATTCATGTTCAAGAGGTTAAAACCCACCATGTAAAATGCAATATGCGTATGGTAAGGAGTCGGACGTATCGATTTCCTTCTGGGATATAGACGCGACGAGTGTCCGATCATATCGTAGCACTTCTATCGCCACCAATGTGGACGGTCTTCTACCGGTCCACCGTTGCTTTGTTGTTTGAGGGAAGAGAAAATTGATAAAGGATTCATCGACTTGATGTAGGAACTCTGGGATGCGTTCGATTCAGCATGCAAATGTTGAAATGCGGCAATCGTTCTTCAAGTTCTCAGCGAAAGGATACATTTTTTTGTATATTGACGAAACGTTTGTCCCGGAGGAAATCCTTTGCATGGAGAGCCGTTTTTTCTCGAATTTAATGTCTTGTGCTGTCCAAGAATGTTGGAAAAGAACGCAGAAGGGTCCGTTCTTGAATACGTAATTTTCACTTCATCACAGTATTGCCGGAGAAAATGGAGAATAGACTATGCATAAAGGCGTAGGATGGGCTTCTTTTTCATTTACCACTATGAAAACTCGTTTACATTCCAACCATGCATGTGGTATAATTAATTTACGTTCAAATATTTGCTTGAGTACATTGGATTCTGCATAAAATTATTGATGACTCATCGCATTATGTTGCGTTTTGTTATAATTTAATTTAATTTTTGCTTCCTTACCCTCGGAGCCAAAATAATCCATTGCATATGCAGAACAAAGAAGTGGCGAAATGGGATCTTTTAAGGAGAAAAGAAATTGAAGTAACGAAAAGTATCCATATTTGCAAAGCATTGGGGCGGGTAGTAAAACTGTCGCCAAAGAATTCCGGAACCGGAATGGAGTGAATATAGATTTTCAAATATTAACATTCCCAACTTTTCGCTTTTATTACCTCGACCCCCCGTCACACTCTGTTTTCTATGATAGCCATGCGCTCTTTCGTCTATTAGGCGTGTTTTTCTACAGCGCACGCTGTAGGCAGCGAACGTGTTTATGGTGTTTCCGGCACAACATCGAGCATGAAACAGCCGGTTTAAGATCCTTGCCATAAAGAAATGGCATTGAGGGAAAGGAAACGTGTAGTACACGTACGGTGCTGCGGTCACATTCCAGTGAAAAATTCGAAGCCAGTTTTCATGGTATGTGATTTTGTTTTCATCGTTCCGGCAGACCCCACATCGTCTGGGAGATTGTTTTCCACTTTGTTTGTTTTGTTTTGTGTATTTACTAGGCCTTTCTTCATATGTTCTATTTGCTTTTTTTCCTATTGACCAGAGTGAATCTGCATTGATTACTAGTTTGCTCACAATTTTTTAATTGGGTCAACTTCTTCCGTTTTTTTTTTCAGAGTAAATTTACGACTTCAAGACTTATATAACGCAGGACAAAGGGGTTTATTGTATTTCTAGAAACAAATTAACCAAAATGGCACCCTTTCGGTTACTTCGTTGTCGGTGTTGAAATCGAAGCGGCTACCCGAATGGTATCTAATGGAAAATCAAGCGAATACAATTTAGAGCGGAATGGAAAGCGTATTGGCCGACGTGGTATAGCACTGTTTCAAAACTGAACAACTGTGTACAATTTCCGACACATGCCTGCCGCCCATCTGTTCAACTCCCATGGCTGGAGCTTTCGGGTTTTACCCAGCTGGAGCAATTTTTCTTGCAATGTTCGGGTGTCATTTGTCCGTCCGACATGCATGGACGCCTTAACGTGCCAAGTGTAGTAGATCACCACAATACGTTTGCACTTAAGAAAGCGAAGGGAATGGTCACTGTGTAGAGTTAGAAAAGAACAAAATGCAATTGCTGCAGCTGCACTAATCTGCTCCGAATAAGCTAAGAGAAAAGAATGTAAAGGAAGAAACTATAACTGTTTCTACTTGGTACCATTTATCAACTTGCCGACTGGGGGAGAAACGGATGGGTCGTGCTAACATGAGAGGCATACATTGCCGACCGGACGAATGCCCTAAGTTCACACAAATATATTTCACCAAAAGCTAAAAGAATAGTTTCGTAAAGGAATATTCCAGCTGGATGTGCTATCCATTTTGTTTTTTTTTGTTCACCTTTTTGATATTTCGAAACCGATCGTTACTCTTTCCCTTTGCCGATCCCGAGGATGGGCCAATCTCCCCGGGGTCGTCTTCGACATTACTGTAGTTTTTGGCACAAGGTTTTCTAGGTAGAAAGAATGGAACGGTAGAAGATGGAAACCGAACAGAGTTGTAGTAATTTATTTGATTTTCAACAGAAGCAATATCGGCCACATGTAGTTCCATAACAACACGTTCGGTTTTCGGTAGGCGGCACTGACCATCGCTATATGCATTGGAACTGCATGGATTGCGCGGGTTGATAAGTTCCTGGATAAACGTTGTTACTCTTTTGATATGCTCAACATTTGTCTAATTTTTAGTTTCCTTTGTTGGTCGGATTTTGTTCACGTTATGACCTATCCAAAAATGTATACGGAATCAAGCATTTTCAAGATTTCCCTTATTTTTAAATATTTTTCTACTTTCTTGCTTATTTGTTTGGCTGAGCTTGTTCAATATATTTTAATTTAAAAAAAAGCGTTCAGCGAAACAAGCGAAAAGTGTAATTTTGAATTTTCAACATCATTGCTCTAGTCCAGCAACCCATCATGTGTTTCGTAAGTTTTTCAGTCGCTACAATGCAAGTGCAGTCAGTTTTGTAGTCAAATAAAAAAGATTTTGTTGCCCGACAATAGTTGCACTCAGTTGGAAGACTCGTTGTGCAGCGGTTTGCAACAGTGAGTGAGATAAGGTTTTCCAAAGCCGATTCCTCACCTCCGCCCAACGTTGAATCTAGCGAGTTTGCATATGTGTTTACAGGGCTTTGGTTAGGAGAATTTCTCGTGGCCCTTCTTCGCTTTCACCTCCTCTTCCCGCAAGGTCCGTTAGGCGCCGTTGCGCAAATACATTGTCCGTGACGTTTATATTAATCCACCCGGAGCACCATCACCGTCGTCATCCCGGAAGCAAGTGCGCAGGGAAGAAAGCAACAGTTTTTTAGATTAAGTTTTCTGGCTCCGAACACACGTGGGCACTGGAAGGTAGCTTAATATGGCCCGTGCAGTGTGATGAAGGAGCTGTTTTAATTTACATGCCGAAGTGGAAGCTACCGTTTTTTTTTCCTTTTCGTTCCACCTCTTGGTCGACGATGGCAGGTGGATGAGATGGGATTAGTATTCGGGAAACTAGGTACTTTTCCTGCGGTGAATGGGGTTTTCCGGCTTTTGCGGAAAAGATTGTAGTTTGCCGACTGTTCCGTAGTTTTGCCTGATGGACTATGGCTTCAAAATGGGCAAGGAAATGAAATCCGAACATCGGTGAAGGGTTGCTAGAATCAACATGGATAATATATGTGATGCTCGAGCGCGGGACACGAATTGCAACATTTCAAGCATCCTTTTGGCCATTCATTTGAAACTATATTTATGTGTGTTCAACAATGTGAGCTGAGAGCAAGTCGTGAATAAACAAATCATCTTAAAATAATGTTTTTGGAGCTAAATTTGTTTAATTTTTGTTTTTTGAATGTTTTTATTATAGCAGATTAGTACACTTTCTAATGGCATCACGTATAAAAGCATGAAATGGAAGGAACCATTGAGCATGTCATGGAGGAAAACATTTTCTCTAATTGGGCATTATTTTTCCGAGAAGAGAAATAAGAATTTATTTTCATTGGTTTTCATTTCTAGAAACTGTAGAAAAGCTTTTCGGTAGTGCCATACTGTATACGCCTCCTAGAAAATTCAATTTTCTTTGAACCCGAGGCCGAGGCAACAAAAATGTCACGACCGACCGACCAGAAAAAGGTTGCGGTGGTGTTTCACAGTGGTCCATGTGGAGCAAAAGGAAATGTGTCCAATTCATTGGCTGCAATGTTCCATTACGCTCATACTTCCAATCCACTCCGTCCTATTACCGCATAGATTGCACATTTTCAACCTAAAGCGTACAACCAATAAATGAACCACGTTACACAGTTTTGTTGTGATTGAGAGTTTTGTTAGTGCACTATTATAGGAAATAGTATTTTACTTTATAGTGGAAATTTGTACTATTGAGACTTCGAAAATCGTAAAGGTAACAAAACGTGTCGTAATAGTTTATCAAGTTTAGTATAAGTATAAGAAAATATTGAATTTCCTTTTTTCTTAAACTGAAACGTAGTTCAATCTGGTAAAGATGATTAATGCTCATTGGCTTCTTTGACCCGTCTGAGAATGTCTAAACTTCTTGCACAAAAGCATGCTGAAATTTGAAGCTTCCGTGTTGTCTCGAATAGGGAATGTGTGTCGAGTGTGGCACAAAGATGGGAAATGCAGCAACTGGTTGAAGACATGGCTTCAATGCGCGTGTCCTTTGGGATATTGTTGTTTACAAATGGAGTCGTGCAATAAATGGCCATGCGAGGTGTTAATTCAACAAAGAAAATTGACTTCACTAGATTAGAGACGATGCGCCGGTGAATAGATAATGTATCCTGCGTCCTACTCGGCAACAGCACAGGAGAAGAAGAAAGCATATCCTCTTTGCTGTGGCAACTGTGGACACTTCTGTCCTGCACCACATCGGAAAATGCAATCTGTGCTGCAATCAACGAAATCGATGAAACACTGCAAATATTTGCACGTTAATGCGCCGGTGCTGGAACAACGCGCCCCCAAGCCCTCGATTTACGACAGTTCTGGCTGATTGTTTCCGTGTGTAGTTCAAGTTTTGGGAATCGATTTTTGGTTGCCCCGGGTCACAGTAATTGGATTTTTGAACATAATTTACCCTCAGTACAATTAATTGATCCATAAAGATTTACCTGATTTGTGTAATATTTAAAACCTAACTTCCTCATTCTGAGAAGTCGGTGGTGTTCTATCTGCCTCCCAGTGGCATGCAGGTTCTGTTCACTTCAATTCGTTCACCAATTATCTGCTGCGCTGCTGAACAAGCAAAAGCATAAAACTATATCAATTTGTTCCACGCAGCTGGAATGCAGAGCGCGTGATGTTTTCACATAACGAACCTGCCACTTTTACTTCTAATGGCATCCTAATGTTGAGTAAAACTCCAAGTGTACGGTAAGCAGCGGAAACAAGAATGAAGAAACAATGCTGCTGTGGAAAAGCTCATCACGCTTCACTCCACGGGGAATCTAGTTGCATTCTTAAAGAAAACATCGAAACAAAACAGAACAGAGGATTAATATCTGTTTTTGATATGCCTCCGAAGTTCAGTCGGTGCTATTGCATGGCGCTTGGAATGAAACATGTTCTTGAAAAAAAAAAAAAAACTATACAGGCGCTAGGGATGAGTGGGAGTTGGAGAGATATACTGTTGTAAGTGCTAGTAAGCTAGTGATTAAATGTTTTTTTTTTTACTTAACTTGCCATTCCCAATTAAATGTAATGCCTTTGTCGCACGTTATGTACTTCGAAATAATTGAAGAAGTAAGTAGATAATAAGAAAACAAGGGTTCCCACAGGCCCTTGTCATCGTTTTAATATCTGGTTTATGTCTTGTTTCATGTATGGCCCGTAGCTTAGCAGTTATCCTTGCTTCAAGAAGCGTCATACAGCAAATAAAGGAAAACATTGCGGTGAATAATACGCTCTGTTTACTTGTACTCCTTTTTTCAAATTTGATTTGATTTAATTAATTCGTATAATTCCGAGGTCTGGGATAGCCGAGGGAATACGCCGGCTTTAACATGACCCACAACGTGGGTTCCAGACCGGACCACCACCAGTACGATGAATGAAAAAATAAAAATGACCAAATTGGTCGTTACGCCAGGAAGGAAGAAGAATTTATACAATTCTGTGTTTATTAGTTTTTTCCCTATATCTGAGTGTTTAGTTTATACCTACTAGCAGCTTTATTATTTTGTGTTTAACATCATTTAAAATGTTTTCTTCATGTGTAATTTTTTTCTCTTCTAACAATCACCTGTTTATCTATTTTCAACTAATTCTTTTTTGTAAGCTTCCTGTCATGATATGCTTTGATTTATTTCTCGTTTTTCAACCAATGCCCAGACCGAAATTTGTTGTTATTAAAATAGAAACGCAAAACTCATCTTAATCTTCAACAAGAACAAGGTTAATGGGTAACATTAACGGCCCGCAGAAATTCGCAAGAGAGTCATTTCGACTCGTAGCCTCCGTTGAGTGTCATTGAGGCAGCCAAAGCCTTTCCTTCACGAACGGTCAGAGACGCACTGAGCCAGCTAACAATCTTCTGCAGCCAGCACACACCGTGCCAATCTGACGCTAGCTCCGGTAGCTATGTATTTGCATAAAATTACTGCCCGTCGTCGCGTGGCTTTTAATTTAAATATCTTCAATCTCCGGAATAATCGCACACATCCACACCGAGTTGTATTTTCGCGCGGCCGCTTCACGGATATTCTCCATCGCGAATGCCTTATGTGTGCACCACCCGCAGGGAAAACCTTCACGGGGATAACTCGCTCTCCCCAAGCGTGCGACGGATGGAAGATAATTTTCCTGCTCACCTGAAATGAAACTATTTTCTTTTAGGTGAATAAGCACTTTGTGTGTGTGTGAGTGTGTGTGCAGCGCCAAAGCGAAGGCAAGCCATGCTGCACAGTTACCACGAAGTGCAGTTTTGCCCGTAGCGTGGTGAGTTTTCCTTACTTTCATCCGCTACCAAATCCTTTCCAGGATGGGCAAGAATCGCTGCATTTCTTTTTTTTTTTCATCCTACAACGTTCTGGCTTCCAGGTGGAATGGTGCCGATTAAGCAGTTTTTCCGTGGCTAAAGTAAATGGAATATAGTTGTTTTTTGCTTTAAGCATTTTGCGCTTTGTGTGTTGGATTTTTTCTTGTTTTCTTTGGATTTTCTGTGCCGTTGTAAAATCCAGAATAAATTGCTTCGTTTTGAGCAACATTTTCACGATCTTCTCGCACTTCTGCACGCCGTTGAGTGAAAGGGTTAACAATCTTTGCGTCCTTTAAATTATTTCGCATTCACGTGTCCTCCATCGCGTGAAGTGGATTTTTTTTAACAGTGAATTTCCTGTTTTTGTTGATGTTGTTAATTTTCGTTCGTTGGGAAAGCGAATCAAGCATATACTGTGTCACAGGCAGAGAACAGTAATGAGACGGTCGCTATGCTGGAAATTATCTTCAATGTAGTGCTGTCACTAAGCGTGGCAAGCAAAGATAATTGTTATCATTAAGCCTTTTTCTAGTCCTTTTTTATTTTAATAAGAAACACACCTACAATGCCGGTTCTTCGTCGTCCATAGTCGGTTCTTCTAACACATTGATTTTTAATAAGGCGAAATTCTGCTTTTTCGAACCAAAGAGAGTATATGAGCAAAGATTATCGAAGAGCAATCGACATGTCATGAAATATATTCAATAGTGTTACGGAGTATGTTCAGTTCATTTACAAATAACGGCAGGTGTTGTTGATGCTCTTTTGTATCTAGCATCATTTGTAGTCTGGTTCTTTACGCCAGAAGCACATAATTGCATTCAAAAGTGAATGACTCAGGAAATTTTCTATCGTTTTAACCTCCGGGGGTTCGGAATGTCATTTTTTCTGGTGAGATGGTATGTTATCCGTAGTATTAACAAACATTATCAGGATCATACTCTTACGATTTATTTTATCGAACTCTATGGATTAGCTGTCAGCTGATTCTTTGCTGTATTGATTGAATAAGTAAGATTTTTTTTTAATTTTTCGGCAGTAGAACCGGCGTTACTTTTGACCCACATTTGTATTCCACACGAAAGAGAATTAACGCCACTTCATTCTCTATTCCATTCCTCGTTTGTGCCTCCATCCGAAACTAATTAATGAAAGTCGTTTCCCGCTTTAAGCTACAAAACACTTTTTATTGGCAGTGGAAAACTGTGGCAATTTATTCCAACCAGACAATTAAAAGGTGTACACAAATTAGCGCTTGTAAAGTTGAACTCCATGGCATGGTGGTGGGTTGGGGTTGGGCGGGCGGACAACTTGTGCTGCAAGCACATAAAAAAACTTTGTATCGTTCGGATCGACATGATTTCTAATGTGTTTTCTTTTTATATCTTTTGCCATATTTCAGATCATTACGAGCACCGGATCGTACAGGCTGTGAAAAGCGTCCAATGGGAACAACCGGATGCAGTGGAAAGTAAAGCCAGAACCATAAACTATAGACAGGGTTTCACGAAACCATCGGTGGAACAAATAACAGAATGTTCCACAGGCGAGACCGTTTATGCTGCATAAATGGCTTTCGGGTCAGCATTTATGAGGTGTTTTTCGGTGCTGCTGGTGACCTAGCACGAACCTCCCTCTCAACATGGACAATAATCATCACCATCAGCAGCATCATCACATCGTCATCGTTGACCGCTACCATCGTGGCCAACGGATAAAACTGTATGATATTGACCGGCATTGCAGACTTTACGGACCATCGTTACTAATTATTCATCGGAAATGCATTGAAATTCATTCACCAACCACATGGTGCATGGAAACGTCCGATATGTGTGTGCGTGTGTCTGCTTGTCGGTTTTTGCTACCGGTTTTTTTGTGTGCTTTCTACGCGAAGCTTTCCCTCCCACAAGCAAAAATGAGCCCCAAATGTGGTGGGAAAGGAGAAGAGAAAAACAAAACCCCCGGTCCGAACGAAGGGGCGCTTTTGTGCCGTGTTCATTGCCGTTTTTGAGGTTGTAAATGGTAGTACCGTTGCGATGCCGAGCCATTGAGCGATTGGATAGGACAAAAAGGAAAGGAGCATTACTGGCCTTTACTCAACACTAATACTAGGATTATTGACAATTATACCAAGATTATTTTCAACATTATTATAAAAAGATTTTTATAATTAGCGAAAGTATGATTCTATCATATTTAGGAAGGAGCTCTTTAGATGTCCGACCGGATCGACGTCGGCATACGGGAAAGCACAGATTTTCTGTATCCTTATACAGCGAAAACAATATTTCAATTTCATTTCACATTTAACATATGAAACAACATTTACATAATCAAGCATAAAAGAACGATCCATACCACGAAAGGTTAAGCCGACTATGCATGCACTGTTCAACTGCAAACTAACGTCCGGCATGAATATGTTATTTCTCGTTTTGTGGTAGTGTTAAAATCATGCTTGCATTCGCGGCTTTTGTTAGCGGAATGACAAGCATTGTCATTAGCATAAGTGGTTGACTGTATTTTTACCTTACAGTTAATCAATAACTAACCCCACAACAGAATGTTTTGTTAGAGTGTGTCGGTTCCGGTGCATACAATCTAGAATTGTTTATATTTTAATTAGTTACGTACCGTCACGATATCTGTCGTTCTTGATATGGGATGCAATCGGTTCGCAATCGCAAGTTTTAAACAGAACGCATGAAAAGACATATTTCTTTAGTCGGTTGCAATTTGAGTTCTGCACTGTGAGTTTTGCCTCAACCCATATGCACCAATAATTACAGCCCACCAAACACAGTTATGTTGGCCCTCCCCCGCCTAGTCTTGTTAGATTTGTTTTCCACGCCAGCGGTGTCTTTGTATGTGTGATTCCGAAGCTAATGAATTGATGATTGAAAAATCCACAAAAGATTCGATAAATCGTGTTTGTATGTTGCCTGTCTTAAGTTTTGCATTTTACTTCCCGTCTGACCGTTGGCCCCGTCGATGTTCCGTGTTTTTTCTTTGGACAATTTATCGGTCCGTCGTGCACCTTCCGTACGGAAGTTTTGTGCAGTACTGACGCTCTGAAAATTGAGCAGGTATATCATGCTGGGCAGCGGTGTATGTGGAAGAAATGGAAAACATTTCCACCCCTTACGTTCGCTTTCGTTGCACTTCCAATTCAGCTTTGTTGATGTATGTGCAATTTCAGGCTTAGTGAAGTGCCTTTTGTCTGCGATAAATATTTCATGTTACCTGTTAACAACTTTAATTAACTTCATATTTCAGCTTTACTGCACGAAAAACTCAAATGTTTGAAGGTTTCTTTTTTATGGCCGGTAACGGGAAACCGGAACCGTTATCATAAGAAGTAGTGGAAAAAGGGGTTTTTTTATTTCCCTCTCGTAACTAATCGCTGCAAAGTGTTCGATTATGGGCCATGTTTTAAAAAGTTCAGTCACTGTGTGCATGAGGATCATGTACATGGGCTGCAGTTGCGGCGAAACCCAAGGGGCAGCTTTGCGCACGGACGACAACTCAGTTCGAAGCCAGAGGCAGGAAAGTTGCATGCACTGGTGCACTGTATTTTCATCGATCGGTCGGTTCGGTTCAGTTGGTTAGTCGAACAGTTAGTCGAAATCGGTGCGATTGCAGCGGCGAGGAACCAATAATAAGTCAGGTCAGTTGTGTATACGAACAAAATAAAGAGTGCTGTAGTAGAAGGTACTTGGTAAAAGTTGTGATTCCAGTTAAAAATTGATTTTAATGGAGTGAATTGAGCAATGTACTCTTTGATAATTGATTGTGAGAATTGAGTGAGAGATTGATAACTAGATTTGGGCTTGGCTCTTGGGGACATCGGGAGTCCGTTTGTTTGTGTTAAGCAGCATGTAAATGTTAATCAAATGATTTTCTTTCAGTAATATTCTTGTTCAATTAAGGATTTTTGTTTATGTTTTGCATTGCAAAATAAGTTATTAGCAGTAACTGAAGTGTGTGTGGTAAACGGATGCGGCAAGAGAAAATGAAATAGCGTTATCGTCACTGTTCACAAGTGTATGTAAGTGTGTGTGTGTGTGTGTGAGTGTGTGCGTGTATGCTTTTATGTTTATGAGTGTAAGATAAGAAATTGCACTCCCATAAATGTTCCATCATTTAAAAGTGCTAGCATTCGGGGCAGTAGTGCGCGCCACCGATAAAGGTGCATTTTGCACGGATCTTTGTGAAAAATTACTGTACTGCATACTGTAAAGTTGTGCGATACGAACGAACTGGCCAGGAACGAAACGACGGAGCATTTATGTTTGGCCGTAGGTGAATAAGGCCGTGCGGAGAAAAGCGACGTTCAGCAGGTGGCAAGTTCTGTCGCTCACTTCAGCAGGGAAAGCGGATAAGCTACGATGACCACCGTCAGCTTCAACAGAATGTTCCGGGGCAAGTTCCGCACGAACACCTGCCGGATCGTGGTGCTGACCTCGCTGGTGTGGCTGCTGATCGATGTGATACTGATAGTCAAATACGCCGACTGTCCCAGCACGGGCGGTGGCTCCAGCTGGCTGTGCAAACACAACGGAGGAGAGGAGGTAAGTCTAATCCTGGTGGCGGAATCGATCGACTGACATGGACATTACACTTGGATCGGTTACAATCTGGTACATGATGTGAGTGTAGCTCCAGGACAATTCGTAACAGGCGTTTCAATGATTACCTTCAAAGTACTTGCTGTACATATGATTTAATGTCAGTCGATGCAGTACAATGACTATGTAAATGGCTCAGAAACGTCTTAAAAATACTTGGCGGGCTCAGAAACGCTTATACTTCTTATCATAACACAATCGAATGAATTTGTATTGCTTCCAATGCAATGTATTTGCATTGAATCTAAATAGTATAGCAGAATAGCAGTTTTTGAAGAACTCTACAAAATCATATGTGTTACCGAGATATTTGTTTCTTGCTAATAGAATATGATGATACTATGCATTCGTTCCGTTTGATTAACATGGAAAAAACTGATTCCCCGTCCATAAGCATTGATATGTCAAACAGAAATTGTGGATGTGTCATATGCCTTCAGAACTCCACAAATTATTCGATTTTTCCCTAGATAGTCGTTGGAATGGAAACAGCTCCTTGCAATTGATGCATGTTGTCTTGGAATGTGTGGTCTAACAGCAAGCAAACAACTCAAGTTTGATGTTGCATAGATGGAAATTGAGTGTATTATCGATTGATTGCAATCAACAATCGTGTTGTGTTACTTTTAATCGAAACGTGTTGTGCTGAAGTTTCGATTGCAGGTAATCCAATCGGTGCTACGAACAATACTTCACATCTATGCTTAAGGTTTCAGTAAATTTGAGACCGGTTGTGTTGTGTTCAAAATATTTGGTTTTCCGAGGCCCTATCCTTGCTCGACTTGAACCTTGTGGTTGCTCCGCGGTGTGCCTGCCCTTAGTGATCGAATTTTACCTGATCAGCAGGGCAAGCGAAATCCTTGGTATCCGTTCGATTTTGTCCCCACCGTAGATCACGATGGTGATGGAAAACGTTTTCGCCAGCTGGGGCGGGTTATGTGGAGTAAATTTCGACCGACTTCTTCGCTCTGGATGGAGTTGATGTGGTGTGCTATTCTAAAGTATTCAGTTATATTCTTCCAATTGTGAGACAATTTCACGTCTCTCCGTAGGAAACTGCAATACTACCTATGAATTTAAACATATCCTAGTGTGGCGAATGTTCGACAACACCGTTTCGTGTTTTTGCTTGTTGTAAAACGGATCCGGAGTAATCGATCGATGGATGCATGGGGACCCAGAGCACATGCTGCTGGCAAGGATGAGACACACTGAGAACCAACACTCGTCCCAGGACCAGTATTTGTGGATCGAAACGTCAGGATAGCTATCTAGTTTGACCCTAGCTCGGATTCTGTATGCTACAAAGGAAGCACTTCGTTGTTGGGTGAAATTACATAAATCAATAGCAAACCCCTTCATCCCACATTCCATTGACCTCTTGGTGAGTTCCCTTCCGTTTGCTGATTGGAGTGGGACGTCGAGCCATTTGATTAATCTGGGAAAGTTTGCCGGCCTGCAGCGCCCATCCTCCCGGAAGGGTCGCTTGGGATAAAGGTGAATGGAACAAGGAGATAAGCAAATTTTGAACTTCATATTTTTGGGTCATTTTCTGCTCTAGACGAATGAATGAATGAGAATCCAATTTATGTTGTGTGGTTTAATGCCAAGGTTGTGTATCGAATTGTTCACATCCTATTTCGAAATGCCGAAGGCTTCGTAACTTTGTTACTTCGAGATTAAAACAAAGTTTACAGGATAGCTCCCCATTCCCATGCAGATGTTTAAATTTCGTTTGGACGAAACAGAGATTTGATTACCGCTTCAAATAGTAAAACGAATCGTTCGTGTAACCACATAGAAACTGAAGCATGATCTTTTTTATTTTGCATCTTGACAAACTCTGTGTTGAAAACAAATGACACGGTACGAACAACTTAATTTTCGTTTGCAGATATAACTTTTCGTTTTAAATTATAAATTTTCCATTTCTATTTTCATTTCAAATTCCTTGTCCGCTTTATCAGCAACACCTGGTGTTGTGCGTTTCTAATTATGTGTTTGTATGTTTCTCCTATAATGAAAAGGTTAAAAAAAACCACGCCACAGTATTATTTTCATTGTTCGCGGTTTTTTTTTTTTAAACTGTCGCATTCCCATTCGCCCGTGAAAGGTAAAAAATGAAAGGTGCCCGAGACTGTAGGATGGAGATGAAAAATGGATGGAAGTTAATTTTCTCCAATTGACTGCGAGCAACCTGGCTCCATTTGGAGGGATGACTTCAAAAATTTTCATTCTCGGCGGGATTCCAGAAGCTGAACTAACAGCTGTTACACCCGTGCTGACGTTGGTACGGTCTGTTAAATTAACCTCGAAGGCAAAACAAAAAAAAGGGACACAGTCACAGAAATAAAGGTGATGCTGGGGTACTTAGCGAAATCGTCCTGCGCCGTGAGCCAACCGCAAGTACAAAATCAAGTGGCAAGGAATTAAATATTCTTGCGGTTGCACAAGTCTCGGTCTCGCCCGCCGTAGGCCACTCGACAAGCGGCTGGAAGAACCAGCTACGCTGACCGAGTGATGGGTACGATGCTTCAAAAGAAAGTCCCCGAATTCATTAGCATAAATTATGAGTAGGAAGGATGCCACCAGTACCTTTTGTCCTTTATTTTTCAAGAAGACATTCTTTCTTCGTTCGTTCTGTTCGGGGTTTCGCGATTTAATTTTCCGCGCGCTAATGTTACTCCGTCTGAGCAACAACAACAACAACAAAAACTCAGTTTTTATTTGTTGAGGTCCTTTTACTTTGGTGTTGGTTTATATTGATACAAACTGAACCTTTGCTTAGCACCGACTTGTAGGGAAGAGTTTTTCTATTGTTATTTTAATGCCATTTTTGAAATACGTGTTGTATTTTCATGAAATTATCAATTGTAGATTCCCAGCCAGATACCACCCAGATATAACGTGACAAACGTAACAGAGAGAGATACTCGTTTATTGAACTTAAATGCTAATGAGGAAAATATTTTCTGTAAAATAATCTTATTTTGCTTATTTATAATGCAAAAGTAGCCGAAAAGCCGTTATTAGTATTTTTCCCCGGCATGATTACACACAACGAGCGTTGAGCTCGTACAATGTGAGACCCATTCCACCTATGCAGAGTTTCGGCTTGCATTCCCAAGCTCGCCGTTGCTGTCGAATGCGCCAACATGCAAGGCAAGGATATGCAGAATACGGAAGGACACTCGAAAATGAACTGTTGCACCACCTCCGTCAACGGCGTCCGTTGGTGTTGCGAATGTAGTTGGTCGGCTTGTTCGTCGGCTGGCTCGCTGATGGCTGGTAATGAAGTTATGGAGCCTGCACTTGGCGCAAAATACGCCCTCGCAGCAACATTTCCTCTTCCACCACAACCCAGTCGCATCCGTACGTGCATTTCATGCAAGCGGCAAATAGAGACGCAAATGTTTTGCCTTTTAATTAGTGCACATAAACGCACGTCGGAAATAAACGCACATAAACGCACGTCGAATGTATAATTTCCGGAGCGTGTGCCGGCACGCCGCTCGGCGAGAGGTCGTTATTAACGTTTCGTTCGCAGGATGCAGTCAATGCTGCCGGAGGGATCCTGCCAGCCTGCCACTTTCGTTCAGGCTCACCTCCCATTTAAACATGGCATCTTCACTTTCGAGTGTTGAGTGCTTCGAATCACAAATAGCTTTACGGACGCAATGAAAAAAAGTATCAAAATAGAGCTAGTGTAGTGTTTAAACTGCAGTACGGGTGCACGGCAGTGGTGTTGCGTACAGATTGTGCATTTATAACACAAGAATAGCGTGGATGTTTTCTGAATCTGTCCACCGCAGCAACGACTGGCTTGTACGTGCTTATGTACAAGAATGGATAAGTTATAATAAACCCGGCAGAGCAGAGTGTAAAAGAAACGATTGTTGTGTCCACTCCTATGTCGGAGCGTTGTTGAATTTGTTCGTTTGTTTCGTTATTACGAAATCCTCGAGGCTTCTCGAATGAAGCTGTTGCGAGCTGTTTTGTATACGTGATCGAATAATGTGAGTGAATCGTTTTCTTAGCATAATTACTCTGACGAAAATTCACGTTTTAACGCTGGATTTTATCACTGAGATAAAAAGGAACGGAAGATGTTCATTGCTCAAATGCATGATCACGAATATGATCTGTTTATATTTTTACTTCGGTTTTTTTTTGTACAGTTTTGTACAGTTTTGTACAATTCTACATACAATGGAATGATGTTGTTCCCTAGATGTATGTAATTAAGATGTATACATTTTGAAATTCTTAATTCGTACAGATGATTAGATCTTTCAAACAGTTTCGACGATAATTTACGGGATTTACATCCAACGTTGAGGAAAACAATCACCAAAAAAGGTTCGGGGGTATAATATGAACTTAAACGAATGCAATTAAAATAAGCAAACAATTGCTGGCTGGAAATCGGCAACCCTTTTGAAGGATCTATCATGATCGCACTACGAATCGAGCAGGACCATCGAGTATTTTAAAAATAAGAAAATCTAGGAGCAGGATTGATTAAAATGTTGATATTTTTTATAATGTTTCTCCGGAAGTAGATTGCTACACTCCAAACAAACTTTGCAACATACTCCGGAAGTAGATTTTCATTGAATATGAATAAACATTTTGAACACATTTTCATAATTTCAGAAAGAGTTTATCTACTGTTGTGCATGCTGGATATCCCCTTTCCCCCAGCTCTGCTTTATTATAGACAGCATAATGTGTCTGCTCTTAACCATTACACTGACCCTTGTTTCGGGATCGCTATAAGGAAAATCTATAAAAAATATGGGATGGAAATAGCCACGAAAATCTGCCCTACAGACACAACAGATAAAACAGCGTTCCTGAGAATGTTCAGTATGAAAACCACGCTGGGCAGTTGTTTCCTATCGCTGTCGCCCGGGAAACTTTAGCAGCGCCAGACGGCGAGTAAATTATAATAATTTTTCCGCACAATAATTTTTCCGCATTGGATAAGAAAGACTTGCAACAAAAAGAGACACATACACCCTCACACCACTTGATTGCCGAACATGGAAGAACATTTTAAATGCTAGACAGACGACAGAAGGTGAGCGAATGTAAGCGCATGGGGAAGCAAAGAGACGAACCCGTGCTTTGTCGTCCGGTTCGTTCAGGTGACTAGCAATCAAAATGAATCTCTACCACCATCTTTCTTTCATCGTCTGTTCGTAAAGAAAAGTAATCCCGAGGCGGGCTCTATCGCTCTCCATGGCGAAAGTCCTTCTTGCACCGAAGGAGACATAAAAAGGAAAATCCTCTTCCACGGTCAGTAACGACCGTAGGCTTCTTGTATCGTGTAAGGAAACGGTAGAGCGGGTGAGGATTTTGAATTTTCCTTAGGCTTTGTTGTTAATGCTCCCGCACTCACAATCCACCGCGCCGTACTTCTACTAATCCACTGAACTTGAGCGCCTTCGGGGTTCAAAGGCGTCTTCCGGCCACTTCGGTTTCGGTTCCTTATCGATGGATGCTTTGTGGGAAATGGCTGTTTTCCTGAACTAAAGGGAACGAAGGTTGCCTCTCTTTGTTGGCGTGTTTGTAAAATTCAGCTGATAAAAATTATGAGAATGAATGTTTATAATTTATCATTGGTTTTCTATCTAGGCTTACATAATTTTAACTTTAGTTGTTCTTCTTCGTTTGAAGTGACAATCGTATTCAGCTCCATCACCTCACATCCGATGTAGGTTTTGAGTGTTTCTTGTCATTGTTTATGCAAAACATGATTTGGATACTAATTCACAATTCCATCAAAATATCATTTCCCAACGGAAATTCTTTTCTGCAAAGCATTTCGAAAGGCACCGTGACCATTTCTGTACCTATCCTAACTATTTCCAGTATCAATGAAATTTCCCATTACATCTATTTTATATATCTAGCTTGTTTATCTGTTTTTTTTCTTTTGAGCTGCGAAGTTAATTCGACTGCAATAGCAATTTGAAAAAAGAGGAATAAAGTAAAACAACAAGCGAAATAGAAATTAATAAATCCTCGAAGATTATACGATTATACGGCGCCCTTGGAAAAGGATTTAGATGCTGATCCTGGAAATGTAATGGTTTGCAGTTCTCTCTGATCGTGATACGGAAATCGGTTGCTTTTATACAGACTTGATACGTTGAAGATATGTTACTAAACAGAAACTAAACATGTTCACACCTTTGTATAACAGATTGCAAAAATTTGTTATTTCTGTGCCAGTCTGTGTACACATTACTTCGTTTTTCATATTTTCTATAAATTGTAGAATCAATAAAGAATTTTTTGTTTGTTAATGATGGATTCTGTTTGTCAGTGTTCATCACGTTTTGTTTTACAAAAAAAGGAAACGAATTTTGTTTAATGATTCATTATTTTAGCCATCAATTAAATTAAGACAGCAATTCGGACATCGAAAAGAACCTTCCGGGTGTCTCAAAAGTTTGGTCGCTTTATAATTGAGCTGGCTGGGCGGGCTCTTTTGATTTTCGTTCTGCAAGTAAGTTTATAGTCGGTGGAAGATGTATTTGCCGGTTTTAGACGATCCATTACGATGATTACAATCGACGGTCCAGAATCGATACCATACTCATTCAAGGCACGCTATCATTACTTTGCAGTGCTTTGACATTGGCTGTCTAGCATTTTTATAACTTTGTTCCTAATCAAACTTGACAGCGCAGCTCTAAGAAAGACGAAGAACTAGAGGTAGGATGAAATCTTGGGCAGAGGATCGTGCTGGACTTTACAATAATGGCCAATAGACGGTTTATCTAGCGCGAGCATTCTTTCAAACGACCATATCAATTATCCGGTTTCTTATCCCGTTGGACACTGATAGGTAAAAAAAATTCGATAAGGGTTTACAGTTCCGAAGTGTATGCCTTTTGATGGAACGTGCAATTCTTTTATGTGCCGAATCTGAGATGTGCCAAATTTTTTGTAGAGTTGGGTTATTATTTTCGGACGCTCACTAGGTTTTTAGGCACTTTTTTATTTTGTCTTCGATAACCATAAATCGGTCCCTCGATTATTTGATACCTTTTCAGGGCAAACTTTTGTTTTTTATTGAGGGAATGCGCAATAAATACATTCGTTTCGATAACCCTACATCGAAGCGTCATTCAGATGCGTGAAATGTGTTTTAAAATTTAAATTTAGACGCCTCCAATGTACCAATAGCAGGTTCCTTCAGCCGACACCAGATTTGCAAATTGATCGTAACGAATGGTGTCGTTCGGTAAATGGTAGTAATGCTGAGTAGTTTAATAAAATAATGGATTCTGCTGACATCGTTCTGCCCCTTGTTTTCAATTACGTAAAACTACCAACATCAATTGTGTGTTTGGTATGGACTAATCCTATCCCTTCTATAGGTAAAATTGTTGTTTTTTTTTGTAAGATTTGATTTTATGACGAACGCAAGAAGGCAGCGTGAATAAATTTAACTACTGCACGGCTTCAAATGTATTGTTGTTGAGCGTAAGAATTTAGTTTCTTTCATTTTGTCCCATGTAGAAGAAACTTCGCCTTAAACAGAAGGCTGCGGCTTCCGTAAAAATTAGGAAAAAACGCAGCCTATCTCGGTTTTTATGACAAAATTACTTTCGAAAATCGTCCGAGGGGATTGTCAATTACCGTCAACGGATTGCAAATTGGATTTGCTTAATAAAATTCATCTCGTTTTCCATTTCAACATTTTCCAATTCAAGTTGCGGGGCGAGGAGTGATGCGTCTGATGGAAGACAAGATGATCATGGGCATCATGAATGAGGTTTCTCACGACTTTCTCCCGCCTTTGGTCACGAAAAGAACAGAACAAAAATACCTAAAAGAAACTGTTTCCCCATAGTACATCCTCGGCTAGCAATGATGCCTGCTTCAGGAAACAATGTTTCGTGTCGTTTAATTTCCTCCCTTTCCCCTTCTTTTATCGCTTTAACTTCTCGTTTATTTCTCCTCCAACTAGCTAGCTTCAGTTCATTTTCTGCCAGATGTCACCAGTACCCAGTGCTTGCACTTGCACGCAAGATCGGAGGCAGCGAAAATTCAATCAAAACTTTTCCCAGCTGGTCAGCAAAGACAATCCTGTACTTTTTAGGAGGCGTGAAAGTTTCGCAGAAGGTTAACGCTAAATGTACTACTGACGACTAACACACCTACCCACCGAGCTGACCAGCAGTTCTAGTCCACTTCGTTGCATCGTTCCTAATGTAGGTAGGCTAATGCTTCCCTGACAAGGTGCACCTAACATAGAGTTGTGCTTATTTTCGAGGAGATTAAATTAAAAAGGAAATTGAAAATTGTCTACTTGGATGGACAGATCTACGACCTCTTGCTGCACCTGACAGTGCCGCACAGTCCAAGGGCAACCAGAGAAGAAGGTTACTCGCAGGTCCCCCGTTTTGAAAACGACTGGACTAATCTGTTCTCTTGTTTTACACTGTAGTCTTGATGTACTTGCAATTAACATTTTCCAACGGAATGCGATATTCGTGTCGTATCAAGCTATGCTAAACTATCAGGGAAGCACACTATTGAGATAGTCTAAGTTATCTAAAGAAATTCAGCGGTTGTGCCTGCTGGTTCGTTGCTCTATTACTTTTCAAGGTGTCTAGCGCATGAAAAGTTTTTAATTGATGGGATGTTTTCTCCGAGTTGCCTCATCTTCACGAATTTCATTCACAGGGTTTACATAGGGCGCACAACAATGCTCTCATTAAACTTGTTTAAGCGGTGTTCTTTGATTACCTTTTTTTGCTGGATAAAGTTCTTACGATATAAATCCATGCATTAACTAAAATGCAAATTATGAGAACCTGTTGTGTGAAAAGTATATTAATTAAAAATATATTTTGTCGAAATTATGCATCAGCTAATGGTGTTGATTGGTGACTTTATCTACTTTTGGAGAACGAGAACGATAACTTTGAATTTTGTAAATGTTAATTTTACGTTAAACTGTATATGAGACTGTTCTGCAATCCTACCTATTACCTAACCTATATCCTAACGGAAGGGAAATTCGTTCTCATTAGATTAATAGCAAAAATATTGTTTGAATAAAATTTAGCTTGAGTTGAGCAGAAAGCCGCACTACCAATTAATCACAAATTGATAAATTTACTTGAAACTAGCAACTCAATTTTATCCTTTGATGCAAAGCACATAAAAATCCGCGGTCAAGCGCTCAATCACTATGTTCTGCCGTATAGTTCAACTGCTCTGTGCCATGGAATAGCCTTAGAATGTTCAGGACAAACCGCCACGGTTTTTCTTACCTCCCCACGATTTGCCAGGAAATACAATATTTTATCGCTGTCCTGGCGCGTTTCCGGGCCTGTTTCCTGGGTTGATAAACTTTTCTGTCTCCTGCTACGATCGGATGTCTGCTCATAATGCTGATTAATAGCTTCAGTATCAGTTTTTAGTTCCTTTTTTTCATAATCATTTGTTCCTTATACTGTCGCCGGGCTCGTTCCACATGCTGCTGATGGGAGTAGCTTTAGGAATGGAAAAGCGCCTTTTTCATCATCTTAGTCTATCTTCACATCATTTCATATTGGAAGTATACCCTGTATACGGACTGAATTTGTGCATTTTTGACACTAACAGTATTTTTTAAAGTCTGAATGTACAAAATGTTTATTTCTCTTACTTTTTACTCCTCCTTTTACTTAACATTTGCTGTTCGCATTCTATTGATATTCGTCACCTTATTTTAAATACAGTGTTATAATGTTTTCTGACGTGGTGTGCGTGTGTTTCTTAACAATTTACTACCCTATGATTTGTAATATCTGTCTTTTTTAATGCAAATTTAGCAACCAACGATTTAATTGTTCGATTGTGGAAGATCGAAGTATCAGTCAGAGGCATTGAAAAGAAAACGTTCTGCATATGCACGCAGCGAATTTTGTGCTTATCGAAAATGTTATGCTTCAAGTGAAGCGAATGGTGCACACATCGTTTGTGTCAATGTAATAAGCGGACTTGGTTTTTATTTGCTTTTATTGATTCTGCCATTATAATGTGTTTACAGCTAATCAATGTCAAATTAAATTTAACGCCTTTGCCTTTCTGTCAGCGCACTATGGATAGGCAATGGTCCGCTAAAAGCACCTTATAATGTTCAATAACTCGGCCGAGCATTGGAAGTGGCCGTTACGATGAAATTGAATCGAATTATTCAAAATGCGGAAAAGAAACTGCGCACAATCGAGGGAAATAGAGGAGAGGCTTTATAATTGCAGTTGGTCGAACAATCCTCATTATGCTTGTTGATTATTCCAGTGCATTAACTCGAATGATTCACAAAGGGAAAGCTTAAATTTTGGTCCCATCGCCTGTAAAAAAAAAAAATCGATTCAAGAAATTATTTATATTTCTTGTATCTTCTACTGCGGACGGTATAATCTGTTACTCATAACTTAAAAAAAAATCTGTTCGATTTCGTAATTCTTAAAAAATTACCAATCATTTCATTTTACGGTTTAAAAGGATTCCTAAATATTTTTCTCATACAAACAGTTCAATATTTTGTTTATTAACATTCATTGTACTGCAATAACTGGGTCTATTTTTGGGAAATGACACTTTGCCTTCCGTTTCCGTAGCAGAATAGATAATAGATTAAACATGTTTTGTGCCGCACGTTCTGTCTTGTTTCCGTTGCACGATTGCAGTTGGTTGGTACGTTGAACTTGTAATTATGTTGCACCCACCGTGTATGAAAGATTTATGAGAGCCTAATAACATACACATGATTGCTGTCGTGCCACGATGTGATTATTCGTGAACGTGAACATGCACAAATGACATTTTCCCTATGCTAATGCCGCCAGAATGCGTGTAGTACATGGTGTCGGCCAGATGTGTTGAATATTTAGATCAATTTACTAGAAATAAGCGGTAGTGGAATGTACTTACATAGTATTTACATCAGAGTTTTTGTGGATAGCAAGAATTTGCCTCAAAGTTTCACATCAATTGTGACTTTAAGTAATAGTTTCATTCGATTTCGCAAGACTCATACTCACCCGCCCATTTTGAGCGCAGTATAACATTAGTTTATTTCATTGATCAACTTTGCTATTCAAATGATTTAAGCCACGCAGCCTAAAACTTTCGCACTATTGTTGACGATGCGTTACACAATTCAAGCAGCAACACTTGAACAAACATTTAAACACAACACTCAAACTATCATACGTATTATTAAAGTACACGTCATATTTGTTATTTATCCCAAAATTTCGAGCCGAAACTCAAATTGGGCCAACAATCCAATGGAAGGCAAACACTTACTTAAATCAGATATGTTTCCTCCCGATGGGAAAGTTCGGTTTCTGTTCTGTTCGTCGAAATGACACACTTGAACTGACGTGTCGGTCGCAGCCGAATGCACGATGTTGGAAGATTTTTCGTCAACGGAATTTCAGCTGTCCAAACAATCGGCAGACGGTATCGTTTGGATCTTGCTTAGCGACTAGGGTGGAAAGATTCGTGAACTGTTCGTGCGCGAGTGCGGGTCGAAATTTGGTGGTCAAGTTAATTTTAATTTCTTACTGCTCAGTAAAGTGTAAGATATCCGTCCACCTGTTCATCATGGCCGTCAACCGTTGCACATTGGTATGTGGACTCGTCCTGGCCCTCCTGGTAGGCGTTTGTTTCGGTGATAGACTTTCAAAAATGCCGCGTACGAAATTGCCTAAGCGTGATGGACAGGATACTACAGACGATACTCTTGCGTCCATGAAAAACTTGGTCGACGTTGCACCACTGACAGAAGCCATGCAGAGTCATATCGGTCGGTTCAAGCAACTCCGGGACGAGCTCAAGAATTTACAGGAGGACAAGGGCGACAAAAACCCGCTGCAGTTTTTCCGCGATACAATGCGCCTCATGGACGGCCTGAAGAACTTGGGCGCAGAGTGGAAGGACATCGAGCGGCTGCAAAACAATCGTGCCCTAGAGTTCGAGAAAATGCTGGAGGGAATGGATCCCCTTTGTGGCCAACCAAACCATCGCACTGCGTGGGAAGAGGCGAAACTAACCTGCTCCTATAGCACCCTGCAAAAAAACCCTATCTTCCTCATCGGGCCGCTGAAGCTGGAGGTGGCACAGCACAAACCGGACGTGATGATCTTTCGAGACTTTCTGACGGAGACGGAGGTTCGTCGGGCCAACGAAACGCGCCAGATCGAACGCACTGTGCGACAACGGGTTTCGGCGACCGTTAATCGGGTTTTCGGTGTAGCGGTGCGGGAAGTGAGCAAGAATGGCTACAACGGTTCCATGGTACAACCGCGTGGCTTTAGCTTGATCATCTATGTAAGATCATTTTCTCTTCTCATGCCACCCTGATCTTTACTCACTCGATTTCGATTGATTCGTTTCATGCAGCTGGAAACGCAAATGAGCGCGGGAGTTACACTGTTCCCGGGTGGCAGATTCGGCATTACACCAACCGCCGGCAGCATGGTCGTCTCCAAGATGCACCCATCGGTCTGCCCGTCGCGCAAACCAGTGAACATCATCTCCAACTTCAACGTGCTTGATAAGACTAAAAACCAATAAAAGAAGTAGCTATTGACTACGTAGCGTTTTGCTACGGGATCGACGACGTGGCCTAAAACAGTCTGGCCAGTGGGGCTTATTTAAGTTGGTTGAAAAATATAGACAACTTGCGGGGCGCGTGGCGTGTTTTAGCAGCTGTAGAATTTCGATCATGTTTAAGACAGGCGTGAAATAAGTGCTTTGAACTGCTATGAAAAAGGCTAAACTCGGAAGATAAGAGAGAAGAGTGTAGTAACATTCAGTTGCCATACTCTAGACGTGGTCGAATGTAGGAATCAAATCATAATAGGAGAATATAAATTGTTTCACCTTTGATCAAATGGAAAATTGGAATGTTTTAAGGAAAAACATATAAATTTACCACAGTTTCATACTTATGTTATTTGATGATTTCGCCTGCCATCTGTCAAATTCTTACAAATCTTTTATCGGACCGAATGATGCCGACACTGCAGTCATCCCAGTTTGGCTCTTTCGTAGTATTTGCATGTTTACGTATCCCCATGGAAATTCTTTCTTTGGTTTTCGTGAAACATCACCCGGGTAAACATAAACGAGTCGTTGGAATATTAAAGATTGTGTGAACGAAGGACAAAGAATCCAAATTAATGCTAGAATATTGGGGGAAAAGATACGCTATCGTGGCTGGAAAGATAGTAGCTCCTCCATCTTAGCATCCAAATCCTGGAGACGAAGATAATTTGTCCCTTCCCGCGCCAGATAATATCAGTTCATTCACGGCGTTGGTTTCAGGAGCTTGGTACACCTGATCGTTTTGTGCGGAATTTGAATTTCATCACCGTGTAATAGCATCAACCTTCGTCATGTTGCTGCCGTACCCAAATCAGCAATGGCTTTTATACTGGCATATTTGCTACAAATGACTACTCCAGGTCGAGGCTGATTTCCATATCCCTTTTTCGGTCGTTGGCAATAGCATGCTAGAGGCGAGATCGCTATCCGGCACCTTGGGAGCATGGAACGAAGCATTCAATACCACCGTGTCTCATCCCATTTATGTTGCGTGGAATGGCAGGTCGGATATTTTCGTGAGCTTATCTAACGATGATGATGCTCACATTTGATTGCGAATACGCAATGGTTCATTGAGGTGAAAATGGTTAAAACGACTTCAAAAGAAAAGTCAGGATGTTCGTTTGCGTGAGTGTGCCGGTAGGCTATATCTCTACTCTTGTAAAATAATGGGAAATCATCCCAATGTAACCTTTTTGGAGAATTATGGCAGAAACAAAAACTGTTTTCCAATATGTTATTCATTCTTGAAACTCACTCAATAGTTTGCCTATTCTGAAACATGCCAACATTAAACTACCAAAAAATAAGAGATTTTGTAACTCACACCCAAAAGCCCTACTAAAATCGGCTTTCTGTGCTTTTTTGCCCTAATTGTTTCAAATTTCTGCTGTCAGTACTCATTTCTCAATACTCTTGATAGATGGCAATTTCATGTACTGCCATTATTGACAGATTGGTTAATGGTAGTTTCCGCACGGGCGCCGTCCAATCTGTCATTATCTTCCACAGACTTTCGTTTCTTATCATTCGTCTCATTACTGACGTAATTCTTCCAACGCTCCAAACTACAATAACTTGCGTCAATTCGCTTTTTTCAGTGTTAAAATGTATAAAAGCTTTTCCATGCCTTCCATGGCCGGAGGATGATCTTTTTATCACTCCATTGCTCTTTATCATCAGCACCCTCATCATCATCATCATCATCATTAGCAACGTCACCATCAGTACGTCCTGATAAAACGTTTGTATTTCAGGTGGTAGCTAACTTAGCCGGGATGTGTTGCTTCTGCAAGCGAACCATACGGAGGGTGGGTAGATCTGGATGCTTTCTCTGATCTTTTGCTTCGTCTCGTCCACGACGCCTGTCAACCGTCTACGTGAAGGAATGATGAGCAGTGTTCATGGAACGTGGAAGCAACGTGGTGCAAGGGGGGTGAAAGTGAATTAAAGAGCAAAACGATGTGGAAATTTACTTGCCCCATTTTCGAAACCCAGCTGCGGAAACAGCTTCACTTTGTGCTGTGCCATGCTGCTTCGACTTAGAAATTTGCCACTCTTAATCGTCCCAAAGTGGTTGGAGCGTGTGAGAAATTGGATTTTTAATACTAGCGGTCGTCAACCGGTTTCCCGAGGTTTTGAAAACACCATGAACGGTGAATTCGCAGGTTGTACAGTATTGTTTTTTTCGAGCAGTTGTTGTTACCTGTTAGTATAGATTGTTTTAGATTCTGCCGATTTTCTTCAACTTCAACGTAAAAAGAAGAAGTTGTCAGGAGCATGTGGCAATTTTTGGTTGGTTGGAGGGGTAACAAAAAAACCAGACTTGGCGGTTTCTGGGCCAAGTAAGCGCCTTTCATCAATATTATTTTTTAATTCCACGCGAGAAGTATACGATTGCATGAAGACATTTCTTTGACTGTTCAAGGGATGAAATGACTAAAACGTCGAAATGATGTTCTGTTTTGTGATTTGTAGGTTTTTAGATAGACTCAGAAGCAACATCAAACTACCATAATTCATTCGTCAAGATATAAGATTCTTGTTAGTAAGTTCTCTTTTGACTAAATGCTTTCATACTAAATGCATTATTAACTAATATGCATTGATTCTACAGATTTTGATAGGCAACTTTCGCTGGAGACAACCAATCGGAGAATAATATACATCCACTGCATTCATGCATGAAGGAGTAATGATCTTTCGACGTACCTAAACAACGATATCGACGTTGAATCCAGTGTTGATTTGAATTGGGTAGAGATTTTTGCATGTGTCATAGTATACCTGGAGTTGATTTGATTTGGTTCGTTGAATTGAATGATTTCTGTGATGTGGTGTCTTGCCATAATGGAGAAGTTTTGTTTACAGCAATGCAAGCTCTCAGGAATGAGGTTTTCTTATTGTGGGCACCTCGTGAAATCGAACGCAATATTAATTTAATTTAATATCCAACGAAGAACAGGCTTCAGCATTCTAGGGATTAGAACATCTAGAAAATGTGGAGCCATGTCATGTTTCATTTGTAAACTCATCAAAATGGGTTCGAAAGGGAACAGCCTCTCATTCCTAGTTGTGAGCCTTACAATCGCACGCATCCATGGTTCCTTCATCATAAGAGAATTCATTTTTTTGTAAGCTAGTTTATTATTTTTATTTTTATTGATCACACCTCAATGGAATGGCACTATGATTATTATTATCACTTCACATTTGGGTTTTTATTGTACTATTAAAGGAAAGTGTGCAACAAAGGAAAGAGGGCTAGGGAATCAGGCGAAGCAAATGGTCGAACTGGGAGTCTTGAAAATTGTTGTGCAGGAATGAATATAGGAACAAGCTTACACCGAATGTTGGAATATGGCATTTCCACTAACTTGCTCTTAACGTTTAATTTTATCTTGTAAATATGAATATCAGTTGAAGATAATTCTTCGCCATTTGGGAAGTCAACATGTTCCGACTTTACTTTAAACAGTTCATCCCATGCTTCAACCTGGAGTCCATGCACGATATAAGAAAGTGAGGAAGTTTTTTTCGCCTTCAAAAATTTTACGATGCAATTATCTTTTGTAAGAAACCATCTGTTTTGAAAAAGTGACCCCAAAAGAAAATCTTCGGTTACTCGCAAACTACCATTTCTTTTCAATTTTGGAAAAACAGGTTGATTGCGGTGGCTGGCTTTTTGGATCCTACCTAATTCGCTAAGCCTTCCAGCCACCTGTTCCACAATTTTGGTCCCAGATCTCACACAAGATTTCACAAACCGTAAATTATTCTCAAACACATACGCCGAAAATTCGTCCAGAGTACCTAACGTCTGGACCTCTGCAGCGACGTGTTGTAGATTGTGGATATTGCTTGTTAAATTACATTGACCGTAATGTTCACCAAAATGTTTGACAAAATTGTCCAACAATGTTTTTGCAATTGGCCAGTAACCTTCATGAGCTCGTGACGAAAATATGGTCACTCCACAAAAGAAATGTAAAAAGTGATTAAATGCTTCACAGCTCATAAAATCTTTAAGCACCACAACGCTCACATAGTGCAAGAAGGTCCTATATTCAGTTGCCTTCCACAAAGATACTTCTTTCAATGATCGCAATCGGCGAGGTATCTCCACAGGAAGCCGTGTTTTCATTAGATAAGTCGAAACCGCATCCTTCTGCGTGGAAGACAACCGATCGAATTTCGCAAATTTATGATCCAGCAAACCATGCAATATTTTTTTAGTGGCTCCTTCATCGATCAGATGGAGTCGATCAGCCACAGGGACACCATCGATCATGTTGAAGTTGGCCAGATCTTCCAATGGTGTCCGCCATTCTTTATGATGGGCTTTATCTTCCCGACACCTAAACCCAGCATCCGTTCGTAGTTCGGCAGTCACGGAATCAAATATTACCTTTGATCCCGGTCTGACTGTTTGGCCGACAGTTTTGCATTTCAAGCAGCCATGCTTTCCATTAAAATTCATGGTAGCTGAAAAAATTACAATAGCATAATTAAAATTTGCTTCGATTATGTGAAATGCGCATAAAAATACCTTTTAATGCTGCCCGCATTGGTGAATCGGCAATGAAGGCACGCAGATGGAACGGTATTACCTTTTCCCCGAATCGCAAACCTCTCTGCTGTAGATCATTAACCTCCGAAATAAGTGGTCGTAGGAATTCCTCCAAGCTACCAGGTTTTGCTCGACCCCCAAAAGTGCCAACAACCATAATTGGGTGTTTTGCTAACTCGACCACTCTTATTTGAATTGGCCACAACTGCTGCCTAGAACTTTTAAACAGTGGTAGTCCGTCAATGGAAACATCCACCGTTAATTGTGTTACCTCCGGAACGACGTTTCTGGAAGCATACACGAAATCGTATGTTAAACCAATTGTGATGTCAATAATTAAGGAAATACTTACTCGAAATAGCTTTGCAGGACCTTTTCTATGCCACAGTACCACAATCGACCACCCTCGATCGTTTTTATCTGACTACCAACATGAGTGGGCGTTTTCATCAGGGTTCGCGAAGTCTTCGGAACTGGAGCGTTTGAATGTTTGCGCATAATTGCCAGAATGGCTTGAATAGCGTTACGAGACAAACGAAACGTTATCGCAACAAACCTTAGAGCATCCGTTATCGATAGATATTGTACAAAGCTGTAAGGGTCATCTGTGTTGTCTGGTGCTTCATCATATTCCTCAGGAACATCATCAATCCACTCTTCTGCACTGTTGTTATTCAAATCAACCCCCTCAGAAGAGATTTTTAAATTTGATTCTTCTTCCGGCGTAATCTCTGTTCAGAACCAAAAAGGGAAACCAATCAATTCGTGGACTACGGTCAATTATACCACACATTTCAATGCACAATGATTTACACTATATTTTTATCACATTTACCTATCCCCAGATCGGGCCACAGTAAAGATGCCCCGGCTTCGTGGTTGATCAGATTCATCGCTGCTTCACACTCGCGGTCTAAATTTTCCATCATCCGTTTGCGCTTACGGCAAAGATTGCCATCGTGTTTAATTTGCTTTGAATTCATTACGTTTGTCTAAAATATATTATTTATAATGATTGGTTGGATCTAACGAACACAGCAAATTAATTCACCTGTTGCCGCCAAAAAGTCAACAAATTGTGAAGGCAGCAGAGCTGTCATATATGACACTTATAAGTTCACATAAATCACAACACCCTGTTTGGTGACGAGATGAAAAGCGGGTGGGAGATATGAAGAAGGGGTCATACGTTTGGTAAACCATTTTTTCCAAGTCCCAGAAGAGCGAGAAAGAAAACCTAGCTCGAAGGAAAAAAAGAGATGCCCGCATAAATGTATGCAGAAAATTTCATAAGTCCCAGAAGAGGGAGAGCGGAAAAAATATCGCTCCAAGGGAGAACGAGATGGCATCATGAACGAATCGACAGTGAACTCTGTTTGAGGACGCAGTAATTGACAGCGGGTGGAAGGTCTGAAGAAGGGGACTGATACGTTCGGTATTGTCGCGCAATGGGTTGCGTTTCTGGAGCCACGGGGTAAAATACACAGTGGAAACATGGAGAAACGGGTGGAAACTGAGAGCCGTGAGTGATTTTGTACAGCCGGGAAGTGCTTTGTCAGGTTCGTCCACATAGTTTACTGTCTTGGTGATACGAATGTGATTTTAAATTGTTCGCGGGCAAATGATTTTCGTTGCGTCGCTGTACAAAACGATCTGGTGGGAAAAATGAGCGTGATAAAGTCAACTGCTTTAGGCAGAAAACCTGACAATTTTATATCAACGCTTTCCGACATTCTTCCACAATTCTTGTCGTAAGATTTCGAATAATTGTGTGCGAAAAAGCTTTAAACAATACCATTTCTTGATCAATAATGATATTTACCATGGAATGCAAGATAGTGTATTGTTTTCTGATGGATTGTTGTTCAGTAAACTGGATGGAAGCCGAAATTTTAAATTTTTCTTTGGTGTCATGAAAAGTTTCAGTTTCAGATAAGCCACAATTTTCATTCGAAGCATATTATTTTTCCATGCGAGAAAAGGAAAGAGTGACATTATAGCTTCACATTAAACCGCTTATAAGATGATCGTCTAATGTATTATGTTGTTTTCATTTCTGGTCTTGTCCACGGAGTGCCTCTGCCCCTTGGTTTTGTTTTCTTAAATCTGTTTTCTTCATTCCGGAAAATTTTGATATGTTAACGTTGCGTTGGTTTTATAAGGGAAACAGTCATTCGGGAGTCGTTTTGGCCTTCAGGACATTGTTTTGACTTATGCTGCGAATATCTATTTTAATGAATTTTCTTTGTTTTTCTGTTCCCATTGCTACGTTGCTCTCTTCTTAGCTATGAAGTGCGTGTCTTTGCGTGCTACGTAATGTGCTCCAAGCTTTTTTACAAGCTTTTCGAGAAACATAATTTAATGTTCTTTAATGCTTTATCGCTTTCAGCTGCAAACCAAGAAGCAAATGGAAATGACTACACATTTCTCATAAAGTGTTGGATTTCGTCTCTTTCCATGCAGAATAGCTGAAAGTTCAGTTTTGCTTACCAAGTTGTTTCAATTTCGGAGAGTGGCGTTATCTATCAAAATTAGCAAAATAAGCAAATCATGGTGAAGCCATTTTTCTTTACGATGATTTCATGCCTTGAAATTCAAAACAATGTTCTAGGAACGCCCACCATTTTAAATTCTTCAGTATGAAAGGCAATCGAAGATGTTTTCAGGCATGGTTAAAAACATAGATAAAATAAAAAGATTATGGACGTTCAAAAGGCAATGTAAAATTTGACCGACAGTTGCAACATAACACATAAAAGACAACATAAAAGAATACATTGTGGGCAGAAAAAAGAATATACTGGCCTTCTGTGGGTGGCGCATAGGATGGAAGGATGAATATTTGAAGCTGCCCGTAACCGTAAACGTTCCGTCCCTAAAGGGACGTCGCATGGTTGGACGGTTTTTAAATGTTGTATGCAAAGTAATAAAAAAATAAATTATAAGCCTTCCTTCACCTTGTAATACGCATTGGAATTAGGGACTTATGATTGTTTTTTGAGTGGAAATATGAACGTAACCAATATTACAGCGATGGGGAACGCAATGATGTGGACACAAGGATTCTGCTGGATTGCAAAATAAAGTGATCTTACAATTAACGTTTACCTAGTCAGAATTCATCACATATATTAATCAAGGAACATTGATGCACATTCAAATACAAATCAAGTGTGCCCTATTGACCGAGCAACATATCTAATCAGATCAAAATGCGTATAATGGAGCCCAAGAACCCTATTAGTGGTGATTAATAATATTCATGCCCTTTCAGGCACACTTCACGGTTTATTTTTCATTTCGATTTTCAATAGTTTCATCACCTCAAAACCATCGTAGTTAATCTAAAGAGGAACACATTACTAAAACTATGCTCACAAACTTTGTTTGAAATTCAAGCAGGAGTGTTCGCTTGCCTCTTTTTCGCCATAACCGTTCACTTTCCATTATCGTTTAATATGTTTGGGCAACAAGCTGAACCTACTGCTCATTAAATATTGATACACGGTACATGACGAGGCACATCACGCAGGTTGGAGATAAAATCTAGTACGGTTGCCCGAATATCCTTCTCTGGATTCAGCATGTAGGCGTTGGTTAAAGAAATTCAACACCGTCTACTGATAAGGTGGTTGGTTGTCGCTGTTTGTTGCCTTCATTTTCTAAGAGGATGAACTGTGGGAAACAGCCCCTCTGCCTTGGTGTGAATTGTTGAAGACAGGAAGGTCACAGGAAGACAGGAAGGTATCTAGAGGTCTTTGTGTGCCATTAATTTTTGATAATTAATTAATACGTGCCCCTGACTTCGTGGAAGAGCTATTGCAACATCGATTGTTGGTAATAGTCAATATATTCCGTGATACTACTATGAATTAAACTCATAACTTTAATATTGTGGTGACGTTATATGGTGTATAACAAGTGTACATTAAACATATGAAAAATAGTATGCTAAGTAAAACGGAATTATCCATCGAATATTTAGATTTTGTTTGGCATAACTCGTTTTTAAAGAAGAAACATTTTATTTCATATCTCATATTGAGCACGTAACTAGGCTTTAAAATTGAAATGCTGAAAAAAAAAAGGAAAAAGCTATTGCGGATAAAATTACGCTTTCGCACGAATGAATTTCAATTTGTTCGTATCAATGGCCATGGCATTTTGGCAACAATACAGTTTTTTATATCCTTTGAATTTTTTTTTTTGAAAACCTGACAGCATTTGTAGGAATCCTTTTGTCGATCCGTAAAAACGTCCCCTCAGCAAATATAAACGCAGCGTAAATGTAAAAATGCAATAAATGATATTATGGAGAACATTACCGAGAATAGCGCAAATCGTTAGAGCTCCGGTGCTCAATGTAGAAGTGAATCGTTAAACATAAATGTTGCCATCCTTTACGATTATATCATCCCTTTTCCGGCCTTTTTCCGGAATCCCAACAATGCGCGCGTCCAACTATAGCAAAATGAAAAAGAAAAACAAACACCAGCGAAACAGTGAAACGCGATCACTGCGTTCCGGTTCCGAGTGTTCTACCAGCTTAGGATTTGTCTAGGAGATGTTATCGCCTCCGAGGCGCAGCTCATCGTGACATCGGAGATCGTGACGGTGCAGTTGCGGTGCCAAAAAGAGGAATCATTTCCCACTGCACTTGCACTTGCTTTGTGGGTTAAGTAACGCCCTCTGGACACAGGAAACTAGGCCAGATGCCGAAGCGCGCAGTAACCTTGGCCGCGGTTACTGTTCCGGTGCTCCGTGTCGTAGCCACGGTGTATTTATGTATAACGGACCTTGAACAGGGAAGCGCTCGTCGGGGGTGGAGGCAAGCATGGCGGCACAATAGTTGTTGTCATAAGCAGCGACGCCCGCGCCTCGTCTACATTTATGCGCTCTCTTCGTGCTCAAACGGTACACGTCTTACTGCTTCCCACGGGTTTAATGCGATGATTGGTTGGTTGTGATTTGCGCTCCATGGGTACTTTTGTTTTGCTGGGCGCTTTGCTTGTCTGGTGATGTAGCCAGTGGCAAGCGGAAAGGAAAACCCAATGTAATGCAGTTTTTTTGCTTGCTATGGCATCCGAGATGAGCAGTTATTTTTCGAAGCGACCATGTTTATAATGCACTGGAGTAATCAGGAAGGGCAATGCGCTTTCACTAACTATAGTTTATCACATACCGTATTTCGTATTTACTTCATTTCTTCAATAGTCATAATATCACGAATAAAAGCAAAAAAGAGCGTGCAAGAGTTTTTCCGTTAACAAAAACAGGTATTGTGCTTCTTTAATAAATTACATTTTTGTCTTATTCATGTACATTGATAAATGTGTTTTGAATGCAAAACAAAAAAAGGGAAATCTTTGCCAAAAGATCAAATAAGTCTTAAGTGGTGCTTAGAAACCACAAAGAGAAATTTAAATTTACAATACAACTTGCATTCGTTTTTATTGTTGTTATCTTGTTCCACCATAGATTACGTGGGCTTTGTGAAGAGCGATGGGTTCTTCTCAACATAAGCACACTGGCTGTTTTTTTTCTTCAAATATATAAATAAAGGAGAAAATAGAAGGATCAAAGCACCTTTTCCCGAACATGTTCTTCTTTGCAAGGTGAATCCCGAAAATGAAAAATAGAATAAAGGATAATTCCCTAATGAGTGATAAAAAGCAGTATTTTTTGCTTTGCTTTCCACTCCCCGGACGTATTCGACGGGTAGCCGATGCTCCGGGTAATAATGGGTGAAGTTTTTGCGGGAATTAATGCTACCGTTGGGGTTGCTGATGTTGGTTGCCCATGTTGCTGCTACTCGTACTTGCGAGACAGACATGACGCCACAGTTTCCCCGCGACAGAACTGGCATTGCGGTCAACCATTTTTATAATACTAGAACATTTTCGGAATGAAAAAAGTAACCTGCTCAAAGGTATGAAGTACGTGTTAAATTCACTTTGATTCACAATGCCCAACCTGACGGAATGATTATTGTTGAATATTTATGTCTTTAGAAAAATTATTCACTGATTAATTTAGCGCGCCAAGATAATTCCTTAGCAAATTGGATCAACTTTCATAAAGCATAAATGATAGAAAACAGACGTGCACCATTGACAACCGGGATCCGTCATTCATCGTTATCAGAAATCCTTTTCAGCCATTATCACGCTCAATTTGTTTGTCCGTTCGCCCAAGGATGCAACGGAAAGCCGATGAACAGACAAAAAACCAAAAAAAACTGAACGAATAACTGGCAGGGCACATTAATTGAAATATGCTCATCTCCGGAAAGCTGCCATCCGGTTGCAATGTCAGAATCGGTAGCATCTATCGAAATGAAAAAAAAAAATCTCTCCGAAGGGATCAATTACACTTCCGTTGAATTGTGCATTCTGTTCATTCACTCAATGGCATTTATTTCGCGTGATAAAAAGGAACAAAACAAAAAGTCACATCAACAATATGCGAAGGACGGAAAGTCAGCCGGTAGTGTTCCGTTGGGAAAAATGCTTCTGCAACGGATGGCAATGATGATGATGGTGCACGGCGCGGCCCAAGGGAATGCAAACACTTGCAATATTTTCACGCACATCAAGCTCGGTTGTGTGTCGAAAAAATGCAGTGGTGGCTATGCAGATTTTGGAGGAAGAAAAAATCACCACGATGCTTCGGCAACGCAACAGAAGGGAGGACTCTGTCTGCGTGATATCCAATCGTGGACCCGAACTACTTTTAAATGTCGATGGAAAGGGCAAAAACTAGAAAAAAATGGAAACCCAACCCCATTAGAGTCGAGCTGTACGTAGGCAATATCGAACTGTTTATTGTTGTCAATTTTAAGGCATGATGATGACGCGAAACGTACAGGGGAAGCCATCCACGTTCATGCAGCTTAACAGAAGGCGTTGGGTTTGTTTTCTCAACAAGACACGGTTCCAGGGAGACTGTTGCACTTTCGCATTATTAGTGTGTGTGTGCGACGCTGCGTTCGATGCGTTTGTTTGCCTGAACACTGCCTTTGCGTGAGCAAAATGCTGCACAAAATAAGGCCATTGTGCGCTTTTTTGGTTGCGATTTTGGATGCTGTTGTGCTATACCGCTATTGGTGATACAGCTGGTCGTTTTCTATACATGACATTTTGCATTGGATATACGTATGTGCGCACGTATAGTTCGTCGAATATTTTAGTCATATTTGCCACAGTTTTAATGAAGCAATGAGCCCTTGCAGCTGCTATGTATGAACTAATGGTTCAGGTCAGTTTTATCCATTAGTTCAGAGTAATCGGCTTTGAAGTAATTTCTCTGCTTGTTATCTCACGGTTTATAAGAAAAAACAGCTTTTTTTTAGTTTTTAAGCTAAGCTTATTTTTTTGTTTTAGAATGTTTCTGGCTGTGCAATGTAGTTTTTGAAGTCCTTCCATACGATAGGCACTGTTTTCTGGGGAAATCATCGCCATAAGCCATAGGGAACCTAAATTGGGCGCATTGTCCTCTTCTTACACGCGACGTGGACTTTACTAGTCTGAGACCTCCGCCTGAATGCGCAGCGCTACGTTAAATTTTCGTTGGGGTCGAGAGCTACATGGTACCTGAAGAATACGTTGGCATGTCGCGCTGAACCGGCTGTAGCCACCCATAGAAATGATGACGAAGGTTGGGAAGCTACGCTGGTTTGGTCATGTCGGGAAGCTGTCGGTCAACTTCCCAGCTAGAGAGGTTCCTGAATGTCAAGAGCCTCAGGAAGAAGGAGTAGAGGAGCTCAGCGGGAGGGGTGGCTTGACCAAATTGAAGGGGATCTGCAGATCCAAGACCGAGCGCTATGGAGGACATAAATAACCATAGCACTAGGCTGGTTGCGCTTTACTCAGATATTTTATTATTATTATCGACCATTGTAGAAGCTCCGGTCTCGCGTAATCGGGTTGCTCGAACAAGAGTCTTTCGCTAGGCTTTATTGATCTTACCACTTCCACCACCACCATACATTCTCTAAATTCGTGAAATTTCTCAATGCAAATTGTCGTTGCTGTAGAATTGAATTCTATCAATAATCATAATTGCGACTTGTTAAAAAAATAACATCGTTTTATCCAATGTAATTTATGCTGTAGAAAATTGCTTTGTTGAGGAAACCTTGTGATAAATATTCCCATTAACTATCCTTGCTGTCAATACATTGAATTAAATTAAATGACGATTTTCCGCTACTTGCTTCACTGTTATGTAGATCCAGTGCATCGTCTTGGGGTTGTCCACTATGTAAATCTTTCGCCATGCAGTGAAGAGGAGGTATCTCTTTACTATACATGGTTTACACGCCCGTCCCCCTTCCATTTAATCCACAGTCCAGCCATGCCCGTTGAGTAAACTAATTAATGAAGATTTACCGACCAATTGAGCTCGGTTGCGATTGCCGTACAGCAACGATGCTGTGCCATCTTTCGATCGTATCAGACGCAATGGCATTATCGTCGGCTCGTTCACGGATAGTGCATCTTAATTAAGTTAAACCAGACGGAACACTATTGCGCGGGTAGCAGATTGGAATCCTTAGCCACTACCAAGAACTCGGACGCATGATCTTGTTCTTCGAACGTCCCGCGGGTGGATTCAGACCCATCTGACATAGGTTTCAGGCGTCACTTGCCTGTTTACACTGGTTCTCCCTTCGTCACATTCACACTCGCACCAGTACCTACGGGTGGTTCGTGCTAGTGTGTAAAAGTGTTTTGCGTACGAAGTAAGTTTTCTTCGCCTTCTCCGGGCGGCTCGCGTTGGTACCGTAAAGCTCTCACTGATTGGATTTATTAAATCGCGTCCTTTCTCCAGCCCCTACACGCCGAAGCGTGAAAGGGTAATGGCATCGGGACTGACTATTCCTAGTCACTTTTCATCACCACAGCCTCGGGCACGATTTACCATCGCAGGCTCGAAATGGGATTTCCTTGTTCCAGGCTTCGTTCGTCCACCATCGGTGTGTTATGTGTACCAGCCCGGACGCCCTTTCGAACATGGGAGTTGATTATAATCGGACCCCGTATGGGCCATCAGAGGTGCAAGTGTGAACATGCGAACTCAACGTTCGGCGGGAAAGTGAGCTCTGCCGTCGGTCGGAATGGATGCCGCTCTGAATTTTTGGCACTGAATCAAATGGAGGATACCTAAATTGCGCTCTTGAACGTCATAGGAAGAGTTCATCAGTTTTCTTCCCGTGCATGCGGACGTTCACGACGCATTGTGTTACGGGTAAGGTTATCCGCGAGGGCAACCCTTCATTTCATGAGATATGTAATGCAATTTCACGGTAATGTGGAATGGCGTGGAGTGCATTTAGAAGCATATCCTTCATTCTTCCTGACCGCAGATGCGCAGGCAGGTAATCTAGTATGACATAATTTTCATTCATGAAGATACGGTCATGTTAAAGAAACATTAGCAATCAGCAACTACATGAAGATAACGAGGCATCAATTGCAGTCACTCACCAACATCATACCCAACACGATACCTTTCTGTGTTTTGCCCTTTAGCTTTTCGTAAAATCCTTGAACCTGTTTTTCCAATTCCAAATAATTTGCGCTGATTCAGCGTCCCGGTAAAATGTCCTTCAAGAGTGTTGGGTTCAAATGAAAATTTAATTTCTTCCCGTGAGTTGCATTTTTGAAGTAGCTTGAGCTTATATTTAATATCGCATAGCGTTCAGCGTCGTTTCGCTCAAGTAGAATCTAATTTTTCTGTACTATGGAAAATGAAAACACATTTCACTATTGACCAAAAGTATTGACGAGGTTTGTAAGGAGTGCAAAACATTTATCCTACAACAAGTATGAGTATGAAAGAGTAAAAATGTCGTTCTCTAAACGAATTGTGGAACGAAAGCAAGCGTAATACCGTTTTCAAGCCTTTCAGCCATCATTGTAAAGCGATAATTAATTTGAGTTTTCTACTGAAGCCGGCTCTCCCCATCCGCCTGCCGGCTGTGTCGAGCACACTGGTAACATGGTCGAAATCAGAACCACCGAAGTCACTCGTGCCAAAATGGCATCGCTGCAATCGTACGCCCAAATGTTACCCCTGGTAGAATATATCCGTGCGATTTCCCTTCGCCGCCATTCGTTTTCAGTGTTGCCGATCGTATCCAAAAATTAAATCAGATACCTTCAATTAGTATTGCGCGAGTGGCGCAAAGAGGCACACGATTGGCCCCGTTGGCGATGATTTGGGAAATTTAATTTGCTTCCGCCTCGCTCCGCCTGGTTGCACCGGCCCTGGGTTCGGGTTCCCGGATCGGATCAAGATAATACCAGTCGTTGACTTTAATGTTGACCTATTTTGTTCTACAAATTTCTGATTGTAACGCGCATCCAATCGAGCACTTCGAATGACCTGGAACAATGCGGCGGCATAATTAAAGGAGCGACGAAATGCGATTAAACACATTGCTCATTATACTCACTGAGCCATCGTGGAAGCGGGTACATAGGGGAGAAGGGAACACTGAATGGTCACTACCGGACAAAAGAGCTTAATACGGGGATTTCGCATGCGGGTTGCTTTGAGCCGACTGATGGACCGAGATGTTGGTATTTGCTTTGACTCTAATTCAACAATGCAATGCTTTTAATCAACAAACCATGAATCATCGGATATTGATGAGTTTGGACAGCCATTGGACAGACTATGTTCCGAACGATCAGAATTGTGTGCTGTAAACAGCATCCGCAGACTCATCGTTTGATGCATAGAGATGCATTGATTTGATTCTAATTTATCCTGTTTTATTTTTTCTTTTTATTAAGTAGACATAATCATGCGGATTGAAAAGCAAGAAATATTTCACTAATTTGTAGTTGGATAGAACACTTTAGAAGCGCATCATTAAAAGAGCATGGTGAGGTAACTGTAAAACAAATCAAATGTTTCAATATATTGTTTCGTTCTACACATATTGTGTTATTGATATTTCGGCATTGGTTTCATCATGCACTGCCATTCGAAAAGTTCAACTTCATGTAGGAAATCCTGTTGATGATATGCTGGTGGTACTGATCCCGGCGAGATCGAGAGTCATAACCAACTTGGCTTCTGTCGGCTCAGATGCAGCGAAAAGAAACGGAAGATTTATGCTCCGGTGCTCTCTTTCCTTCGGTTAGAGTTCGAAAAGAAACTATATTCAATTTGCTTCATGCAAATGCTAACGATGTGGGAGGTCTCGCGTATGTCAGAATGTCACAGGGATCCCGGGGAAATCGTTTTGTTTTCTCCGCACACCCGGTGAGAGTCGATGCAATTGTTGGTACAATTGAATGTCTTCCGTCTTGCAGAGCTGCATAGCTTCAACATTCCAGTGCATCGACATGCTTGATTTTGTGATCATTGATTTATTTGCTTAAGGGTACTCTCAAGCAGCTTCCCTGTCGTCGTTACCTCCCCGCGGTTTGGCGTCCTGCAATGAGAAAATTCCAAGAAAAGTCGTCAAGTGCATTTGTCGTAAGATTGAAGGAGCTAGGTGTGGTTTTGTCGTACATTCGCTCCTCCCTGAGCGTGAACGTTTGCTTTCGGGATTTGGCAAATATCGAGAAAAGCCTGCTGGATGGGTTGAAGGAGAGAAAGTTCTCACGTAGGATGAAAAGTCGAAACAAATCCATGCACTAAACAAAAACAATTTCAGGCAACTGGCTCCATTTCTCCCAAGGTGCGCTTTGTCTTCGCCGGTGTCAGGTGGCGTTGCCAGGTTTCTTTCATGGGGATTGAGAGAAATTTAATTGTTTCAATCGACTCTCTCAGCCAAATTTATGTTTGAAGATAGCTCCACTTTCCCGACTGCATTCGAATGCTTTGGCAGATTCGTTTGAAAATACTTTCTGTCCAAAGGGAAAATCGTTTTGCATCTTATTCCTTTATGAAGATGGTTTGCCCACGGAGTACACCCTAACTGAAATCCATTTGCCTTCTATTCCATTTGGTTGCGGTTTTCCCAGCTCTGTTTGATTGTGTTCTGTGAAGTGGAAGTAATCTCAAACAGTATCCTCTTTTCGTACGCTGCTGGCTAAAGCGTACGAAAGGTGCAATAAAGTGTAGAAGGAAAAACAGAGCCGCCATATTCAGCGGGGACATTTTAAAGCTTTAACTAACAAAGGCATACTTTTTTTTAACCCTACTATTGGTACCACCTCCAATGTGCTTTAAGTGAAATCGGTTATCCAGAGTTTGCATGTTCCCTATCTCGGCGGTTCTGCGCAGGTGGAACGTCTTCCTTTTCCTACCTTAAGAGTGGAAAACTCTGAACGTTGTTGGGCACAGCGCTAAGTGAAAACCGCAAACTCTCCTGCCAATCTGAGAGTGGCGAGCTTGCTCTGTATTGATGCATCATTGCATGTGCATTTGTGCCATGCGCAAGATGGATGGCCGAAGTATTCCATGCCATTTAAGCTTCAAACCTTCCTCGGATGTTTCAACGGAGGGAAACGGAGAGTGTTTGCTAATCCATACGCTAAAGTTTATAAATAATTTATTTATTTAGTTTCTTCTCGGTGTTTGCCGTTGGCGCTTGGTTTTGGTGTCGGAGGGGACGGTTGCTCTCGTCGGTGTCAGGACAATACGAGCAAGGAAGATTTTGTGAAATTCCTAACAAGGATTATGCATCCCCGAATGCGTTTTGTTCAACTTTGGCCAGAGGATGCCTTGGAGAAGAATATTGGGAGGCGGACATCGGGCAAGGAAAAGCAAAATTTGTGAACTTTCTCCGTGCACACTTTTCACCAGTTTATTTGCATCGATCATTTTGAAAGAGAGCCAGAGAAATATACCAAATTCGGGAGGGATAGAAATAACTACTTAATACAGTGCTAGGAATTTTCGTTGATTCATCCAACACCGAGGGTGCATTCATATTCATTAGCCTAGAAGCGAGTTTGATCGTGGTTATGCAAGTGCATGGTATATGTACTGGAGGTTTGCAGCATCTGCAGGTGGTCGCTCCATGAAACTCCCCGAGAAGTTTGGACAACTTGTGGATGACTTTATGTTTGCGGAGTTTTCCGCGGCCTTCGGACTTCCCACACACCTCATTGAACGATATCGTGCCAAAAGTGGTTTAAACTACACCGATCACCGAATCAACTACAAATATTTGTCGAAGTTGCTTTGGGTGGACAAGTTACATGGAGTTATGAGTGAAATAATCAAAGTAGAAGTAATTGAGGTACTGTTCTCTGGAAAATATTTTTAATATCGTCCGCCCGTTGATTCGATGAAATGTACAAGATGTAAGCAATGCTTGTTTTCATCCTTTCACAATGCAGATTTGCATACACCAATATGCCGGATTTATAATAAAATTAAAAAATTAAAATTTTTTCTGTAATTTTCAGGAGAAGGTATACAACGACAAATCTTTCGGAAAAGTGGTTAAATCGAAAGATCTCAAACACAAATAAATAATTAAATAAACAAATAAACAATCAAGAATGTTGGATCATGGCAGGCTGTTTTTGAATTCTGTTAAGACGAAAAAATTTAAATTGTACGTGGTTTTTTTCATATAGAAGAATTGCGACAGTCTAGCTGGGTGGTGAAAACCATAAAAAATTTAACAGTGTACTTTTGCGAAAAAAACGTCATTGGTAAAAAATTTGTAAATCTAAAAGGAATAAAAATTTCTTTCAATTGTATGGAACTTAATTAAGGACACTTTGCTCCACCAACTTTTGCTAGTATGGAATGTTTTTGAGTTTCTAAACTGAAGGAAGTCATTTTATAGTACTACGTTGACGTTTATTGATGGTCGTCCGCCCATTTGAAGCACAGCAGTTACTGAAACGAAGCACAGCATTTCGCCCACTTGTAAGATAGTGGCTGAGCTACTTATTTGCTTTCTTTATGGAAAATATAACCGAGAGTAAATACCTGCAAATTGGAACTGCAACCACCAGGTACATTGCCATTATGTTTAACGTCCTGCAGAGAAGACAATTTCCCATGCCATCAAAGGTGTGGTGGTAAATGTTGGCCTCTTCTCATTGGCGGTTAAAAAAACTGTCAGGATTTTAAAGAAAACTGCAATTCAAGCCAATGGAGTATGTGTTTGGGATAAGTTCATTTAAAATTTGTCTAATTATTCCCATTGCTCTGGTGCAACTCATATAGTGCTTGTTAGTGAACCTGAAGCTTTTTTGCTCCATGACAGTAACAGAAAGAAGAAAGTAGTGCTTTTTTAACGCCATTGTTAGTGTTCTCTCCCGTTGTGGTAACGGCGTTAACTGGGATATTTCCACCACACTGATGTCCTATAACGTTTTTTTTTGTCTCTACATCTTCCTTTTCCACAGGGACCACATGCTGCACACCAGTCCCAACAGCAACGGCATGCTGCGGCACCAGAGGACGACGATCCGATAGTGGACGTGGAGGAGATCGACACCAACTCGAACAACTTTGGTGACCCCGGCGGCTACGGGGGCGGCGGCGTTGGCGGTGCCAGCAATGCCGACAGTTCAATGCCCCGCACGTACCGACCGCAGGAGCTGAAGAAGTGGCGTGTGGCGCCGACGGTCGCGGAAAATTACGGTCGACCCGGCGAAATGGGTAAGTTTATCCTTCTCCGTCGGCTCCCGCCGGACCTTGTCCTCCGTGTGGTGGGTGTTGTAGGTTGAGGGAAAGGGAACAATTCTCACGAGAAGTCGAGGCCGCGCCAAAGGGATTACGATGACATTTGGGGCCCGCGCGCGTTGGCCTGTGAATGAGTAAGCTTAACTTTCCGAAATCCCAGCAGACGTCCACCCGTTGTCGGCGTAAGTTTGTTGATTGGTCGGTCTGGCTAGTGAGTTTTTCACACTACTTTCTTTTATTTGTTACTGCTCTGCCTCAGACCTTGACGTTTGCGGTTTATTAACAGTATTTTTTAACACCGCTAAATAATAACTTTTTGTTTTATAATTGTTTATAATTTAAATCGTACTGTTCAGTTCATCGGATTTTTATTTTATTTATTAAAAATGGAATTAAAGCTGTCCTACTCATAATTTGGCATAGCATTTTATTCGTTTTTTAATCTTTTTGATCCTTTTCATTGACATGTTTTGTCTCACATATTTAAATCTTTTGCTTTATGAAGTAAGAAAACATGTTGGTTCCTAAATAAGGAAACCTTATGCATTCGTTTTTTTAAATTATAAATATGTAACATCCGCATTTTGTAAAATTTAATTACTACAAACAATGGATAAATGATTCGCCTGGCGCAAAGGACATTCCTATCTGGGGCTGACATTATGTCATTTCGTGGCATGGCCAGGGGGAGCATGGCCGCGCAAGCTTTTATTTACGTGTTTGGCAAGGTGGAACGTCCCAACACGTTTCCATGTTCGAAAATTTGCAGAATATGTCATGACGCTTTTCCACTGATCCGGACAGATTTTTCATCTGTTCGAAAAAGAAAAGAAAGGAAGAAAGATGGGCTGACCGACGCCCGCAAAATCATCGTCAACCGCAGCTCCGATGGTGATCGGTGGTATGCGATGGTGGGTAAAAGTTTTCCCATTAATTTCCCGCTCTCCCACGCACTCCCGCGCACACTATATCGTTCTTCTTTCGTTCGCTATTCTGCTCAACATTTGTGGTGCTTGATGTTGCTGTCGCCTGTTGAACTCAGGCCGAAACCGCTTTCAGGCGTCTCAGTGGCGAGGGGCATATGGCCCGTCCGCGAAAGTTGCTTCCCCGGCCAGTAATGGGACTGGTGCTAATTTTCGAACGATCCAAAGTGCCTCACTGTTTCGCCTGACAGTAACGCTGTGGAACCGAGATACCGATGGGAGACCCACAAGGCTCATGATTCATGAAAAATGTGTTTGGAACCATGGAGGTTGTGAGCCAAGGATGCGCGGGTGGAAAATTGAAAATAAAACTGCTCAATTTATCGAAATTTTAATAAGCGCTCCTGTGTGTTGGTCTGCGTTTTAATTTTAATTTGTTCATATATTTTTGTTCCTTTTTCTCTATAGTAATACAATAAATAAGTCGCATTGACTTTACTCGACTTCTTATACGCTCGTGTAATGCTAAGCTCAAGGAAATGAAAGGAGAGGCCCTTATTCTTTGTTACTTTTTAAAGCAGAATGTGCATGGGTCTTGCGTAGATGTTGTATCCATAAAACATGATTATAAAGTTTACCAGATCAGCTTAATTCGGATGAAATTGTGATCCACCTTTACATTGCCCGGGTAATTAACATTTCCGTGCTGGGAGCGGTGCTGCATCAGCCCAATCTCCAAGGTACGGCTGCGACATCTGGAAAAGTTTGTTTTATGGCACATATTTTCAATTTATTATCTTTCCGAAGAGCATGGCTTCTTCAACCCCCCCAATCTCATGCGGGACCAATTTTGCTTCGCCAAGTAAGCCTTATTTTACGTTTCCTAGGAAAGAATGTCGGTAAATCCTCATACCCTCCAACACAACAGGAAACATTCTTCCGCGTCGTGCATTATGCTGCTGGTAAAGTGATAAAGTGATCATAATTTTATGAAACAACGGGAGGGGAAAATTAATCCGTTTTCTTCCCCCGGGCCTCTCCGTCATGCACACGTTCACATATGCAGGTGCTCGTCGTGTATAAAAGTTGCCCTGGATAACCTTTGGCAAATTTACCAGGATTATGTTTGGCTCATCATTTTGAGCAGGGGAATTAACGAACGTGCCCCGTTTTCCCCACGTTTCCCTTTCGGCAGGGTAAAGATAATTAATTTTCACACTTTCGGCTTATGCACACCATTCACGCAGTTGGGAAGGAGTATCGATACTAAAATCTCTACCCTGTGAAGCCATTTTGGTGCAGGTTGTTGCTTGGAGAAAACCAAGGAATTCCTTCAAGCTACATATACGAAATTCTTCCTCTATGATGTTCCGTTTCAACCGGAATCGAGAAATGGTTTCATGCATACTTATTTTCCTTTTGCTTAAGAAATTCTCGTAAACGATCACAATTATATAACAGCGTTCGAAAATTGAAATTAAAGAACCTTCCACAAAACATGACGCTTAATGTCATGAGTTGAATAAACTTCCCCCACTTCTTAGCGTATTAGTCTCGTTAGGCGTATAAGATTCTCATTTCATTTTTTTCTTCGTCCCCTGGTCTTCTGGGAGTGTTACGTTTACCCCTTTTCTTTACAAAAATCACAGCAGATTGATTAAAAGCATAATTTATCGCTTACGGGTTCCCGCCGGGCATTTAAACATAACGCTATCCAGCCATTTTTTCTCTGTTGCCCAAAATGACAGAGAGAGAAGGTGGGGACGGACTGCTGTTGATGTATATGTTGCTCCTGTCAAGAGCTGCCGTCATGGAACGGGATTTTCTGGAGCAACACATCCGTCCTCACAAGAACCCGGTTGGATCCCGTGCGTATTATTTTTTTTCGCTGCCATCATGCTCCGGGTAAAAGTAAGAGGAAGAATTTAAAAAAAAGAAGCAAACAAGCCAGAACACGGAATAAAATCACAATACTTATACTGTACGGCAGCAAGCAACAGCATGAGTTTGTTTCACTCTCCTTACGCTTTGTCGTAGCTGCTCGCTTCACCGTGAGCTAAAATCAACATTTACCACAAAACCATCGTTATTCCCACGTTGCTTTTCATTCCTCCACCCTAACTCGAACTCCCACCGAATGAAAAACATTGGTGCCGACAACGGGTGGAATTAATCCCGTCCTTTGGCGCATTCGTCCTTCGGCAGCCCCGTCTTGACTGCTGCTGGTTGACGTTATTCGATCGTACCAAAATGTCATTAATCACCCTTCCTCTTCTGACTGATCCGGTAGCAGCTTCGATTTTTATGTTTAAATGAACGGGGGATATGGGAATTTTGGGAGGGTAATGTTCTAAAGTTGGAAGGGGAGGGTACACAAGCGTCACTAGCGTGGGGGGAAGGAAAAAAGGACGAAGAATATTTGCTTCTCGTCCTTGCTGAATGAGGGCAAAGTGGTACTAAACATGCTTCGGCACCTTCGTGCCAAGGGAGCGTGGATAGAAAACATAACCTTAATTTAAATCAAGGGTTGGCCTCCTCTCCACTGTCTGCCACCTTTTCGATTCGTCGCTAGACTGTCGTTTTTCATTCCTTCGTGGTTTTTTGTTGTGTTTTTTTCCTTTTTTTATCTTCGCTTCTCACCGATGTCTTTCTATTCCCACACAGGCAAGCCGGTGAAAATCCCGTCTAGTCAGGCGGAGCTGATGAAGGAAAAGTTCAAAGAAAATCAATTCAATCTCCTCGCCAGTGACATGATCTGGTTGAACCGATCCCTCACCGATGTGCGCCATCACGAGTAAGTATGCTTCCTGTGCAGTATGCCGAAGGCAAATGGAAGGTCTACAAACGCTCCATCAACTTCCCTTACTTAAATGTCGTTCATTTGTCATCGGAAATTACTTGAAGCAGGTTGTTGTTTTCCTCTCTTCGCGAATTTCCTTCTCACTATAATGGTGGAACGCTCGGGTTGATTTCGTGCACCATTAACCGGTTCGATGGTGATTTCATTCATTAATCTTGCAAGATTTATAGCCGTGCTTTGTAATTGTCCGGACTGCAAGGCAGACCGTTAAAACTTCTGCCGATCGAACTTGGCAGACAATGCGGGTAACTTTTCGAGGAGCATTAAAGAAAAGGGATTACTGGTTCCCGTAAAGTGTCTGCTTATGCATCATCCGTGGTTCATCAGCTTGTAGACTTGCTCTACAGATTAGAGCTTCTACAAATTAGAGCTAAATTAAATGGATTTCTTATTAACAGGGGTTTCATCATGGCCAGAGGCGTTGTGAAGTCCATAATATTATATATCTCTTTGTTCAAACAACTTTTTTTTTATATATCAATTGGATTTAAAAAAGATCGTTACATCACTCGAAAACTGAATAACGAAGCGCTGTGAAACGAATTTGCATGTTGTTTTTTCTTTGGAAATTCAATGAGATGCATCTACCTAAAGGTTTATCGTCGGTTGCCTAATAACAGTCAATAATTTTCCCGGTGGCATGTTCACGTTAAAATGTTTCCCTCAAAAAGATCAAGCAACAGAAAAGGCTTGGTCGAAAGTGAAAAAAAAGGATTCCTCGGATTAGATACACCCTGTTTTGAAAAGCTCCCCAGATCCGTTAGCACTTGTTTCCAATTTAGTTGCGAGATAGACACTTACCATCTTGCTTGCCTTCGTTCATAGGCTCTGGCACACACGAGTGTCTGCTGGCGGTGTCAAGTCGGTAAATAGACACCGGCATATATGCATGGAACACAGTACAGGAACAATTGCCTCCTTTTGTAAGGCCCGCTCGGGGGATGTCGGCTACGCTGGGGAGCATTTTCCAAAACTGGTTAAAAACGTATCCATTATTCAGGCCGCTCATGCACACTGCAAGGTGAGGAACGAAACGGGTAACGGTGCTTATGTGACAACGATCTTCCTGTGCCACGGACGGGCCGAACGACAATTTGACGCCGACAGACTTAGGCTTCCGGTAACGAATAAGCTTCGTACCCGTGCTTGGTCGTCGCTGTCGTGGGATTTATTTCGGCAAGTTTGGTTTGTTGGTCGCGGTGCTACGATGAACTTTTACAGTTTTCCCGGTCCTCGAGAGAAGAAAAGAGAGAACGAGAGAGCGAGAGAGCGAGGAAGCGAGCTACGCCATAAATACTATCTGCCTTGGTTCTAGATGTTTCGGCAAGCCCTGAAGTTGTCAGAACAGGCAAGGAAAACGACGACAAAGGCTGGTAGAGTTGACTTAACGAAGTCAACTTTCAACATCAGCCAAAGTTCCCATGAGTGGCGCGTTGCACTAGAACGAAGTTCACTCCAACAACAGGTCCTGGAGACTATGAATCGCTACCAAGGGTGTCATGTGAGATGCTTGAATGTTTGTGCTTTTTTTTCGTTTTGACGTTGGTTTGCTGGGTACAGAGTTAAGTTTAATTTAAGCCCCTGCTCGGATGTGTCCGCACAGGAGTTCTTCTACATCCACGGTACTGTCGAATGGAGCGAGGGTCAACTCGTACAATTAAACATCTCGGTCAGTGTTGCTCGTCTTGGCCATTGCCGAATGAACGTTAACCGTAGTCTAACCCCGGTCAGTCTTGTGAAGTCCTCGGTCGGTGATAGCACGTCCAGCAGGCGATCGTTAAACGCTTTGAAGTCGGTCCAAGCTGGCCGTTAGCCAAAAGGACCAATGCCGATGCCAATATTGATTTGTTGGCACAGTGTTAACGTCGGTGGCAGAACGGTCGCTTTTGGGATGCACTGCTAGTTCCTTAGCGTTCCTCCAGTAGAAGTTATCGGATGAAGGCATTTAGGGTTGCACAAACAGCGCCATCGTACGCCAAAGGATTTGTACCAAGCAGCGTCTTTTTTATTTATCGTTTTAGTTACCGAACACAGACAACTCACGTGTACGTACGTGAGAGGGTCGATTCAAGGGTTGTGTATTGAATTTCTGATCTGATATGTTGAAATGTACGCAAAGAATCTGAAAGAGAATTAGCGTTCCTAAACTGGTGAAATACTGAGTTTGTTTGATTGTTTTTAGTTTCTATTGCTGAATATAAGTAAGCAGTACTATCTCAGATATTTGCTACACAAATGACTCACATTCAAAAAGTGTTCACTTACTTTCACCTTTTGATACTATAAGGCTAAGACAATGGAAATGCATGCAAAGATAATTAAATATAGCATCCAATAAAATGCCCCTTCTTACACTTAAACTTACTTGCGTCCGAGTCTCAAAAGAGAGACAAATAAAACAGAAATTTTTTTCTAACTATCGCACACAATAACAAATTGGTTCCGTTTCATCTTGGTTTCTTCGCAGCTGTAAAAAGAAGCACTACGCAGCGAAGCTGCCAACGACCTCGATAGTGATCGTGTTCCACAACGAAGCCTGGAGCACGCTGCTACGGACGATATGGAGTGTGATAAATCGGTCGCCGAGGCCACTGCTGAAGGAAATCATCCTGGTCGATGACGCGAGCGAGCGGGAACACTTGGGCCGCAAGCTGGAGGACTACGTCAGCACGCTGCCGGTGCCGACGTTCGTCCTGCGGACCGGAAAGCGATCCGGTCTGATCCGTGCCAGACTGCTTGGTGCCAAGCATGTGAAGGTATGTAAGAAATAATAAACGAAGGGCAAAATGGAAGGAAATTTGCCAAAATTTCGCAACAGTAACCAAGATTTGAAAGAATGTAAACTTAACGGTCATCGATTTGTTTACCGTTTGTTTTTGTCGCCTCGCCGTCGGCTGGCACACAGGGACAAGTGATCACATTCCTGGACGCGCACTGTGAGTGCACCGAAGGCTGGCTGGAGCCGCTGTTGGCGCGCATCGTACTAGACCGCAAGACTGTCGTTTGTCCCATCATCGACGTGATATCGGACGAAACGTTCGAGTACGTAACGGCGTCCGATCAGACGTGGGGAGGATTTAACTGGAAGCTGAACTTCCGATGGTAAGTTAAAGCTGTCAATAGATGCTGGGAAGCATCAGCGCCAAGCCTGGCATATGGTAATATCGTTTGCATAGTTTTGGACGCTTCCGCGATTCAATTTCACAAGCATTTACTTTACAAATATCTTTCCAAAACTGATTTCAGGTACCGCGTCCCCGCCCGGGAAATGCAGAGGCGGAATCAAGATCGAACGGCACCGCTGCGGACGCCAACCATGGCCGGTGGATTGTTTTCCATCGACCGGGACTATTTCTACGAGATCGGCTCGTACGATGAGGGTATGGACATCTGGGGCGGAGAGAATCTGGAAATGTCCTTCCGGGTAAGTGTGTCGTAACACAACGTTGTTTCAGGTGCTGGTTTATCCAGGCCGACACATTTAGCTTTTAGGAATTGCTTACATCGGATTCTGCAACGAAAGAGCCAGCATAACGAGCCGCAGCAGTCGAGCTAATACTTTCCCGCCAAATTATCCGTTCGTGTGCAAGATATTAATGTGCTTGGTTTATACATTCAGATATGGCAATGTGGTGGCATCCTAGAGATTTCGCCATGCTCGCACGTGGGTCACGTGTTTCGCGATAAGTCCCCGTACACCTTCCCCGGTGGCGTGGCGAACATAGTCCTGAAAAATGCAGCCCGCGTGGCCGAGGTGTGGCTAGACGAGTGGAAAGAGTTTTACTATCAAATGAGCCCAGGTTTGCATTATTTTTGCGTTTTATTTAGTTTAATTATTTAAACCTTCCTAGAACATTTTTAATCATCTACTCCGCCCAACCCTCATTCCCCTTTCACCCCTAGTTCGGTTTCTTTAATTCTGCTACCCTTGTTTTACTCATATTTACTTAATTGTGTCTCCTCGTCTTCAATAATTCGTGATAGGACTAGGTTTTTGAAAATGAATACTTTGGCGAATCGTTTGAAAATCAAATTTTCAAAAATGTTCCCATTTCTTCTTACATGTACCCATTTGGAAGTCACGCTTCCCGAACTACGAAGTTTCAATAGTGAAATGTTTTATATAAAAAGGTTTATAAGAATGACCGTATTTTGCTGAAGTAATACTGGTTCATGCTAACTTAAGATTGCTAAACGAAGATTGTACACATATAGTGTTGCAATTAATACTCATTTGTTTTTAAACAGAGCAAATCTAACAAGCATTCCCTAGATCTTACTTAGTTATAGGAAATGTCTTAGCATAGGAATATCTAACAGACACAGCGTGACTAGTGATAATTTGTCTAACAAGAGAATTAAACGTGCGTAAAAGTTAAGTACTTGTAATGACTAACGCGAAACGAGTAGCGTAATGCGGTGCGTGTGCGTGATGCTGCCTCACAGGAATGGTAATTCGCTGAGCGTGTTCTGCGTGCTGCTGGCTTCGTGAGCGGTTGCTGGATTTTCCGATCCATTTGCAATCAGACACAATGCATCGATTTAAGCTCACCAGTAGACTAACCTATTAACCGTTTGGATCTTCGCTCTTTTTCTCCCTCTTTTTATCTCTCTCCTCCACCGATCCAACGTTCTTTCATATTTGTGTGTATGTGTGCGTGTGTGCGGTTTATGTTGTGGCTGCGCGTGATAAATCCGGTATTGCTTCAACTTTAACCTCGCGCCTGTCCGGTTAAAAATCGTATTTTTTTTTGCTGCACTCTTGTATTCTTCGCTACTCTGTGCAACAATGCAAACTGAATCCGGACAAACATGTATCGCAAAAAAAAAAAAACCACAACGAAAACTGCACATAAATAAAACCACTAACCAATACACGCTATAACAACATAATCCGGTTCACAACATACACCAACCCGGTACAATTGTACCACCCTTTGGGTGCGTTATAACAACATACGGCAACGTACGTCCCCCCAACGGTGTCCTGACCAACGACGACCAATCAATTGCAACTGGAAAATGGAAAATATTGTGTACCGGTAACCAAAAAAAAAAAAAAATGAAACGTCCCCGGTCACCGACATCACATTTTCATCACTTCTTGTCTGTTAAAAAAAATAACATAAACGCACTGCGGCTCAACATGAAACCAACAACAACAACGTCATTGTGACCTGCGGAATGCCGCTGCCTGCTGGTGGTGCAACTTCGATCATCGTCATCATCATCGTCACCGTCGTCGTTGGGTCCTTTTTCCCTTTCCCCACAATTTAGGTGTGGATGTGCGGCGGTACGCTAGAGATTGCGCCCTGCTCCCGCGTGGGCCACGTCTTCCGGAAGTCGACGCCGTACTCGTTCCCGGGCGGAACCTCGCAGATAGTTAACAAAAACAATGCACGGCTAGCCGAAGTGTGGCTCGATGGTTGGAGTGAATTTTACTACAACATTAACCCAGGTTCTATTTATCGTTACCAACTTTCCCTTCACATTTTTACCTACTTTTTTTCTTCCCTCAAACGGCTTGTTTTATTCTTCTCATCACTATTTCCAGCACCAACGCTAGCACAAATGTTGTTGTTTGTTGTTGTTGTTTTGGTTTTATTTTATTGAATGCTATTGTTATCTTTGTCCATTTGCACTGTTGTTGTTCATTGTCGTGTACTTTAAACTGCAAGCACATTTGAATCACCAACCAGATTATGTGCGGTAGCTTAACTTCTAGGCACGTGAAGTTCGCTTTCTGTATGCATGTGACTTAGTTAAAATGTTAGCTTTAATTCGTTGTTGGCTTATATGTTGATTAACCCACGGTGTGTGGTAAGAAGCACTAAATTATGTTTAATTCTGTAGGTTTTCCTTGTCGAATTTTAAAACACTATACATATTTTTATAATCAAAGTTATTCGGTTATAATCAAACAAATTTAGAAATGGCACTAGACCTTCATAATCCGTTCAGCTGCGTGTGCATATGTTTATGAGTTAAACTTCCAACAAACCAAAGCCCTTTGCATGTTAATTTCTCCTCCTTGCATACGAGCAGTGCCAGATACTTTTGCTAGAGTTAGTTAGCTCGTTTAAAGTCTGGTCATTCCTCGCACAGCAACGGGGGATGGTCACCTTACACAACCGATTGTGTTTGTCCAAATAGAATTTATTTGGAACGTACAATTTGCCGCTCAAACCCGGTCCGGTCCGGTTGGTTGTTTTAGTTGTTTGTACACCGACCGAGCTTCCGGCTTCAGTACCTTGTGTTCACTTTGTGTACCCTTTGTGAGGGAGACCTCGCGGGTAGCAGTTGCCCCTCCGTTTTGGTTTTGCTTGCCGGGCAGGCAAGAATAAACAGCGTAACGTGAGGTGTAAAGCATTCGGCAAACTTTTGGCCGTTCTTCTGCTTGCCGTTGCTGGGGTTGGGAAGCTCGTGCTAGGGTGGATCCCTTCTACGGTGAGTCCGCCAGCCGAATAAGAGCCGCACGGCTTGGAAACCCTCGTGACCGTCATTCTCTCCCAGGTGCATCTGGTGGCACTAATTGACTTTTGCACTCGAGGAAGCAGAAGCAGTTGAGTGTGTTAAAAAAAATGCACACATACGAAGGCTGCTCGTGTTCGAAGCGAGCGGGATGGTTGAAAACGAGCATGGGTCGAATGTGAGGGTGGTGAATCTCATCGTCGGTATATTTAAACAAGCACATCGAAAGTGCAAACGTTCGTACCATGTTCAATGTTGGCAGTCTTCGCCACACCGTATTGCGTCCCTGGCGCCCCGCAAAGCTCGCTCTCTTTGTCGTGAGTGATGCTAGGGCGGCCTTTCAAGCCGTCAATTCCCCGAGGATATCGATGAGAGGAAATGCTCCAGGGCACGATACCATCGCCGTTCACATTCGAACGTACGTACGTTGTGTACATAGCGCAAAGTGGTGTGGAATTGGTAAAAAATATTCTGAGAGCAAAAAATAAAGAAGGACAGTTAATAAAAAACAAGCTCAGCTACATCACGAATCGACAAACACACAGTTTGTGCCCACTGGGGTTTTCCGAGGCCCTTCTTCGTCGGCCTGCGTTGGCTAGTTTTAACAGTTTCCCAGGCGAGTCTCATTCACTGGCATCTGCTTGTTCCCTGTCTAGATGCGTATGGCATTTCTATGGAAATCCTTTGCGGGCCATTGGGAAATTTCACAAATTTCCCAAAACGTGTTACGATTCGCTGACAGAATATCACCGTGTTCTGAGAAATAAACACGAAATGACAAAGAAGGGATGGAAACACGAGCAAAACGAAACAGCGTTCAAAGCGTCGGAATCTGGCGAGAAAAAATTTGTGAAACGGGCGATCAGACAAGGGCAAAGGGAAACACGTGGCAATGAAATGTCGTGTGAAATGAAATGAAATTTAAAAAAAAAACGAAACTGAACGATTTCTCAATCCGCGACCCTAGTTCCGGCAATTTCGCTCACAAGCGGATTCGGAAGGTCGCAACTTACACACACACAAAAAAAAAACAAAATTGTCGACAGATGTCAGCGGACAGGGAATATTATCGCTGAACTGATGAATTCTGTCGCTTGTCTCGTCGGAAGATGAATATGTCAATCAGATCGTTGGGGCGTGTGGAAATCATTAAGTGGAACTCCGGCAAGTGAAAATTATTGCACCGAATTCCTGTCAAGTGTGTGTTACTTGGGCGGACAGCTCGATAGTATCGTTTCGGTGCAATATTTTTGTCCCAATCAAGATCCTCTGGTGACACATTTCACTGTTTGGATGGGCACAATTTGCTTGAGACGGTGACACTGACCGGACATTGTCCGTCGTTCTTTCGACATTTTGCTTATCAGAAAGGGACATCTGATTGTTATTGACGGGGGAATGTAAGTTTTGTGGGAAAACGAAAAGACTGACATTTATTTTTAGAGGTGGGAAAATCGCATTTCCCAATGGAGGCGCTTGGTATCTCATGGTTTTATTTCTCCTTGACACATGAAGCCTTCCGTGAGTGAAGAGGGATGTTCTATTTCTTCTGGTTAAACAGGTTAATTGATATATTCAGATTGTCATTACATTCACAACATTATTTCATGCCATCCAATCGTTTACCGCAGTAGTAATAGGTAATTTCCCAAAACGTAAGGTGGATAAGTGGTCTAAAATCACTGGAAAACAAAAGCCTGCTGAGATTGATAAATATGTGTCTAGTGCGAATTGTATTTTTCCTTTTGTCCAAGCTGAATCCGTGATGAAAATTTAGACAACCATAGTTTCTGCTTATAATGGAGGCGCCTGGTGTTTCGTAAATTAATTCACCCAAATCCCGATAATATACACAAATGCTCCGCTAAAGGAAAGGACTAGAAAAGAATACCGAAATCAGCTGTCGTGATGCTGTTGTAGACGCGCTCCGCAATCACTCCCAACTGTCGTCGTTTTCATTTATCGGGTTAAGGAGCTTTCGATGTTTCCGCTAACCGTTTCCCTTTGGTACGATATTTTGTTCCCGTCCGAGACCGTCCGCTCAGCGTGCGCTTGGCAGTGGTTCGATCCATTCGCCACCACTCGATGGCTCTTCAAAGTAATTGGATTTTCAAGCCAAATTGTATTTGATTGAGAGGTAACTTGACATAGGACGCACCGCTGCCGGCCCATTCAAGGTGTTACAGGACACAATTGCGTGAATAATTTATTTACTTTGCCATTCTATCCTTGACATCTTGGGAAGCAAGAAGCGGGTAGACAAGGGAAACCTGGAATCAGTATTTTTCCTTTGGTGAAACGTTAAATTTCGCGTTAATATGGGTTCGTTTTAGCAATACTGTTGTGTATCGAGTGGGAGTTCTGCAGGAGGAAATCTCAAGTTCGTAATCATTCCCATCCCGGTCACCAGTCATACAGAAGAAATCTACTAGCAGCGAAAAGGTAGTGACATTTCAGCCTATCAAATATGTTTTGTGTTCTGAAGAAATATTCCAGTTTTTGCTGCTGATATTTGCTTGCCATTTAGGTAAATTGAAAACCAATGATGGCAGGAAAAAAAAACGAATGAATTCCAAAACCCTCAATTCCCAAATGAATTCTGTTTCATCTGATCCGAAAAATATTATTCTTTTGGTAGTGTCTAAAGAATTTAGTTGTACATTTTAAGATTGCAACGCTTGCTTCGTTGTTTGCTCGAAGCAAAAAAAAAAACACACAAATTCCCTGAAAAATTCACTTCACACTTTTTAAATGTATTTGTTTATACTCTTAACTGCAACTCAGTTTTTTCTCCTGCATTTGACTTGCAGATTAAATGATGTTGCATTTTGCTTTTTTGAACCGTATGCTTTAAATCGTCTTGAATACAACCAACGAACAATAACCCCGATCAGCAAAAAAAAAACCTTAAAACATTCGCAGAATCAGCTGCAAGGTTTCGCTGTGTACAAATGAAAAGCAGTTTGAAAACGCAATCAACCAACTCACAGCCGACTACGTTCGGTCGGTTTTTATGCACAACTTTTTGCTCCTTCCAAGCGTTGCTACTCACAACCTTTTTTTTTTTGTTATTTATTCCTTTCGTTTTATTTTTCGTTATCTGTAAACAGATTTTTGCGAATGGAAAGAGGAAAAGAAAATTCATAAAAAATTCTATTAAGCTGTACGTTACACACAGTCCCGCGATGTAATGAATAAGTCTCACCCATTGTTCCGATGGTCAGCCAGTACGCGGCAGACAGTTTTATTGCAATTCAAACTTGTTGATATCTTGATGTGCTTATTGCTTGTGTGCCTTTAGCGTATGTGCATATTTGTTTATATTGTGACTGTTTTTTATTTTTTCATTCATTTCGCTGATCCTGCCAGCAGAGGAACCTCTGCTGCCATCGCTCAGCTATGTCCATAGATCTTGGTCTCCGCTACGCATTCACGATTCACGTTTGCACCGTTCAACACAAAATCCCTGGAATTCGTTTTCTCTTTTGTTCCTATGTGTATTTTTTTTCTTTTACTACCTGTCCATCCTTTTACGTATCACCCACCGAACCCTGTACGTACCGTTTATCAGCACCCTCTTTTTCCCATCCATCTCCCATGTATCATACTCGAACATCACGTTTCTTTTCGTTTTCTGTAACCTGAGCTGAAAGTGACTGAGGCAATGACACTAACTCTTCTTTTTATATCATCCGGGATGTGTGCGCGCGTGTGTGTTACACACGGACAGGTGCTCGTAAGGCATCCGCCGGGGACGTGAGCGAGCGGCGGGCCCTTCGGGAGCGGCTAAAATGTAAGAGCTTCCGCTGGTACCTGGAAAACATCTATCCGGAAAGTCAGATGCCCCTGGACTACTACTTCCTCGGGGAGGTAAGTTTTGGCTGTCACATTAAGGTTGTCGCTCCGCACGGTGCAAATGCCTCCATATCCTCCGTTATGCTCCATTTGTGCTCCTCATCTCATTTGTACTCAAAACTGTTATTTACGAAGGAAAAGCAAAAACCATATGCAAAATGCGTTTTTCTGTTATTTCGATAGTTATTGGTATGTAACCATCTGATGCATTACTCATTATTTCCCGTTTTAGATTAAAAACGTACACTCGCACAACTGTCTCGACACGATGGGCCGCAAGTCGAACGAGAAAATCGGCAGCAGCTACTGCCACGGGCTCGGCGGAAACCAGGTGTTTGCGTACACGAAGCGCCACCAGATCATGTCGGACGACAACTGTCTTGATGCATCGAATGCGCTCGGTCCAGTGAATCTGGTCCGATGCCACGGTATGGGTGGCAACCAGGAGTGGATATACGACGATGAGGTATGATTGTTTTTTCATTTAACATGAATATTAAAAAAAAATGTGTTGTTATGTAAAGAATCGAATAAGACCAAGTATTGTATACTTTTGCAGGAAAAGACTATCAAGCACGTCAACAGTGGCAATTGCTTGACACGCCCCACGCAAGAGGACCCATCGACGCCGCTATTACGTCCGTGCGTTCCGTTCTCCGAGGGCCAGCAGTGGCTGATGCAGTCCAAGTTCAAGTGGCAAGCCCACAACGACAACCGCATCGCCGAGGACAGATAAGACGCACTGTACCGTGTTCGATCGGCCATCGCCTGGGGGGCTGGCCCCTATGGTCAGTTCTACGCACGGTCGATCGAACGCCACCGAAGCGCGAAAGCGTGGAGCAGTAGCAGCAGTCGCAGTAGCATTAGCAAAAACGGTAGTGATAACAGCAATCGTGCAACTATCAATCGTCGGCACACGGCTGACGGAACTGGCTCGCTGCCGCAGTAGGGGTCCGCTTGACTCCGAGCGGGGTCGAGGCGTAACGTGTAGAAAATGTAGCGGAAGATGCGACGAACTCGAACTCGTCTTGCCATTTGTATCAGTGTTCCTGGTGCAGCACGGGTACTAGAGAGAAAGTATCATTAAAGCGAAAGGTCCGTCGAGAGTGTTACCCAGCTGGGTCACGTAGAGCCATGCTTTACGGGGCCATTTATCCGTCTGATATCCCGTTCGCACTGCGTAGGTTTGGTTAGATTTGCGTAATAAGTTTATCGCACCCGTAAAGCACAACAACATTCTTCTGCGTATAAAAGTATGTAAACAGCTATTCGTTGGTCCAACTGATTCCTTCCTTGTTATCATGTTTGTACATGTTTTTCCATGTCAAATAGAAGTGCTTTATACACCTTTGTATTTGGAAAAGATGTATTTTAATATGCTGTCCAGTTCCACGATTTTGATGGAATATTTCGAACAAATTGTATTGTGAATTTTGTACCTTTGCAAAGTTGTTCTTTAAAATCCCAATATTTTGAAAAATGTGCACGCATGTGCAACAAGTATGCATTGTCTGAATGTTTCTACGCTTCTGCGGACACTCTGTCTCGTACTCAAAGAAGTGCCTATCCCTTTTTGTTCGTCTTCCGGAATATGTTCCAGAAAACCAGGAAAAAAAACCCGTTATTATCATTCTGTATTGAAGAAACAAGAGGCAGCCACAAAGCTCTTTAATTTTTAAACTTTGTTCAATCGCTGTTGAATAAAACAAAGTCAAATAATTGTGCAATCATTTCATTATAAACTATTTCGGTAAACTATTGATAAAAAGGTAAAGAGCGTGTAAACGAAGGTATAAAATACATAAGTAACATAAATCACGGGCATATCATAGAAAAGAATGAATATAAGATTGGGTTTGTACATTTTGTATCTTTTGAAATGAACCGCATGAAAATGGTGAAATGGCACCCGGTCAAAAATGTGTTTTGCCGTTATTTTATCGTACACATTTAAATCATTGTGTTCTTCTGATTTCTGATTCTGATTGAACGCAAGTTTAACACAAAAAATGCACATGGTGGTTGTTGAATTATTTGTTTGAATAAGTTTTTTTACCTTTTAAAAAATTTAGACAAAATTGAACATTTGCTAAGGACACAACCCGTCAGGACATGAATCAATACTAAACAAGAAACAGGACCATTTGCATTTAGAAAGCAACGTTAAAATGGAGGTAGAGGACGGTGATGCGATAAACATGTGGGGCCGAAAGTATCGATTAGTAAAAATGGGAATTCCATAAACACAAAATGGAAAACGTGACGCAGAGGGCAAATACGCGGAAAGAGAATACGATATTGATGGGGCGTAAATGCGTTGTAAGCAATGCACCGTGGACGACGGAAGCCACAAATTGTACATAAATATCAAAAGAAAAAAGGAGCAAAAGTGTAGAATGGGGAAATAAAATAGGATGATATAGAAGATTAAGGCGAAGAAGTAGAACACAACGCGAACAGCGAATAAAAGAAAAAAAAAAGAAACAGATATCATCTATTTGTAGTACGATAAAATACGTGAACAAATTGTAAACCTATACACAATCGCAAGAATCCGTTTCTTATGTTTTGAAAAAAAAAAAATAACAGAAAACCACACAGTGGTGGATCGAAAAGTTATAAGCAAATGATCAACAGAAAAAAAGGGACTATCACCCGCGAAAGCAAAAAACCATAGTAAATTAGAAACGTGCAGAATGAAATGAATGAGAAGTACATTAAACATCCTCTCCTAGAGAGGGGAAAAATGCAACAATCAGAAGGGCAAGACAAGGCGCACAATGTGGCGCACAATCGATATAGTAGTATAGATGTGCAGCAGGCTTCGAAAGGGTCTCATAGGACACAACAGGAGCCCGTGACGTCCCGTTGTGGTTAAAGAAGGAATACCCATATTCAAGAGAGGAATCATACGCTCCAGGGTAGTAGAGTATGCGATGATTTGAACTGGTAAAATTCAACCTATATTTTGGCTCTTCCATAGGTTTTACATCAAAGCTTAACTCTGTTGCAGAACATTTTTGGTTTTATAGGTATTTTGTTGTTGTCATAACCATCCACGAGGTTGAAGCATCTCTTCGAAAGAGATTCGTTACGAAAAAAAAAAAACGATATTACACTACGCATATCTATTTGTTTGACCGCCGATATTCTGCTGCAAACAGTTAACTACAAAATGAATGTGTCACGGTAGTAAAACGTCGCCGAGGACGCGAACAAATCGTGAAGTCATTCAAATTATATGCATAACAGACAGAACAGAACACTGCAAACGCTCCGTCGTGCTACCAGGCATCCGTCTTAAACGAGAACCGGAGAAAAGAAGGAAGAAAATGTGGAGAAAATCTCCAGTTTTACTATTATGTTATGTTTTTAACGACACACTACTTCAGACCTTGCTAGATGAGTCAACCGATGCTGTTAACGTTTAGGATGATACATTTTTTTTTTCTAATTTTAAAACGCGTTTCGATCGCTCGCTGGCTTGCTTTTTACGATGGTTTGTGCTTTAGCTTAGAGTTTTATGCGATACTCGATCGGTCGAGAACTGAAGAGTGAAGTCAAGAAGAAGGTGTAAAGAGTATGGGTGGGTGCGGGAGAAAATGGAGAACAATTCCGCGGATATTCGAGCTTACTGCATAGATTACTTTAGTTCTCCTCGTTCGATAGCTCGACGCTTTTTAACGTAGACTATATATATAAATTCTTCAGGGTGATGGTGTGCAATTTAATTATCTTAGACTACGTTTGTTTTGCTTCTGAAAAGTTTATTCGTACTATCTTAAATCAATCGTCTTTTTTATGCCTTATTACTTTTCGTGGCAACAATTTTTTTTAAAAGGCGTTCTGTCATGTAATTCTATTTTATCGTAACATATGATGTGTGGATAGAAGTCATCGTCAGCAGTGTGTATGTATGCGTATGTGTCTGAGAGAGTGAGTGAGATAGAAAAAGATAGAAAGGGATGCGTAAGAACATTCTGTTTTTTTCTGATTTAAAAAAGGGGATTACAAATTGCCGGCTTGTCACGCTGCTGCAGCAAACTGGGTTAGTAATGTAACTCGTTTAATTTTAGCTTACCTGTAAGACGCTTGTAAGCAGAACCAACAATGAAGCACAACAGATGAAACATGCATTGTTTTCTCGGCCAAACCTTATCACATACATTCGAAGCATTATAGTTCAGATGAAACACCATGTCCTTATGGAACGAACAACTCTGCACTTGAATGCCTCGCACTTTCAGTATTAAATATCAAAACCGGAATACCTAGATGCGTTTTGGAACTACTTCTCATTTTACAATACCGAGCCCTGCACCTTGGCATAGTGGTACGTTTTCCTATGCAATACACACACAAAACAAACATACATTCCCTTTGACCTGCAGTACGATAAACAAGAACGGATTCGTTGATACCGTGCCGTTCGAGTATACCATTTATTTCTTTCGCTATGTGTTAAGTATCTTTTATAATTCCTGTGTTGTTTTTTTTTTGTTTTAACTTTCCAAACTTTACACTACCACTCGTCCGCCACGGGCCATCCCAGAAACGCCATAGCAATAGACACTGCACAGCACCGTTTGGCGTTCCCTGAGCTTTTCTTTAATGAGTTTTTGTAATATCGATCGTAAGCAAGCCACCACTCCGAACGGAAAATCCCTAGCTTAGTTCAATAGAATGAACCCTAGCAAATGTGCGTCGCCAGCGAAACAATAAACATGAACCGACCAACCGACCGGTGGCGCTATTAGGAGAGATCTTTTAAATGTGAATCGCAGCATATCATCTAGCAGTTGTTTGATATAGTGAATGCGGTTGGATAGGGACAAACTTATGATAAGCCACAAGAACTAGAGCAGCATGAGAGAACGCGGGGAACAAGAAGACAGAAAATATAACTAAGCATGAGGGGAAACGGTATATTCCATCGTACCCCAACTGGATTTGTTTTTTAGCCCGTTTCTTTACCGCCCTATAAAGAGGAGGCGAACATGGGCTTGTTTGCAGCATTGCTTATGTTACGGGGCGGGTTTACAAACCGCGGTCCAGAATAATCGGTATCGGACAACAAAACGCCGACGACCTGGGTGGTAGTGAAACACGGAGAAACAAGTATCGGATGAGCTGTAAACTAAAAATTGAAATATATTTAAAGAAAAAAGAACAAACAACATAAAATTGGTGTACAGTTTCTAAAGTGAACCAGAAAGTGTATTTAACAACACATGCGAAAGCCTGGTGACGAACGGTGTGGTCAAGACGAGGGAGAAAACGCTTATTGATAAGGATGCGCCACTCTCGGTCGATGCGCATAAGCGGTAACGCCAGAACTGTGTGTGTGTGTGGGGGGTTTTTTTTAACGCAACAAACAGCAAACAAAGACAAGCAAAATGGAACTGAAACGAAAATGTGTTTATATTGCTCGTGCGTGAAAAATCCTGCGTAGAAGTTCGAACGCTAGTTGGCATTCATTTTGAATTTTTTCAGCAGCGCCACCGCCCGCTGCTGCTGCTGGCCGTCGCGAGCGAGGAGGATGCTTTGGATGTGCTTCAGCAGCTCCAGGGCTTCCCAGCTGCGCAGGCTTTTGCGGGCGATCATAGCGTCCACCAGCGCCTCGTACCCGGCGATCGGTGTGTGCTGGAAGTCTACATATCGGAGGAAAGTGATCATGTTCCAGTCAACATTCACCCGCTTCACGATTTCAGCGTACGGGTCGGTGCTGTACTTCATGAGTTTCTGGAAATTATTTGCGGCCGATTGTTGCTGCCCGGCGTTCACCTGACTGGCCACCAGGTTGATGAAGTGATCCACGTTCTGCTGCCGTTGCTTTTCCAGCTCGGTCACGCTCGCGTTCAGCTGCTTTTCCAGGTCTTTGATTTTGCGCTTGAGTGTGTTTATCTGCGAGCGGTGCTTCGAGTTAATCTGCGATTCCAGCCTGGCCAACTTGGCCCCCAGGTCACCCTTTTGCTGCTCGTAGCGATTCTTGCGCAGCTGGTACTCCCGGGAATCGACGGTGCTCTCCTTCAGCCGATGGTAGCTCTCCTGCAGGCCGCGGATGGATTTGCGCAGTCGGGCCAGTTCGCGGGTGCACTGGGTCGACTGTCCACTACTTTCCGGCTCCTCCACCGTCTCATCGTCCTCTTCCGATCCTTCCGTCGGCTCCTGCTCAATGTCCTCGAGCAGTGCCACCAGCGAGTCGAACTCGTCCTCCGTTACGGTGCAGTGGCGCGAAGCGGGTGGTTTTCTGGTGCGCTGCTGCGATTGCCCGGAAGGCAAGATGGCTGCCAGCGTTAGAAGCAGTAAAAGTAATCGAATTGTAGACGCCCTTCGCCACGAATACATTTTTGCTTATTCTCTGGTTTCTGAATGCGGAGAATTTTGAGATTGAACGGTTGAAACTATGTTCCAACGCGCGACCCAATCACTGGCAACGTTGGACTTGATTGACTACGCTTTCAGCTACCAGTAACGCTTGTAGCATGGGTGAAAGTCGTATGGATCACTTCCCCTGATAGTGGATTTATTTTATTTTATTTAGTTTTTGCCCGGGGACTTACGCTTCCTTGGGAACGTCTTTTTTTTAAAATTGATAAGAGCTATACCGACGCATCGATTCATCTACACACTGCCAAGAAATACAGCAGCAACGATAAGAAAATCGAAGAACTGCTTCTGAATGAGAGAAAAGAGGCCTATTTTGTGTTTTCTGAAAAATAACTTTTAAGGGCTCCTTTAAGGGCATTTTACGCAACAGAAAATTGTATTTTGTTTGTTGATTTTTTTAAAAATCTGGCCCTTCGGATGGATTTGATTGGCGAATAATTAGTACACCATTTTCGATGGACCAGTGTGGCATCCCGCTTATCAATGTTGAATTTTCAATGTACGTGTTTTAACAATTGTTTTATTTTAAAAAAAAAGCTCTATCTGGCAACACTTTTCTCAAACAAAGGACAGAATTATTTGCGATTTTTTTAGAATGATCCTGTTCGTACTAGGAACGGACCCAGTAAACAAAGCCCGTGACGCTCATGTTAATCAAAAGAAGTGATGCATAAAAAGAAAGGTGTAAAAGTTTGAAAAAGTGTGAAATACTCCTGTTCTCCTATGTGCTGTGTTTTGCCTTTGTTCGATTTCATCGCTTCAAAATATGCACTAAACCTTTAGAAAACATCTGATCATCGTGATCCAATAACTGAGTTCGTTGCTCCTGTATCCGGAACGGCATTAACTTGTGGGTCCAGCTCAGATGTCTCAACACCAGTATCATCTGCTTGCTGTCAAAAACAACTTCGTTGACTAGATTTGCAGTGAATCGGCTTGGTACAATCAGTTGGCGTTCTAGTAATCGGATTAACAGGCTATTTTATCAAAAAATGGGTGATAATTTCGGTATCCATCGTGGCCCGGTCAAGAAGCAAGCGGAGGGTGCAGAGGACCGCACACAGGGTCAGATTTTGAGCGACTTTCTGATGCAGCTAGAAGATTACACACCTACGGTAAGCAAAATGGTGGGATGGAATGGAGGCCAACGATATGCGTGTTTCCGCAAGCAAACGGATCTGATCATTGCTATATTCTTACCTTCTAGATCCCAGATGCCGTCACCTCGTACTATTTGAATTCAGCCGGGTTTGAGGGGGCAGACCCACGCATGTACGTATCTCACACATCAGCCTTCTGCACTCAGGTTGCGATAATTCCCATTACGTTCGTTTCACAGTGTTCGTCTCATTTCTATCGCGGCACAAAAGTTCGTGTCCGACGTGGCTAATGATGCCCTGCAGCACTGCAAGACGCGCACGAACAGTGCGCCTAGCTCCGGGCACGGTTCGTCGAAGAATCAGAACCAGAAGTCCTCGAAAGACCGGAAGTACACGCTCACCATGGAAGACTTGCAGCCAGCACTAAACGATTACGGCATAACCGTCCGAAAGGCTCACTACTTCGTGTAGGAGGGCTATCGAGTGGCGTGTTAGGTTGTATGACTTGGGTACTTGTTTCTTACGATTTCTACTAGTTACTAATAAACGGTATGATGTGATTACGACAAGTATTTAAAATGTTTGAGTTTAAAGTATAACCATAACAAACTTCGACCAAACTTAATCTTCCTAATGCGGTCCAAACATTTACAATGTTACAGAACGTGTGCTTTGGGAAGATGGAGAAAATCGATGAAGACTGACTAAATGGGTATTCAAGATGACCTAAATTGTCGTTGCGCCTGGGTAGCTGTAGCTTGAATAATAGGAATAATTATAGTACAATAGCTTGGACAAAAAGAAAAACTATTCTTAAACACAAACGAATACGTGCAAAACGACTTACCAAACGAAAATGGGTGATAAAAAGCATTAAAATCTCGTTTTTTTTTAGAACAAACGATGAACGGCAAAACGACAGACGGAATGGACCGACCGGGACCATTCGCTCGGCTGGCACTGCACGAAACGTTCGTAGTTTCCATCCGGGTCATAAAACGGGCGAAGGATAAATGCTCTGAATGAGACGAATGAGACTGAAATTAAATGTTTCTGTATCGTCATGTTATGAGATTCTACCTTTACAAACTGATCAGTGGGTGGGTTGCCTTCTGCCTTTCTGCCTTGAGGTCAGCTCGGAACCGACGAAATCGTGGTTGTCGATGAGTTTGTTTGGATTCTCTGGTGACCGCGAACAGCGAATGAATCACGAACTGCTGCAGCTGCTGGTCATCAACCCCACAGCAAAAGTCGCAAGACCACAGTAGGCTGAGCACGTTGCCTGTGTGTCCGAATGGTCCTCGAAACCGTAACTCCGGTTACGAAGAGTCGAGGACCGCAGCGAGCAAGGTGGCTAGACCAAGTGTGGATGAAGACGTGCGGACCCTTGATAGTCTACGTTGCGGGTATGCAAATCGCAAACGGCAATTTTTTTTTTCATAAAACAAAGCATTTCTTAGTTTAAATTTTCCTACAACTTAAGCTCAAACAAAGTTTTTTGTAGGGTTGGAAGATACCCATTGAAAAACTGAACCCCATTTTATACTCGAATTTAGCATTTATGTCTTTATCCTGTCCATCCTTTATGTCTTTTTTGACTGGATTTTGCAATAAAATTAGGATGGTACAAATTTGAAAGACTTACATTTATATTATTATATTTATATTATTTATAAATATTGAACGGAGCGAAGTTCCTCTGGCCAGCTAGTCTTCTATACATGAAGATTCGATATATGACCCAAAATGTACTGTTGAGCTCCAAATGCCTGAACACAGTTTTAAGAACCAAAAGAACAAATACTTACTCGTGCATTAAGTACAAGGATCATGCAATTTAATTAATAGAAAGAAACACAAATACACAGAGTATTAACAATCAGTTAAAGTTAAGTAAATTTCATGATATATTTCCCCCTCGCTTTGATTTCTACATGGTTTTATTAAATGTAGTTCTTTTCATTAGTCATCTGTTTCGTTTGTTTTTTATTTGCTTCTTGTACCAGGGTGTGTATGTATTTTAAATTTTTGAACGCGTTAAGGTCTGTATGTGTCTGTCCTTCCGATGCTGGAGTATGAGCTGCTGTGTGTTTAGCCTAATGTTGTTTATTATTTTATTACATGCTCTGTTTCAAATAATCACTACCGCCTCCTTCCCTGCGCTCAGCCTGCGACAGAATTCTGTTCATCGTAATCATACTAACGATAATAATATTCAAATATAATTTTCATAGACAGTGTAGTGCTCCATTCCGATGAAACGATTCAAACTTTTGTTTTTTCTTCTACTTCTTCTTAATTTGCTTCCTGCTGCTATTTTGTCTGATGAATGCTGAATTTTCGCTGTATTTGTTCTCATCTGCTTGTCAAATGTTTGCCAGTGAATAATTATCTTGTTTCGATTCTGTTTTTTTCCGTCTTGTTTTATATCTTTTGCTGATGATTCGTGCTTTTCCGCACGTTTTAACAATATTTATTTCGTTTGGAATTTTCATTGTGTTTTTATTTTTTTGGCTCCAATCTCCATCCGGATGGCTGGCTTGTCTTGTTTAATTCGATGCGGTGAAATGATGATATCCGTTGTGGAAAAAGGTCTCAACGGGCGGACATAAATTGTTCCTTTTTGTTTTTGTTGCACCGGTGAAAATTAAACTGTCGAAAGGTTTGATTTTTCCACCTTTCGCTCATGTATGAAGGGGAAAAAATATTCTCTTGCATTTTACTTGTTTTATGAGTAATGTAATTTTGCATCGGGGAAAGTGTGCAGCATAATTGTTTTCTTCTCCTACATTGATTCCTATTATGGTAAAATATTATCTCTTCCTACTCCCTTCCCACCCCGCATATCTCCCCTCCCCATCTCTTCCCTCCTGTTCGTCTCCCTAACCCACCATTTCGTCGCGCGTCCTATGGTGTGCTAAAAATGATTTCTAATTATAATATGAAAATTTCTAATACACATCAACTCTGCTGTAACACATAGTACACCCTCCGGGGAGGGAGCGTGGGCCTGCTGCTGCCCCTTGCCTAATTTGTCCTTCACTCACTCTTTCTCTCTTCCGTTCCCTGCTTTCTCCGATGCTGTCTACTCTGCCCTAAGCCCCTTGCTTCCTCAACAAACCATCGTCCTGTTCTACCGCACACTTTATTTCTGCCCCATCCAATCCCAGCGATCGATCCCTCCCTGGAGGAGCAGAACGATTTTTTTTTGTTTGCTTGTTTGTTTGCTTGTTTGTCGCTTTCCCAGTTGTTTGTTTAGTAGTTTAAGCCCAGATCCCAGATTTGAAATTCTATCACTTTTCACTTCTTTATTCGCGTTCTATCGCATCTGACCACGTTTTATTTGTTTGTGTGTCATTCGCCGTAGGTTCATATATAGTTCATATATTATATTCATATGGGAGGAGGGGTATGGGTGTGTAATCGTAGTATAATCAGTATCATAATGATAGCGTATTATCATTCACATTTATTTCTTCCCAAACACCGTCATCCATCCATCCTGGCCTTACCAAGCCCGTCTTTTGACTGTCATAAGATGGAAAATTCGTTGAAGAACTTTTTCTCCATCTGACTCGCCGACACAATTGGTTTGGGGTTGGTGTGTATGGGTGATTTGTGTATAGCCTGTGTACCGTCGTGTAGATGAGTTTAGTTCCAGAGCACAAAATTCACTTGCCCCCTGCAGTTAGTTGCGGGTGATTCGATTTTCAGATCAGATCTTGTGATCCCCTTCCATGCGGAGAATTCCAAAGATCCATCATCCAAGGCGGATAATCTTCAGTGTAACATTATAATCTCGATCTCGAAGCATCCGTGGTGCTTATAACCAACCCCACTACCCCCCCCCCCCCCCGCCCCCTCATCACCTTAGGTTCACTCTATTTCCCTTTTGCCTCTTGCTTTTTGTTCATCAGTGTCTTCCCCCTTTCAGTCCCATCGCTTTTCATTGACCCCCCACCCCTCCTACCTCCCGCACACACACATGCCGCACCCCCCTTGCTACGCTAATGATGATTGACCTTCGACTTGCCAGGCGACGAACAGGCTGATGCTTTAGATGCGCGACAGCCGGCCGCGTTGATGTTGGCTTCCGTTTGTTCTACCGCTAAGATCACATGTTTGCCCCCGTGTACCTTCGCCGGCGGATGTTGTTGCTGGGATGGTGGTGAGGAGGCGGGTGGCGGCGGGGTTAGCGATGATTCACCGCCGAAGGACCCGCTCCGGGAGGACGACGACGAGCCGAGCGAGAAGTGACCGGACTGGGTGGCCGAAGACGTCACCGATCCGCCGTCCATTCCACTGATACGTCCCGCCGCCGATTGATGCTGGTGCGTGTCCTGACGCGACGGAGGCAACACAACACCACCCTCGTCGTTCCGGAGCGCGTCTGATCGTCGCCGCGACTCGGTGAAGATCTCCGGCAGACTGGTGCTCTGCTGTATGCGGTTCGTACTGGCGTCGAAGTGAAGCTTTTGGATCTTCTTCAACGGTGCCGGTACCGCTGGGTGCTGCTGTTGAGCGACGCCGCCACCGGACGTTCTAACCATCTTCGGGACGGTCTTCGTGGTGGTGGTGGTGATGGGTCCACCGATTCCCGACGAGCAAGAGGCACCGCCACCGCTACCACCGGCTCCGCTGAGCGTCACCATCGTGTCGTGCGTTTGCTGGAAGTTATGGTTGGAGTTGCCGTTGCTGCTGCTGCTGCAGCTGTTGTTTCTGCTGCTGGAACTCGGCGTACTATCCGCCTCGTACTCGTCGTGCGGAATGTTGCTGTTGCTTATCATGCGCAGCCCACTGCCCCCGGCGATTGGTTCTTCTCCTCCTGCTCCTCCTCCTCCTCCAGACGTACCACCGTCGATGTTGTTGACGCTCCTGCTGAAGCTGCTGCTGTTGCTGCTGCTGTTGCTGGCACTGTTGCGGCTGCGTCCACTGCCGCCCCTGCTGCTGCTGGTCGTGGCACTCGGCTCCCGATCAACGCCCACCACCAACCCACTACTCCCGATAACCTCGTTCATGATGTCGATCTTCGAGTTGTAGATCAGCTGGCGGATCTTCTGGTTGCTGTCCTGTATCATGTCCTCCAGCGAGTAGTAGTACTCGTTGCCACCGCCAACGTGCGGCCCCACCACCGCCGAACCCATCCCACCTCCCGAGCGTGGATGCTGCTGCCGGCGGTTGATCGCACGACCCGCCTGCCACCCATTGCCAGCGGCGGCACCAACTCCAACCCCACCGAGCATCATCATCCCGCCGAAGTAGTTGCTGTTGCTTACGCCATTGTTCAGCTTGTTCACGTGCACGATCTTGTAGTGCGAATCGTGCGGATCGGTACCGAGGTTCTTCATCAGCAGCGTCTCGTACTCGCACGCGCTACCCGACCCGGAGCCGCCGCCACTACCACTTCCCGCCATACCGCCACCAACTATAACATCGCCACCGAGCAGCAGTTTCCTCTTGCGCCGGTGCTTCCGGTTGTTCTTAAGGCTGTAGTTGTGGTGGTCGTTCTCGGCCGAGTCCAACGCGATACCGTCGCGCCCGTGATACTCCGGAAGATCCAACGGGCCGGCGCCGTGCGCATCGTCCTCGAGGGCGTACCCACCACTCAGTCGGTTTGGCGCCTGGTAGCACAGCCGGTACTTGCCCAGATGCTTGTCGTACACGAAGCGTGTCGTCGGTTTCATGATCGACTTGAGCGGAATGTCGCCACCAGTCCCGCCGCTGCCGCCGCCGCCGCCAATGCTTGAGTCACCGCCGATGACGGAGCGGAACGACTTCGGTGTGTCGAGAGCGCCCACGGCTGCGGCGACTAGACGTTGCTTTGCCGCCCGACCCATCTCGTCTGCGTCCCCGTACTCATCATAGTCCCGATCGTCGTCGTCGTCGTCGAGCAGCGGCAGTGGTGGCCGTCGACCCTCGATGTAGTTGATGTGGATCGGCGAGAGCTGCGGTTCCGGGCTGGCGTGACCATCGTTCGGCGTGAAGTACACCGACGCCTTGCTCTCGTCGATGCTCTTCGCCGAGAAGTTCTCCAGATACTTGAGTGCGTACTCTGAACCGATCGCCTTCGACGATGGCTTCTCGCCACCCTCCAACTGGGACAGCTTCTCGATCTTCGCCTTCAGGTAAACCTCGAACCCTGCGGACGACGAGCGGGGAAATTGCGGGGGAGAAGGGGGGAAAAGAAAACAAACAAACTATTAGTCTCACCTTCCTGCTTCGCCTTCGTCACCCACAAACCGCAACACCATGGCATCCCCCGAGGTGTGGCCGGGGGTTTGTTTTTGCACTTCCACCGAACAATCGTCCGCCGCGGCTGGGCAGCGTTTTTTGTTTGTTTGTTTTTCGTCCGGAAGATGGTGGTTAAACAGACATAATGGAATGGTTTATTTTACAATCATTTGTACTCATAATACCTTGCCTCCAATACCAGCTCCACACAAGTTCCCTCGGGTTAGTACCTAACCGAACGAGGGGGGGTAGGGGACAATTAGTAAGCGGGGGTCGTGTGTGTGTGTGTGGGTGTGTGTGGTAGGTGAGAAGCATGCGAATATGTGTGCCGCGCTTTTTGCGATAAATGTTTCGCTTTTTTTCTAGACACAAACAATTGTGCAAATAATGCGTTTGAAATGGCAGTAACTGAACAGCGTTTTGCATACAATTTCGAAACAGGTTGAGTGGTAAGCGCCACTGCTTTTGTCCGTAGTAAGTTGTGAACACAGGATTTCTAGACAGTATGCGAATCGATGTTCAAAACGAGAATTGGTTAATGGGGGCGTAAGTATATAAATATAGAATCATTGCAGATAGTTTTAATTAATTCAAGCGTGAATGTTTAGTACGTCGAAACAATTTCGTATAAGATGGTTTGCAACCGGGAGCTTATTACCGGTAATCTACGAAGTAAAAGATTTGCAATATTTATGAACAAACGACGGTACTGAAAAATTATTCAGCTTATTTGACCGTTTTTGAATATAATTTGATGCTTAATTATTTAATGATTGATGCTTCAATGTTCGTCACTCAATAAACCTTCCTCACTTTTGTCATTGAATAATTAGATTGCATAAAAGGCAATATAAAATAAAGATCATTTGATTAAGCACATTGTTTAATTGTGAGTTAAGAATGTATTAGCATTCGTAAAATAAATTTTATGGTCTACTTCCCACCTAAATTTTGGAGGAAATATAAAAATTTTGTAACAAATAATTTGGGAGATAGATACAAATCCTCGCTGTAACGGAGCTTGAATAATATGTTACAAAAGCTTAAAATATACATATAAATAAGCTAACCTCAAAACTACAGTACCATCGCGTGGCGTGTGTAACAACCTTTTTTTCCTCCGAAAATTACCGAATTTAATAATTTCCTATTTCCGAAATAAGTCAACTCAGTGGGTTGTTATAAACGGGTAGTAACTTTGTCCAACTTGAACAACGAATTGTTTCAATTGTGTAGAATTTGTAGAAAAACTTTTCTCAATAAGAATTGCCTCATAAATGTTAGGGGGTTGTACATCAGTTTTTACAAACTTTATATTTGTTATGAGTTAATTGTGCATTAATTTTAAATAAAAGCCATCATATTCTCGTCATAGCCATTTCGTCTATCATCCGTAACATGTGCTTAAAAACATAAGAAAATCAAAAGTCAAATAATAAGGATTAATAAAAAAACATCGTAAATAAACGTTCAATTTATCTTCAATATTGATCAAAACAAAATCAGCTGATGCAACCACTGGTGAAGGTAAGTGTGAATGTTGCATGTTTCGCAACTTGCCCGGGACGAACATCATTGAAGCAAGTGGCAGTCAGATGTTTCCATCACCAAGGAACCCAAAGCAGGTAGAGGTTCAAGGACTTCCCCTGTCGACTCCAAATGCCATCTCGAATATCGGTCGTGCAAAAGGACGCGAACGCGCGCATGCAAGCTAGCTGGGAAAATCACCAGTCCCAGTCCCAGTGAAGCCAAGGAAACCCTGGGAAAGTAGTAGGAATTATTGATTTCCTAGCAAGTAGGCAACAAAGTAAAAAACAAAAAAAAACATTCTCCAAAATGCAACGGCGTAACCAGCCGTGACGTTCCGCTGGAAAAAGTTGGGCTTTGGCTGCTTCGGGACCGGAAATTCCACCAGCATCAACTTTTTTCTCTCTTGCTCACTATATTTCTCTCCCATGCCGTTCATGGGTCAAGGTTAATGGTCGATGTTTCTCGTAATCGAGTTGGTTATTTTGCCCTTTCAAGAGCCGCAGCACCAGATGCCCTGGGCCGGGAAGTAGTAGCTCACGGGAATGGGGCGAAAAACTTTTGAAATTACCGCAAGGACATGTTTATGATGGTTGCACATGTTTACTGTTCCCATGACGAAATGGTTTGCTTTCTCTTTTCAGGCTTTACATGGCTGGAAAATATTAAGTGCGGTTCCCCCGCGTATGTAGGTTGTGAGGAAAAATTTAAAAAAAAATGCTTAAACGATTTAGTTGAAAATGAGGAGCATTTGACGTTTTCTAAAAGTTAAAAAAAGAAAAAAGGGGAGAGAGGTAACAAATGGTACTTGACAGAGGTACGTAGTTTACCCGGCAATGATCGTTTCCAGTCCGAGTCGATGGGGAAATACAATTGTACTATTCCATTCCTTCGTCGGTTGGAGAAAAGCATGGAAATTGTACCACCATATATGCATACATGCATTCAAAAGTCGGTCGTCTGTGTGACAAGGTTGGAGACGGAAGTTATAAAGATGAAATTGGCTTTGTCATGGTTATGTAACTGTGTAACATTACAAGGACAGCAGAAGTTGGCATGAAAATAGCACGTGTGCCGTAAAATTCCATTTAATATAATTTTCCAGCCCTCCTTTTTTTCCACCAATGAAATTGTCAAACAAAACAAAAGCAATTAAGCACCACACAATCGAAAGCCATCAAGTGTCCACCTAAAGTTATGCTATTCAGCTGTACGCAATTATCAATTCGTCTAGTTAAAAGGGCTTCAATCGCCCAATCGTTACACATGAGTATTAAATTAAAAAAGTCTGTTTATGAAATAGATCAAAGCTTCGCCACGAGCACACTGAGGATAAAAAATACACATTAACCATTTGCTTATATACCATGCATTTTTTCCCTCCTATTTTCCGTGTTCTTCGCCAAACATGCCAATCACCAGTGCGACACACATCGGCGGACAGCAAGACAATCTTCATTAACATTTACATGGACTCACGATGCGACGAACGGACAACCCACACGCAGGTAACCCATCGACAGACTTGTTTTGAAAATGTTCGTAGTAATTGAGCGTTAAATTAATTAAGAAAGGACAGAATTTTGCCGTACATTACCATGATGGACCATGGATAATAGCATCAGTTGTGCAATAATCCTCTCTCTGTCTCTGTCCTGTCTATCGTCTCTCATCGCTCACCGTCAAGACGAGGAGGACGACGGTCGACGATGCTGATAGGTGTGCTGTGAACGCATGACTTCTTCGACTACATGCGGATCGATGGTTGACGTTGTTCGGTAGAGTTTTCACCATCTCCACCATCTCGTGGAGTAGTGAAAACAACTTGGACGTTTTGCTGATGAAATGTTTCTATGTTCGTGTGTGTGCTTTGATAACACATGATCAGGTCAGGGATACAACTAGTATGTTCACCTCTCTGCTCATTTCTTCTTCAAAAAGGTGCACCACAGTTCATCGAGCCTAGAATTCGGTGATTTGAACATTTCGCCGCAATTCGTCACGTGGATCTTCCCAAAGTCCCAAGTTGCCCGAAGCCACCGGCGTTGCAGGAAGGTGTGACACAAAAGCGATAGACAAGTTGGGCGAAAATCGACAACATTCGGTAGATAGTAGGAGGATTCACATTGGCGTGTGAATGGCGGAAAAAGAGAAAAAAACAGAAAAGAAACCATTCCATTCCGACGAATGGCATGGTGTATGCGCTGAGGTTAATTAAACAAAACAAAAAAAAAACGAAACAGATAAAATGAACAAACAACTAATTCTACTACTGCACTTTTCCAATTAGCTCTAACATAACGCAACGCTTTTATCTACGGCTTGTGTAAAAGCGTACGGAATTCATAAAATAAAGATTCATCGAAATGCAGGGAGGCTAACTACTGAACAAGAACACGTAAATTGTGTCTGTTCGTATCGCAACGCAACCAACTCACCATCGAAATCTTCGTCGTCCTCGTTGCGTCCGCGACAGTTCTCGAAGTAGAAGCTGGGCAGATTCTCCAGCACCTTGTTGAGCGTCTGTTGCTGATACTTGTAGCCCTCGCGCAACCGGAGCGCCTGGTGAGCACTGAACTTGCGAATCTTGTTACGCTGGAACACGTAGTTCTCCCGCACCCAGGTCAGCTGACCAGTCGAGTAGTCACGTACGCGGCGTACCTGCGAAATGTACAATTTGGTCAATAAAAGTAAAAACTATAATTTAGCATGACGTTGCTTATAGTTGAATGAATTGCAACGAGAATTGACTTCATTCTTCATCTGAAATTGAAATTTCAGATTACTTTTAGTTTCGTATTCTCATGTTTACTCGCAATTCGCTCACCTGATCATAGTACTGGTCTCGCAGCGTCGTAACATGGTGCGTTCCGATGTCGCGTATCTCACGCAGATGTTTTGCCTGGGTCGAGTAGCTGCTCTGGATCCAATCGACCTGCTGGGCGCAGTTATCCTTGATACGATGGACCTGCAATCGAGAACGAACATTATTAGGATTTCTTCTATATTACGATCAAATGTAAATTAAAAGCATCTGCCGGACATCACCTGTTGGGTGTAGTTTTCACGCAACCGCTCCAGCTGCTGGCTCTTGTAGTGTTCGATATTGTCGAGCATGGCGTAAATTTGACGCGCCTTCGAGGATGTCTTGTCGGTCTTGTAGCAGTAGCTGCAGCAGTTCTGGCAGATAAGATCGATGATGCGGAACCGGATGAAGATGCGCCGAATGCCCTGAAGAATCAACGTCAGAGCGAGAAAGGAGGCGGCCGAGATTGCACCCGTAATGATGCTGCCTATCTTCACGCGATAGAACACGATTGGATCGATGTAGAGGCTAAAAATAGACATCGCACACACCGCGAAAACACGAAGAAGAAATGATAAATTTAACGAACGAAAGTGTACGACGATGACACATTTAAGAGGTGCAAAACATGGCCGTTAGCAAAATATGATTGGAATATAGATTGAAGAATTTATTTTTGAAGATTGTAACGCCTCCTTTTACCACTTATCATAACCCTCGCAACCACCAATCGGTCAGGGTAGGTCGCTCGCTCAATCCTCGTTGGTATTCATTATGCATTCGCAGGATGATGAAAGTCAAAGTCAAAAATTAAATCGAGAATGCATGCAAACTACTTTCGATCGATAAAATCCCTTTTTGGGTTCCGCTGCAGTGGTGGAATTTAGGTTAGAATGCAGCGCTATGTATGCCAGCCAGAGATGTAATCGATTTTCACCAGCTGGCGGCTGACGCAAAAGGCGTCCTCAGCTTCTCCGTCAGACCCATTCACCTTTGGGAGGACTGACATCAGCACCATCTTTTTATGCAAGATTGCTGATTGCAAATACGAACGGCATATGATTACACGCCGTCTTATTTTAATGCTGGGTATGCTTGAAAACGTTAAGATTTTTAAGGACCCAGAAAAATAAAAGAATGTATTATGCAGTTTGAGCCAAGTTCCAATTACTAGCTGGGATGAATTTGCACACACTGTAAATTTAGTTTTCCGTATCTTACATAATCACGAAGAATAAAAATGCTCCTTAATTATGAGGCCACTGTTACTCAATACTTTATAGTTAAATTGACGTTATCCATAAGCAAGGGTTTGTAAACGTTGTATGTTTTTGAATACAATTAAATTAAATATTAAATTGTTTAGAGTAAAAGTCTGGAAACATATTCTGCTGCTTATTTGAAATTAATGGCACCTAAAATTTGCGCAGAAACTCACCGTATATCCGCCGTAGCGTTGCCCATAATGTTGATTGCGTAGCACGTGTACAGTCCGCTGTCACGCCGTGAAATGTTGTGAATGCGCAGGAATCCATTCTCCAGCAGCGTAATGCCCATGCCGCCTGCATCGTGCAGACCGTTGCCAGTCATGTTGTCCGTCGTGAGCATCTGGAACTCGACGGCCTGCTGGTACTTCCCGCTCAGCGTCCCATGACCGCCCTCGTCGTTTGATTCGAACAGCAGCGACTTTTGGTCCTGCTCCTGGCTGTGGCGCAGGATTTCGTTCGTGGGTGTGATCCAGATTATGTCCGGCGGTGGATTGCCGGTAAACACGCACTCCAGCACCGCGTCCGATTTAAGTAGGTGCATCCGGCTTTCGGACGCCTGAAGCAGCTCCGGCGGGAAGCAGTTGATGTGCTGTAGCACCCGCACGATGTCACCCGGGTAGCCGTTGCGGCACTTGAGCTCGGACAGCCGCAGCAGGTCATAAATCTTCTGCGTGTTGTTCTCCGCCTGCAGCTCGTCTATCCAGCCCAGTATCCAGTACATGTGGCAATCACAACCGTAGTCATTGTCAAGGAAGTTCGCGTACTGCAGCTCGTGTAGCGTGCGGATCTGCTCCGGGATGTACATGATGTCGTTGCTGGCCACGTCCAGGTAGCGTAGCCGGCGCAACTCACCGATCTCCTTCGGCAGTGTCGTCAGTCTGTTGTTCGAGAGGAGCAGCGTCTCCAGATTGGGCACGTTCTGGAACACGCACGGTTCAATCTCCTTCAGTCGGGTGTTGTTGCGGATGGACAGGTAGCGGAGGTTGCGCAGGATCTCCCTGTTCACCGTGTGGTTGTTGCGCGCGACCCAGTTGCTCAGCGACTCCAGGTTCGTCGCGTCCAGGTGCAGCCGCACGAGACTGTGCTGAGAGGCAAAGATCGAGTTCGGCAGCGACCGCATCAGGTTGCTGCTGAGGTCGAGAGTACGCAGGGCGCGCAGAGCCGAGAAGACGGTCGACGGCAGGATGTATATCTGATTTTGGTTCACGTTCAGGTAGCGCAGCTCGTCGAGCGTGTCGAACGCGTTTCGGTCGATGAACACCAGCTTGTTGGCGGAAAGATCGAGCGACTGCAGGCGCCGCAGCCCGTACAGTGCGTTCTTGGAGATCTTCTCGATGATGTTGCCGTTCAGGCGCAGCACACGCAGCTGCTTGTTGAGCAGGAAAAAGTTGTCCAGGAACGAGACGAGCATGTTGCTGGACAGGTCCAGCACCTCGAGCGTACGCAGCTCCTTGAACACCTGGAACGGTATCACATACAGCCGGTTGCGCGCCAGGTGCAGCTCGGTCAGGTTGCCCAGCCCGGCGAAGCTGTTGCGCGGAAGATCGTGGATCGTGTTGTTGGCGAGATTCAGAACCCGCAGCCGGCCGAGCGATCGAAACAGGTTCTGCGGCAGCTCGCTGAGCCGGTTGCCGTGCAGGTCCAGCTCGACCAGATTCGGCAGGTCGTAGAAAATATCACTCGGAAGATTGTGTAATTGATTCGCGGACAGCTTCAGAAACCGCAGCCGCTCTAGTCTGCTGAAGTGGTCTCTCCTTAACGTGCTAAGTTGGTTAGCGCTTACGTCTAGTATCTGCAGGTTGCTGAACTTCCGGTCACGTGCGAACGTCAGCGCCAGCTGCTGCTCAGTCACGTTGCTCTCGCGCCACCGCACGATCTCCAGATAGTTTTCGTTCTTGAGCGCCAACTGGTCACTGGTCGCACTCAGCACCGGGACGCGCTCGAGCAGGATGCCCTTGTACGAGTTGACCGGCCGCAAGTACTCTTCGTTTACCGCCCGCAGGCTCGTGTCGGAGCAGCTCAGCACCTTTAGGAAGTTATTTACATCTTCGGCGTCATCTTTGTAGGTTGGATAGTCGACCGACTGCGGCGGTGCATCCACTGTTGGCACCAGTGGCGTCAGATCGATCCGATGGTGGCTGGCGTCGACGTCTTCGTCGACGTAGTCGTCCGTCGCCGGAACGGCGGTCGGCAGCGAGGCGAAGTAGCTTACCGACACACCGCCGTAAGACGACGTTAGGGCACATTTTGTCTGATCCGTCACGCGTACAATGAGGAACAGCTGGGCTAATATCAAGACGACTTGCGTATGCAGATGCATCTTGACTGTAGCGGCAATAGTTTGCAGTAGGATTCGCTATCGTATAAATTACTCGAAAGTCGTTGAATCCATTGAGCTACGAGAAACCAATGAGGCATCTTTTGAATATGTATCTGCAAAACAAGAAGAAAGGGAAAGAAAAGGAAGGATATCAGTTTACGGAAACATAACTACATAAATACACATAAAGCATATTGTCGAGTATAGAATGCAAACATTAATTAACCACAAATGTTGGTTTGTATTACTAGCATACTAGCTGCATAATTCGTTTCTTTGATATTGCAAACGGTGTTATTTTGCAACAGTTCTTTTCTTAACCAATGCCGAACAGAACGACCCGAAACACTGCGCGCTTGACGCCGGTTAAATGCATGGTAAGGCCACTCAATTGGTCGCGAAGAAAACGCGATGAATAAAATCCCGCCTCAACCACGCCGACTCGAAGCGATGGTAAGGAATGGCGCATTAGTATTCAAATCGGACACTTCCATCCGATCGAAAGCGGGTGGTTTAATTTTGGTTGACTTTTCGACCAAAGTGGGGTCCCGGTGGTGGTTGGCGCTTGTTTGCTGTGTGACTGTTTGCTTTTGGCGAACCGAAAGACATCATCCTTTTCCAGGAACACTGACGCGCGCTATTACTTCTTACGGTGCTGCTGCCTTGGGTGAGGGGGTTTAGTTTTGCCTTTCGTGAGAAGTGTCTGCGGTGTCATTAAATATGCAGAATGAAATAAGAGCAGTGTCACACTATCTTCCCGTCTGTAGCAGAACTTTTCTAGAAACTTAAAGGACACTATCAGCCAACACGGACTTAACGTGCCTCTCGTGACTTCATTTATGGTAGCTTCAAAACCTAACACCTCCCATAACGAGGATCGTTGGAACTTTGTATAAGGATATCTCTGCTTGCAAACTATTACCGCTGATAAACGAACTAAGTAACATAATTGCAAACATATGATTATCTTCTACCAGTTTGCGTACGAAAACGAAACACTACCTAAGGATTCATTAAAATCTAGACAAAACAATATGTTTAAATATCTTCATATCTTCTCTCCTATAAGTTTTGCAAAAACCGTCGACCCTATAGTTCCTCGGGATTTCGCGCAATAATAACCGAACGCATATAACTAGAATATACTCTGGACGTCTTCCGAGATGTGTCCACCGCCCAAAATCAAATAAAGTCCAAGCGGCTTGCATGCTCGTTCGCTGTCAATTTGATGGGCGACAGACAATTGATTCATTCTGTCACATTATGGTCACGAACGCAGTGGTTAACGAAATTCCCTTCCGAACGCACTCGGAATCGACCGAAGGAGACGTGTTCAAATTGTCAGCAATACGAATGGAAAGCAGTGGGCGGCCTTACACCAAAAGAAGAAGACGAGAAGGGAAAAGGCAATAAATTTCAATTTAATATACCGCCCCAGTCAAGTATTTCACAATACATACCACCAAAGATTTCCTTTGGCCTGTGGGTATGCTTAAAGCCAGCTGCATTTATGTTGCGAGCAAGATAAGAACGCAGGACAAGGGAAAAGGAATGAAAAAGGGAGCTTTTCGTCTCATGGCGATACGTGGTTTCGTGCTCTCGATCAAATGACACTCCAACCAGACCGGCAGGCGTAGTTAATATGCTTCGTTAGCATCTTAAATTGTGTGTGAATTCTTCCGTAAAGCTTTCCTCCTACGACAGGCGGTGTGAGTGGGATTGTGTATGTGCTCGCGATCGACTGTGCATGAAAATGGCCATGTCTCGGGTTCAACGGAACGACCAAACAGCGATGGAGGTTATGATAAAAAGAATTCCAACGCTTAGAGGAGTACGATTTACTTTCGAACTTCCTTAATGCATTTTCCGTGCGTCGACAAAGTTAAATAAAGGTGAAACAATCACTTCCACATGTATCCCGGTTGAACGTTTGTTCCCAATACATGACCGAGTTGGACAACATGTCGAAAACTGAAACATGGTTATGATGATGATGATGATGCATTCGATCCATATGTCTGAAACAAAACAAAAAACATTCCGTTATTTCCTGACGTTACATGGTCCTGAGCAGCAAAGACATTGTAGGACACAAATGTCAACAACATAAATAAGGCAGGACGGGGTGCAATCGACGGATTGGAATTCGTTGTGGGGAACAACACCGAACTTACATTAGTTTGATGAGATGGACTAGTTCAATTATTTAAAGATCAAACAGCCGACCACCGATAGGAAAATAAAATAAATTACACCACGCGGACGGATGGAGAAGCAATGGATCGAGGTGGGGAAATCTTGTCCAATAATTTAGTAACAATATGTTTCATGCTCGGATATATACCGGCGATCAAAAGATATCGCCGTCAAGAGTAATCAAATCAACAGCGTAGAATAAACAGAAGGGAAAAACACCCCAATGCATGAAGGTTTAGATATAAATATTTCTCCTGAACATGTTCGTTTCACTGATTCCTCTGCTTCGAATGCTGTAAGGTTATTTATTTTCTTGGCAATGGGCATTTATCATCCGGTGTTTATTCGTGTCATAATAAATGATTCATAGGAAGAATTAGTTTTCCTGGTTCCCCAACTGAATTCCGCGATTTTCTGGAGAAGACTTTTTGGAAGCGTCATGTTTATTAATAATGTAATGCACGCAATTGTAGGCGGGAAGAGGTATGATGTTTGGTTTGTTCGTTTATTTCCTTCATCTAGGCGCAACGCTAGGGAAAGCGATGTATTAAAGTATTATAATTTTGGTTTCTTTCGTTATTTGCATTATAAGTTTATTTATAGGAGAAGCATGAAATGACCTAATGTAGCTTATTTATTCAAAATATATATCGTAAGATTCGAAGTAGCGAATGGCATTATAAAACACTCAAGGTACCAAATCCTCCTGCATGGGTATGTGCTATATACATGTACGCCTTGGCAAACACTGGTTCGACTTCGAGCTGGCGCTGGATGTTCGACATTTGCAGCATTATACGTAATCCAAATCCTCCCTTTTTGTGTCCATCGAAGCAAAATCAAGTCAGCGGTGGCCCGCCAAATTACAAGAGTGTCAGCCGCGAATTTTATTTGCATCACGTAAACCTTACAATTAAGATTTTTTAAATAAATCGAAATGATGGGGCGAAGTGTTAAAAATAAATAGGTAGGTTAAAAATCATTCAACAAAAAAATGTGGCACCCCTGGTTTACCAATGCTTTTTCGCTTCCTCATTTCCTACGTTACGGGATTCTTTGCACACCTGAATGCAAATAATCAGATGGACTATGGATATTATGTAACATTGCTATTTTGTAGACCCGTGCAAAGGATTCCTGTTACGGTTTATAAGGCCGGCGTTCTCGTTCTGTTTCGGTAAGGGCTGCCAATTAGTCACGAAACACGAACTCGACTCGCACCGTCCAGTGAGCGTCGCAAACGAACACTTCCTTCCGTGTCTACTGTACTGTTTTGCCATTCCGTTCCGGTTGTCGGTATAAATCTGTCGCGCAACGGCTCAGCTCTTTTGGTTGGCCTTTTGGTAACTGGAAGCGATAAACCAACCACGCTGGCATGAATGAATGTTACACTTTGTTCGATAGCTTTGACCTGGTTTCAGCTTTTTTCCTTTACTTTTCTAGCCTAGGGACTTTCTGCATTACCTGCGGCATGCCATTGACCCCCTCATACTAGACCCAAGTCATACTAGACACGTGACGCAAAGCAGAGCTAGTTGGACCATAAAATATTCATCAGTAAAAGCATTCTTTCTTAAGGATCAACCGTATACTGTTGATGTAAGAAATGCAAATTTTCGTTCTTTTAGGACCATCCAAAACGTTCTCGTAGCACTGTGCCGGTTTGTAAAAATTATGGTATAAGAGGTAACTGATTTGCATTTATTTGTATGCTGAATCAGATATCACGAATGGAACAATTAACATCGACAAAAGAAAATATATTTAACATACTTTTAATTTCCCAACGTAATTTATTTAAAACTGCATGGAAATTGTCAGTAACCTTCACTGCTACGATCTTGTCCATTGATGTATTTTAGTAATTTGAATTTTTCTTCATAACCATTGTACTCATTGTTTTCAACAAATTTTTACAAATGCCGTCACAGATCGATACATTGGCAAATCTTCGAGCGAATTATGATTTAAATGATTTTAAAGCGAATTATGAGAAAAATAAATCACCACCTCTCATGAGCTGTTCACTGGTTGTTGTCTGTTCAGTTACCACCGGCAGAGACAACAAGCAACGATCGTTTGCTATTCGCATTGTGTTTGCCAATCTATCGACAAATACAGAAAGGAATTATTCGTTTTTACTCATGTGAGGTGGAATCATCCTTTGGTATTGTGCAGGTGAAGGTACCTATGGCTAACGCAAACCAGAGCAACATTAACAGATCATCGTACGGAAAAAGGCAACTATCCCGCTTTTTACGGTTCAATTTCTTCACTGATTGCGGGAAAGTGAATGGAAAAATGTGCCCACAAAGATACACAATTCTTCAATAATGTAGAAACATTCTCATTAAAACCATGTTTGATCTATTCACCGAAGTCGTTGGGTTGATTGACCATCATAGAATATGTTTTACAATAATCCACCGTTTCAACGCTTCTCGCCCGTGTGGCCCTAGCGTGTGATTTTCTGTGTGCCAACGATCTTTGTATGTTTCTCGTAAACTAAAAGGACTTGTAGTCCACTGGGAATGTACTTGCAGCGAATGTGGCAATCGTATTTTATGGTCTTAAAAATATAATATAGCTATGTGTCATTGAACAGATGGCGTTCTGCATGTAGCGATATGTATTGATAGAAGAGAAATGCAATGTTATCCTTTGTTTGTCCTTTGCTAACGCAAATTTATTCAATTTAATTTTTATTTTTTAAACGTTGAAATCCTTCATATACATTTTAATGTGAAAATTATCCAGAGAGCATGTCTTTCGGCAGAACCATATAATACAACAAAACATGTATGCATCGCCCGTGTTGCGACGCATGATGTTTATATTGCAAAGTGTTTGTAAGAAAAGCTTTCAAAGCGTATTAACTTGATTACATAGCTTAGGTTTATCGAAAGTAAAGGAAGACAATTACGCCATTGTGTACCGAACCATTATCCATTACATTTGCTGTCCTGACGTGACAATCGATTGGATCGCTTGGCTGAACTGGCAGTAAGTGGATGAAATTTATCGATTGTTTCGTATAACATGGGTATTACCATGTAGTTGAAAATCATAGAATATAAATCAAGCATATAACACTAAGTAGCTTCCACGTTTAAACATAGTATCCAGCATCAAATTGTCATAAAAAATAGCAGAAAATGTTAGTATAATGCAATTTAAATGCATTCCAACGCGCCGCATTTCACCACAATTCTATTCCAGTGAGCGGCGGCTCGTTATTTTCAGTCAAATATCATCTTTCATAAAATCAATATCAATACTCTCTGCAAGCGGCAGCAAGCAAAATAGCGCTGCAGTTCTGCCCTAGTTAACCGTTTGCCATTTCACACGAACTTTCGTTGCTATAATGCTGGAAAATGCTATCGTCCTACTGTAATTCATGCGCGCCGAAGACATGGACAGTGATAAATTCAGTATAAACAACGTGGAAAAAACCGTCAGCATCGATCGAACGTTGACATGCCACAATATTCATGCCAGTGATTGCCAGTAAAATGAATCATATGTTTTCTGGTAAAATCATCAGCTTGATCTTTACTGCTTTGCACCAAAAAACTACGGCGTGGAAAGGTTTGAATATATGGGGTTGTTCATTCTTGAGTTCTGAACAGAGTTTTTCCATCGGCCTTCTATACATAGCTCCGATTAATAGATTGAGCAATGTGAGAATTTGAAAGATGATTTGAAAGTTTGATAATCAGGCCTTATGTCACCAATAGACAACATATCATAAATAAAATAACGATCCCGTAGATTAATGTTTGTGTTTTTTTTATTTTAGTAAATATAACACACCAGCCTCTTGGAGTCAACACACACATCGTCTACTCTCGTTCAAAAAAAGCGCCACCTCATAACCTCAATACTGGCTGCTTCCAGGTATAGTTAGTTTAAATTAACGGAAATCATCCAATCAGTCGGAAGACGATCCTTTCCTGCTTGTGAGACACCAGACACCAGGCGCCTCCATGGGCTGAATGCTATCCGGGCGTCATGGCACAGATGCCCTCAAGCGAACCAAGGAGGAGGATGGAAACAGAAAAACGATGGTGAGCTTACCACGGTACCTCTTGGAAGGAAGGGAGGAATATTTTCCAAGCTTTCCACGCTGAAGAAACCGTGGCATTGCACGACTTCTTGTCGCCAAGATGTCGTTTCTTTTCAGGTCGAACGCCAAGCCGGATGTCACCGGCTGGTCTCACGTCGCAACGATACTGTTAGAGTTTAATTAAGTATGCCATACACATGCCATGAGTCTTATGCTACGAGGGATACGTCTTTCATGTGCTCTCTTCTTAATTTTTACTCACTCATTTAGCCTCCCACAGTCAATTGACCTTGGATACAAGACCGCCAACTGGGTTGAAGAAGTTGCGGAAGGTGTAGATGGGTGTTAGGTGGTGAGTACTCGTAAACATCTCAAGTGTTTCTTCTTTCAAGTGCACTTTCGCTGTACTGCTGTAACGCTTGTTCTGCGATAGGCAAACGGAGGAAAGCAAAAGCCACGACATCGCTTTGCACCGAATGCACAACCCCATACATGAAACATAATATTCCTACGCATTTTCCATTCTATTTTCCTGGCATCTGACGTCTTAAACTAGATAGAAAAGCTGCCTGAGGGAAAAAAAATACTTAATAGGTTTACCAATAACGTTGCACTTCGCATCCGATGCACAAACACTCGTCAAAACGCGACATCCGGTGGATCTCAGCGACTGCCAAGTGCCGTGTTGGCTAACGTTTGCCAACAAGCAATTGCCATTAATTTCCCCCCATTCAGTTCTGTTATTATTTTTCTTTATTATATTTATTTTGAACAGAAAGTGGTGAGGATGAGATGAGAAATCGAAAGAAAAATGCCCTGCTTGCTTGAAAAAAAGGCTGTGTTTAATTAATCCCAATCAAACACGCTCTATTATTTTGTTAATCTTTATAATGCAGTGCAATGTGTAAAATATAAAACCAACATGATTTTTTTTAAATTGTTTCGCTACAGTAACGGATGCATGTTACTTTCACGCTAGTATCAAAGAGATAAGATGCTGACATCATTTAACATACAAGCGAGCTATCAAGTACACTTTCCCAAATGTCCACGTAACGGAGCGTCAAATTACCATCATCTCTATCATCACCATGATGATTAAAAACTCCATATTTCCAACCATTCGAGCCCACCTTGTTTCATCGTGCAGTAATATGAATTAAACATGTATGCTGCATAAATCATATCGCTACAGTATTATCTCGACCAACACCGAGAATGTCAGAGTGTTAACTAAATTAACAGATCAGTGATACACCAAAGGATTACACCTGACCTAGAGGTGATATGCTCCGACAATTTATCTGATTATGTTTGTGTGTAAGGTGAACAGCTGTTCTTATCGAAATTTATTAGTTCATTTTGTAGGTGCTTTGTAGCTAAAATTCATTGCGGCATGAATTTATCAAACATCATTGATTAGTTTTTGCAAATAACGTATTTTCATATGCATTTTTTTAGCACAATTTGTACAATAATTTGCAAATGATTAGCATTTGTTAAGTTAAGTTAAGTATACTTTTTTTTGTTGTACAAAGCAAAAATTGTTTAACTGTTGAAAACATTTCATTCATTCATAAATTGTACAGAGGAATGGTTTCAACCATTTCGTTATCTTTTGATTCTACTCCTTCCTTTTCCTAATTCCCCTTCGTTGTTTGGTTGAGCTGCGGGATTTTACCTAACCTATTGTACGCCTCCTTGTCCATTGTTCTTGTGCTTGGCTAGGATTAGTTTAGTATGTAAGAAGAATTGTATAGCCGTGTAGCGAACTTTTTTACCCAGAAATACAAATACAAATACAAATACATGAAAAAGTGAAAAAAAAAGATTCCATGTGTTCCTAATGTACCCAAACGTAGCCACATTCACAATTTATCCTTTTACTGGATCGTAATGGGAGATTTAAATTTTGTGTCCAGCAATGATAAATGATACCCCTCTCCCTGTAGGCAAAAAGCAAACAAAAATGTACTCCCAGCCGCAACTTACCGTTAAGGCCTGCTGTCAATGGTCAAATCCTTTTGCGGGTTCAAATAGTTTCCCATGTGAATGAAGCTTAACGAAGGCTACGGTTCACGGTTAACGAAGGAGAGCGATTTCGAGAAAGGACTTCGTCCCATTCAAATTTGTAAGTATAAATATTTGCGGTTTTTCATTTCAGGGTACAAGATCACAAACAGCATCTTCAACATTTGACAGATGACGGAGAAGAAAAAGTCAATTGCAAACGACAATTTATTGGATTACATGTTCTAATCCTTATCTTCTGTTTATTTAAAACTTCTCCTATTTAAAACTGACGACAAATTCAATTACTGAATATGACAACAATCGGCACGTGTTTTCCTTCAGTGGAACTATTATCGTCACAAAAAAAAAGAACCTGAAGCTGTCACTATCTATCTAGCAATCTGTATCATTTCAGCTGTTTTCCTTTCACACGAGATGTGCAGATATTCAAAATGAAGGAATTACTCTCGGAAAATTCTTCGCAATTCTTATATACAGCCTGATTTTGTTAAAAATTAATTATAATTGGTGTTTTATCTTTCTTATAACTTATATTTATAAGTGCAATTATCTTTCAAATGACCCAAATTAACATAAATTCTCCGCAGTTTAAAGGATTTTCTCAAAAATGAGACTTAAAGCTTAACTCTTGGTGCAAAAAAGTAGAATGATACATTGTTTTAAAGATATCTTTAATTGAATGATTATTATTGCCATAATATAGCCCTAATTGCTACATCATAATCATAATTGATACATGGTTTCGATTAGGCTAAGAAAATGCAACAAAACTCAATCTAAATTGACTAAAGAAAAAGAGAACTTGGTAAAAAGAAAATTTCATCTAAACAAAGCGCGAGGCCGATGGGAACTTAAAACAAACCAGCCTCGAACTCGTGGATTAGTTTTTTTTTTTATATAGGGTAAGGTGAGGCAATACGCACCCCTTAAGCAAAACAAATTATTCCTCGCAATCCATTCAGGCAAAAAATCTAAATTTAGCACAGTTCGATTCCTTAACATCTTTTCTATAACCTAAAAATGTCAAAAGTGATATCAAAACTATCCATTTTTAGTTAGATAATGTTTTTGAAAACCCTTCTTTTTTATTCGTCTTTGACAATGTGGGGCAAAATGGCCCGAACGGTGGGGCAAAATGCACCGATGTAAACATGGGGCAATACGATCCAAAACAAACAGAAGAGCTGTAGACCAAGGTTGTTGGAAGGAAGCAATACTTGCAAGTACAACAACCTTGCTGTAGATCTACGATTTGAAAACACAGTTGATCATCATATGAAATTTAGTAATATTAAGAACAAAACCAAAGGAAAATTGAATTTCTTTTGAAAATTTATAATACGTGTTCAATATAAAACGTATGAAAATCAATAACGTGTGGCTTATGAAGGTGGCAAATGCAAACCCGTGAGTAGCTTTGTTTTGACGGTGCATTTTGCCCCTTTGTTTACATTTTGAACGTCAGTGCATTTTGCCCCACTCAAGCCGGGGCATATTACCCCACACTGAGAGAAGTTCATGTTTTTTCTCAAATAAAAAATGCAAGCATTTTTTATCGAAAATTTCTTCAGCATTCGTTAAATTACATATTCAGGTACCTTATGAATGCCTGCTTGATTGAAATATTTCATTTCTACACTTAAAATATCTTAAAACACCAGACCGAAATCTTACATGGTTTCGGACACAATTTGTTTTTTTCTCGTTTTCTCTGGAAAATGTTAATGTAGAGCCATGAAATTTACATAGGATGAATTGGACACGATAATGAACAAATTTCATTGATTAATTTATTTTTAAATAGCATAATTCAGCCAAAAACATGCCGGTGCATTTTGCCCCACCGGTGCATATTGCCACACTTTCCCCTAATTTGTATTTCGAAACCTACAAATTGCAATTCTTAGATGGTAAATGGAGAGAATGTAACGTTGCAACCGAGTGAGACAAAGCATTATCTGAAAATCTTTATCTCCCCGTGAGGATTCCCCGGGATGCCTTATAGCTTTGATATCGAAAAACAACTATTATAATCATATTAGAAAATGATTTTCTTTAAAATAATAAGATAATTCTAAATTGCGGACTTGAAAAAATCAGTTCATGGATGATAATGGATGATCGAGTGATTCATCGTAAACTTTTTCTTGGAAATTATGTATTAATACACGAAACTCAGCTTCGCGTAGCGGAACTCTGAATATTTCTATTCAACCACATCGGCGTCTACACCGTTACACGTTAGGGGAGGGGTGATACATAATTCCAAGAAATGTGTATTCATTACCCAACTATTAGCGCTAGAAATGAATAATGCCTTTTCAATTCTAGGAGCAAACTTTTCCAATTACAGGTTGTGGGGTTTGGTGTTTTGCAACATTACGTGCAAATAGAAAAAAGTTAAATAGTGCATTAAAGGTTCGTCTACAAAACCCTACGATTGCTGAATCATTGTAATAAATTGTTACGCCAATTCTAAAAACGAAACAGACACAAAAATGTTCCGAAACGAGAGCAGCCTAATTCCTCTAATGGGCATGGAATCCGGTGGATGCGCTATCTCCCCCTTCTAGTTTGTTGCTCAATAGTTTCGGAAAATGCGCAGTATCTGCAACGCCATTGGTGCGGAATCGTTGGAAAAGAGCGTTTCATTATAGTTTTACGTGATAAAAAAAGAACCGAAAACGTATAAATTGGATGGTTCTGAGAACAACACAAAAGATTTCACACGTTAGTTAGTTCGAGAGAAACGGCTTTTAGTGTTCTAAGAAGTCATGCCATTTAATTGAAAAAAATGAAAATGGTTTCGTTGCAGACTTTAGCACGTGTAGAAGTCAGATCTCTTTTTTTTCTTTTTTTTCTTTGTTAACGAGCGGTAACTTTTCCATGAGATAAGTTTGATTACGACGCAACAATCAACAACAATTCTTTATGATGAAATAATTGTTGAATAAATTAAAATTGAAAAATGTGTAGTTGCATAACTGTTGCGAACTGCAACAGAATTCTGCTTCGAAGTGTAAAAGTATTTTCTGCTCCTTTGCTCGTGAAAGAGGGTGGGCCAAAATTTAAACTTTATTTCTCTCTTCAGAATATGTCCCAAAATGATCGCTTGCGCTCTTATTTATATTAGAAACTTATCGTTTCCGTGATCTCGCGATCGTTAGTCCAGCTGTCGTTGGAACTTGATCCGTTTCCAACAATAACTTTTCAGTTTAAAATGACTCTGACAATAAGAATTCATGTTTGATATCAACTTCTTTGCACTCTTTGCCGTGTGGCCATCCACTTCGTCTACTGGACATAACCACTGGATACAATCCTGCTTAAAACCCTTCTAATGAACCAGAGATAAAGCTAGTGTGTGTAAAACAATACAGCCGTCTGCAGGGTAGTAGGAGTAGCGATGAACAAAGTGTGATAGCAATCTCATGAAGTGTTTTAGATAAGATTAAACCTCGTCATAGATTTTCGGCAGAGCAAAAAACAAAAGTTAATTAAAACAATGAATGAATGATTCCCGGCAATCATTCGTCGAACTCTGATTGGTGCTACGTTCTCTATTTACCAACAAATTTAAAGAACTAAAGCAAGAAAAATATTATCAAATCCACGACAAATCATTCTTTGGCCAAGACTGGTTAGAGAACCCGGATTGTTATTCCCCTGTCGGGATTCATTCCAACTTTCGTAAATAATCAAGGAAGCATGCGAAGAAGAGGGGAAAAATAGAATACGGAATCCAAAAGAATTATAAAAAACCTGCCATCTCGGAACTTTGGTGGATTTCTCTCATGGTTTTTCATCCTGCGACAATAAAGCATTGTAATAAATAACGTCCCAAGAATGAACGGTACCAACTGCAACTTCCCTGTTACCTAAGAGGAACTTTTCTGCTACCATCGGACGGCTGAGACCCTGCAACAATGCGACGAGTTATGCACAAAAGCGAACACAGGCAAATAAAGAAAACAAATAAATCAAGATAAAAAAAAAGTTACCATTCGCGACGACCATGCTGCGTTCGCCATGGGGCATCTGTTGGAGAACGTTCCATTGCTACATGGGAAATCGGGAAAAAGCACACGAAACGAACTTAACCATGACCCTCAACTCAGAGAGACGGGGAAAAAATCCATCGGTTTTCCCTGCAACGTGATAGGAGCATAGGACCTTCCTTTTCCCATTGAAGTTTTTTCCACCTGCAAGATGGTCGTTTGGAATGTTCTGGAACGCCACAGATGCGCTTCCACGGCGCGGCTGTAATGGTGTCAGCGCACGGTTGTAGCAGTGTGAACCACTACTCGTACATTGCAAGCGAAAAGGAAAAGCTCCCACCGTGACCATTTCCCCACGAGGCACCAGGCGCCTCCATAACTCAACTGTGCGCATGATTCAGTTTATCCCTCTCTCTCCCTCATAATATATCTCTCTCTCTCTTTTGCTTTTTTCGATCCGAATCTCCGGTTGCTGTTGTTCCTTTCCCGGATGAATGTTTTGAAATGGCAAGCTGAACGTCCACCCGTGTGTTCGTAGTTGTTGTGCGTTCCGGCGTAATGTTTACCTCAGCTTCCACGCCAACGCCTCATAGGAATGTTATTTTTGCTTATGCAGCAACAATGCAAAATGTGCAAGCTTGAAGCGCTTTGCAAAGCAATGTGATGACGTTTCAGTTACCCGTTCCCTTCCCTGCACCGCAGCGCCATCTATTTTCTGCACTGGTCGCAGCAAATACAGGGAGAGAAAAAAAGGACAATTACATGCTTTTATAATTGCATATCGTCCCTACACATACTCCGGGGATGCAACATGCTCGCGCCTAGCAAAGACCGATGGTTTCAACGGTTCCTAGTTTCATGGTCAAACGAACGGAGATAATTGAATAGAAGCGAAAGAATCGTGCTCGGAATACACTTTCAACATCGACCTGCAAATAACACTTTCTGTATTGTACAGCTGCTAAAAAGAATGATAAATTCAGTTTCATACTAAAGCATTTCACTTGTGCGACTTGTTGTGCAGCTGCTTGAACGTATGTTTTTAAACTGTATATTTATCAATGTAAAAATCAAAAATAAGGGAGAGCTGTTTTTGAACCAAATATTAAACATCGTGTCACAAACGTTATTTTGCTTTTTAACCACACTTCTGTTCATAGCATTTATTGGTCATGTTATGTAAAAAAAAGTAATTCTAATCAACCTATAATTGCAGAAATTGGATAACTGCCCACCATAATCTTTGGGGCATTGGCAGTTCCTTAAGAAATTACCTAACTGAACAATATGTTCTTTTCTTTCTTCCTTTATTTGTCTTTCGCTCACACGCGAGCAAGTTCCGTTGCACAGACTACACGGTTTACCATGTAGCTTTTACCTGTGATCCCCGGGGCTCAAAATAGACGCTTCCTGCTACGATTGCTGTCAAGTTTGCTCTCGAGAATTTGATACAGCTCTTCGCGCACGTCGGCGAACCGGGCAATGCAAGTAGAACAGTATCATAATGGGGCTATGGACAGAAAGTTTCAATATTGTGTCCAAACATGAAATGTATCGAAAATAAAAAGTATACATTCGATGCATCAGTTCAAGTTAATTTAGCTACAAGCATAAAATAGTCACACGTAAGCTACTGATTGTAACTTATCCATTGATATTTTCATTTTGTTGCCAATCTTTCATGGTTTATGTATCCCTTATCTATTCAGTACATGGAACTCTAGGCACTCGGATCCAAAACATGTTCGTTGATTGTCGTGAATCCTCTTCCATCACTACTGGGCAATGATGCAAAGTCTTTACGGCTGTTTGTGGTGAATATTTTTAGCCTAGCGCCTAGCAAGCCAATCTCAAATTTTCCAGCTGCGGTCGAAGAGAAACTCATGAAAATTGTGCATTCAATTCGTAGCGAAGCATTCTCTCCCTTTCATTTAACTTCCTCGCGGTCAGCATTCATTGACACGATAAAACTGGCACCTTTCAAGAACAGCCACCTTCGCGAGCAAGGTAACCACGTACGCAAACCAAAGACGTCGACGACAATCATCGCGGGCTCCGTTCCACGTCCGCCCAGAATCGTTGGGTGTGCCGCCCGTGCCAAAGCCGACTATACGCCGGGCAGTTGAAGTGGCATAACCACAACCACGTCGTCGAATTCGTCACGCTCTGAGTGCGCGCTGGGATGGTATTATTTTTCCGTTTGCCTCCCAGCACGACCACTACCGACTCGCCGGGTGCCTCGAGATCCGTTACGGAGGCGCTTCTTTTTGCGATTGCGAACAATATACCACCAGCACCGCAACGGTCGATAGCATTACGTGAAGATTATGCGTGACCTGGGTGACTACGTAGAACGACCAAAAGCGCTCGGGGGAGATTCCCCATCGCGTTAAGCCAGAGCGGAGGATCTGCATCTACTCCAAGATAGATCTAACGTTTACGGTAAGATATTGGTCAACACAGTTCGAAGGCAATAATATTGCATTGAAATGAACAACTGAAGTTATTTTGATGAAGCAACTACTTTCATCAAAAGCTTCGAGATGCGATAAAAAAGATATGTGTTGCAGTGACTGTTATAGGTTTTATCTTGTAAATACTTTCTTCAAACCGGCGCGTTTTACTACCGATAAATGAGCAACAAAGTGTACCTAACTAAACTGTTTTTCATCAATCATTCATCACTTCTGCGTCATGGATCGATCGGTAAATTATAGACAGTTTCCGAACTGGAGCCCTCCTTCCTATGACACATCACGTCACAGATGTTCACTGAGCAAGCAAGCTCAGCCTTACAGATTCCTCGAAAGGCGTGGGAATTTTCGTGGTTCGAATAAACCTCCTTATGCCAGTGCGTGTGCGTTAGGATGGGAAAATAGATTCCTACGCGCGTGAAAAACTTGCTCGTGGTGTAGCAATGTACAAAGGGGTGGTTTTGTCGTACAAAGCGGAATTTTCCTTCACTAAAAAGATAAACATCTAGCGTTGAGACCAAAAAGAAACAGCAGTCAGGCCCTTTCTATATCTGTTATTTTTTATCTGTAAAAAGTGATGGTACAATTTGTTTTGGCGGAAAATAAAACTTCCTACTCACATCTTTTTGTGGCAAAAAAGTGTCAAACAAATCGACTAATCCCGAAGGGACGGAAAAGACATTTAACTAGATTCGGTTGACCGTTAAAGTTTGTTTCACTTAGAGGCAAGTACATGCTGATACCAGTACAGACAAGTAATATTCTCCGAATCTGCAAATAAAAGTAGTTTGCAATCGACAAAACATTTCTAGAAATGTATTGTGCTACTCCTTATTTATCTTTGTTGAAGTCAATAACTATAAGATGATTTCTTTAGATGATGCTTTATGTACACAGATTTATTTGTTATGGTTAACCTTCAATGCTGTTTGAATTCATGTTGCATCCAAAGAAAAATTCAAACAGCATTGAAGGTTGACCACAACATATACATCTGTGTACATAAAGCAAGATTGATTGAAATGATTTTTTGAGAGGATTTAGAAATAGGCTGTTTGAAAGAAAATGAAAATTATTTAATGATGCATATTGCATGTTTCACTACAGCAAGCAGATATCATTCCAAAAGGGCTACGAACAAAGTAGCAATGCATAACATTATCATAATTCTTAACTATAAAGGAGGAAATGTTTTCATTTAGCTTTCATTATCGTTCCTTCGAAAAAACTTCGTTTGCGATGCGATGGCTGACGAATAACTTTCGAAACAAAATGCACAGAATATGCTTGAATGGAATTTCCACACCGAAGAGCGAACAACAGAAACATCCTTTGACCACAGAGAGGTTTCACTCAACGCGCAAATTTATTCTGCACGTTTCATTTCACTCCACCCGAAAAAAAAATCCACTTGCGTAATTTCCACCATCAATTCCGCTCATCATCATCATATTACGGCCCACGGCATCGTTTCCCCTGAAATGTTCGCTAAACAAAGTCGACGACCGGCACAAACGAGATTTTTATCTTACACTCAAGGCAAACGCAAGAACACTTTGATTCATTCTAAGCAGCGGCACAAACAATGTCGCCACCGTCATTGTACCTAAAGCTTGAACTACGTGCTCCAATGCGTTCTGTCGTCTGTTTCGCATGTTCCTGGCGGTGTGAAGAACACCAGGCAAGAAGCAGCAATATGCCACAGTAATGCGAGGATATTCCTACCGGTGAAATTGTGACAGGAATAATTTGCCCGTTTCGTCCAACCGCGACACGAAGCCAATTAAAATAGCACGCACTTCAACGGCGCAGGTGACATACATACGAACATACCATCGCACCGCTGCCAAGCATGCTACCAAAATGACATCACTGTACGTGGCAGTTCGGTTTCATTGCTTCGCTTCGAATGTTCGATCGAGTGAAATTTGTCACCGGCGATTTTGAAACCCACAAGAAGACTTTAAAAGAAGGTCAATAGAAAGGTTTTATCTGAAAAGGTCACAAACAAGCACAGATAAACTGCCCGTATACAAACAATTGAAACGCCCCCAAATATCTGCTCGATGCAGACATTTTTTCCTCTGTTCGAAAAACCCGATCATCGAGCATTTTTCACAACAGGAACCATGGATTGCCCAAGATTGAAATGGAAATGCTATCAGTGATCCGAATTCGCGATATCACACGTAAAAGATCAAAGGATTTTTTAAACGTTGAAATAGCCAAAGTTAATTTCATTAGTACTTTCAAGATTGAACACCTGACCTTAATTATTTTTTTCTATGCCTATAAAATATACAACCTATCTATACAAAAAAAAGTCTCAACCAAGGTTCTAGAAAAGCGCCTGTACAATATAAGAAGGACTGGACTAAAGCATATGTAAGGCATTTTTGTAACTCATTAGATAAGCATATGCTTGCATGTGAGTATTCCCTTCAGTGCTTCGTGGAATTCCAACAGGTGAGATATGAATTCCCGAATCGCATGGAAGGAAGCAGGGAGGAATCAAAGCGAGTGAGATTTTCAGTATTCAGATTTCTAAAATAGCCACTATCATGAAGCTCACGGAAGATGGCGTTGATTTGACATCGACTAACATTAGCGTTAACGTTGAGTGTGTAAGAAATCTTAACTTCCACCCTAGCGCAAACTCGATGTTTTGTTTTTTTCGTTCGTACATTGTTTCCAATTCGACGCCTGCCCCCCCAGCTGCTCCATCGATTCTTCACCGATACCGAAGCCGTCATCGTTGAACAGCATAAAAGGGCAGTGTTCATCACATCAGCGGGTGTATTTATCGCTCAATCGAATGCATGCATGCCTAGCATTCGCATTGCATTTCCCGATGCAGCACACCCTCACTATCGTCTCGTGGCTCCCGGAAGTGAATGTGCCGCGCCCTTGTGCGAACAGTGCCGTACCAGACGTACGGCTCACACATCGACACAGTGTTGTGGATGCTTTGCTTTGTTACAGTTTGAGACTAGAAGAATTGCACGCGACCGTGGTGAAAACGACAACGAAAGTACGCCACGGCGGAGCCAGTTACTACGGTGTTTGAATTGTCCCTCGTTAGGAGGTTGTGATTAATCAAGCACGACGTCACTTGCGAGCAATTGCCGATGCCTTGCCGGATGCAAAGACTCACAAAGGAAAGTGAAACCCTTCCAATCAGATTTTGTAAGGCATTGTTTTGAATTCGATTCGTGCTGCATCTTTCCAAACACAAACTACACTTACGATGGAACGTGTTCAATAAAACTAAATTGATTTCTAATAATACCTTAAAAGCCGGATAAATTCAAAATTGCAAATTTTCTCGCTCAGTACATCAGCCAAATTAAATAAATTCTTGCTGACTAAAGTCCTGACTACCGAATTCAGAGTCGAATTTAATTTTGCTACCGAATTCAGAGCCGCTGCTGCTTGTCCTACTCATGCTGATTCAAAGAAGTGATTTTTCCGAAAATACAAATTGAAGAGCTAATAGCAGCAACCCTACAGAAAATGTCTACGCGTCATTGTGCTTGTGCCAACATAATGTAAAGCCGATATTTACAATCTAAATCTTTAATGGCTGCGTATGTGGGTTCAACCTACACTTAAACATGGGTTTAATCAATTTTTGCTAGCTATGATTAAAATCACTCCTCCAAGCTTTGGTTGAACTTAAAGATTATGTTACGACGCATCCGTTTGTTTCTTAGATGCCAGCTAAAACTCATCATCAAAAAGATTTCTTCCAAAATATGTGAGATATTTGCTTGCCTTCTAAACGCCGGGGGGCGTTTCGGCTATATTTTCCAGAGCGATGAATAAGTGTGGAATATTTAAAAAAAAAGAGTATTTTACTTCCAGAGGTCCCGCCTATAGCTACAGTACCGAAGAGTACTTCTGTTTTTCTCTGTGCGCGGCTCAAACATGTTCAAAGTTAACTGACATAAATGCTAACGTAGCGATGAAAAATATCGCTACGCCCCTTTGAGACACACCATCACAAAAGACCTTGAAAGTTGCTCGTCAATTCAGGCAAGTGACTGCATCTTTGATAGCTAACTTTGGACGAACAAACACTGGCGTTACATAAGACCACCCTCGTACGTAGAGGCGTTGCCGAAGAAAAGAAGAAAACGTTCCCAAGCTCAAGGGAGTCGCGAATAAAGAAATGTTCACTTGAAAACAGTGAACAAGTGTCTGATAACTGGAGCGACCTTGTAAAAATCATCACACATGCACAAACAAACCCACACATATACACACAGACACACCGGTATAAAACCATTGGCCCATTGTTACTACAGCAGTGCGTCCTAGAGGACACGGTCATTGCTGTTCCTGGGAAAATCTCACAGGGATCGATAATCTTTCCTTTTGCTATCATCTGTGATAGTTGGTTCCAATTGTTTGCGTTCTAAAGATTTACCGTTTTTCACCGGAAATACAAAAATTTCGTACGTGAAAATAGTTAAAACTTTTGGGAATTATATTATTATTTTTAATTTTGACCAGCGTTGACCGTTTTATTTCTATGAAACACATCACATGCACCTCGGTTAACTTAAGCTGAAAAATGAGCATTAACATCCGGTCAGAGATTCATTTCTCCGATGCCTTCCAAATTCCGACGTAATCACACAAGCGTCAAAAACAGGCAGAAGCGTTAGAAACAACAAACCTCCTTACATCACATCTTCAACTGACGTCATACCAGTAGCTCATTAATTAACATACCTAGTGAAACTCCCCCAACACTATCGATGCTAACTAATGGTTTGGGGCGAGCAGCAAGGTTTGAGTGATCGCTTTAGTTCGTGCAGATTCAAGCTGGATGTTTCGCATGAATGAACATGGTGCTTCCTGAGCAGCCGAGTGAGTTTCCCTATTTTCTTTTCATTCAAAAAATCAAACGCACGCAGAAAAAATACCGTGTTCCACCAGAACCGGAGGAACTCGCATAGAAAGCACCCATAAATACACGAAAACGCCTTGCCGCTTTTTTCGAGTCACGTTGACTGCAGTGGCAGCGCCTTGCCCTTGAAGGTAATTTAATTTTCCGTGCAGCAAGTACGACCAAAGGATGGAAATGTGTGCTACTGGAATGGCGAATGATCGGGTGCCGGTCCCGTGCTTGTGCCGCAGCCGGACAAGTGTTTCAACGGTGCCTCTTGGCAACAAGGCCCTTCGAGATAGCAAACAAAACTGTTAGGTTACCCGTTTTCGAACGAGTTTACCATTCCAAACATTACCGTTGACGAACGCGCCTCTCCACAAGCTATCCGCAAACGAAAGAATGTGCAGCACAGCAACAGAGAACGTTGGATTTTGTTAACTTCCAACCCGAGTTTCGATGTAAAGTAACACATAAGCAGATCGCATTAGCGATGTAGCGTTTATCAATTTGATTTCATCAATTCGCATCTGGCGAATTGTTGTCAGTGAGTTTACTGTTCGTGCCGGAAATGAACTGACTGAACGCACTTTTTTTAACGCCATGATCTATAATTAAACATTAAAAATAGTTGTGACTAGCAAATTACTACCGTATTCTTGAAGGGCAGCATATTAAATTGATAAGATTGGAAGACTGTTCTTTATGATTAAATTACGAACATGATTGAAAATAGAAATCCAATTAGAACACAAATGTGTTGTTGTTGTACCGGTTAAATGTCAATCGAAGAATAAAATGCAAGTTCTAGTCCTACAATGTTTCCCTTTCATTTCAATCAGATGTAACCAATTTTTTTATCTTGATGAAAGAAAGCAATGAATTTCTTTGCTCACAGAAAAGATTTCTATTATGTTCATGATCTGATAATTTCTTCCCTTTTTATCCGGATCATCCGACTGGAGGATTTCAACAAAACCTAAATAACCTAAATCTTGGTGTTCATCTTTTTTTATAAGATTTAAAACCTAGTTCGTGAAACTCATGGCACTTAGAAACAACAAGATCATTTTCTCTTTTGGATGATTGATAATAATGTATATAGTCGCAAACTGGCATCAAATACAACTTTCATAACTAACTTCCACCTCAAGTGCCAAGAACGATCTGTTGACTGCGGGAACTTCTGTTTTCATCCGTCCATTTCACACCCAAATAGGCTCCTCGGGGGCTCAGTAAAACATCAAATTTGCCTTCCATTTATCGTCCGAATGAACGTTTGCGTCTCTGCAGTTGCGGTGTTGTGAAATCATGCTGCGTTAATTGTGGCGTCGCGTTTTAAACTGCGTCGCGCTGGTCGCGGAACCATACGGTCCGGATTGCCCTGTCTAATGCGCACATACGTAGGTCACACAGGGTACGAGAAAACTCGAGTGTATAGATGATAATAATGGAGGCAGGCAAACACGAGAGGTGATGTTCGTGCAACATTCAAGTACGACTGAGCCGAACAACGGTGGCAAATAGTGTAGAGAAGCTGCTACCCGGTGCGGATGTGCTTTCATTAGCGATTATGTCCGGGAACGAAAAAGCGGCTCCTTTTCGTGAAGTCTTATCGGTTCGGTTTGGTTTTACTTATCGGCCACCGCAGCCGGACCGATCTTCCACTTCTGCTACACTCCGTGATCGTTCGCAGCCTGTTATCAAACGTGCGTCGGACAGCATTATTCTGGATGCTTTCATCGAGCATGAAATCAATTTTTATTCTTGCGATTGCACAAGGACGATACATTCCACACTCTGGAATACCAACACTAAAAGATCATCATGTAAGAGACCTTACATTATGGAGAGGACTTTAGGTAAACGAGCAAGAAATTGGCGAAGAAGCTTGCTAATGGTTCTTTTCCAAACCACCCCTTGTGTTCGCCATTTACGGTTATCAAATTTCCCAGCCCGACGACCCGGACGTTGACTGAGGTGAAATATAAAACAAATCTCCTGGATGCCCGATTGCCTCGAGCTAACTTATTTTTTCCTTCAACAGGGAACCTACAGAGACAAAAGTCCAAAAGTCCACCATGGGCCAAAACCAAGAGCGAGCAAATAGCCGTTATTTTTGGAAGCAGCGGAAAATGCGAAGGTGCGACAGTCAATAAAAATGTAGAAAATCTAAAATCAAGCACGTCTGCGGTGACTCAATGCGATCGTTTCGTGACTTGTGACGTTTTTCGGTGACCCGAGCAACGACCCGCCTTGAGGGGCCATAAATAGTGGAAAAAATGGCAAATCTTCAACAGTGTATGATATACGGTGAGGTCATGCTAGTTAAGAGGCAAATAGCAAACAACACACTCGAAGCTTCTCCTGCTAATTGCTGGAAGATGAAATAATTTGTTCGCATTATTCACACGACACCAACGCCAAAGCTGTAATTTTTACAGCGATTCCTGCACTACAGCTACGTAGCTAGCACGTGCCGGACATTGAGGGTAGTTTGCTTGTTCTTATCTCTACCCTCTCTCTCTCGTTCTCTCTCTCTTAGAAACGCGAACGCACGCACGTATACGCCAAGTGATTGGGCGGCCTAGGCTTCGATGAGATAAAGTGGAAGACAGAACGTCCGAACGTAGAATGATAAATCACATCAATCGAAAGCGCGGCACATGATAAGATTAAGATATGGTGTTCCCTGGTGAAGGCTTACAGAACTTTCAACCTAATTAATATGAAAAGTGCCGAAACAACAAAAAAACAAACTCTTTGGGGTTTAATTTCTCGTTTCATTCTTATTACTTACGGTGTTATTCAGCAAAGTTTACATTTTTTATGTTTGCATTTTACGTTGCTTTACTGATTGTAGAGTTAAAAATCAAGAAGTTGCAGGATAATGAGGTAAATAGTACAACCAATTGCAAATAGTACAACCAATTAATTCTCGATAGTTATGACTCTTAAGAAAATCTTATCATCATGGAAAGAGCAGTTTTCCTACAAAACGAGTTTTCCAAACGAAATTATTCAAGCTTGCCGAAGTTGATAGAAATGCTACTTGTTGTTGTACACCTGTACTACCAACCTACTCTGAACGATATGACAAATAATCTTTTACAAAACACTGTCTTCCCATCGCATGAAAAACATGTGGCCAAGTGGCTGGACGCTGGCTTTATGTCAGATCCTCTTCAAAACCACCCGTCCGCTAAGCCGAAACGACATAGGACCCCCTAATCTTCGCCGGTACCTTCACCTCAATCGAACACAGTCGATGAAGGGTTCGGTTTTGCTAGCCGTTCGTTGCCGTCTACTGCTAGATAATCCGTGTTTGCCTGTGTCGGTTCACATTCCGAGTAGGATTGGAACAGTCGAGGCATGCAACACAAAACCAGATCCCATCCATCGTAACGCTTGCGGTGCAGTGCAGGCTTTATCAATGCGCAATGTCAGCACACGATTCAGCTTCTCAACCGTGACCGCTATGGAAATAGGAGTAAAAAAGCTAGACGCACGTGACACGCAACCAGTATCATTCATTTTCCAGCGGAGAAGCTAGGAGGGACACGTTCTGGGGTCGTTCGTTCCTCCCTTTACACAGTATCTAGGCTAGTTGTTATGGGTTGTGGTGTAAACGAAAACGAGACGGAATGAAGATGAAGGCAAAGCGGGCGGTGTGGACTCGAACTACAACCAGCTGTTCATCGAAGCTGCCCTTTCTGAATAACGTAGGACAATTTTTCGCAGCTCGCAAAGCAGCGTACCGTTTGGAGGTAACATATCTCACTTGCCACGTGATCTCAGTGAGCCGCGAAACAAACTCATGGCCAACTACAGCGGATGTAAGGCTTCAGCTGCTCGTATCGGCATGGGTTACTGAAGTGCGGTACGCAATTCTACAACGGCAGCCCTAAATGGAGCCTTTCCGTAGCTGCCTTTTTCCTCACCTACAACAGAATGAACAGAACTTTATCTCTTTTTTTCTATTTATCTCTACTTTCCATATAATTCAACCGAGGAAAATTAAAATACCTGTGAACTGAGCAAACAAATCCCTCTAGGTAAAACCAAAACAAACAGCTAGGGCGACGTTGGTTCCGGTTCCGGTGTTAAGCGCCGGTCAACGAACAAACACAGATAAAAACCGCTCTGCAACTATGAATAGCCCCCGTGAGGGGTTCGGTCATCATCCCGCAATTAAATGGTGTTATGTCACACACAGGTTGGAACGAATCTTTGACCGATGTGGCGTTCGTTCCAACGGTCAGCCACAGTGTTATTTACCTGAACAACAAACTGCCTCCGTTGTTGTCCACCTCCTTCCGCGCTGCTTGAAGTCACCCTCCACGCCAAGTGACTTCTTACTGCGTTGAGGATAGTCTCAACGGAGGAGCCGATGAAGACGACGATGATGCAGCCGCTGCCGTTGTGCGAGCGGCCATATTTGAGTTCAATGCTTACCTCGCGCTGGCTATTCTTGTATGCGACGTGTTTTGACGTTTGGAAAGGTGCACAACACACACTCCGTCGTTTCTGCTGCTGCCGGCAGAAATTGCAACGAAAGCCTCACTGTTGAAGCACTTTTTCGCTTTATTTTCTTAATTCTACACTTCAATTCACATCCAGAATTTTATAGGACAAAACTGTTTCATTCAACGACACAAAACCACCGCACACTTTGCTTCTCATTTACTGCTTATAGGAATCACTACATTATCACTGCAACACTCGTTACAACAATTTCAAGCCAATGGATTACCGTGGCATGCTAAATTTCTTCCCTTCAGCATCGTCTGCTATCCGAAGAGCACTGGGTTTCTTTCCTTCGAGACACGTCGAAAAATGCTTTTGCTATGATATTTCTTTTATGCGATGTTTGGTGTGCTGCGTTTGTGTATTTTCTCTCCCGCTGGCTCACTCTAGCTCTTCCGAGGCACGTCGCCTCTCGCACATTCTACGTTGTTTTTTGATTGCCAGCTCGCTCTTTCGCCCTATTGATCGCCGCGGTAGAGAAGGATGCGAGTGCGCCAACCCAGAGAAAAAGAAGCAGAAATAAAATCGAGGAAAGAAAAATATTGCTCAACTTCTTCTCTTCCAACTGCACACGTCAATAAAGACAGCTGTATGGTGGCGCAGGAAAAATGGAGCAAAAAAAAATAATAAAATTACAAGAGTACCAAGAGCACACGAAATACTCTGCTCCGCCGTGGACAGAGTTTGGTAATGGACGGATGGCGGAGATGAATTTCGCAATGCAGAAAACCTCCGATGGCGGGTTAGAAAGCTCGACAGCCTACAAATACACCAGCCGACAAATTTCGAGACCATGAAATAAGTTCGATTATTGATCAGTCTACCAGAGCTGCCCCAGCTTCGCCAATGCACCTACATTTGATGTTGTGTAATTTGACTTTCTTCCGCAGACGAAGGCGACCTCGGAACTAGATTTTCTTCTCAACCCAACCTGCCCAGGAATTTGGTAGGATCGCAGTTTTGTTTTTATCATAAAAAATCAAATCAAATCAAATTGCTTGTCCATGGTACTTTCAACGCAGTGACAGTGTCAAAAATTACCATTATATGTCAATTTTCAGACGAACTGTCGTTAAATTTGCAATTCTGCGCTATGCTACGCTCCACGTAAATAAGCACAAAAACACCACATCTAGCAAAAATAAGATTCCGAAGTTACTGCTTCGCGGATATGCAGCTTTGGCTCGCTGACGTACTCAAACACGATTATTGCACACTTACACTTTCCTTTCACAGCTGCTGGCAAAAATTGCTATACCATCACCAAAAACTACATATTTCTCGGGTCCGATTACTGCGACTACCACGCCGACGACGGCACAACCACTTCGCTCGACTCTTTCATCACAAATGAAAGACTTTTCGTCGCGACAGTTCGTCGAAGTTCATCGAACAGACATGAAATGTCAAAATATGCAAGCAGGCACACACAGTCCTTGCAGCTAACAAAACCGCAAATCGGTAAAAATGGGTTATCATTACTCTTTACCGATAAGACCTATTTCGAAATCAAAACGATATGTCTCAGTTTTTGTCTCATCGTGTTTGCAAAGAAGTGAAAAGAAGCGAAATTTTAGAGAAAACCCTTTTATTTTACTTAAGTAAATTACAATTGTAAACCGTTTTACCATCTGAGACATATCGTTTAGGAAGGACTACTGTTCCTTTTAACCTCAAAACGATGAAAAGTTAACCCAGCAGAATGTGACTCTCTGGTGGCGAACTTTTTGAACTTATCTGGATGACGTCAACGAACGCATGCTTCGTTTCAAGACATGACAAACAGATGTCGCTAGTTTAACGGATTTTAAATTACCCATCGTGTTTCTGCTAGCTGCCCGTTTAAAAAGTGCTTCGACGTGTTTAAAATATGCATGTGGAGAGACACGTGGAACCAGTTGAGGAAAGATATGCATTCTCGAGCCAACATCATTTACTACGGCAGGTATCTTCAGAAGTATCAATATACCGTAATAGGTATGTGCCATGCGTAACAAAAGAATTGGACACATTCTTCCCAAATTGATGATTTCAATAACCAGTAATTTTTTGCCAAAAAGCTGCGAATCAATCAAAGGTCTTTCTTTTTATTCAATTGTTTGATTATGCAGTCCTAGGGCTGTAATTTAAAAAAAATCCTATCATTGCAATAATTTTTTTTCTTAACGTAAAAGATATTTTGCGCTTTTATCAGCGTTTGAATTGTGCTTATCTCTAGATGATAGATTTTATTTTTTCGTTTGAACATTTAAGTACTTGTAACAAATACGATGTTCGTTAATGTGCAGCGTACAGAGTATGCTATGTGGTTTGTGGTTAACAGAATCTCCCTTGGGCTGTTCCCCGAGCGCTGGGCGAAATTTTAAAATTTACGTTTTAATTTTCAAAGCAATTTTACTAATCCCCCTTCCATAAATCAATCTTTTATAATTCTCTCTTCCGTTTGCTTGTAAACCTCGTTAACGTACGGACGTTCATCAAACTTGTAGCTCCTCCTTCTAAAAGGGGCGTGGCTGCGGCACGCAACATTTTCCCAGTTTTTTCACCATTTCAGCAGTCGTCAGGGCGCAAGTGTAACTTTAATGTGCACACGTGTGCAATTGGTAAGAATTTTCCTCGCACAACAATCGGGACTGGTAGTCGCGGTTTTACGATGAAGTAAACCATGCCAGTGTTTCACCATATCGCAAGCCCCCCTTTAAGCTTTGGCAACGCCAATGGCTGGACGGTTGTAATAGTTTCCAAGAAAACGACCTACTAATAGCATAAGTGCATCGCTTGGCGACCTGCCTTTAGCATATGTACAATGCACATTTCTAGCTTCGATCCAGCCATGATCACGGACATAAGCAAGAGCATGCAAGTGATTCTACTTTGCCGGACGGTTGACTTTTGAGGGCTCCTGAGAGTGCGGGTGGTCGCATACTTTAACTGACACCTCGAAAACACGTCAGCCTGACGAGGTAAAAGGCAATCTTCTTAACTCTGCTGAACGGAAGTCTTTTTTCGCATCATGATGCAAACAATCCATTTTATTTAGGTCGGGAAACGCTGGGGAACATCCATAACCAGGCACCGACCATCGAGACAGACGACGCTGGTGTTTAGACTAGACGCACTCCACGCCAGACGTTCGTTTTCTCGAGCTTCTTCGGCGTGCAGGAATCGAATTACAAAACATTCCAATCGATCGATAGGAACGATCCTGCAAAACAAAGTCACGCTTTAATTGGGAATGTAGATGTCTAACAAACGAACTGAATTCGAACTCAATCTTGCGTCCCTTTGCCTTGTTGAATCAAGATATAAAAATGAAACACTCTACGACGACTCGACAATAGGAAACCCTCTTATTTGAAAACACGACAAGGAATTTGGAATGTGAGGTTTCAAAACCCGCACTAGTTTCTTCAGATTTGATTGATTCTTGTAGTTTTGCTGTTTCCAACAAAAAGCCTAACAACACATTTACAATGGCAAAAGTATTACATGCATTGATGCAATTGTCATTCATTTTCCCTGTTCTTCTTATTGATAAACACAACACTGTTTTGAAAGCACTTCATTGTGTAGGTTTTCTATTGGTAACAAGTTGCATGGGTATAACAGACACTGCTGTGTACAGTGTGTATTGTTCAGAAAAGTTTTTTTTAAACATTACACCATTTGTTATTTTCAAGCTATCATGTTTAACCGGTGGTGGTTTAATTAAAATTTGAGTACGTACTTATTTCGATCCTGAAGACTTAATTCTAAGGAAAATATTAGCAGCTTTTTTTTCAAAACTACCAACAATATCAAACGTTTGATGCTAGAGGCATACATATTAGTGCCTTGTAAATACCAACAAAAACCTTTAAATGAGTTCAATATATAAAATTCACAAAAAATAGGCTCATGAGAAGAGAAGATGTTTTAACCTTATTTTTCAAATTAGGTCAGATCAGGTGTTTTTCTGTGCTTTGTGAAAATTGCTTCTTTCTTAGCATGAACTCAAGGTAGTTGACTGAGGTTAATTTTTTTTTTTTTGAAAACTAAAACCTTGAAACCCCAGTTTCTGTTGGCAAATGGGCATGGTTCTCCTTCGCAGTGCCAGTATTGTTAGGCTTTGCTTCGCTTTTGCCTTCAAGCCAAGACACCCCAAAACTGCGAGCAAAATATTTATCCCCAAAAACTGCAACATTTGCTGCCACCAAAGACTACACACAGCGAAAGGATTGTCGTCCGTGCGCTTGTCTACGTGCCTTTCCCAGCCGAAGGCGATAAGCTTTGACTATGGCAATGGTTGTGTCCACCTTTGTGGATGTTTTCGAAGCAACGTTGAGGGTCGTCGGAAGCATGGAGTTAAAAACCAAATTTGGGGGAACGACCGTACGCTTTTTTCCGAAAGCAAGTTTTTACTTTGCATGTTTTTCCTTGAAAGATCTTCATTTGCAAATTTTAAAGCGCTGTGAGTGCAAGGTTTCTTTTTTAAAGAGAAGCTACTTTGGATTTTTTTACAATCAGCATCAAATAGGCATCCAAGACTTGAAGCAACATGAGCATCAAAAATTCCATTTGTATGTTCTGTGTTTAAACCTTTTTCAGCACAAGCTATAATGTGCAATCGCATCGGTTTCAATTGCTTCAGTGTTCACCACAGCAATCCTGCATACGAGGTTTAGCAACGAGCGATTTCTGCCTCCGTGGGCATCTTTTGCGATCGTGCTAGCTTTTCTGCAGGCCTACCTCAATTGAATTCCACGCAGTCCACCCTTTCAGCCCAGGGAAAAAGCTGTTTTAAGCTGTTATTATTATTCCTAAGTGGACACAATTAGCATCGACTCAAGAAGTGGGTAAGTGTGTCAATAGATTTGTGGGTCAATTTGTGCAAAGAACTAAGAACCGACTTCCCCTCCCGTGCTTTTACTAAACCTCTTCGTCATTGGCAGTCGTATAAGCAGTTTGCTCAACATTAATGCAAGTTTAAGCTGCTGATAGCTACTGAAAATCAAGTTTCAAAGTTTTGCAGGTTTAAAAAAATTGGCTCCGTTTCCAGCTATTGTGCGGTTCCATGGTGTAACGGTTAGCACTCAGGACTTTGAATCCTGCGATCCGAGTTCAAATCTCGGTGGAACCTGATAAACTAACCTCGAATTGTGAAGGTTTGAATGAGACCATATATTTTCTACGGGGTCAATTGTTCAACTTACTACTTTTTAATCAGCTTTAACGTTAATTTGTCATAGTAAATTAGCTTGCAACTTACTTCTTTGAAACTTTACTGATATCCAATCTTTACAAAAGTGTAAACGCATACAATGAGTTGTGCAATGGACCTCCAACTCGTTGGATACAAAATTGGTGTGTGTATAGGCGGTTAGTTCAAGCGCTTATCGCAACTATATTTTTTTCGTTTCATCAATAGCATTTCATGGTAGGTCGCATGCGCCAATTTATAATTAGTGTTGGTACGCTTCGTGTAACATGGGGGTATAGCTCAGTGGTAGAGCATTCGACTGCAGATCGAGAGGTCCCCGGTTCAAACCCGAGTGCCCCCTCACCCGATTCTTTTTTGTCACCTGACGTTCCTATAGCTGTTTTGTTATTTTAAATGTTGATTCCAGGTGCTTTGTGCTAATGGTGGTTTTTCTCATTTTTACATCGATTCACCCATCATTCAGTTAAGTTGTTGGTTAAGCCTACATGCAGAATGGCTTCTAGCTTCTGACTACTGCTGTGAGCTGCTGGAAAATAATATATATCATAAATCAAAGATTCTTTTTGCTCCGATGTAACGTGGTAACCCACGCCGATTGTGTATTCTTACTCGAACAATTTCAAATTCAAATGAGCAACTTCCGATGTAAGCAGCGTATCATGGCAAACGGAAATATGACTTAATAAATAAACCTACCACCAAAACACATTTCTTGGACGCCTCGTGAGATTTACGGGTCGTCCCATTTTACAGGCAAAGTTTGAAAAGCGTCGTTCTGTATGTATGCGGGGTATGTTGTGCGGGGGGCTTGGAGACGACGGGTGAATAAAAATTAAAAGCTGGTAACCCACTTTCCACCCCAGGCCCAGTGTCCAGCATGCGTGTGTGTGTGGTACAAAATCAAGCGAACCTAGGCGGGTTATTGTTTTGCTGCCGCCATGTTGGGCCGTGCTGCTGCCGCAACAAAAACTTGATGAACCAACACGAGAAAATCGTGCAAAATGTTCGTAAAGCCACACTGCGCCCTGGGTGCTACCCCGCCTTCCACAGCCCGGCAGTTTTCCTGTAGAAAATCGGGTTTGTGCTAGGTGGGCAGTTTTCATGTGGACCACCGCGGGTTCAGCGGTAGATAAAACGCTTCCTAGTGAAACCGCAAAAGGTACCGACGTCGGGTTTTTCAAGACTTTGGACTTCTGATGCGCGGACTGTTACATGCAAACCAGTTTTAAGTAACGAATCGTGAACTCAGCTCAACAAATTCGAAACCCGTTCTTAACCGTCACAATATGAGGTGGAAGCTGTCAACCCGTTCGCCGTGTGACACCTGTCAGCCACACCGGTGGCAGGGGTAGGCTGCGATCTTCCTCTCCCACAGTGGTTTTGCAATCCTGCGAGAGTAAATTCATCCGTTCCGAGATGAAACAGAGAAAACTATCTTCCGTGGCAGCGCTGCGACTTTCCCCTTGCGCCCGTGACGCTGCAGATCGAGTTTCCGCGCCACGGCAGGCCTTGATCCGTCCCATTTCCTTGATGCTGATTCGTCCGCAGCGACGTTTCGCCTCGATGGCCTGCGTTCATTATTATCGCAGACTCACCCGTTCTCTCACTCTGACTCTCATGCTTGCCATCTCTCTCGTGCGCTCCAACGGACGCGCTCTCGCTCTTCCACCACACCATGAGCGCAGTGCACCAACGAGGAGCGAATCCGAATGATCGCGATTCGTAAAAGCGAAAAAGTGAGCACGGCCTCCGGTTAGTACGCTGGGAGGGTTCGTTAAGTAAACATTAACCAACAACACGCTCCCATCAGGATCCCGAGTTTGGTTGATCGTACGGTTTCTCGGCTCGTGCAAGAACATCGACTTCACAGTCTAGCGGATTTTCGCTTCATGGGTTTGAGTTTTACAGTTTGATCAAACTACAGAGTATCTTTAAAAGCAAGGAATATTACCTAGTGTTTTGTTTGTTACGGAAACATTTAGTGTCAGTTAGATCCCGGAGTGTTTTTAAAGTGATTTGTTGGATAACATCGACATTGTGAAAGCAAAGCTCAAATATACGTTGATTCAGTTATTTACACGCGGAAAAAGAAAAACTTCTTCATAACTAATTTCATAATCAGCGGTGTGGCAGTAGAAAATTTATAAAAGTAGTAGAATAAAATACTGTTAACTGTTCCCAACACTAAGTGTAGATAAGTTTGATAAGTCAAACTATATCAGTTCGAAATCGATTCATTTCGTTCTAGTTTAAAATTAATTCAACCACGACTAGCGTTACCAATTGTTTAACGGCAATTAAAAGGCATTTATTAAGTGGTGGAGTGGAGTGGTGTTGTTTTAAGCGGTGAAATCCAATAATATCAAAATTAGTTTCGCATTAAATACATCGACTTGCCCGTGAATAGTGCAGCCAGTGTATCGGCAAAAAGGTATTCGTGGTGGTGGTGAAAAAGCTGATTAATAATTTCGACAATACTGATAGGAAGTGAAATCGACTACAGTAAGTTACCAAAAACTACATCACTAGCTTAACAACCCAATAAAACTGGCAGTGGATGAGGATTTTAGGTGGGGAAAAAATTAAATCCAATAAAACTGGAGAAACGTGGATGAGGATTTAGGGGTAAACATTTGATGATATTTGAACGCAGAACATGTACAATGTATCACTTTCTTCGAATGTCTTATCGGAGTGAATGGTGCACATCTTCATTTGCACACGTACGGCGACGCATCGCGTAGGCTAAACAATGCTGCACCACTGCACCAGTGCACTTCGATGCACTTAGGTGTCTATCGGTGGACAAGTCTTGTGGCGTCCGGTATGCAAACTTGCTGCAATCGCCAGCGCTGTACGGCGCTTAGTGCACCCGTTTGCAGTGGCTATGCTTTGCGCATTCGAGTCCCGGATAAGTTTCCTGGAAGGTTGCAAGGACAGTAAACACGTGCATGTGCCGCCGACCTGGTCGGTGACTATGGAAAGGAAGCGACAAAGATACTCTTAGTCGGCCAACCCTGGAGCGTATCAAAAGGGAATGAAATTTCTTTGATTGACATTTTAAACGATCACACAATAAACATAAATACCGCATGGGTTTCGTTGACAAATTTTTTTTCGAACTTTTGGCTTTCACAGCGAATGCTGGTTGTTCTTACAGCTGATCGCAGTAATAGATTTTTTTTAAAATTTGTTTGTTCCGGCATAACACTTTTCCTGACGTCTGAATCAGGACACCCCGTTTTATTTCACAAATTAATCTTCATTGATGTTAATCGACTGCTTGCTTTATGTTGTTTGCTGTACAAACAAATTTCAATTAGAGGTGGTCACAAAAACGGTCCAAGTAACAACAAACAATATAATTTTGCGGTTCTTTGCGACCGGAAAAAACGAACCACTTCCAATGGCGCACTGCCAACAACTTTGGAAGTACAGGCTCTCGAGAAGCTTCCGATAAGGGTGGACACTTTGGACCGAATGATTTCAAAGAAGAGACTGGATCCAACTCGCCGACCTCTGACCGCACTTTTTTTCAGAAGACAGAAAGCACACAAAAATGCTTGCTAACAAGAGGGGAACGTACGGTGAAATCTGATTTGACTGATCCCGAGCATGCGTTTCTTTTTTGGTGTTCGAAGGCCCCAGCAGAATGGTATCTCCGACTTCTCGGACAACGGAGTCTAGTGAACGAATTTGTTGATAATAGGCCGCATCAGAGCGTGGATGAGCCTGTACAGCGATTGTCAGCAGCTCGAATCTATTTCAGTTGATCGCCACCGTTGGCAGCAACAGAGTGGTAAAGAAATAGAAAGAAAAGCACCGAGAGGCGATCCATCTTCTATTCGGCAGTGCTGTCGCCAGTGATCCGTAACTATCTCGTGGATTCCTAAAATCTTCGATCGAACATTTTTGTTGATGGGACTTAATTGATACCTTCCCTAGACGGCTGTATGCCGACGCAAAGCTGGCTGGCAACTATAAACTTACAGAGGGCGGATGGACTTAACGCCGGAAAAAATAAGATCCATGTGGCAGGATCTCTAACATTCTCTTTCTCATATCTATGCAAATTGCATAAGTTATAAATTTTGGAGGAAACACAAGATAGATTTATTTTTGTAAAGAGCCATTTTGCTTTTCGTAATTTGGTTGAACCGATACTTTAATTGGAAGGTTCCATCATTCCTGTTGGTCAAGGTAACAAGCCGATCGGCAATGAAAAAGTAATCTTATTTGTTTTGTTCCAAGAAACAAATATTTACCTCATTACGCTGTTTGTTTATGGCTACAAATCCTCCAGATCGTAAAAAAAACGATAATTGCCCAATTATTAATGAATGTCCACCAGAAATTCTAGGAATCCTATTGACGGTCCTTCTAGAAAGTTCAATTTAATTGAAACCCATCTTCAAATCGGCTGGGATCAATTTGATTGCCAATTTGTAAACGCCATTTCCTATTACTTACTAAAACAATTATCTAAGCTGTGTTTTTGGTGAACTCTCTGTAGTGATCTCCAATCCAGAATCATTTGCTGACTATCACCGACTTGAATTGTGCTGACGTGTTCTCCATTGAGATTTTTGACATTTGCCTCGCGGTGGTAGAGGGTACTTGAAACCAAAAACGGATCTCCTCCATCACCAGTGTCAGCCGCCGCCTGGATGTCCCTGCCATGCCTGCACAAGCGCTTCCCGAGGAGAGAAAAATGGGGGTTTGTGCCGAGTATCCGTCGCGTTGCCAATGGCTCGAGGGTGCTGGTGTGAAAATGGGAAACTGATAGGTTCTGTGCTCCCAATCATTAGCCATCGACCCCGTTGGCCGTGGAAGGTGGAAAGCAAGCATATAAAGTATCAGCTTTCCACGCAAACAGCATCCAGGGAGCTGCTGGGAAAAGGATTCCTTTCGTCGGGTCGAGGATAATTAACCCTAACGTGATACCTTTTTCTGGTAATGTAAAAAAGTATGTTTTTGCAAACGGTATTACAAAAATGATATGAATCGCTTTTGAAATGTTCAATTACATTTCGAAAGCAACCGAAAATTCATTTAAACAATCTTAGATAAGAACGTAGATAAAAATCGAATCACCAAATAAGCATAACATAAACATAAACATAAACATAATCGTAAAAAATAATCATTTTTAGACGAATTCAATTTGACCAAAATTAATAGCAACTACAAGAACTACCGTAGCAAAGAAACTCATTTAATCTTCAAAATTTATAAGTGTATTTTTCCATTTGTTCTCACATCTGATTCATTTTCTCTTGCAGTGTTGGCGACCACCGCCAGCAGCGACATGGCGCCCCCGGATGGGCCCATGCAATACGACACAAAATGGCCGCCGATGGTAAGTGATACAAAATACAAAATACTTACAACTAGGGATTTTATGTAAATGTAACTGCAGAATAAAAGTACCGTATTTTTGCGTGTATAACAACCCCCTTTTCTTCCGAAAATTAGCAAAGTCAAATCAGGGAATTGCTATACACAAGTAGTAATCTTTGTCCATCTCGAATAACGAAGTGGAAGAATCTTATGAGCTGTGACGCTTAAATTGTATACATTGTGTAGAATAAGAAACAGTTATATTTCTATTCTATATTCTATTTTATAGACAAATATTGCCATAAACATTTGGAAGGTTCTTATACATGGCGAGTTGTTATAAACGCGAAAAAAAAATGTAGCTAGTTTTAGTAGACAGGAAAAAAATGGCTGTAATATGATTGAAAAATGCAATGGAACGAAGAGTGCTGTATCTGTACATGCAACAAGCCATTCTTCCCTGCATCGCCGTCGTGCCGTACATAAAAAAAAAACAACAACAAATACTGTCTGCAGTTTTTTTTTTTTGCGCCAATAGTTGCTCAGATATGTCTCAAGGTTCCGGTACCAATTGTTCGCAGCATCAATGGAGTTAATTGTTCTGTGCTGACCTGTTCGCCTGGTGAATCACGGTTACCGTCTAGACACAACCCGGATACTGGGGCTTATGTCGCGCCGGGGTTCGCTTTTCCACCGCATCCCAGACAGGCCTTTCTATGTATGTCACCAAGTGTTCTTCGACTTATCGCAGCTTCCGCCCTGCTCGCTTTCTTCGGCCCGGATGAAGACGTCCCGTCCAACGCGTACCTTCAATTCCTCCCATCTAATTTACGCGATCGCAACCGCTGAACGCTGCATCCCGTGCTGCCCGGGCGCATCTGTGATTTATTTGTTTTACTTTCGCTCGCCAAAGCACGAGCAGCGGTGTTTTTGTTGATTTTGGCGGCATACCGCTCACTCTATCGCACACTCTATTTCCCTTGTCCCCTCGTCCCATGCTCCGATTTCTATTATATAAATTTATTCGGTTTGTTTATTTACTGTCCTTAATTTGTGTTCACTTGCAAACTCACAACAAACAAACGCGAAAATTTGCAAACAAAAAGCAAAAACTGGCCACACCCTTGCCTATCCCACCTTCCTCAAGCAGTACGCTCGGATTGGCCTAACCGTTCCAACCTCCGAAGATGGAACACGAAGAAGTCGTTTTTTGTGATTTAAATGGGTGAAAATGTTGTTTTTTACTTGGACGATTTCCAGCAGACCAAGTCCGACAGCCGGTTGTCTCGGAACGGCATTGCATCCCTCCCGGTTCCTGTCAAGAACTTAAACTTTTTGGAGATTTTCGTTGCATTGCCTCGGAGAGGCCGCATCGATAAGGCAGATTATTTGGATGCACGTGTGCTCACAACTGGACTGCACCACAGTCCACAAAAAATAGAATCGTGCATAAACACGATGCTAGAAGTTGTTGACAATCAAATTAATCATGTGAAACGATTGTTTGATTTTTGCTTCCAGGCTGAATCAATAACTGATACTGAACCATTAATTTTTTTAGTAGATAATTTTGAAATGTACAACACAAGTCCAACACATAAATTTTGTACAGAATAACCAAAAATAAAATGGTTTATTATAAAAAATTATGGAAAGGTATTTAGCGTAGTAAATTATTAAACTAAATGATTCGAAACTATAAAAGTAAGATAAGTTCTCAAATGTTTAGCAGGTTACATATTGTTTCTAAAACGTTTATCTGCAATGCATTAAAGTTGTATGAATTAATACAAAAAACGATAATCGTTTTTTAATGATCAATTTGGTATATTTAATGAGTCAATTCGTCTACTGCTTCATGAAGTTAAATGGAAATCAATGCACGAATATCATAATTACATAGTTATCAACGCCGATTGATGAAGTTTTCATGTGAAAAAATGTGTGATATTTAGCGCACCGCAATTGGATTAGACATGTCCAACCATCAAATGGTGAAATCCCACAAAGCATGAATAAAAGTGAAAATCATCCACCCCTACCTATGGTAACATCCAGAAACTGCAGGTATACATTTCACTTTCACCTCGCCAAAGATAGCCTACCAGGTTGCTTAGCAACGGGAGCCCTTCCCAATTTTTCCTGATCCCTGAAACCCAATACTCCCTGAATGACTGATTTGATGAAAAACAAAACACGGGCCCCTCGGAAAAGGGTCAAATTCTCCTGTACCACCTTCACCCCTGAGGGGTCACCAATTGGCCGGAAAATGGAATTGCCCATTAGAGGAATTAAGGCATTTTTCGCTACCCCGCTTCTGTATCAGCTGCCCATGAAACTTCCTGAAGGAATGCTGCATTGTTTTTCCTTTCAAGAGTGAAAAATCTTCTAATGATTCGTCACCCACATTCTGATCACCGCCGCGCTTAGAGCGTGCAACAATCGTGGAAAGTAGATGGAAATGCAAAGGAAGCGAATGCTAGCCGAAGGACAACCAATGAAATAGGAAATCGAGCGGTGCGGGATCTACTCGGGAACCATAACGCACGGGAACGAGCGGGACAAGAGGCTATTTAAGATGTATAAAAATAACGTCATCTAAATTACATCATTAATTCCCATCAGACTACAATAGGCAGGCGTGCTGGCGTGCGAGCGTTCGCCGTCGGCCGTTTTCCGTTGGCGTGAATTTAAGATACGTGTCACACACTTATCTGACACAAGTGACAAGACCAACTCTTACAGGGGGAAGCAGTTGGACGGAAAGGAAACCTAGTTCTTTCTCCGAGAGAGTCATTTTTTCGGTGCCCAGGCCTAGTATAATAGAAATTTCTTTTCATTTGTTTTTTTCTATTTGCTTTGTTAATTCTTTCTGGCAGATTTTTCACATGTGCTCCCGCTTGGGTGCAAGAAGAATGGTGCGATTTGACGGTATTTAACATGCCGGAGGGCATCGACGGCACGGTAGGAAGGGAAGTTGCGAGTTGAAGCTGAAGGTTAGGAAAATCAGAAATGGCTGTGGGGCCAATCTAAGGGCAGTATTTTACCCGGAGCCCCTGGCACAGGTGGCATTGGTGTGGCGTGAATTGGAAATTTATAGCGAAAATCAAAACCTCTCACGCCAGAGATTTCCACCCTCTCGCTTCGCTCTGCCCTAGTCCCACGGTAACGCGTGGTTTGGGTTTCACCAGCGGTGGAGGACTTTTCAAAACAATGTCATTGGGTAACCTATCCTATAAATATTGGTTTCACCTCGCCCTGCCCCATCAACCACAGGGGAGTCCATGTGCCCGATGAGCAGGCCTGTCCGCATCATAATTCCCTCAAAGAAATGTGGGGCTTTTGTTTTCACAACTGCAACTCATAAAGCATCAATTGCGCGTAGGCAGATCCGACGTTAATAATATAAGTATAACTGTAGATCATGGATGAGCATGAAGCTGCAAACCATGTATAGAAGATAATAAAGAATATTCAATAATAAAGAATATTCAATAAAATTGTAAATAAAAAAATAAAACCGACAATACGCACTATTTCATGATCATGATTTTTTGTCGCTTTCAATTCACACCCCCCCCCCCCCCCCCCCCCCCCGGTTTGTCTTTCGGTAAACGGTTTGCTGATGAGCCAACAGCAATTAAAAATGAGTTCAAAGAGTGTGAGCAATAAAACGACACGCACTTCTATAAGGTCGAAGTGAAATGGCGGAGTTATTTTCAAGTAAATAAAATCTGAGAAATGATTTACACACTAACCGCAACGAATGGCTTTTCGGTTTAAGCCCAGTATCGCGTGTGCGATACGAAGGAAAGAAAGCAACTATAAATTTTCTTCGAGGTGCCACAGGGACGCCCGTGATACGCTTGCCGCCAGAAAAGTGGCCAACACCAAGAGCACAACACGTAGCACGTGCCTGCGCCGACTCGCAACGTGTTGCCGATCGACTTGGGATCGGAGCGAGAAGAATCTCTTTCACACGAGATGAAAAGCTATTAACCAGCAGCACAGCAGCACAAGCAGGAGTGTGGTAAAGTGAAGACAGTGGGTCAGTAAATTGGGGACAAAGTTTACGACCGATTGCTCCAGGTCCTCCTCTCCTTGCCTTTTCTTTCGGATGACAAATGATGCTTGCGTAAATGCCAAACCGATCGATTACTTTACCAGCTATTAAAATAATTACGTGTATTAGGAAAACGAAATTTTAATTCCAAACATATGTTTACATGATCGTTTAACACCAGCTGACCATGTTTGTGACGCGTATATATAATGGGGAAAATCCTAGTTTGCAAAAAGTGCGTGGATGAAAAAAAACTATCTCTCTCCCCGACGGGGAATCGAACCCCGGTCTCCCGCGTGACAGGCGGGGATACTGACCACTATACTATCGAGGACCTTGAGTGCCCGAGGATTAGAGCGTTATTTAAATATAGTTATGTTTATGGCATGAAGCAAAATTCATCTTACCAATTTTACTTTTTCTTACTGACCAACGACGGGAAAAAGGTTTAAATTTCATCGTTGTCTGTTACGCTGTGGGATGGACCAAAACCGGTTGCTCTCCCACTCCAGTACGTATGGAGGGAGATATAAATCATTTAGTTTGATCATTTTCCTGCAGCAGCACAGCATGATCGTCCGGGGGCGTGTACTTTGATTCCATTTTGAATTCGTGAGCTTCCATTTCATGCGAACATCACTGTAATCTTACCGTTTGACTGTAATTTAAGTTTCGAAATCTATTTGATTGTGATTTGATGAAAAATATATCACACGCTTATAGAATGAAGCTTTTTACAATTTGTAACATAAAGTTATAATTTTGCTCGGCTTTCATTTGCATATGGTATAATTTTCTTCAGTTAATGGAAAACACATTAAATTTTGTTACATTTTTGCTGTTCTTACATAAATCGGGATTCATTTTTCTCCATAAAAAGTTGTAACTTACATTGCTTATAAAAAAAATTAACCTCAACATTTATACAGTTCAGATGAAGAAATAAAAATTAAAATAAACAACTGCACTATATGCAATTTTCTACATTCATGTCAGACAAATCAACTGAAAACAAAATATTTTTACCATGTTCCTTCCAATCAAGCATGACCATCGACAACTGATAAAGATAACGGCATCAAATCTTCTCAAAGCAGATTATCAAAAAACTACCAAACCAAACATCAAAAAAATGATTGCAGTATACCTCCATCCAGATCTAAACGAGAGCGACAAGGCGTTTGGATGTTTGATAAATCGTTGCAGCTAAAATTAACACCCATTCCGTGTCGGTGTGCTTCCGCAGAGCTCCCGGGTCCGTTTCCTCGTCCCATGAACGGAGCTCGGATTGCTCGGAAGGAAAGTGAGCTGAAATGTCACCGGACACAATGTAAATGAGCCAAACGACAGCTATTAGTTCGCTGTCAGCTGATAGCCCCTACGGGCGTACACCATCGCGTTTTCCCGCTTCATTTCGAGTTTCATTGTGCATTTTCCTTGCGTTTTTCACCTCACTTGTTACCGCTACGAGAGGCTGAGGAAGTGATTGGATCGGCTGTTCGGGGTTTTCGTTCCTCTTCCGGAATTAGTGGCTTTCTGCTCCCGGCAGTGGACCTGGCTGGGGTCGATGAATAATTAGGGCGATGTGTGAGGATCAGAGAAACGGTGCGGTGAGAAAATGCTAGCGACGAGCCAAGACCAAAGAAGAAAACGTTAGAAAAAGGTGGGCGCACAGAGCGCGACGCGAAGCGCACCATTAGCAGCAAGCCAATCAAGCCAAACGGCGCATACCAGCACAGTGCCTTTCCCGATTCCGGTACACCAACACTCGCACAATACCCTGCGGCTTTCCCAGCAGGGCCCGGAGGAACGGAGTGTCCAACGTTCTGATGGAAACATTGGAGTGAAAATTATTTTCACCCCGATTTCGAAGTGCCAGAGTGCAGACAGCGGCTCGCGGCTGTCTTGCGCGATCCTTCCCCCGGTTTCCTTTTTCACCCTGCGCCCGAGGACCACGGGACTTCGGAACGCGTCGCCACCGGCCGGCCGGGTTTTCCTTCGAGTGGCCCTCGCCGACCCGGCTATTATCCACTGTAACATGCGTTACCACAGCTGTTCCGAATATTTCAATTAGAAAAAAGGCCGCCGGTGAGCGGGGAGTGTGGCTGCCCAGAAGGGGACACAATCTTCGGTGGCATTTTTCTTCGAGTTTCGAGACCTTCCCGACGTCCCTCTCCTTCTCCCTTCGCTGGCCGGATCACCGCGTCCGGAGCGGGACGTCAACACTCTCGAACACCTAGTACCCTAGTAAAAATAGCCGATTCTCTATCAGATCGGCATTATGCCACTTCCACTCGATGCTGTCGGATTTCTTCCTTTTTCTTGTTCTCGTGTGTGTGTGTGTGTGAGAGTTAAAGTGTGTAATTTTCCGTGGTCCGCTGGACAAGACTCTGACTTCGACTGCCAGAGAAAAGGCATCGATCGTGTCGAAGAAAACCTGCAAGACGCCGATTCAAAACAGCTGGGCAGGGGGAAATTAAAAGTCGAAACAGTGAAGAGGATGAGCGCCGGTAAAGATCATCTCCGACATAAGCATGTGTCGTAAAATATGAAGTGATAATATTTTCACTAACCTTGTCATACAAGGATGCAGCGCGTGTAACGATTCAATCATGTCCGGGGAGTGATCGGTTGACGATCATTTCCCTTATTTGTGCTGGCATGCCTGACGGAAGTACGCGAAAAAACTGACATTTGCTGCATGGAAATATGGATAGAAATGTTTACTATAGATCGTTTTTGATTTAAGTTAAGATTAGTTGAGTTTTGCTTTTGGGAGAATTAGATTTGATTTATAAAAAAAAAAAAAAACATCGTGATACACATTGGAATTTTTGCTGTATTCAAAGCATAATTTGAAAATCATTTTGAACTCAATTATTAAAGAGGATTGCGATTGTTTTCCGCAAAACAAAACACTTTTGAGTTTCAAATTTCATTTCAAATTTATGGTAAGCTGTTAGCTTTCAACAGTCCTAATAAATGTTTACTACTATTGTGTTCTACAAAGTCGTTTGCTTTCCCTCCTCGCCTAATAGCGGCTATAAATCAACACGTTCTTACCGCCCGTACAGTTCCTCGACCTTTCAAATCCATTCGTCGCCGCGCAGCTACCGTTTCCCGAGATCCATTTTTCATATCGTTCCTGCACCGTTCACCGATGGGTAACATCTTAAAAATTAAAATAATCCTCACGCTCGGTGGAAGGTTTCGGGGCGCCTCACGCGGACACAAAACGCGCGCCCGAAACGATGAAGGAAATACGATCGGCTTGTCGTTAATTTTCAACAAATTAAAAAGTATTAAAACGCATCCCCGTTCGATCGCCTGCTTTGCCACTCGATCCGTGCGCGCGGAAGACGCGATTCCACCTTCGGATGCTGTCGTCCAACCACGTATGTCATAAAATTATCATCAGCCAACAACGCACCGGCATCTCGTAATTCATTCCTCGTTCACTTGAGAGGGTGTGCTAGGTTGGGTCGGAGGAAAACCGAGCCTCAGGACAGACAGGGGCACAACGAAAAAGCATTACGCAGTGACGTCGAGGAATGGACAGAGTGGAAGGGTGGTTGGGCTTGGGGGAAATTGTTAACATTAAATTCCGTTTAAATAGCAATGTGCTGTAATTGGTCCGCATTTAAGACGCGAAAAAACTTCATTAATGATCCTTTAATTTGTTTTTTTTTTATGTTTGCTGTATGGGAATCAAAAACAAACAAAAAATAATTGCACTTGAATATGTCACCGACAACCTGTCGCTGGCAGTTTATTTTCGCAGTTGTGTAAGATGTGTGGTTAAGATCATCCACACCGTTGCAACGAGAGGGCAAACATTTATCATCGATCGCCATTCCGCGATGACAATTGTTTGTTATTTCTTCCGTACGCATATGAGTCATGAACCTTCTTTTTCTTCACCGGGGACAAATCTTAATTTCTCTCCACAACCGCCGACGTACGATCTCGCTGCACCGTGCCGAGAAGCTGTAGGGGGAGGGCGTGTGTTTCACTTGTGGCAGGCAGTCCGGGATTAGTGCGGAAATGTAGATCCCGAGACGAGGTGGCCTTCCCACATGACATCCGCCGAGCTGAGGTCACCCCAGGATCGGTGTGTTCTGCGGTGTGAAGGCTTTCGAAGCGATCGCTCGCGTTCCAGCCTTCCTCTCCTTCCTCTGTCTACGTCCCGTGTTGAGTGACAATTTATCGTACTTCTAACGCATATGGTTCGTCCGCGCCGCGAGACCTCGGACAAGAGTTCACGATCGGCTATGGCCGTGGAAAATTCCAGTCCGACATGCAAACCCGGGGGGATGTGTCATATTGCTGCGCCCGCAGCTGCATGCATTCCACTTGCAGACGACACAACACAGTACGTCTCGAATATCATCGGCACTCGGTACGCGTCGGGCAAACACACTGTCTAAGGTACAGCTTGTAGGTAAACAGGCGGTAGAAAGAAAAATCATTCTACCTACGCCGTGTGGGGTGTGAAACCGGTTGAGTTGGCGACAGTTGCCTGGTATCGTTTCGCAAGTGGCGATAAGACCACCATTGCAGCAAAGTCAGTGCGATCTTGGGGATGAAATGTTAGCGCGATCGTTCGAACCACCAAGTCGAAGTCGACCACGGTGTGCCTGTTATCAGCAGGACACATCTTCAGCCAAGGCGACGAACGATCGATTCGTCGCGGAGCGATAAGAAGCTGTGAGCGCTGTGTGCTATTGCGCAGAAAGTATTGAAGGAAGGGAACTGATGGAAAACAGGGATACACACAAGTCATTTACGCCAAGTTTTCTACTGCGCAACATGGGGCCGTCGAACTTTATTAGACGTTGGTGTAAAATATTTAGAAAAAATATAACAGTATTGGAAAAATATGTTCATTGCGTAGCAAAGCGAAGGTTATGGCACGATTGAAATTCGACACGCACAAGAAAGGAACAGGAAATGCAAAAGCGACAATTGAATTCTGCCAACAAACTGCCTTTGTTATCGAAAATGCAATTTGAAATTTTACGTTCGATACGAATGGTTGTTTTTCAAACTCTTCGAAGTATTTTAAAATGAAACATAATTTACTTCATTTTTTGCAAACTGTTACATTACGAAATAACCTGCCAATCATCGGAATAGGTTCACAAAATGTCATTATAAATTGCAAAACAATTCTTATCTTCATCGCTAAGGCATATCCAATTAAGTGGTTATAGTTTGAGAAAATTGCATTTCGAAACAACCTCTTGGACTTGTTTGAGATAACGCAGTAAGTAAAACGCGTAATGCAATTTACAACAGGATATTGAGTGCGATAAGAAACAAGTCATCAATATCGCGTTCGCCATGGGTTCTCCTTCCTCCGAGATGGTTTAGGGTTAATTTATGAAGTTGTGGTTTGGCTTGTTACACGCCAGACCAGCTTCTTTATTGTTAGCATCAATTTTTAGCCAGCAAAACGAGAATATACGGCCGGCTGCAGGCAAACCATGCTATGTCAAATATGCTAAACAAAAAATATCCTAAATGCAAGAAAGCTACACCCGCTCGACGCGTTCCCGGTTAGCGATATTAAGCGCCAAGATTTATGGCGTTGCTTTGCTCTCTTAAATTAGAATTTGTACAACAAAATCGTCATAAAAATCGGGCGATTTTTGTGCCACAGGATTTTTATCGTCCTACGCTGAGAGGCTTGGCTTAAAGGTGCAATCATTAAATTCAGAAGAATAAACGACAGAAAAAAAAAATAACTCGGTCAGAAGGTCAGCAGCGTTGGTAATGGCGCGATTTTGAAGCAGCTTTTTCGTAAACATCTTTAACCGAGTGCTAGGGGCATAATGATCCCGGGCATGAATGGGGCGACACACACGATAACACAATAATTAAAAAAAAAACACACACACACACACCCGTGCACACATTTGTAAAGAAAAAAAAACTGCAGGGCCACAATTTTATGCTCTGCTTCCTTTGCGATCGTTGTTATCAATCTAGATTATTTGACTGAAACAAATGTAAATATTTTCGTTGACTCCATCGTAAAACGGTTCACCGGACATACTGGCTTGTGTTAGCTCATAATTTAGGGACTGTTGAGAAAAAAAACAACATCCCAAGCGGCAACTAACCTCACCATGAGGTGACACGATGTGGGGCCCATGGTATATCAATCATGAAATCCGAAGCAAAATGTTTAATTGTCGCATACGACTTATACGTTTTTAGTCGAGGAGCTGTGTGAAACATAACAATTAATAAACTTTAACGGTGTGATGAGAACCTCGAAACATGTTACGCAATTTCCCTGTTCAAGCATTTCGATAGCAAGTGTCACCTAAAATCGACGCGATCGAGCGGATGATCCGTCAGCGTTATACATATTTTAACGGAACTAAAATCTCCCCGAATGTGAAGAATCCGTTTGATACTTCGAAGATTTCGTTTCTTCTTCAGCCATTTATCACAGCCTAATGGATCAAAACCGCACGCTCGTCGTTCATCCATGCTTCCGCTGATATTACTCCGTGTCACGGGGAGCGTTATTGATGAGCGTGATTTGCACGGGCATATAAGCACACTTTCTCGGAAAAAGATGCTGTCAAAGTAGGGGAGGTAGATGGGATGCAGCGAAAACAACCAGACGATCCTCTCTATTGCTTCGTTGTTTTGTTCTTAGAAATCACACCACATTTTTCCTTCCACAATGACGTAACCCATTCTATACTCGGGGATAGCAGGGAAAGTTAACGAGCTAAGATCAGGCTAACAAGTAAGATATACAAAAAGTACGATTCTGCAAAAAGTTTGAATAACTGTGTCTTATTCTAGGACAAACTTATCAAAAAGTTTGAATAACTGCGCCTTATTCTAGGACAAACTTATAAAGATCTCAAGCTCTGTGTTCCAGATGTCCTATTTCTGAATTTTCCGTCATTCTTAGCTATCCGGTCTCTGCATTGCAACACGTGAAATTCAGCTCGAAATAACCTTTTTTTTTTAAATATCCAGCACACAACGTCGGTGGTCGAGTTCACGTGTTTCCAAGCCGGGTGCATTCAGAGTAACGTCAACTAGGACAATCGCTTGATAGCACGCCGGCCCAGAGTGTCCATTTACCGGGAAAAATATGAGACTCCCTTGGAAGGTCGGTTGGCTCGTGCTAGGTTTCCAGTGAAGAACTGCATTCCGGTTTTACCTCAGCCTACCCTGAGGTACCCTTCCGCCACCCCCAACGGGTTGTGTCCTCTTATCAAGTTACTGTTCTTCCCAATTGGCAAGGTAGCATACTAAGGACATTCTATCATGACGCATTGAGCCATCCTGCGACTTTTCTGCTGGTACTCGCTTCTTCTCTGAAAATTACGCGACATCGATAGGCGGTGCAAACGAAAACTGACCCAGAAACACTAAGATCCATCTCAATTAAACACGATACGGCGAATGGTGATGTAGTAAAAATATCTGATACGCAGGAAACTGCCGTCGTCGCGAGGCTGTGAAAATGGTTCAAGGGAAAATCGTTCGTCAACACTTCCTTGCACGCGTTAAGCTCGCTTGCAAGAAAGAAAAAAATATACCAACCTAGAGAAAGAGAAAAATTAACGAGCAATGAATAAAAAAAGCTGCACCCGAAATATGTGTGCTAATTTTTAATTGCAAAATAATTGTTCACCCCAGCCCGGGGGAGGCATTCCGTCGATACTGCGGGCAAAAGTGCAGTCAAACCTGCTTTTTTGTAAATGAGACTTGGTGTGGTCCTCTTGTATTTATTGTACATCTGGCTGGCACCGGCAAAATTGAATAAAAAATATGTCAGGCACCCAATTTCCACCATCGACTAGACAAATTGCAGCAAGTGTCCGAATTGTGCCTGAAAACAACGGTTTTTTTTTTCTTCACACAGAGGGGCGCATTCAGAATTGTTAAAGCAAATAAATAAAAGAATTGAACTTTCATGGCGTAATTTCAACAGCCCCGTAGATATTATAAATCGATGCTTGTTGTAGGATGTTTGCTAAATTTTTGGTAATTGTTAAGTCATATAGTCATAGATATTGCAATGACTAATTCTATGATGTAATCTAACAATATTCATGATTCTTTTAAACAACTGCGTATTATTAAGAAACCTACAACATTAATGTATATGCTATTAACATATAACTTATTTTATTTAAGAAAAAAGGCAGACGGGTGCGTTATAATAATAGTTGTGATCAATTATTTTAATTTGATTTAAAACGAAACGCTTATATTTTTTAAATAATTTTCAAAATTCCGCGATTGTCAAAAAAAGTGTGCTTCCTTAAATTACCTGGACTCGTTTCTACACATTATGTTGATTTTCATCATTTATTTAAAAGATTTTGAAATGGGCGAAATCTATGAACTGTTAATGAGATTTAACAAATATTTACCAACAATTATTAAGATAAAAAAATGTGAACACTTTACATCATTCCCTGGACATGAAGACCTTCGAAACACCACCGCGTAGTGCGCAATACCAATAGTTTCGTCTTTGCGAGTCGTACGTTCTTCGGCACGCTTGAGAGTTTCAATTTAAGATTTTCCACATCCAGCTGCCGAGATGCTGGCGGTGGTCAGCAAAGTCAAGGACCAGTCGACAGGCCGAATGGCGATGTGGGCGACGGACTGCGCACACGCGAACAAAAGATCCCGCTCAGTGTACCTTCACTTCCGTAAAGGAGCGTGCTTTTCGAGCCGTTTTCCAGCCGACGAAGCGTGTCTCTGCGATGCCCGGGCTGTCCGCGCGGGTCCATTGCACCGTTCGAGCGGCCGTCGAACGGAGGCGCGCAGGTTTGTGGTGTTGACTTCAACAGGCGCATGCTAACGGCGATTGGCCCTCCATGAATGCTTCTGGGATTCTCCCAAAACCCACCCATCCTCCCCCCAAACGCTAACCGTTCACAGATGGAAATGGTTTATTTTTTTCGCCAACCGCACAGCAAGCACAAACGCGCGATTCGCAAAATCGGTCGACGTCACGAAATCACGTTGCCATTGGAGGATGCCGGTTAGAACAGTTTCTACTGGTTCGATAGGCGGTAGCCCCGACCAAAACCGATCGTCCGAATCTCGAGAATGGACCCTTCGCAACCATCGAGTAATGATGACAGCTCGACAAACGGAGAGTGATCTTTGGGAAGGACCCGCGGGGAATGTCTGAATCCACCAGGACAGAAGGATCGATTGGGGCAACTCACACACACAAAACACGTAAATTCACGCTCGCCAGAAACAGACACAGCCCCAAGAAGATCTTCGACCCGACCGCAGTGACCGCGGGCCAAGTCTAGCAGTGGCACGTAATGGGCCGCACGATTGGGAGTGATTTACGAGCGCAATTAAATCCGCAACGAAAAAGTCCACCACTACGCTGCCGTCTGTCTTGCCTTCTTCGATTCACCTTCGCAAAACATTCTCGAGAGAAGCCATTTCTTTCTTGCTCAGCACTTCGTTGCACTCGCATGGCTTTTTTTGCAGATCATCAACGGTACACACATGCAGTCGTTGCACGAGGAGGCGTTGTTTACGATTACGTAGCGCATAAGTGAGGCGCACTGCAGTGCGAAGCAAGTTCAACGAATTCTACCTCCCGCTGGTCGGCTACTTGATGGTTCAAGATTTATGGGGTCAATGTTGGGAAGATGACATAAAGAGATGGGAATGCAAGGGTCCTTTTCAGCAAGTTATCGTACACAATAAATCTTTGATTTCTTAATTTTTACTGGATTCTTAAGATCCAACAAGATCAGGCTTATCGATAATTACCTGCGTTTAAGTAGCATTTACAGGAGTAGGTTTGGTCCTTCAGACTGATTTTAAATGATGTGGGCAAAATAAAATTGATCAGGTGTTCTAGAACAAATGGTTAGGCAAGGCCTTATGTAATATTTCATGTTCGAATGTTTTCTCGACTGTTAGTTTCGTTCAAGCCTTGTTGCAAGGATTCTGAACTTTTTGAATGCCAGAATTTTCTATATGCTATCTATATGTGAAGTTTCATTCAAATTATAAGACCAAAATCAATATAATCCTCAAACGTTTTACATCCTAAGTTCGTATAAGTTTTTCAATTTCGGTTAATACAATGATTTTATTTTTTAATTTATATGCCAACAACCAATGTTCTGTTCAGTTTGATGTTCTTACTGTTTAATCTCAGCAATAATAGTTACACCTCTCAACTGTTTCTTTTTCAGAACTTACTCAGTATGCAGACGAAGATCAAGCAGGAAAATTTCAACGGATTAAGCCATCTAGGTATGTACTAACAACAACAATAGCTCATCCTTAAATTGAAAACGTTCGATTGGAGCTTCTTAATATGTATTAATTGAGCTTAACCAACTAAATCAGTATCATTATTTAATACGAAAGATTGGTTGAGAAATTACGTCAACTGCGATTGCAGTAATAGCCTTATCTATTTCTCACACACCCTGGCGACCGGGAAACGCTCTGCCCTTCTGATTCTACGTGTTCCTTTCTTGCCGTCGAAGAAATCGGTGCCAAGCCCCGCGTGACTTCGAACTGGGTTTCTCGGGCAAAAAAGCTTAACAACTGCTGGAATCAATCGATCCCCGCGAGAGCATAGTATCAGTTGTATCAACGGGTTCCTGCCCAAGGAGACAGCTTTAGTTCTCCGTTCGGATTTGCCATTGACACCGCAGTGACGGGCAAAGTGGAGCATCGGACATGCACGCCCGCCACTCTGACACCGTATGTGTTGGGTCATTCCAAAGAGAAATGAAGCTATCAGGCCTCGCGCTGACCCACGGTGCCCTTTTTCCAATCGACGCTTATCAACGCGCGCTGACGTTCGCTTCCCTCGACGGCGTGGAGGACTTCTGTGGAACGGCAAAAATTGAAAAATATGAACCACCACCATCACCACAGTTCAAGTCACATTTGTTGCGTAAAGCGAAGATCATTTATAGTCCAGGCTCATTGGAATGCAATGGAGTCATCTTTCTCGTGTTCGTTACCGCAACTTGTGGACTTTCGGAACGAAAACGTACACGCGCGCCTACAGATACTACGTTTTACCATCCAGTTGATAACACCCTTGACACGTCAGGCGTTTTTCGAAGATCGGAAAACGCTCGTTCCGTTGCGCCGTGTGCTGGGATCGTGTTGCGTCTCGGGGTCAATCATCCGTAGAACATCTTCACACACTCGCTAACGATGCATTGATTTCAGATATCTATCACCCCCTTGCTGTATCGCTGCCGGCCTACGAACAGGTGAAGTCATCCTCGCCCTCCTCTATCCAGCACATACCAACCGTAATCGAGCGGCTTCAGGATGAAACGGGTGGCTCCCCGGACCACCAACAGCAACACCAGGTGCAACACCAGCACCATCATCAGCACCAGCAGCAACAGCAGCAGCAGCACCAGCAAGACCAACAGCTCCACCATAGCGTTGGTACGTTGGCGCTCTCGTCCAAACTCTCCACGCAAGGGGCGGACGAACTTCCGAGCAACAGCCTGGTGCCGGACGATTTACGCGGGGACCAGGTACCGACGACAATTCCCCAATCAATTGCCACCACCAACAACAACAACACCCACACACCGAATCAGAACCAAAGTGGTGGCAACCAGGGCGCCTCCAACTCGTCCACCAGCAATGGGGGCACCATATCGACGGTTAGCAACGGCGCTGGGAGCAACAACACTAGCAGCAGGTAGGTTAGAGGCGTCAAGATTTGGGGGAGAGTTTTTCTGGAATCTCTGGCAAATCCCGGAAAAAAACATCTAAAATCAAAGCCGCTAGCCGATCAGCCACATTAACCTGAGTCACGCGATAGTCTGTCCACGTATGATTGCAGCTCCACGACGAGTCCCACCGGAAGCCGGAGCTCGAGCGTCAAGCCTCCTTATAGCTACGTGGCCCTGATAGCGATGGCGATACAGGTTAGTAGCCAAAGAAATTATGATTTACAAATAGAGTTGACTGTTGTTATGTTGAACCAATTTTATAAAAATATTTTGGATTTCATTGGGAAATTTCGTTTAAAAGAGGCTTAACTTACGGAACTTACACCTCGCAATATTTAGTGATTTTCTATCACCAGCTTCATAGAAGTTCCCTGTTAAATTTCCTTTTTTTTATTTCGTCTTTTAAAGATACAGGAGAAGTGCCAAATGAGCAGTAATCCTTACCTTTTTGTTATAAGAATATGAGGATTTTTTTTAAAGTAATTAACTTCCCTTTTAAGAACACTTAGGACTGAAGATATTTTCACTGACAGGTGGCCAGTTGTGCCTTTATTCAGCATTGCACTTATCTGTATGTTTGAACTTTAACTTTTTTTTAAGCGAAAGAAAAAAAATTATACGACTTACGAATATATTTTTATGTGTTATACCATGCAGATTTATGTAGAAAAATGATCTTGTCTTGCCTGATTCATAGCAGCTATATGATGTATCGTTCCTATCATATATGAGCTCAGGTCATCACCTTGCAACACGTATGCAGTTTATCTTTCTTTGCCGTGCATTCTTCGAATGATCCATGCCCTTTTTTTCGTGTGCATAAATGACAAATTTTCACAGGTCCTGTAGACAATCAGAATGATTGTTCGCGTTTGACTAATTACCCATTTCCATTATTCGCCTTGGGCTCTGCGTGAAATGCATACCTGGTGATGTATTCCTTTGGTGGCGCTTGCAATCCGTCTAGTAAGACGCGAGTGTCAACCGTTGCTATCCCGGCATCCATTACCATCATATCTCGACGATGTTCTTTTGCCAGCAAGGGGTTCATTCATGTGTGGGTGCTGCTAAGGGGAAGCTAGTCCTCAATTAACCTGCCTGAGTGATGGCAGTGGGGTACATTAGCCCGCCAACGGTACCATTTTTGGACGGGAACGCTGTTTACTAATCGCCATTTAATCCACACGGCCGAGAAGTGGGATGGGAGATGAGCACCAGGTTCTTCGATCGCGCAGAGATCGTCGCATTGGGACTTCGGAAAATGGGCGCAGTTATGAACGCATCTCTTCTGGGTTTATATTTATCATCGAAGTTTTCACCGAAAACTCGTGCCGTCGGTGAGCCAATTGCGTAGGACGAGTGGAAGGCAGGTTAAATTTTTTTTTGTGGAATAAGAATTACGTGTTTTTTTTAAATAGCTTCACATGTCGTCGTTATTCCACATAATTTACAAGAGCAATGTCTAATAATATTCACCATCTTATTATCACGACAAATACAATGCATTGCCGTAATACATCACGTGGATTTGAAGGCAGTTAGCCCTGGGTGGAGATTGATAATGCTTATGTAAAGAACATTCGGTTAAGTTTGAGATTAATGGACGAATTAATGGAAAAATTATTATATCTTCCTTGCATGATAGATTCGGAAGTATAAGTTAACTGATTAGTCCCATTCGGGGTTTTTCGTTCACAGAATTCCCACCCGAAACGAGCGACCCTGAGCGAGATCTACACCTACATCACCACACGATTTCCATACTACGAGAAGAACAAGAAGGGCTGGCAGAACTCGATCCGCCACAACCTGAGCCTAAACGAGTGCTTCGTGAAGATCCCGCGAGAGGGTGGTGGCGAGCGAAAGGGCAACTACTGGACGCTGGATCCGCAGTACGAGGACATGTTCGAGAACGGCAACTACAAGCGACGCCGGCGGATGAAGCGCCCGTACCGAACCAGCCACTACTCGAAGATGTTCCCCGATCCGTACGTGGCCAATCCCGGCAACTTCGGGCACCGGCCAGTGTTCACGCAGAACCCGTACCAGACCTATCCGCGATATGATGCCGGGTTAGTTGACCTTTTTCGGCTGTACCCCAACATACGATCCAATATCACAACGACCCCTACTTTTTGTCTTACCTCTCCCCCATATCCCCCCCTAGGGCACCCTGGATGCCGCCAACGCAGCTGAGCAGCTACACGTCCTGTTCCGGCCGGACCAACTACTCCTACTCGGCACCGGTGAGTTAGCGCCGGTCTGCGCCGGCCGCACTCCTCGTGAAGACGAGCGAGAAGTCTTCAACCACCTTTTATCTAGTATAATTTTTCACAGCTCCAGCAAACGGTTCAGCCGGTGACGATCAACACCTACGGCTCGTCGGCAACGATGAATTTGGGTAAGATTCCATTTACGAGCCCTTTCGTCGCGACAGTGGAGGTGTTTTAACCTTGGGGTTTGCTTCCATTTTCTCGACAGATACCTTCGCCGTGTCGGGCAGCACCACACCTCCCTGCGCTCGTCGCTTCGAGCCGCACTACACCCACTACACCTGGGACACAAACCGTAAGTGTGCCTTATTTTTTACATTTCTATAACTGCTTAGAAACAACAGCAATTTTTTTATCAAATATGTTAGAGTACACCCACAGTTTAAAGGGTTTGATAGTAAATGTAAAGTAATCGTGCAAGGTGACTCTTCATGACTAGTCAGTCAAATTTTAAAATGTCTTAAGTTGAGAGAAGTTTGAATCGGATACCTTTCCTTAAGATCGTTAGTTCATAATAGCTGTTCAGAATAATGTTCATAATGTTGCCCAAAGGCTTTTGCAAGTTTAGGATTCTTTATGGTTTAAAGCGATACTCTACTATTTCTTCTATAATAACACTATTACAATAATTCATAGATTTAATATCCAACTATTTCCGGAAAACAAGAAGGAAACAATATTCCTCGGCAATCGATGGAACATGGCTGGTAATTCCCAGATGACTTGAATTGATTAACACCAGCATACGTTTTTGCTTTGTTTTTCTCCGTTTTGTACCATGCAACCATACCCCTTCCCTCCGCGCAGTACCCCTGGCGGTGAAGGAAGAGTCGCCCAACCAGATGAGCGTCACCTCGACGCAGCAGAATACCTTCCAGAAGGCCTATCTACCCCAACCATAACAGCTAGTGGACCCCGGAGGAGCAACGGGTGGCTCGTCATCTCGCAGCCTGGTGCACAGCCTCTGGCAAATGTCCACCTTCCGTCGGCAGCTGCTGATGGGGGAGTCTTCGGACAGATACTCCAACGCGATCAGATCGGACTGATCGACACTGGAGCATCGCCGTGATAACGCATTCTTTCTCCTTTATTTGTTGTCGGCACAAAACAGCCTCCAAGATGCAGGTAAAAGGGATTTGTATTGTTTGAAATGTTTTGTAAAAACTGAAACAGGAAAACGAGTAGCTACTAGAAAGTGTGGTGGAAGAGGAGATATGAAAAACAGAACATATCATATTTTATTGTACTGTCTCAAAAAATGGCCGTTCTCAAGTACTTGTCCAACAGGATGCCCTCTGCATGCCGATAAGCTAGTTAAAAAAGATGATCTTTCGCTCGTTGGCTATCTGCAAATGTAAAGTTTACTTGTCTAAAGTTTAGGTTCATATGAAGCCCTTCACATCAAGCCTACAATACAATTTATAATGCCCAAATTTCAAATTTACCATCAAATAAGAATATTTACCATCGAATAAAGAAACCGTTATCTGTAGATCGAGATAGATAAAGAACGGAAGAACTAACTTTTAAATGGCGCATTCGTTTGAGACAGTGTAACATGGTAAATAACAAAAATTGTAAAATGAGAATGATGTTTTTATTTATTAACTTAAAGGGAAAAATCATTTTACGATAAACATATATATACACACACACACACAAACACACACACACACACACATACACACACACACACACACACTTAAATGACATATGGTAGAAAATTAGGATGTAATGGAGTAATCTCTAGTATCTACATATCTTCCCCTAGACCGTTAGTTGCACTTTGAGCTTAACATTGCAGAGACGAAGATTTTTTTCGACATACGTAAAGAGGAAAACATACATTTTCCGTCCAAATTGATTGAATATGTTTCGATTTCGTTAATTTTAAATATGAGGCAAAATAACTTGTAAACTCTAAGCAGATTTAGGGACTTCATAAAAAAGTTTGTACAGAGACAGCCGTGAACGTCGGGACATTATGTAAAATAAAGAATAAACGAATAAATAACTACTCGATCATTGCTGTACGTTTTGTTACATGCTTAATGCTGTGCTGGTTTTTATTTTTCTTCTCTAAGGCGAGATGAAATGAAAATACACCAACAAATTAAACCCCTTTTCCCCTCAACCCACTCGATTAACCCCTTTCGCGAGGTCTCAGCTGCACTCATCAATATGCGACCCCGTGCACCTTCGTAGATCATCTCGCGAGGCGCGGTGCAGCTCAACGCGTCTCGAGGGCGATTAATTTCCGAAGAAATGATTATTAATCGTAAAACTGTCGTCCGGCTGTCGTCGGCAAATTTTGTCATAATTTCCGACACTCCGCGAGATGATCGCGTCCGGACGCATATTGCGGCTGGCGTGCAAGTGCAAACGTAAGCTGCAAACTTACGCAAACCGACTCGCCGATCTCGCCGAAGAAGGAACGGTTTTGTTCGAGATGAAAAATTGCACTTTAAGCGCTTTTGATCGTGACTACGGGCGGGTTTTGGTGGCGGTCGGCGGAGGGCAAAAGGCGGCTGCCAGTGTGTGTGCGTGTGTGTGAGGGCCGGCTGGCTGGCTGCTGTACTCGGAGTTGCCAATTGACACCACCACCGCAACCCCTGCTTTTGTACGGTTCCGTTCGTCTCCTCTGCTCCTCCGAAAATACCCAATCGATCGTCTCGCGTTCGTCTCGCGGGTCGAGCATTATGAGTTTATGAGGACTCCGCTCCTATCCTCCGCCTGGAGGAAGCAATCGGACACCGACAAATGGGCGGCCTGGAAGAAGGCGCAACTGCAGAAAGCGAACAGAAGCCGTGCAACTAGAGATGCTGCCGTGCGGCGTACGAAACATGCTTAAGTCATGATTTATGCGGCGAACGAGTTGCCGCTGGGGATCCAATTTCATCTCCATGGATTTGGGCTGACCCGGGCCCAGAGGAGCAGACGATGAAGACGTTTGCTACCGACGACGACGCTTCGCGTTGTGATGCTTCAATACTTTATTTTCGTAACGCCATCGGGCGAGCCGTGGTGATTATTCTTCACGGGCTACCAAATTTATCAATTACATTGGGTAATATGTTGCAAATTATTTTAGGATTTTATGTTTTTTAATTCTTGTTTCTCATATACTTAAACATCCGCTTCCTGATATGTTATATAACCGTTAATTCTTTCTTTACTATTGGAGATTTATAAGAAATTTTACCTGTTTGAATTCATTTAACTAATACTGAAAAATTGAAACGCATTTGGCTATTGAAACAATAATATTCTAAAACGTGCAAGAACAAGGAAAACGAATGATTATTTAATTTAACATTGTGTATTACTATCAAACCTCGGACATACCAACAGACTAAAAAAACGCTTTTAAACTAGAAATCTCTGAGATGCACGGTACACATTTGACCTGTCTAACGATTATTACCTTCAAACACAGAACAGCATGTAGCAAAAAGATTTATGCGCCTGTGGAAGCATGAGAACAACCTACAGTGGTACAAACAAATAAGATGTGCAGAGACCGGTCGGAATAGCTTTATTTAACTCATGTTTTTCACGAAGGAAATGTACATTTCGTACAATAGATTTCCTATTAAATGAATGTTCACACGTTCTAATTATATTGATAAACGCAAAAAAGTTCTCACATCTTTTGACAGCGGTGGGATTCGAACCCACGCCATTTCTGACTGGTGCCTAAAACCAGCGCCTTAGACCGCTCGGCCACGCTGCCTTCCGGAGCATCGCAATGCCCAAACGCGTACAGATTTTATCGTCAGCTAGTATAAAACGGAAATATTACGTAACTTTTTCATAATTGTGGGAGAAAGTGTTTGGTTATATTATTAAACTCCCATTAGTTGTGTTTGTCTTACGTATCGATAATACACAAGGAAGAATTTTGGTTTTTATTTTAGGATTAAACTGGAACTGACAAAGATGACAAAAGCATTTAATAAAGATTTTAACCACGGCTTGTTACGAACTGCGCTCGTGTAGGTTGCATGTGACATCCCTATAAATTACTAAAGTGTGTTCGATAAATCCATCCCAGACGGAAAAAAAATGTTATATGAAACACTACTAATTAAGGTGCATAATAGTTCCTTAGAAATGCAGCTTTTATCGTTGGTCCTGCGTCGCTTAGTGGAACCATCAAGCCACTCATGCACAAGCACCCCATTAGTCAAGCTCGGGAATATGCCACAAACGAACAAGCTGCAGTTGATCCAAAAGACCGCTCCTGTGATCACTTCTCATAATCGTGCCAGTAACGTTTTCATCCTCATCCACAGTTCGAAAGAAAAAAACACAACGAAGGCACTGTGATTTTACTCGATCTTCCCCGGCCGCCAAAGGCCCCAATCGGATCCGATGCATAGGATAATAACCCCCTAACGAATTAACACTCGCATGATGGATGGCAAAGTGACAAACATTTAATAATATTTAAGTTGTTTGGTATTTTTACACTCGGAGCCGGAGAAACAAAACAAACAAATTAGCCCTCCCCCTTCGGTGTATTCCTTCCATGCGTTGGTGCTCGGTGCATTTTTCCTACCCATGCCGGTACGGTACCGTCACAATGCTCTTTAAACACTCTGTTTCCATTTTCACAACACCAAACCAACTGCAGTCGACGGCTGGTGGCCTTCTGAAGATGAAATATTGCCACGCCTCGAGCCTCCGGAGTTGCCTACCAAAACCCCTTGAAAATGCATTTTCCCAATTGTCCCAATTCCCCTCGGGGGAAAAACGATCGCTGCGTCCACGAATTCGGTGATGAAACGGATGAAGAAACGAGGTGGTGCCACAAATGACGTACGACGCGTTTTTCGACCGGGCGGAAAAATAACTTGTCTGTGGGTGAGTGGAAAGGTGGGAAAAGTTCCTCGGAAAACTTTCAAGGCCCAAGACGAGTTTCGACCTGCACATCTCTCACCGACGGTGCGAGTGACGACTACGTTTAACGCGCGCGAACACGTGTTTTCATAAATGCATGTAATTTATTTCTGTCTCCTGTTCCGGCTGGTTTCCGACCGTTCCGGAGGAGAATTTTGAACCGGAACCGAAAGGGCTAGTGTTGAGTGGCGGGATTTTATTTTTCCGATCGACAACCTGGAATACTCACAACCAAAATCCATTGTCGATAATGTTGGTAAAGTATGGGAAGAGTTGGTCAGGGGAGCAATGTTTGGAACTTGTCGTTTCGGATGAGACACGTGATCGTGTCGGTGGCTTTGAGGATTTCACTTATGATAAATTGACCAATGTATGGAAAGTGGCTTCAAGGCTTGAGGCGTCAGCAAAGGTGATTATGATAGTTTATGAGTGCAAAGAACATTTGAACATGGTATGGAATACTTATATCCCCGCATGAATACCATGCCTTGCATATTATCTTAATAAAATTAATTACATTGTAAATGCCACCAAAGCATGTTTGTTACCCAACATTATCCAAAGAAACATCAGTTAAGCAGCGATTGCTTGTAATTGGCACTTAATTAGCATTTTAAATTGTTTACTGTCTTCGGTGTGCAGCAAAACATCGTGCCCTGAATAGAGAAAACAAACCCTGCGGAAGTGCAAATCATCTTACAGGATTGCTAGACCTCGTATGGGGTAGACCTCGTTCTATCATTTGATTAGTGAATGACCGCTTTTAAATCATCAAAGAATTCCAAATCTGAATCCGAAGCGATTGTTCTCGAGCGTTAACTAAGCAAGTCTGGCAGTTAAACTTGCAAAAAATTAAGAAAAGAACCGAACCAAAAACTAGGTACTCGCTTTGTTGACAAGAGAGTTGGCAAGAGAGCAACATTCCGGGCTGCTTACCGTTGATATGAATATTATAGCCTGGAAACTAAAAAGGAATTTTGTTTCAATCTCGCAAACCTGTCGAAGCAGCTTTATTATGCCAGGGAAGACCATTGGCATCACGCTAAATTTTCTAGCGAAAGCAAAAATAATTTTAAACGATCAAATTGGTCACCATCAAATTCCATAAAATGCTACAGAACCAACATCTTAACAGTGATGATTAGTTGAGATTCCGTCATGGTGTAGGGGTGCGTCAGGGCAGCAGGAGTAAATAATTACACTGTATTGGTATTGAATAATGAAATGTGTAAAATGTATTTTCAAAGACAATTTGTGTGCCAGGGCAGAGGAAACAGGATTGCCAGCAACACACATTTTACAGCAGGAAACCGCAAAGAAACACGCCTAAATTCTAAGCCTTGGCTCATGTATAATACTCCAATACAACTTAATTTGCTTCATCAAATAATTATTTTCGGTTTTTTTAAATACAAGTAATCCAATCCCATTTAACTTTTCAAGCCTAATGACACAATGTTCACACTTTAAGGATCAAACTCAATTCATACTTCGAAGCCTCTGCTGTACATTTCGAGACATACACCGCCACCGTCATGTTGATCAAATGGAAACAACGCGATCTTGACCGATCGACCATGAGGTGACGGTAGAATCGCTTCCAGTACACGAGGGAAACGGACATGAGGCGGCAAAGATGCTTCGATCTGTGATAACCTTTTTCGCTAGAGACCTTCGCCACGCCATATAGCGCCATAAGGACGATCGCATCCGTTTGGCCGTTGCCCGTCTAGAAGATATGCGTCAACGTTGCCGAACCACGGGGCTAATTCCAACGAGAGCTAATGCTGCTGCCGCTGCTGCTGCTACCGACTCGAGATGGCTGATAAGGAACGGCTGCAGATAGGATTCTTCATGATGCGAGGAATGAGACCGTGGCAATTGTGTGCACCATCGTGATCGATCGATGAGATTCCCAGGAAATTGTTTAGATGAAATTTTTACGTGGGTAAATTGCATCATGCATTTCATCCGAAATAATTTTTTTACGAACCCTTCAAATGACGCAATATGCAAATAGTAAAATCAATAAAATATGTGCCTATAATGTCTACAGTGTTAATGCCAGTACAGACGAATAATTTCTGCCATGCAACAGAATCTTATGGTCATGTTCCTGTACGACGGCGTAGGACGAATCATTCCTCAGAAAATCGACGCTGTGCTTGTTTACATAATTTAAAAGTAAATTTCTATCTTTGACCACAGAAACATAACAAAACAAAAATGTGAACTGCGGAAAATTAGAGTACAGAAAACAGATTACATTAGTTAGAGCTTTTCGGTAGACGATGGCTAGCAAACTATAACATCTACTTGATCTGTAATTAATCCGAGAGGAGACGTTATTCGTCGCAAAATGACATTGTGACGGACTTCCCCGGGGCAGTGGATTGCAGTAACAGGACTGCTGACGCAAAGGATACCGGAAAAGCGTCCCGTGGCACTCGATCCACAAACAAATCAGTCAACGACAGCTACAAGGCTCAGCTCATTAAACCAGGCGACCGTGAAAGGGAGGGAGAGAAAAAGAACACCCAAGCGATGTCCCTTGAACCATGTGATGCATCTCCGGGCGAACGCGTTTGTCCATTTCACGGACTTATCTGCAGCTAAGATCGAGTGTTTAGCAAAACACATCGCAAAATCGCAACGCGATCGGTTGCAGTGTCCTGTGTCTATCAAAACATGCATCTCGGAAAATGTACCTCCCGTTCTCTCATTCATCATTCCTTCGTCGACTTTCACGAGCTGATTTGTGCCCGAAGCATCAGGGCGAACAAAATAACAACCCATTAATTACTGCCACCGAAGCTCGCGTCCGCTACGATAAGGCGCAGAAAAATCGGATTGACTGATCAATGCACGGGTTAGGATTGCATTTTGCTCATCTGATATGGACTGCCGTTGTTATCAGTCTTGACTGGTTAAGCCCAGGGAGAAAAGACTTCGGTGCAGCAGCTAAAGTGCATCGACAACGATTTAATTCCCGCTAACTCTATCATGGCTTTCAGTGCACGTGCCGTAAGATGGTTGGAAGCTTTCATTTTATTTATAATAATCTAGTAAAATTTCATTAAAATTTAGTTAAAGCAACTTAAGTTTATAAGCACCGATTGTATTACTCCTACGACTGCTTGCGAGAAATGAAAGATTTTTTGTTTCTTGGGTACCGAAATGTTTTATAATATTTTTTGCGGCAGGCACTAGTCGGCACAAAAGCCTAGCTTAACTAACCGTATTTTTTCGTCAGATTAGATATTCTAATTATGCGTAATACAGAACTATCAAATCAAACTGATAAATCATCAAGAATAAGAATAAATAAAATCAGCTTGCATCACGAATAATTGTGCTTGATCCTAATATCAATATTATTATAGATTTATAGGGAAAAGCAATTTAAAAAATAATGCAACAACATTTTTTTTCTCATCTTACTGTATGCGAAATACCTTTAAAATATCAACAGGAACAATGAACTCCCCACACAGGATCATTGGACAAAGTCCGAGGTCGAACAAGAGCACATTAACGACGAAAGGCTAAAGCTAAACGACGATAAGTAATGTCCGGAGCTCAATCCAAGCGGGCCCTCCAATGATCCCTTGTGGTCGCAGATTTGCACGCCACAATGAAACTCGATATAAATAAAAGGAATATGTTTATAAACATTCTACTTCTCGGTGGGTGTCGGGTGGTCATGTGGTTGCGTGGTTTTCTAGCCATCTTTTCACTTTCCCGCAACAAGCAAAACCACCAGAGACGCATGATGAAGCTGTTGCACTTTTCGGTTTTGGCTGGAATACAATAAATCTATTCTACGAGTTATACGTTGGCATCCTTTCTGTGGATTTTTAAGTGTAAACTCGTTTCATAGCTTAAACATTTAGTAAGCTTTATTTAGTTCTTAGGCTTTAATATTTAATAAGGTAGATGTTAGGAAGTGTTTGTGGTTTTTGTTTGCATAAAAATTAGTAATTCATTATTCCAGTATTAAAGTTTCATTCTTGTGCAATACAGCATACCTTTCTAAATTTGGGCTTCGATCCAAATTTATTTTTCATTTATCCGCTACGATAACAAACCTATAAATTTTTCTAATCCCCTTCTGTCGGCATTCCGAGTAATGTAGTCATAGCGCTGTCATACGGACAGCGCCCGAAAGCCGAGAATAAATGTTCTGTCATATGAAAACAGTAGTACAGAAACAAACTCCGGATCTTCGGAAAGAACATTTGTCCGATTGAGCATACTCTAAATCCCTCCGCTGCCATCCAGCAGTGGTTGTTTTGGGTAGTGTCCTATCGTTGTCTTAATAGCGGAAGTCGCAAAGATAGATTCGGTTAGACATGCAAAACATAACCGAACGGAACACGGACAGTTGTCGTGGATTTCGCAACAGACTTGGTACAAGTTGCCATTGAGTGCATCATTTTTCATGAAGATTTGAATGATGTAATGTAATGAATTTACCAGAACTAATATACCAGCAAATATAGACGCCTTTGCAAACAATAAGAGTTTCAATTGTGTTTGTTTCAAAAAGCACAATAAACTGTCAAACAAGCAAGTTATGATCTTAAAACTAAGGATTCTCCTGAAAGGGGGATACCATAATATACAAAACACATTAAACATTCCCGAAAATTTACCTAGTCGATGGGAAGTTGGAGGCCGGCTTGGCCTCCTCAGTGCGCCAAAATACGTCCTAGTGGAAATAAAAATATTTTACCTAAACTGTCATCGGCCACTCGATGTCGGCTAAATTATGTTTGCCTTAGCGGCCTCGTCATCACCTCATCTTGTCGCTGGCCGCACGTAGCGATCGGCGGCTGATACGACGGCTCCCGAAATGTGCTTGTTTATAAATATTCTCGATTTTGTTTGGTAAACTTTTTCGGCATGTTTACCAATTTTGTTCGAAGTACATCGCTGGTGGCGCCCGGCGTTGTCACGAGCTCGAGGTACTCCGCAAGATTACGATTTAGTATGATTCACTGACGCAAAAGAGTGGAATATGGTTTGGAAGTAAAGGTTATTCCCTACAGTACGTCCTGTACTTAACATCCCCCGGATAGTGGGGATAAGGGTAATAACGACGATAACGAATGACACCATGGACACAATACGAGATTGCTTGTTCAATTTGCTTGGTATCAATTAGGTAGCATTATCCTAGGGCGACCATTACAAACTGTACAAAAATGTCTATTCCTGAAAAATGCGGCTCACTAAACAAAAGAAATGTATACTACTTGTTCATGTGTACCGCATGGTAAACTAATGAAACAATTCGCTTCAATTCACTTTCATCCAAGCACAATCAACTCTTACTTGCTTACTAAATAGTGCCGTACCTGCGCTTGTTTACTACGGCTGGGAAAAGTTGTACAAAAATATGTAATTATTATTATTTTGCATTCACAACTCCTTCGGGGCCCAGACCTCACGATCCAATTCGGAAGTGTGCGCGAGATTGTAGTGAAACGCTAATGAGGATGTCTACATATTTTGAAAAACATAAAACTGAAGCTGAACGAATTCCAAAACGGAAGGCATCTTGGCACTTACCGTTTGCTCACGATGCCAGTCGAGCGCACCCCTGCGATGGGTATTCTGCTAACAACTGGTCTGCCGCTCGGTGGCTGCTGCTGACAAATGTTTGTAAATTATTTCAACTTTATTTTTTGTTTACTATGCTCGACGAGGCGACCAACTGTGCTGTGGTGTTGTGCTGTTTGTGTTTTTGGGAAGATTGTTTGTGTCAACCGTGCGGAGGTTGGGCGAGGTTATGGCCAATATTTCACGATTGTCAACGGGCGGTTTGCTAAGGGCTCCCAGGTCATGTTGCGATTGATCAATCACCCCGACTTAGTGAGTTTTGAAATGTATCTGCAAATACCTATTTTATGATTTAGAACTACAGAGCTCAAAAAATAAAAACTGAATCAGAAAGCAGTACCGCAGAAATGTAGACTGGAAGGAAAACCAGTACGAAAATCGTTACTCTTGCTCTTTTGCCATTTTAAAAATATTCAAACGCCTCTTCGATGCAGCTCAAATGAAAAAGTGAAGTTTAAAAAAATATGTTCGTAGTGGATGTTATTTGCCGAACACATTTTTTATTCATAGGATTAATATAAAAGAACTGGAAAGAACATTACATAAATTTAATACTTTTGGAAAAAAATCAGTAGTAAAATATTATTACATTTTGAAGCAAACAGCAAATTGAATTCATTCCATCTTGAAATGGAAATTCAAATTTATTCAAACGCTAGTGACATCTATATGTCAATAATGTTGTCCAAGTTTGCGTTTCCATGAAAACGCATGAATACTCGACATGCTACTGAACAAATCGAACAGCTCTCAGTCAGAGCCTCTGGCTGCACCATAAGTAAGGTGGTGATTTTGTCAGAAATTAAATCACAATATTTAATGATACACAGGCCCGTAATAAAATTCTCAAATACCGAGCAAATTCACAATCATGCGCGTACGATTTGAACGTGACGAGTATCTGGCTGTCATTAGTGTCAATCTGTCACGTTTCTGGTCTCGCAGATGTGGACGTAAACAGCCGGCGCTTCACGGTAGATTCTTTTTTATGAGAATCGGAAATAAAGTTTTATGCCAGACATCTGTTCTGTTTCGCGTGCTGATTTGTTGGTGAAAATTGTTCCAACGAACTGTGGTGGATGTAATTCGTAAATGTCTACTCAGCTTTTTTACTCCCTCAGTAGATTAGTGTTCCCTAGAACCGGACCAGTGCGAATCACCCTCGGATCCACCGCAAAACCCCTTGCCAACGTTCCACTCGTTAGCAGTACGCTCGTGCAAAGTTTTTCCGCATTTCATCATCCGTGCCTGCAATATCAACGGGAGCAGAACCGTCGGTACTTAGCCACCGCCGCCAGTGCAAACGAGGGACAGCGAAAGCCTTTTAATTGGGGATCCAATAAGAAGCACCGGGACGTGAAGCTACGCCTCCAGCTGCTAGAAAACATGACCGACCCCAAGATTGAGGCAGTACTTGCCCCGCTGCGGGAATCCGTGAAGGAACAGGTGGGCAATGGTAGGAATTATGCCCTGTGGTTTCCCATTAATCAACTTTCTTCTCACTTTCACCAACTAGGGTGATCTGGTACGAAAGCTGAAAAGTGAAGGGGCGCCGGAGATTGATGTGAAAAAGGCAGTCAATGAGCTGAAGGCGCGTAAGAAGATCTTGGAAGACCGTGAGCTCAGCCTGGCACCGCAGGTTGCCAGCTTTGACCGGGCACGGATGGAAGACCTACTAAAGCGTCGCTTCTTCTACGACCAAAGCTTCGCCATATACGGCGGCATTACCGGGCAGTATGACTTCGGCCCGATGGGATGCGCACTCAAGTCGAACATGATCAACACCTGGCGCCAGTTTTTCGTGCTCGAGGAGCAAATGCTCGAGGTGGATTGCTCGATCCTAACGCCCGAGCCGGTTCTCAAGGCATCGGGCCACGTAGACCGTTTTGCCGATCTCATGACCAAGGATGTCAAGAATGGCGAGTGTTTTCGATTGGATCACCTAATCAAGAACCACCTGGAGAAGCTAGCCGCTGCGAAGGACGCCACCGCGCAGTTGAAGGACGAGTGTACCGACATCGTGATCAAGCTGGACGGCATGACGAAAGACGAGATGGCCGCGATCATGCGCAAGTACGCCATGAAGTCACCGATCACCGGGAACGAACTGACGGAACCGATCGAGTTCAACCTGATGTTCGGCACGCAGATCGGACCCACCGGTTTGGTGAAGGGTTTCCTCCGGCCTGAGACAGCCCAGGGAATTTTCGTCAACTTCAAGCGTCTGCTCGAGTTCAACCAGGGCCGATTACCTTTCGCCGCCGCGCAAATTGGCAATAGTTTCCGGAATGAAATTTCTCCCCGGTCCGGGCTGATTCGCGTGCGCGAGTTTACGATGTGCGAAATCGAGCACTTCTGCGACCCGCTGGCGAAAGACCATCCCAAGTTTGAGAACGTGTCGGACACGGTCATGACACTCTACTCCGCCTGTAATCAGATGGACGGCAAGAGCGCTCAGCAGATTCCCATTGGTGAGGCCGTGGCCAGCGGGCTCGTAGCGAACCAGACACTCGGCTACTTCATGGCTCGCATCCAGATGTTCCTGCATCGAATCGGCATCCTGCCGGAGCGTTTGCGCTTCCGGCAGCACATGGGCAACGAGATGGCGCACTACGCATGCGACTGCTGGGACGCCGAATGTCTCACTAGCTACGGGTGGATCGAATGCGTCGGTTGTGCCGATCGTTCCGCTTACGATCTGACGCAGCACACGAAGGCGACGGGTGTGCGACTGGTGGCGGAAAAGGCACTGCCATCCCCGCGGACGGTTGAGGTGACGGAGGTGGTACCGAACAAGGCCACCCTCGGGAAGGCATTCAGGAAGGAGTCGAAGGGAATTATGGAGGCGCTGGCGCGGTTAAGCTTGGAGGAGGTGGCTGACATCGGCAAGAGTCTCGCCGCGACTGGAGAGTACAAGTTGCGACTTGCCGACGGTGGGCCGGAAGTGAAGCTTACGAATGATCTGATAGCGGTGAAGACGTCCTCAAAGACGGAGCACGTGGAGGAAATCACACCGAGCGTGATTGAGCCTTCGTTCGGCATCGGACGCATCATGTACTCGTTGCTGGAACACAGCTTCCGCATGCGGGAAGGCGATGAGCAGCGTAGCTACTTCTCGCTGCCACCGGTTGTGGCGCCAATCAAGTGCTCCGTGTTGCCGCTGAGCGGCAATGTCGAATTTACGCCGTTTGTGAAGAAGCTATGTAAGAAAATGGACATTTTCTCCTGTTCTGTTTTCTGTTGGTCTAACCGTGCATAACCTTCTTTTTCAGCGTCGGCCCTCACGTCGGTGGATGTTTCGCACAAGGTGGACGATTCCAGCGGTTCGATCGGCCGGCGTTACGCGCGTACGGATGAGATTGCAATCCCGTACGGCATTACAATCGATTTCGATACGCTCAAAGAACCGCACACGGTAACGCTACGTGAACGCGACTCAATGAAGCAGATTCGAATCGGGGTAAGTTGATCCTGATATATTTCGCTTTGTTTACTGGAAACATCGAAGCATCACTAATAACCTTCCGCTTTCTTTGTCTTTCAGCTCGATGAAGTTGCCAATACTATCCGTGATCTTGCTACTGGACGCAGCAGCTGGGCGGAAGTGGAGCAAAAGTATCCGAAATTCGAGCAGCAGGAAGCTCCCGCTAAGTAAGCCTCTAATTGATACTGGAAACGGCATAATACTAAGATGGAAAAAGTCTACCGCTCGCGAATGCTGATCAACTGACGGTTGATCAATTGAATGCATTTCTCTTGTTTGCTCCACTGCATTATTGCTTGGACACAATAATTACATAGCTCTCGAGAGGTTTGTTTTTGGCAAGACACTTACAATAAAATAACTTATGTGATGCTTCAATCGCTTGTGTTGATGATGAATTAAATGAAAGAAAATTGGTAGTAATATCAAATACGGGGTAAAAAGATATCAATAATGTGACAGGAAAAAACAAACTGCGAACACCACACCATCCAAAACAAAAAAGAAGATTTCTTTCCCATACCGGGAATCGAACCCGGGCCTTCCGGGTGAGAGCCGGATATCCTAACCACTAGACAATATGGGATGTTGAATGTCTCTTATTCCATTGCTTACTTAAATGTGTCAAAAAACTGAAACACTGCTGAACTTATTCTAGTATATTTGTGCGTTCAGTCAAACTGTACCGGTTTAAACATATTTCAAAAATATACCATCTAGTCTTTTAGTCCGTCACCAGTACAAAAATGGAAATCCTGTGGCAATGTAATTAAATTACAGAACCTCAACATGCTTCATGTTTTCGCATTACGTTTCACTCGAGTTCCTTGATTATCTGATCTGCTACGATCGATTTCTGAACGTCAGTTACACCACCATAAATTTCTGTGATACGCGCATCACGGTAGAATCGCTCGGCCGGTAGATTCTTCACGTACCCCATGCCCCCATGAATCTGCTGGCAGCTGTGAGCTGCTAATGTGGCCGCTTCTCCCGCCACCCACTTAGCCATCGAGCACGCTTTTGTTGCCCGTTGGCCTCGATCAATTTCACCCGCAGCTTTTCGCACCAGTAGTCGAGCAACTTCGATACGCGTAGCCATTTCGGCGATTCTAGTGCGCACAGCAGGCAGATCGATTAAAGTTCCACCGAAAGCCTTCCGTTCTTTTGCGTATTGCACGGCTTGCTCTAAGGATCCTTGGCCGATTCCGATAGCTTGTGAAGCTATGCCTATCCGAGCACGATCCAACTGCTCCATAGCAATACGCATCCCATCTCCAACAGTGCCGAGCACGTTGGCTTCGGGGACGTGCACATTTTCTAGACTAAGATCGCATGTAGAAGTGCCTCGAATGCCCAGCTTGTCCTCCGGCGGGCCACGGATCAGTCCTTTCAAATTACCATCGTCAAAGTCAACTAGAAATGCCGTAATTCCTTTATATTTGAGTGACGGATCAACGGTAGCAAAAACAACGGCAGCAACAGCTTCAACACCCGAGGTTACCCACGCCTTGGTGCCATTCAGTATCCAGCTTCCATTTGCACCCTTCTTTGCTCTCGTCGTCATGGCAGCAACATCCGAACCGGCCTCCATTTCACTCAGTGCAAAGGCACCGATCGTTTTCTTGTTGTATTTGTTAAAAAATCCCTTTTTCTGTTCGTCTGTCCCGAGACGATCCAACAGGTTGGCGTAGAGGCAGTTATGTATGGAAACTATCGAGCCAGTACTTCCGCATCCTCGTGATAGCTCTTCTACGACAAGCGACAGCGATAACATATCCATTCCAGACCCACCATACTGTGGATTAACGGTCACACGCATCAGCCCCAAACCTGCCAGCTTGGCAATTATCTCCGCTGGAAACGTGCCATTGCGGTCAATATCACTAGCGGCTGGTTTAAGTTCATTTTCGGTAAATCGACGACAGACTTGTTGGATAGCTCGGTGCTCCCTGGACAACTCGCATACGCTAAATTGCCGCGATGATATCGCCCGGCTGCATGATGCTGCAAAAGAAAATGTTTTCTCGATTTCTTATCATATAGTTCGACTTTTTTCGCCATATCTTACCACTGCAAACTTTTCGTAACATTTTGCAGCACTTTAAAATTCTTTCCAATTGGCCTTACGTTACGAATGATAGAGCTTTGCAACTGGAACGTCGGTACCTCTTTGCATTTTAATTAAAAATGGTAATGAATGGCCTTTTGCCCCCTAGAACAAAGTCGTGTATTGCAACTGCAGTGGTGAATGTTTGTTTACAAGATATTTTAGTTTTGAGAGTACCGCCGAACTGCTGCCAAGGAAAATCCGATCCTAAAGGGTGGTGACAATCGGTAAGCCAGCATTTTAAACAAAGCAGAAAAGCTGGTTGGCGCTTTTTTTGCTCCTTAATAGACCAAACCTGTTTCGTATAACTGTATCGATTATCCAAACGGCATGTTTCTGATTTGTAACCAAAGCGCTACCCTCTAGAAAATTGAAGAACAACGGATAATTATAATCAACCGGTTGCCCGGCTGGTCAGATAACCGTTTCATCCAAAACGTCAAACGAAGCGAAGTGATAGTTTGCTATATGCACCTTGATTAGCTCACCGTTTGACAGATCAACGAGTCCAAACATCGTCGACTGCACGTGTGCGGGAGAACTTTCCCCTAAAGTACGATCATTTCCAGCGTTTCTGGAATTTTCTACCTTAGTTGTGTGTGAAAAAACGTGCGTTTAACGATGGGTAAGAAAAATAAAGTTAAACTAGCCTCGATAATTAATGGAAATGCCAAAAATGGACATGGTAAGCACCGGCTTAACGTATAGTAAAGTGCGGCTAACGCATGTGAAGCTGAGGGACGTGGATATCTTGAATGCTCATTCTACCTGCTTTTTCTACCCTTTATAGCTTCCGTAGAGGATTTGGACGAAAATTATGAGCAGGAGGAAACTGCGCCGAAGGGCAAACTAAATCAGAAGAAAAAGAACCAAAAACGCGCTAAGAAGGAAGAAGAAGACACTGTCGAAGTAGGCCGAGGTATGTCGAACGATGTTGTAGAATTATAAGTTAGAGCATGGATCTGAATATTTCTATCGTGTACAGGTGTTAAACGGCCCAAGCATGACCCTGAAGAGGATGTGCACGATCAAAGTGATGAAGAGGCAGATCAAGCTTCAGAAGATGGGGTTGAGGAAGCAGCCGCAGCGAATGGACAAGAAGAGCAGCAACGGGCAGTATCGAGCACTGCGTATGAAATCCTGTTGGGTAACGGGGAATTTAAATCCCTTGAAGGAAAGGTTTCGGAGAACACGCTGAAGGGTATCGCCGAGATGGGTTTCACGAAAATGACAGAAATCCAGGCGAAAGCAATCCCTCCACTGCTTGAAGGTCACGATTTGGTTGGTTCGGCGAAGACGGGCAGTGGCAAAACCCTAGCCTTCCTCGTGCCGGCGGTAGAATTGATTCACAAGCTGCGTTTCAAACCGCGCAACGGCACAGGCGTGATCATCATCTCGCCGACGCGTGAACTGGCCATGCAGATATTCGGGGTGCTGAAGGAACTGATGGCGCACCATCATCAGACGTATGGGTTGTTGATGGGCGGGGCCAGTCGACACACGGAAAACGAAAAACTGGAGAAAGGGATCAACATAATTGTTGCAACGCCGGGCCGACTGTTGGATCATTTGAAATCAACGCCCAACTTTCTGTACAAAAATCTGCAATGTCTGATTATCGATGAGTGCGACCGAATCTTGGAGATTGGGTTCGAGGAAGATTTGAAACAGATCATTAACATTTTACCGAGTAAGTAGACATTTCTTTCAATATTGTATGGACCCATTGTTATATTGTCTTGCTTCACTTACAGAAAAGCGCCAGACTCTTCTTTTCTCGGCCACGCAATCCTCTCGAATGGAAGAGCTCGGCAAGCTGGCATTGAAGACAGCGCCGATTTACGTCGGTGTGGACGACAACAAAAAGGAAGCGACGGTAACAGGGCTGGAGCAGGGTTACATTGTGTGCCCCTCGGAGAAGCGGTTGCTCGTACTGTTCACCTTTCTGAAGAAGAATCGCAAGAAGAAGGTGATGGTATTCTTTTCGTCCTGTCTATCGGTCAAATTCCATCATGAATTGTTCAATTACATCGATCTTCCGGTGCAATCGATTCATGTAAGTAATTTGAATATGTTTTATTCGATTTTATTGTTTTTGATAAACTAGAACTTTACTACTCATAGGGTAAGCAAAAACAAGCGAAACGAACGTCGGTGTTTTTCCAGTTCTGCAACGCTGAATCGGGCGTTTTGCTGTGTACCGACGTGGCCGCACGTGGTCTCGATATTCCAGCAGTGGATTGGATTGTCCAGTATGATCCACCGAACGACACGAAGGAATACATCCATCGGGTGGGCCGTACCGCTCGCGGGGAGAACCTTTGCGGCCACGCACTGCTGATACTGCGCCCTGAGGAGGTTGGATTCCTCAAGTATTTGAAGCAGGCGAAAGTATCGCTGAATGAGTTTGAGTTTTCGTGGAACAAAATAGCCGACATTCAGCTGCAGCTGGAGAACTTGATGTCGAAGAACTACTTCCTCAACCAGTCGGGAAAGCTGGCCCTCAAGACGTACGTCCGAGCGTATGAAGGGCACCACATGAAGGACGTGTTCAACGTGGGCAATCTGGATTTGCTGCAAGTGGCGAAGAACTTCGGCTTCACGCAGCCACCGCACATAGATTTTGGCAAGAGCTTCAGGACGCTGACCACGGAACGTCGACCGGGCAACCGTGGCCTTGGACACTTCAAGAACCTTAACAAGGAGAAGCGACCCGAGCTGAAGGTCAAGCATATAACGAATCGTAAACAGTTGAAAAACATAGAGTATGAGTAATCATTTTGTCAGCTATGTTTGTCATAAATAAAGCCTTTTTTATTTCTGTTTCATCAATGGGAACAAAACCATAATACCTTATTGCGTCACATCATGGAAAACTTATCAACAAAAAGATCACAGTTAGAAATAAAAGGATCACTTCTTGGAAAACAATGTCCTGAAGTTACCCGCGTTTCAATGAAGCGTTGTGTAGGATCGCTGTAGCTCAGTTGGACCACCGGTGGTACTTGTCGTACCGGAAGAGTTGTTATTGATATTGCTGTTAGAATTCCTGGCTTGCGACATCATGTGCTCAACCCGGTTCGTTGTTTCGCGCACCACTCCTGAAAAGTCCGTGAGATCGGGCAAATCCAACGTAATGTGGGCAGAAAGCCGTTTGTACACAGAACTGTTCGTATCTCTTTTGGGTCTTCTCGATTCGACGTACTTTAGCTGCTGTTTAAGGAAAATTGCATTTTTCAACAATTCCTGCACATTTTTCAAAGATTCGTCGGCCGCTTCAATGTCTTTTACAGCCCTGTATACCATGACATAATTGTATTATTGGTCGTTTCTTTATCACCCTCTAGGGTTCAATAATGCTCATTACATACCCTATTGCATATTCCATGTCGTAGCATTTACCCTGCAGATCTTGCTGCAGCTGGACCACTTCCGCTCGACGGTCCACTATTAATGGGATCACTTTTCGTACATGTTCCTGAATGCGGTAGAATGCAAGGCTCGGTTCGTTCGCGATTATGTGCATATTTTCCGAAATTTTTTCGGTTGCTAGAGGGCGGAAAGGTAAGATACGGTATGATTAGTAAGTTTTAAACAATCACGTAGGAGTAAATGTTTGCTTACTTTTCTTCACTTTAGCTTGCAACTCCGGATCCTTAACAGTCGTCATGTTTTTATTCATTTCTCCACAAAAAGGGCGACGAAGCAATCAGAATAACATCAACGAGCCGATTTGTTTTGTTTTGTTAATTGTTGACACGTTCGGTCAAGGGAGAATGTAGCACCCTGTATGGATCTAGATATATATTCCTACCCCTCCAGGCAAACGAACCGCAAACGATAAGTTTCATTTGGAAACGAAATGTCTCACGTGGTGAACCGGTTAATCGCAGAATCGGTCATAGAGATAAATTTAGAGACAAGTGGCGATTGATAAAAATATTAAATGAACATAAATATTTCATTTCATTTCCTTCCATTTTTTGAATTCACGATTTTCCGAAATTGGATGCATGTCTCTCTTCTCGGAACGGATCCATCCAGGTAGGTGTTTTACCGAGCTGTCAAAACGTTTTCTTCTTCTTCTCTCTGTCAACTGTCAACACAATCAATGCTCATTTTCTGTAGTGGAAGGATTGCTAAAATTTCCAAACGCTTATTTTTCCGGCACCGAATTTACGTGCGAGTGGTGCACTCGTGGGTTTATCTGCCTAGCTGGTAGTTTGCGAACCTGTGAAGAAGAGTATATACTTTCTACAATGTCGGACATCGACGACGATTTCATGTGCGACGATGACGACGATGATTACGGATTGGTAAGTTTGACAATTTTTTTGCACTGTTATGATCCGCCCGCTAGCATCATCTCGGCGTTTTCGCTTGCTAAGATCCATGCCGCTGTTTGCTAAATTGTTTATAGCATATTTGAGTAAGCCGTTTCCATAGTGAATGTGCATGATCCTTCAGCTTCAAATTTTGGTTCTTTCCGGAGGTTTAATAAAAAGCCTGAATGTCTTCTTTTCAAACCCGGCAGGAATATTCGGAAGATAGCAACTCGGAACCGGATGTCGATCTCGAAAACCAGTACTACAACAGCAAAGCGCTGAAGGAGGAAGCGCCGCAGGAAGCACTGAAGTCGTTCCAAAAGGTGCTGGATCTGGAAAACGGCGAAAAGGGAGAATGGGGGTTCAAGGCGTTGAAACAGATGATCAAACTAAACTTTAAGCTGCAGAACTACCAGGAGATGATGTCGCGGTACAAACAGCTACTCACCTACATCAAGAGCGCAGTCACGCGGAATCATTCGGAGAAATCAATCAACTCGATATTGGATTACATTTCAACGTCGAAAAATGTATGCCCCGTTAGTGAACCATGCGTGTTGCTACTTTAGTATAGTGCTCATGTATTCCATTTTTAACTTCTTCACCAGATGGAGTTGCTGCAAAACTTTTACGAAACGACGCTGGAAGCACTGAAAGACGCTAAGAACGATCGGCTATGGTTCAAAACCAACACCAAGCTGGGCAAGCTTTACTTTGACCGTAACGATTTCGGGAAGCTACAGAAAATTCTCAAACAGCTGCACCAATCCTGCCAGACGGACGATGGCGAGGACGACCTGAAGAAGGGCACACAGCTGCTCGAGATCTACGCTCTCGAAATCCAGATGTACACGGTGCAGAAAAACAACAAGAAGCTGAAAGCGCTCTACGAACAATCGCTACACATCAAGTCGGCCATCCCGCACCCACTGATCATGGGCGTTATACGGGAATGTGGCGGGAAGATGCACTTGCGCGAGGGCGAGTTCGAGAAGGCGCATACGGATTTCTTCGAGGCGTTCAAGAACTACGACGAGTCGGGCTCGTCTCGGCGCACCACCTGCCTCAAGTATTTGGTGCTTGCGAACATGCTGATGAAGTCCGGCATCAATCCGTTCGATTCGCAGGAAGCGAAACCGTACAAGAACGATCCGGAGATCTTGGCCATGACAAATCTGGTGAGTGCGTACCAGAACAACGACATCATGGAGTTTGAGTCGATTTTGCGCAACAATAGAAACAACATCATGGCGGATCAGTTCATTCGGGAGCACATCGAGGACCTGCTGCGGAACATTCGCACTCAGGTGCTCATCAAACTGATCCGTCCGTACACGAAGATCACCATCCCGTTCATCTCGAATGAGCTGAACATCGAACCGGCGGAGGTCGAGAGTTTGCTCGTATCGTGCATATTGGATAAGTATGTCTGAATTAGACCCGGATATGCTCTTCCGCCTTTTTGAGTCTTATTAATTCCATTCCCTGTTTCCTCTCATGTCTGCAGCACCATTCAGGGCCGCATCGATCAGGTGAACCAGGTGCTGGAGCTAAGCAAAGAGTCGCGCTGTGGTGCTCGGGATGTGGCCATCGAGAAGTGGGCCAACCAGATCAGCTCCGTACAGGCGGCCATCATCAACAAGATGGCCTGAGGCCGGCACGACTGAGGCGATCGGAGTGATAGTCGATGTAACAACAAGGAGAGATCTAAAGACAGCGCTGTTTAGGCACACGATGAAGGGTGATGTTGTGATAGGAGAGGGGATGGTCGTGGCCTGCTACGATCAAACGCAAAGGCAACAGGTGTCTGTGGTGGTATCTGAAGAATCATAATTCGTCGGCGCCAATCACCGCTCAAGGAGTCCGCTTCGTCTCGTCGTCTGGTGTTGGAACGTGCACGCAACAGGGAACATTGTTTTAGGCGGATCGAGATCGATTTATGAGTTCGCGTTTTCCTAATGATTTTTATTTCGATTTTTCACCTGCGCTTCGGGTTGATAAAAAGCACGCGGGCCCGATGAGAGGGTAATAAGAAGGTGCGTATAGAGAACCAGTACGTGCAAACAATACATCTGCAAAACATGAATACCACTTATAACATCCAAATAACGAAGGAAAGGTGTGTACGTAAGAACAATAAGTAAAATATAAATCCATGCGAATGCTCATTGTTATGTAAAGCGGTGTAATAGAGTTGTAGGTATCGAATCGGTTGAGAAAAGTTTTCGATGACGAACGCATCAGTGTTTAGTAGACATTTGATTTGGTATTTGCTTTTCGATTTCGTCAGCGGACCGTTACTTTTTGCAATTCGATACGATTGGGGGCCGAAGTACATTCTTACTCACACATGTTGTCGACAATGTTCTACGTGTGCATGGAAGCATCATCGTCGCGACATCGTTCCCTGCACTTGCGGAAATTGGACACCAACCGCTATTCGTCGTCCCCCAAGAGCAGCTTATAGGAACCGCTTTAGTTTTCAGTTCAGTTCAGCTTGGCGCTTCAGTTCTTACCAAGCCCTCCAAATTTTAAAATTATTTATGCACACGCTCAAATGTACTAAAAAACGAGAGCAGGTATTGAACTCTTCATTTCAAGTTCATTTTTCGTACCCAAAGTCTACGACGCCGCGGCACGGAGGTTAGGCGATGCACCGACAGGGTCATCAAGGTGAAGCAGCATAACGGTGGTTATTAGTGTGAGCCATTGCCATGCGTTAGTTGCATGTGGATGTTCAGTTTCTTTTCCGGTTCGCAACATATATAAGGCGATTTCCAATTTAGGAGCATGTGAACTACGTAGTGTAACACGATGCTGCCATAATTGAGACGAGCGCATGTTCAGTTGAAGTTTTTATTTCCGTTAAAAAATAAAGCCCCAAAGCAATCCCGGGAAGAGTTGGAAGGGTTTTTGAGATAAGCCCACATCCCTCTTAAGTACGTTTAACCGTGTTTTGGATTTTAACATTTTTGCGCGATTATCTCTAGGGAAGAACTCGGCTACCTGACGTTGTGCTGTGCGGAGTGACTCGTGAATTTCTGCAAGGCGTGTGCGGTGTAAATGTTTGCTAAAAACTACGGTTAAGTACAGTTGCTGGCAGCAGAATCGCAGTAGCCACCTCGAAGGGCAGGCAGGCGCGCGGCGTATGTGATTAGATGACAGCGATCAAAGTAACGCTCGTTCTACATCGGGTTGCTGTGACTGGCATGATCTGTCCCATACACCAGTCGTTCTGCGGAGCCCAGCACGCATAGTCGTTGTTGCCATCGTTTGAAAGCTCGCGCGCGTGTGCTGCCAGGAAGGCTTCCGAGCTTAGAGCGGTGACTTCGTGTGTTGTTTATTTCGGTCCGTTTTTTCCCCCAAAAGTGTGCAAGTGCGTCTGCTCCACCGGTTTCCCCACGGGCGCTAAGTGTTAGTGCGTGCTGGCGTTCGGGCGAACGCAATCGAACTTCAGATTGTATCGCGGTGTTCGCTGTTTTAGCGCCGCGAAATTTGTGTTCTCCCGCTTTAGAAGCCGCTCTCGTTTGTGTTAGTTCCACGGGCTCGTTTGGGCTGGCCAGATAAGTAGTGACTTTTCGTTCGTGAATCTACTCTCGATCGTGCAATCCATCCACTTCCCGCCAGCTCTTGGTGGCTCCTCGCTCTTCCGGTAGGCCACGAGGTCGAGTGTCACGCAGAATAAAAACAGGTATTGGTCTGGCGGATGGTAAAGCCTAAGAGAAAAAGAGACACAGGATAGGGAGAGAACCAAAGAGCGAATCGAGCCTAATCTATAAACACGCTGTTAGATATTCGGAGAAGAATGGAGGAGCGAGTGAAAAAACACGGTTTTTTATGGTTATGCGGCCATACTTGGTCTCACTCACCGGTAGCGGTTGCCATCGTGATCGCGTCCCGCAGCATCTCGAAACGTGGTGCGTTCGATACGCGAGAGCGAAACAGCAGCAGATTTTCTAAGGTCAATAACGTCTCTTGATCCTCAACATCCGAGGCGAACAACTCATGCTAGACAAACGAATGTCGGTGGTCTTTCTCTCTCTTTCTTTCTACTTCCATCTCGAAACAGGAAACGATCACTGTTCGAGATTTCTTGACGCTAAGCAATTGAAGTGTGTCCCGTGCCGTGGAGTTGATTATTTGCAAATGGTAATGAAAACGCTGTTTTCGATAAATATTGTTTTTGTAATCGACCAAAGGTCTAAAGCTTCGGCAAAGGAAGCAAAAACTGAACGATCGTTTTTCATTTGTTTGTCATTGCGCAGAATGTGGACGACAGAAGCATGCTTTTCTTATCGGGTTGTTTTTGTTTTCTTGCTCCCGTTCTTGCGATGATCGTAGATTATTTTTACTTTCACCCTTGGTGGAGCAAACCATGCTTTGCGAATGACCTCGATCAAAAAAATTGGCTGGTGGCCAATTTTCTTCTGATTTTCAACAAAGGGAGATGTTTTCCCATAGTGAACGAAAGTTTTTGCTATGATACAATCGTGTTATAAATAAAATTTACTAGAAATATGGCTTACGGATAAGAAGAAGAAGAGATGGCTTACGGAAATTCCAGCAAAAATTCCCACTAGAAATTAAAAAAACCTCACAATTGAACATTTCCAACAAGTTTACGGAATATGAATGTTAGGTACCTAAGAACATTTTTCGGGGATGACATTTTGCGGCAAGCAATACATTTAAAATATTTATTAATAACTATTATTCTTCTCGATTTTAAATGTCTCGAGTAAATATGATTTTAAATTATTTAAAACATCATAAAAAATGTTCCAGTACGTTTGTGTATGTGTATGTAAGAGAAATGTGGTACGCGTAGGCTGAAATGGTGATAAACAGTATCGAAAATCAGTTAAGCAAAGTATGAGACAATAATAAATAAGTTATCTTTTGCCCGGTTTGAGAAAAAAGATGCTCGACTTATTTTGGATATTGTATGTCCACCATGTTGCCCTTACTTGTTCCCGGGGATGTTTCTCTATTTGGTACACTCCTGTTTGTACAGGTGTAACAAGCACGTTTCGTAACACAGAATAGAACAGTTTCAAATGCAAAACAAAAATGTCTCGGTTCAAACTGGCTCTATAAGATCGTGAGATAATTGTAAGGCACGTCCCACCACGAACACGTTGGACAAGCCTTCGTGCGATGATAAACAACAGATGCATTGTTTTGTCCAGATAAGAAGATGGGTTATGGCGCTAAAATATCGGATGATTTTTACTATAAGATCTCCATTGGTCGTCACTCGATGGTGTGATGTTGGACAAGATGGGCATGTTTTTATTTAAACGACATTACATCAAGCACAACTCTGATCATGCAAGTGCAAGGCAATTAGAGCGCAGTTCCGCAGTTAAAATGTTCAAGCAGAACACGCGCCTGATGTCCTTCAGTGCGCCAAGTTCAAATAGTACGGCGCGTAGAAAGATAGACTATAGGATGTTGTCCGGACTATAGCGAGATAAGCCGACTACGCCTGCGAAGCGAATCGTAAGCTTCTAATCTCAGTTGCCCTTTGGATGCAGGGGTCCTAAAGATCATCTTTCCACACCATCAACCAAACGCTGAAGCGGTATTAAATAAAAATCATCCCTACAACGTGTTGTTTGTAGTAATGGCTATCATAAGCGAGATCTTAGAGGATCTCAAAAAAGATGGAAGTTTTTTTTCCATTTCCATTCCAGTTGTAGGGAATCTTTACTAGAAACCTATCCTAAGGAATTGTAAGGAGAGCTTTTGGCCTTTGTTGTTATGTATTTGCATTTTGTTAAAGAGAAGATATTGGATAGAATATAATGCTTTGGCTAAATCGAGAGCACACCTTGAAGTACATGTGTGTTACAATCCCGGCAGATGTTTTTTTCCCCGCGTTGAGCCAAATTAATGGGCAAGATAATTTTTCATGAAAGACACCGTCATAAATTCAAAACGCGCTTGGTTATTAACAGCCTATGGCTATGACCCGCTGTTTGATTTGAGTTATCAATCGCTTCGTGATTGTTGCTACATACATAGTGATGATCATTTATTATCTGAAACGGTTATTACAGCAGGCCAAAAAAAAAAACGGTTGATAAAAAAGGAACGTTTGGTGTTGATATAGTTATTGGACGGTGCATCGTATGTGTTTGGGTGACGCACTTGGCGAGTGAAGGATGGTATGATAAGACAAACTCACGATCGTCATTGGAAAATATGAGGGAGTTCCGATTGGTCGGCTCTTGTCGTTTAGTTACTAGTAGAAGATAGCAGATTGGTGGTCACTGACGTTGCTAGCATTGTGCCGCTACAAGGAAATTGTTTTTACTACTGCGTGTTGAATTTTGTTAGGTGAAAACAGTTAAAATGTAAGACGTATTGCTGTAGCGTGGAGAAGTTTACGAAACGGACACACACCACGCATCTGTTGTGATACAAATACGTGAATTATAATCTGAAAATGTGCCCCATCGATAGATATATACCAGTTCACAGTTTAGGTATATGATTATATAGTTTCATTACTATTACTGTGTTCTTAGTTCACACTTCGATTTTTTCAATTTTTCAAATAAGAATGCTCACAAAAAGGCGGAAAGTTCATGGCAGAGGTCCGAAAAAAAAAACTAAACAATCAAACGGAGAAGACTCATCCGCTTCGCCTATTTGTTATCAATTTCAGCGCTTCGTTAATTATATTTTCCTCGGCTCAACCTACAAATCCATAACGGCGAACATCCGGCAAAGAATCTAAATAGAAGAAAGACGACTAGAGTTGACCCTAGAATTAAAATAAAAAAAGCTACAGGCAATGTTTTCTTTTCACTTCTAATCCGACGTGTTGTTTTTTGTTATCGGTGTTATCAGTACGACTCGGTTGCACTGTACGGTCATTGCACGTTGTCGAGGGATGGCAATAGGGCCGTTTTTTGGCTTCCACTATCCGTGAGCGCCATCGAGGGTTGTTGTATTTCGGCTATACACGCACCATCATCGATAAGGCCGTGGCCTTTGATGGTCTTTGCGCACTTTGCGCGGTCGTGTGCTCCCGAGGGCTGGCTTGGGTTTGTATTGGGTCTGCTAGTACTCACCAGAGCGGAGGTGTGATCGCGGCAGACGAAGTGTGCGCACAAGATCCTCGCGCGCAAGAAGAGATCGGTCCGCTGCTGGTGTATGCGTTCGTCGCGCTGATAAACCTTCCAATACATGATCGAGTGTTCGTGATTTTATCTCCCAAGAGATGGAGGCGCAAACAGCGTCGACACGTCAGGTTTAGGATCCGCTGTACACGATGGCACGATGCAATACAAGTTTTTTGCCGCGGTATCACGCGGTATCAGAGAGGGATTGAAGAAGACAGGGTGTGAGGTACATGAAGATGGAGGGTGACGGGTGTTCCAATTGGTGATTAGATTACCCGGCTCAATATATTACACACCTCATGTGCATGCGGTGCTCTGCGCGCCTCACCGTATCGACAGTCGTCGGTCATCGGGATCAGCATGGCGCTTTCATAGTAGGATCGAGCTGACGCCGGCTCTCAGTTTCGAACAGGCACGCTCGAAGGCCACAGGTCGTTTACCGTCCGGACAGCTCCGAAGGCTCGCGGGACATCGTTTGTGTCCGTATAGTGTCAGCCCAAGGTGGTGACGTGGTACCGTGGTGTAGTTGGTGTGATTTAGTGTGGAAAGTGTTTGAATTCCCGAGTAGCAGCCCACGAGTAGCAGACGTGAGTGAATAAGGAATTCTATTATGGATCAACCTGATACGAAGGGTCGCGCAGGGATATCGTTAGGTGCTGCGAAGCTAAGCTACCAATAGTAATTGCTAGATCCTGTTGCGCAAGGATTCTTCTTGTCAGAAGGCCTTCCAGATCGTACAGTGCCGATTGCCGAGCGCAACAAGTTATCAGCAGTTGTGGGGTCATTTTATTGCCCACCTGCGAAAGGCAATTGAAAAGCAGAGTAGGTTCGAGAGGGACAGAGAGATATTTGGAGCGCAATCGTTCGGTGCTTATGTAACTTACATCTTGCCAGATTGGAATCGCTGGCCAAAAGGATCAAAGAGCAAGGTTCGCGCCGTTGATAGTGGCTCTGTGGGGCCTGCGTGCACTTTGTTGCTACAGGATGATAGGCGATCACATTTCAATGACGAGCAAAACAAAATTAAACTCCACTTTTCGGCTATCGGCAATTTATAGTGCTTATCGAAGTGCCGGTTAGAAGGTGTTCAAGCAAAATTACCTACTACCTGTGTTGAAGTTATGAAAGGCTAAATTGTTTTTCTTGTTTCCCAGTTTGAAAATTGCTGAGCTTTGAATGCTTCATTTCATTTCGGAAATATCATGATAATATCATTAAATAAGATTATCCTTTGCCCAAGGAAAGTAACGTAAAGCGAAGAAAAATCAAATTCTAATTAAACATCGTAAACAATTTTGTTTATTCATCACAATAGAATATATTAAGTTGTAGCTGACGGAACGTTTATTTGTGATTAATTCGCGTGCTATTAAACTGTTATTTAATTGCGTTATCATAGCCCTACCCTTGACATTGCCTTTCGAAGGCCAACAAGTAGTTATTGATTGCAATTGAATCCAAACCTAACACAAAATCAACGTTGAAAGATTTTGTACACGTGTAGCATGCGATTGGTGGGGGGGGGGGGGGGGGGAGTGGTGGAGTGGTGTGGTGGTGGTGGTGAGTTTCGTCCTTATCGGCGAGATCGGTACTATCGAAGCAATAGAAATAGACGCAGATTATGATTCGGCCTATCGATGACGGATTTCCCACTTCGTTTTGCTTGCTCGCTTTCAGTCTAGTCATGGTGGAACCCGTTTTTACCACCCCGTTTAAACGCTTTTTTTGCATTTAAATATTCACATATTCAACCCGCTCGTTACAGATTTAGTGTCATGTGGTTTGAAGATAAAATATAATAGGTACAGTACATCGTTCTTGGTACAGACAAACATATATGTTTTAAGTGTACAATATCGGTGGCTAATCGTCTCTGATGGAGTATGCATGGTACGATTATCGATGTTTCAAATTTATATTTCCTGCTTTAATGAGGTTGCAAACAACCCGGCCATATGTTCTTAACCAACTCATTTTTATGGTTCAATAATGGCTTAAACGCTTTCAAGCCCATTCGAGGATTAACTTTATCTTTACGGAAGTGTCGCCCCACAAAACACGCGTTCAATTGTCGTCCGTACCGAAAGTGATAAAAATAAAATTTCACACCCGGTTGATGAATGAGATTACATGCATTTTATTATCCGGAAGGCAAAACGTAAAAAATATGCACCATAAATTGTTTGATTTCTCGTGCAAATAAATATCACCATCGTGGTTCACGCAGCAGGAGCACGCAGGAGCCTACAAAGACACGATTGGACCGGGTTGCCCAGAGGAACGGCCTCTGAGTGCGAAGGACGGCTAGGGGAAGATCGAATTCCAATTATTTCCCAACCAAAATAGCTCAGCTGGTCCTCCCCGCCCTACCCGCTCTTATCGATCTTATCGCGCGGTCCGGGATGAGATTGCAGAAAATTGCATCGTCCAATTGGGTGGGAAACAACCTACGAATCATTTTACATGTGGCAACAAGCACGGCCGCCGTCAACACCCTGCAGCCAGGTGGAGTCAGCTGATTTGCACCACACGGTCGTCTCCACCTACAAATCGATTGATTAACGCTCGAATTAAAAGTATTCAATTTTATCGTTTTGTACAATGCAATGTAGCGTTCGATTGCGTTATCGGGAGTTGCCTAGGGGAACGTTACGGAAAGGGAAGGAAAACGATGCAAAAGGAAATGATGTTTTAATATGGATAATTGGAATGTGTTGCATAATTTACCATATTTCACAGCAATCATTAAGCTGTGTAAGAAACGGTGTTTTAAACTTAATGTACTGAGTGTCCAGTGTTCGATTTTATTTTAAGATTTTTCTTAAAGGATTGTGGATGGTATTTAATACATTTTTAGAAAAAATAACAATGATTAATTTTAGAAAACTTTAAGCACAACTGAATGTTTCACTGGGGTTTGAAAGACCAAAGCACTTAAAATAAAATTCATCTTTCCATTCAAAGCTATTTAACTACAGAAGGCATTCGAAAAACCAATTGGATCTGTTTTAAAGCAGTACAGCTCGAGCTCGACAAAATTGGATAACAAAATTTTTCCAAATGCATATTTGATTCACGAAATTTACTTCAGGGATTGTCTATCTTCTTTCGGATTGATGGACTCGTTCGGATTGGCAAATTACTTGTGACATGAGCATAAAAATAAACCATCCGACACAAGCGCTCCATGCGCTGGACGATGGCAGTGGCAGAAACATTGCCGAGCTCCAGTAAAGGGCTCCGAAGACATGTTGGGTATTTTACTTGAAGGGGGAAAACTGTGTCGATGGAGTACCGTCAAGAAACTACCGCTCGTCTGATTTTGTGTGCCACTACTGGAACCGAAAGACATCCGGATTACTTTCGCCGGTTCCCATTGCTGAGTAGTTTCGGGAGCCTGGTGGTTTCCTTACGGAAACCGTTGTATGTGTGTGTCTGATAGTGTGCGCCTGTTGTTGGCATGTTTGGTTGCATTATGTTTGCTATTGGAATGTTGGTTTTCACCCGGAAAATGTTTAGCCCTGACGAAGCACGGGAAGGAATGCCGGGAGTGCGCCACTCTCCCAATCACCCAACTTATCGCACAGGAGATTCCTTTTCAGCATCAAAGTTGACTCCATTCAACTCCGGCAGAAACGCCCTGTTTTCGATTGCATCACAGATCCGCACCGCAGAAGCTGTCGGTACTCATAAATAGGGATTTTACGGTTTTGCAATCGCGCTCGAGTTGAAGTTGCAGCGAGGGCAAACATTGACCGAGACCACGGCAAACGGCAGCCGCAGCCGGCCCTGCATATGCTATGCTGCATTTTATCCAGTTTTATCATCAAACGCGAATCGCAACATCGTGTGGAAATGCACCGAAGAAGTTTTCGGGGGCATAAGTGGATGCAGCTGGGTGGGTGTGGATACTTTTTCGACAAAGTGTTCTTTAGATGGCCACCGATTTCGAGGGTACTTACGGCTCTTCGGCATTTCCGACCAACATGTTGTTCCCATAACTCTCCCTAGCAAAAGATTGTAAGCTTCCGAGGCACTATTGCACAACGCGCTTCGCTTGCCTCGAAGATCCCCCGACAAACTGATAACACCAGCACTATTAGTCTTGTGCTGTGTCACAGTTTCGATCTTGCGATGCATCATCAGCAAACTTTCGGGCACCCTTCAGAATGGAAAGTCGAGGGTGTCAGTGAAGGGAGGTTCCATCGAATTTCATTGCTGCTACTTGAAACGCTCTCCTTTCCAGGCCATGTGTTGCGATGTTCCACGTGTTGGCGTACGAGTTTAGTAATATTCCCAAACTCTCCCAGCACCCTTTTTTCACCCTTCGCTCAAGCCCACATTTTCCGACCCACTGTTTTCCACGGTGCTAGATTTCGCCTCCAGCTGAGCGTGCTCGAGTGAAGCTGCACTTGCGCTTGATGATAAAACTTATTACACCGTCCGCGTCGGAACTGCCCCACAGGACTACGATGGTGATAGTGGAGCTGCAAACATGCCATCGACTCGTTCCGCAGATCATCCCGAGGACATGTGTGGGCGGTGTGCATGTCTTTCGGCTGGGTCGTTGATAGTGATTACACGTTATCAATCAAACTCGAGCCGGTCGGTACGGGTTGGTCGTTTGCGTCACGCGGCTTGGTTTCCGTTTTCGGTGCCTCGTTTGCCGGCTTCCCCGTGAATAAGCTGCCTTTGGGTCCTTAGTTCCATCCTACCGAGGTTTTTTGTCCTTTGTGGTGCAGGACACGTTCGGGATATGAAGAGAAGATCTCCCTTTTTGTGTACGGTTCGGATGCAAAGCGCAACAGGAAAAGTTGATGATAAATGCGCTTCCCCGTTTGCAAAAAGCATTACAATATGCGATCCGAGAGAACTGTCATTCTGCTCCGTGATTAAATTTACCAGAAAATCGTTTCAATTATTTATATTTAAAAAAAACCATATCGTCAGACCAGACAACTTGTGAGTGTAAAACAAGTTAGCTCCGCATGTAAGATGTTTTCCGTTTAAAAGATTTATTAAGTGTAAGAAGATAAATAGAGTACCATAATTTCCAATTTTTGATCTTCGTTTAGTTTCGTTTTGTAAGATGCTGTTTGGACTTTTTGAAAGAATGAATTGTTTTAAAGACAAACTGGTCCTTATATTTACGCCGTTCTTCAGCTGCAAGAAATGCCTTAAATTTTAACACTTACATACAACTTCACGTGATTATTGTAGCATATTTCACGTTAATATTGTAGCAACTTCACGTGATTATTGTAGCAGATGGATTATCCAAGAAGGAGTCACGGTCAAGGGTGCAATCGCAAAGTACAGTCTTGTTAATGTCTGAATTTGTGTGTACAATTTTTTCAGTGCAAAATGAGCTTACCAAGCACATTTGGATGCATGACAAGGCACATTTCGTTTAGAAATAGGCCGTTTTACAGCGGATTAATTACACCGTTCGTCTAGTTGACCATTGCCCTTAGTTTGCAGTCCTGGCATGGTTTCGGGTGCAAAATAAAACAAGCAGATGCTATACACGGAGCATGTAGTGCGTTATTTATTCATTGAAGCGTTACAACTCTACCTCTTTACCTTTTACAGACGAAAGACGCGATTCGTGAAGCAGCTGCATCGAATACGAGTACCGTAATCAACGGTAGTCCCGCACCTTCACGGTCCATTTGCTGAACATCATGTCGGGCGAAGAGAACGGTAAGCCGCCGTCGGCGAGCACGGGACCGAAGGGGCGCATCCTGCCAGCGGACAGCTACGTCAGCACGGATCCAGCCGTCCCGGTGAAGCTGCGCATCGCCAAAGAGGGCCTTGCCGCGCTCGATCCGCTGTCCGTGCCGGATCTGATGGACCGGACCGTGCGCGACCACCCCGACCATCCTGCCATGGTGTTCCGGAACGCGCAGAAACACTGGCAAACGGTGACGTACCGCGAGTACCGTGATCGTGTCCACCACATGGCGAAGGTGTTTATCAAGCTTGGGCTCGAGCCGCACCACACGGTGGCCGTTCTTGCGTTCAACAGCCCGGAATGGTTCGTCTCCGAGCTGTCGGCGATCCATGCTGGGTAAGTGTGAGCAGACGGTCGGGGTGACCAAGAGAGATACATTCGAAAGCAAACCGTTCAACCGTGCTTTCCATTCTTCCAGCGGCATCATCACCGGCGTGTACACGACCAACTCGGCCGAGTCGACCCAGCACGTGCTCGAGAGTTCGCGGGCGCAAATCGTGGTGGTGGACGACGCGAAGCAGATGGAGAAGATCCTGTCGATTCGTCAGAATCTGCCGAACTTGAAGGCCGTCATCCAGACGATGCCACCGTACGCACCGTACGTGAAGCGCGAGGACGGCTACTACCGCGTAAGTAACAGGGTTTGTTTGCTCACTCGTTTGGGGAATGGTTTATGTGATTTTTCTATTTGCTTCATTTACGCAAAAAAAAAAAAAAACGCTATGTTCAGTCAGATCAACATACCGGCTACAGATTGTATATTGAAATGAAATGGATAAAGGGATAGGACACTTCTTTTTAATAATAAGTAATTATTTTTCATATTAAAAAAAAAGAAATATTAAGTTTTCAGCTTCTTTCAGTTCTTTAAATCTTCTCAATAGAATTTGTTGATGCTTACAATTTATTACATGTCGGGAAAATACTTCATGTGTAAGATTGTAAGCGTGTGGATAAATCTGTATAGCCTTAACTTTATTATGCATTTAATAAGAAAATAATGAATATTTAACGCAGAACGCTATTTGTTGTTAATTAAATTACTATGGTCTGAAAATAAATTCTGCAGCACACATGATTCATTCAGCAATAATTTTATTATATTGACGAAAACATTGCTTCACTCTGTCCCATCGTGGAATTGCGTGTCGTTTGAATACACTGTTGCCAAGTGTATACTGATCGATGGTGCAACGTACGGAGAAAGCAAATGATGTGCACTTCTGCTTGTTTTTTCCTTGCTGAGAAGATTTTTTTAAATCCTTTACCCACGTCTATCGCAAATGCTAACAGGAAAACATCAAAAGATTCATTCCATTTTACTTTTTCGTTATTTTATGCAAGCTCACATGCAAACCAACATGTCAAATTGATTCACTTTGATATCGGAGAGATGGATGAGAGTTAAACATTTTTCGTTTGTTGGTTTGGCACTCCTTTTGGTGATTTTTTGATTCTTTTATATTCTTCTGCTTTCTTGCATCTCTCGACCAAAAGTTATGAATCTGAATTAATCAAATGTTGCGTGCACTCGGTAATAAACCTTCAACAAAGGACACTTCAATCATGCGCTTGGTTTGTTAATTGGTTGAAGGATACAAACTATCAAATGGAATTGGGTGAAGGTTATTCTTTTGATGCTAAATCGATGTTTTCTTATGATTCGTTCGTTGCACTTGTATTTTCATGGTCGTGACTAGTATATTGAAAGTGTATTTCTAAAAAATTCAAACAAAAAACATTAATGTTTGCTAATTAATTTGATTTATCTTCGATTCTTTTTCATTCTAACTTTTTTCTTATCCGTTGCTGACAAACATGACTACATTGCATGGATAATTAAACGAGCGAAACTTTTCCTCTTTAGAAAATCTGCAACGATAAACACGAGGTGCCAGAGTCTGCTAGGGGAAAAGATTGATTTTATTGATGGATAATTTTTTCATCAACCAGATGCGTCCAAGTGACACCATTTAATAACGTCGTTGCTTGTAGTGACCTACCTTCCGCTGTGTGGTTTTATTATTGCAAGGAACATGCGCTGCTAGAATGCTACCCCGTTTCTCACTTTAGCCGTCCTTGCACGGAAGAAACAGGATGCTTCTGTTCGTCGAGAATGGTGTGGAGGAGGGGAGAGGAGAGAAAGTGAGGGGTGATGATGATGAGACGCTGAGAATTATTCACTGCCGTATCGAAACATCCCGGCATGCTCGCCTATCTGTCTTTGCCGCAGGATAGAAGATGATGTTGATGGAGGCGTGGGTAGTAAAAATAAAAATAACATGTTCTAATAACAAAATAGTTAACCATGTTTTGCGCGTGGTGAGGAAAGGGGGATGTGAGGAAAACGATCTCAACTGGTGCGAAGGTATTTTCAATTCAATTAGGAGTTGATTGGAATTTTCATTACCAACCGAATCGGGTCGGGTCTAGGACTGTGAGACGATGTGACGACAGAGGCAACATCTAGGCGACAGTCTAACGGCAGTAAATGCCAATAAATAAAGTCGATTTGTGAATAGGTTCGTCTACTAGGGGATAGGAATCTTCAAAGCGAACAGAAAAATGAATAGCTAAGAACAAATAGTTTTTCTGTTCCCGTTAAATTTTTCTATTTATCTTAGTTGATTTTTTTGAAACTCTGAATTGAGAAAAATCTATTATTCCTTCATCCTTGTTTCTTATTACCGTGAAACGTAGGTAATTTGCAAATGGTCATCTATTTTTTATAATAGTTGAGTTGGAGTTCCTCACTGGAAGGCATATTTGTTAAGTGAGGCTTTTTTAAACTGAACCCACGAACACGTTTAAAAAAAAGTCCACCGCAATATGCTATATAAGGGTACTGTTGTTTCATGATATTAAAATATTCTTACATTTTATGATGTATTCTATGATATTTTGATAATTTCATTTAACGCTCGCTCTTATAATCTTTCATGGGATATTTTTCCAATTCCGTGCACTGTATAAAGTTCATTGAAAAGTTCGGTCTATCGTGGATAAGGAACCTTACGATCCCGCGTCTCACGGGCCAAAACGTCACAGGGCAAAAAATACAGCATCATTAATCACATCGGTACATGACCTAAGCAAACCCGGAAGCTTTAACCGGCGGCTGTAACATCTGGGCCATGGTGTTGGGTCGTGCAGGAGTGGTTTGATTTTTTTTCGTCAAGTATTTCCCACGCTGTTTTTTGCTACGGCGCGTGTAACGAAGACGACGGTGAGGTAGGAGGATTGGTAGAGCTCGATTGGTGCGGTTAGGTGAGCCAAAACATTAACGATGATGACACCTGCGATGTGACGCATTTTCACTATCCGCAGTGCCGTCATAATGGCGTCATATAAACGGAAGCTCCTGCATCTTTCCGTTCCATTTCTAACCACCCGCTGGTTGGGAAGCTCTTCCCCCGAGCCGCCTCGATGGCTGAAAGATCGTCCTTGTATGGCATTTAGAAAAAAGTAACAAGCATCAAAGATGTTTCGAAATATTCAGCCCAAAGCTTACCGGGGAACAGTGATGGCAAACTGTATTTTGCTCCATATGTTTAAATTCAATGAGCATATTTTCAGCTCTTTCTATTGATTTTTTAACCTCAGAGTTTTAAAAAAAATCTCATGCTGAGTTGTAGACTTTTTAATTCAATGCACAATCGTGCACAAAATCAATACAATTGGCCCTTCTATTAAAAAGGATCGCGACAACTAGCTCTGCTCTTCTAGATAGAATGCTCTTCATGCTCCTCTAGATAGAATTTCTAGAAGTGTCTAGTGGGGAGCATTGGAAAGGAACAGGCCTGCAATATATTTCTGAGTGATTTTTAGCTTAAATCAAAAGTTAACTATTCATTTTTTTGCTTCTCTATTCCGGTGGCAGTATTTTATAATTATGACAAGCTTGGGGACGATACTAAATTCTTCAGTCTGCATGAATAGTATGAATGATTACACGCCCGACTTGTAATTTTTTCGACACGCAAGTGAGCTGGGTTCGCCGTCACTGCTCCAGAATCCCTATACCGGGTAGATCTTACATCGAGCGTGCCGTGTTACATCTGTTTGAAATATTCTCACTTGTCATTTCACTTTCGATTGCGGAACACTACCGTCCGCAGCGAAACACGTAAATCCTGTCCGTGCGCCGCCACGCAGCATTTGTCGCAGCATCATCTGTCCCATCATCACCACTCCCCCCGGGCGCTTCCCCGGGGGCGGCAAGCGACAAGTCGTGAGGAGCATTTTTCTCCGCCTTAAAAATATGTTTCATTTGAAGGCAGTTTGTTCGTCGCTTGCTTGGCTCCCCGCGGGCCGCGCTAGCTTTGGGCTTTCGTTGCCCGCAAGGGAAAGGTCGGTGGCCTGCACACCGGCGGTTCTAGAGCGACTCCAGAGACACTTGTACGCAGCTTGCGCCAACCGAGAAGAAGACGCGCTCAATATATCATAAATAATCGTACAAAATAAATCATACCATCGTGCTTCGGGTTTTTAGCTTTCTGGAGCACGCTGGGAAAATAAAATCGCTCTACTCAGGAAAATAAACCACAACCGGAACCGATCGACACAAGGACCATCCGTGATTGTGTGGTCTTATTTGCGTGCGCGGTTGTATGTGTGTGTGCGCGGGAGGAAAAAGGAAGTAGGACAGATGTAGAGAAAAAACTACCAACAGTGCGGAAAACGGGCCAAATGTTGGCACAATTTGACAGCAAATTGTTAGCAATTCATGGCAGCGGCTATTCAGTCGGCCCGATTCTTCCCGGGTTGCTCGTTGCGGCTGCTGTTGTGCTGCATTTCCATCACTTCCTTAAGAGAGAGAGAGAACAGCCCGGCCGTCACTTTCGCGACGTGGTTCCTGGTGGAGGCAAAGGACGATCCGGGAGGCTGTGGAACACTTGTGGCGCACGGCGTGGGCGAACAATCCAATAATGTTCCGCCGTGTCATAAACATATACACACAGCCATACACACAGACACAACCCGGAAACGCTTACCAGGATGTGCTGCGGATGGTGGAAATAGTCAATTTTTCTCCGCATATGATTGATATGGCGAGTGTTGAGTAGGACTCCCTTTATGCCATCGGATGCTATTGGGTTGGGTAGGCGTCCTCGGGACCCTCACGAGCGTTATTGGAAACGTGAAATTAATGTACTTTTCTTTTATTTGGCGCAAGTATCAAGTAGAAGGAAATTGTTATACACGACACACAATTTGGTGATGTTTTAGTTTGTATCTAAGACGAGAATATGATTTTTTTATGATAAGAATGAGATCAAAGGATCTAGCATATTTTTATCAAGGGTTTTTTTTTCTCAATAATCAAGGAAACGGAATGTTATGTCCTCTTTAAATTGTTTACCTCACAAATTGCGCACTCGTGTACGCCGAGCTACCAGTGGTAAACTTATTCGTTTGGTCGAGAGAACCAACGAAGAACATACCACAAAAAGTACAAAAGTGTCGAACAAAATGCAGATAAAGGAAATCGTTGAACGATCAATTGGGGGAAAAAAATGTACCTTTTTGCTTGTGTCTGTGTGTTTTGTTTCGTAAAGATTATTCGTTTGTTTCGTAAAGATATAATTTTTGTCGGGGACAGCATTTTCAATGCACTATAAGATAGTCCAGTTGGTACGGAGTTTGGTTCCTTAGTTTTCTCCGACTTGGTGTAGTTCTGGTCGCTGCCACGTTGACGTCCTGCCTGCGATTTCATCGATGCGGATGCGGAAATTGTAAACGGTCCATCGTGGGAACTGTTCCATGAATGGGAAGACAAAGCGATCGTTCGGGGAAAGTTTGGTCCCCTCAGAGATGTATGCTGTTTGTGTCCCGAGACCAGCGCCAAGAATGCAGATAATAGTCCTCCGGCACGGAAAGATGGGACGTCGATAGACGAAATGATACAGAAGAGCCATAGTGCGCCATCCGGGAAGGGAAAAAACTCGGAATTGAACCCCAAAATGAGTTCATGCCAAATCGTGACCGGACTACGACACGCCCGCTCGTCGATTCTGTGGCTTGGTTTTATTTGGCCACTACTCCATCTTTTACCCATTTTGTTTTGTTTCTGTCGTCTGTCTGTAAAGCACAACATTCCAAACAATCCTTCCACTCCGAGCCGATTCATTCTTGGGCAATGTTTCGTTCTGGGGAAAAAATAGGGAAAAGATTCCTCGATCCGTCGCAATTTATTCAACTCGTTTAAGAAAATGCTGTCATTGTGCGCTTCGCGGAGGGTGGGTCTTAAAGGATACTACGGCGTGGACGAACGGGGTTGTCACAATAGGAGAGGGTAGTTTTCTTCTGGCTTCGATCTCAGTCGGTGGTGGAGAGGCGGGAAGGATAATTGTCGATTATTTTGCGCGTTTCGGAACCATTTGCGCAATTGTTATAGGCGAAACCATTTGCATTACAAAAAGCATCGCGTGGACGGATTCGCATGTGGGGAAACAAACAGTAAGAGAAAAAAGGGTCTTTTTCGAATTTTGGGCTCCATTATTTTTAGTTTGCCTGTTGATTTTTCTCGATTATTCAGTATTGGATAGAACGTATATTTTCGCAATAAATGGAATAACATATTGCCGATAAAGTTAAGAGACACGTCACAGACATAAGTGTTATTACTTTAAAATCAAAAAATACCCAGACACAGACATAGGTGTTATAACTTTAAGAATAAAACAATATCGACATTCCTCTCATTGGATCCAAGAAAAACCAATGAATTTATAATGAGGAATACATAAAAAATGAAACACCAAACCAACCTATTAATGTGTATACATGTTAAAGAAAATGTACATACAGGAAAAACTTTGAATGTTGCAGTTACAATATTGTTGGAAATGTTTATTAAGTGCCTTTCAAACCCCCAGTGGACTGATGCAATTTTTCGTTTCTTATTTTGCTCTTTGCAGTGGTCGGAATTGGAGGAAATGAACGTTGACGACGTGGAAGAGGAGTACAAGAATCGCTTAGCCAATATTGCCATCAATCAATGCTGTTGTCTAGTGTACACGGTAAGTTGTAAAGCACTTAGTTGTGAAGAAAGAGTTCCCCGGCTGCAAAAGGCTATATTTTTATTCGTTTACTTCCGGAAGTCTGGAACGGTCGGCAACCCGAAGGGCGTAATGCTGAGCCACGACAGTCTCACCTGGGACTCATACTCGATCGGAAAGCGGTTGCATCAGATCCGGTATGCGGAGGAGGTGCTCGTCTCATTCCTGCCCCTAAGCCACGTGGCCGCCCAGATGGTGGACATCTTCCTGACGCTGCAGTTCGCCTGCACCGTGTACTTCGCGGACAAGGACGCGATGAAGGGCACGCTGCTGAACACGCTGCAGGAGGCGAAGCCGACGCGCATGCTGGCGGTGCCGCGCGTCTACGAGAAGATCCAGGAAAAGATGCTGGCCGTGGGAGCGCAGAGCGGCGCGGCGAAGAAGCTGATAGCCGGTTGGGCCAAGAGCGTTACGCTGCAGCACCATTTGAACGCGATGGAAGGGTAGGTGTCGGCCGGATGGGGATATTTAAGACCCTGCGACAGTTGGATGAATCGCGAATGGAGAAGCATTGTGTAATGATAAAAAATAGGCTTCAAATTAACTGTTTCACTTCGTTTTCAGGAAACCGACCAACTCGTGGCAGTACCGGCTAGTGAGAAACTTCATCCTCTCGAAGGTGAAGGACGCCCTTGGACTCAGCAGCTGCGTCACTCTGGCGACGGCCGCCGCCCCGATGGACCGCGAAACGAAAAAGTACTTCATGAGTTTGGACATGCCGATCAACGAGGCATTCGGTATGTCAGAGTCGTCCGGGGCGCATTCGCTGACTGCACCAGATAGCTACAACTTCGACACGATCGGCAAACCACTCGGCGGCTGCGAGACAAAGATCGACAAACCGGACGAGCGGGGACACGGCGAGATCTGCATGCGCGGTCGCCACATTCTGATGGGATACATCGGCGAGGAGACGAAAACGCGCGAAGCGATCGACGACGACGGCTGGCTACACTCCGGTGACGTTGGCTACGTGGACGAGGCCGGCTTCATTTACATCACCGGGCGGATCAAGGTACGTACGACCTGTGGCGTGGCAAGCAGCTAGGCTTTCGCAATTTCTAACTGGTTAGAGGTGCCGTTTTCAACCATAGGAACTAATTATCACTGCGGGAGGCGAAAATATCCCGCCTGTGCACGTGGAGAATCTCGTCAAGAACGAGCTGCCCTTCGTAAGCAATGCGTTCCTCGTGGGCGACAAGCGCAAGTTCCTCACCATGCTGATCACGCTCAAGACGCAGATGAACCTTGACACCGGTGCACCGAAGGATGAACTAACGCCGGAAACGATCACCGCGCTGAAGGAGTTTGGAGTGGAGTACAGCAAACTAAGCGAGATCCATGCAGCAGGGCCATGTCCGAAGGTAAGACACACAGAATATAAGCAAACCCTAAGCGTGTTCCCTATAGATTTACCAATGGTTAATATTTTCCTTGCAGGTTTTGAAAGCAATTCAGGATGGAATCGATCGTGCAAATAAGAAGGCCATCTCGAACGCACAAAAGATCCAGATGTTCGCCCTGCTGACGGCCGACTTCTCCGTCCCCGGTGGAGAGCTTGGTAAGTTTCAAATCAATCTGTTAAGTCAGGTAAAATGGTAGAACCATGCAGACAAATTTACCTATCGGATTTATAAAAAAATTAGCTTCAATAATAAAAATAATAACTTCATTAACAGGGACATAGACACGCATAAAATGTTAACAATTCCACTGGCCACTTAGCGGAAGTAATTTGTTAATGAAATTGTTTCCATCATGCATTTTACATGTATATTGTTCATCATTGTGTGTTGCCTTTATCAGTAGTTTCAAAAAATGCGTTGAAAATTTACTATTAACTGAGGTTACTACTAACCAAATAAGCAACGACGGTGTGTGTTGAAGCAATTTAGGAAGCAGATAATATTTGTCAATGAATTAAGATTATTGTTAGTGTTCACGAATCTCTACAATAAAAAAATCTCTCTTTTTTACTAGGTCCTACGTTGAAGGTGAAACGTAACGTCGTGGCTGAGAAGAACAAGGAAATCATTGAGAAGTTCTACGCATAAGGAAACTATCCGCTCGGACGGCTGACAGCTCGAAAAGCTAGTGCTCATGCATGCAAGTCATGCTTTTCTTCGATGATACGTTCCCTTTTCACCTGTGCGAGGTGCTTTGATTTTCTTCTATTGTGCCTTGTTTAGTTGTTTAAGTTAGGTGTTCACTCTTCTACTTTTTCTTCACTTTGCTACTAGTTGACTGGTCTTAATGTTTCAAGTTTTTGTTTTCTGTTACCTACTTCTACTACTATTACTACACTTAGATATACTAAAAATCGTTTCTTTTGATTCGGGAATCAATCAAATCAATGGAAATCGATGGGACAACTGCGACACTATCAATGTTGAGGCACTGCGAACCATCGCATGCCAGCGCGTATCGGTACACTGTAGCTGATGTTTAGCAAGAAAAAAAATAAGTTATGTTATACATCTGTTAGTTGCTGTTTTCGTATGCAGAAAGTTTGGTGATATTATTTACAAATTTTCCCAAACAAAAGTAATGACCCAGTACCAAACGGCAAAAAAGTTAGCTGCTAGAGTAGGGCAACCGTAGTTAGCCGAAGATTCGTTTTTGCGTTTCTGTTTTTTTTTTGCTCTTTTGTTGTTGGTTTGATGCTATTGTAACATGTACAAAGCTTCTATCGGATTCGTATCCACTGCATTTAGTCATTTAGTTCACCCTTGAAGGATAATGCAGCTCACGAAGTACGGCAGGGAACTGTGTTGGTTGTAAATATATATATTTGCTCACTCTGACTTATGGTCGTGGAGAAAAATAAAGCCATGCTGTAAAGTTACCGTTAAACGTCGCGTTTTCATTCGTAAATACCAGAAGAAATTACATTTGTTACTACCTCCCGCGTATCGTTTGCGGAATTCGATTCGATTATCTCCCTCGGCTGTCGCAAGTCGGTAGGTCCACCGACATTTCCCTTTGGTATGCATTGGCTGTCCACTGTACCCGATTAAAGTAATTTTTGCTTCCAAATTCAGGTTCAATCGCGAATGGTTCGCAACATTCCACCGGAGATGGAGCTGGATGCATACCGTGTTTAAAGCGCGTGCTCCGGAAACGGGGTCGCAAACATCGAAACACTGCCTCGGGCCGGAACACGGCCGGACGGTTGAGGACGCAAGAGAGCCTTAGAACTTGATCCGACTTTGCTCCGAGTTCGACTGGGGATAGCGGGCCGCCGGAATGGTGTGCGGAGGGACGATTAATTTGCATTTAATTTTAGGTTTCAAGAAAGTTCTAGTCGGAAATCGAAACGATCTATAAACGAACGGGGGTCGCACACTGTGAACTTTGGTCGTCGCCATTCTCCCGGGCGGACGGATTCAAATCCGTACACATACAATTACGCGAATTGGTGGAAGATTGTATTGTGAGTTTTTTAGAAAAAGTCAGCAGGCCAACGTTTGCCTCAGCAGGACGTTTTGGATATATATTCTCCAGCGGTGATGTGAGGGGGAGGACCGTGAGTCCTTTCCGGTTCCTTTTCCACTTCTGTCGTGAACGGAAAAAATCTATGCATTGATTTCAATCTTCAGGATGGCCGCAAAAAGCACAGCAAACTGGATCTCTGTTTCGCCATAAATCATTTATGCTAGAAAACTTGTTAATCAAAATGTAAAAATTGCTACATCAGCTTAAACGTTTCTTGTTGTTTAGTTTTAGATTGTAAGTTTTTTAATTGTAAGCTTATTTTTGTTTGGAAAATTGGGAAATTGGGACATTAGTACTTTTTCCTTGCGAGGTGAATTTTTCCCAATGCAAATCAAACCCCAAAAGAATTGTTCAGCTTCGTTCCACTGGCTTATGTTTCACATTATAGTAACGAATGATAAATGGACAGACATGAACTGCCGCTCTCAACCGTTAAATCGACGCTTCCGCTTCCCGACATGTTGTTTATCCGTGTGCATGTTGAACACACCCATCCCTCGGACGAAAGTTATTATCCGGACGTACAATCAAACACACGAGAATGAGTTGTTTTCGGCGTGCATGTTTTCATTTTCCATCTGAATGTGTGGTTTTTATTTCGTAATTTCAATACAATAAAGGAGCGCTGGAAATCGTGCAAACAGACAACACTTTAATTAGCCCGCAGGCAACGAAATAATTTTCGTTCGCCAAGCGCGTGTTGTTTGTTTTCCTTTGGCTTTCCCCTCCGCACTGTCTTTACCCGGCTTGGCGTTTCGACAATCATTTCACAGCGTTCCCTCCATCGTCGACCGGCGCTCCTTAGCCTCCATCGCTTTGCCGATGGCGATATCGCGCTCGTCCGGAATGTTGTACTCCATCTAGAGGGGCGTATCGGCGGTCCGGGGCACCCGAAACGTGATGGGAAAATGCCGAAAATTTTCACCATCGCCGAGAATGAGCGATAAGTGGCAGGAAAAGTGATTTTCCCAGCAGCGGGATGAATCCACGGGAAACCATAGCCGAGGTTTCCGGTGACAGTTCGACGGGCAGCGATGCGATATGAATGTGGCAGGAGGGGCGAGGGGGGGGGGGGGCGGGGCGTGAGTTATCATTTCATCCCCGTGCAGGGCGATGAGTGATTCCGGTCAGCGGGTGACCGTGGGGATGGGTGGGTTGTCCGCAGATGTTGTTGTAGATAGTTGCCATTGGTGGGTTTTTTCACCACCCAAGTTGACGATTTCCACGAGTAGGCGACGACGGCGACGACGACGATGACGATGATGGCAGCATGAATGCGATGTCAACCAGCGGGCAAAATGCAAAATGGCGACACGACGGCACACATTCGTTAACAAGCGTGCAAAACCACGCCAGTGTCGGGCGACACGTTCCGTTGGTTGTTTGTGTGGATATTGCGTTAACGATGGTTGTGGCGTTTTGAGGTGTTTTTCCGCGCCCGTTCCCAATTGCATTCCCGGGTTTTTCAGTATCGTTGACAATTATCGTTCCGGGGCGCCCAGCAGCGGAAATTGGTATACGGGAGCGCGTGTGTCGTGTTGACCACCATGGCGGAAAATGTTGCACAAAATAAATAAAAGAACAAACAAAACGAAGATCATCGTTTTGCCGAAGGGTTTACGGTGGAACGTGGTAAATTTGAAAGAGAGTGAAGGAAAAGATGTGAAATAGAAAGCAAAACAAAAATCTGTTAGTTCAGGAAAAGCCAGGAAAAGGAAAAAAAAGAATTTAAAAGCTGAAAATCATTGGAGGGATACGAAAGGGAAATAAATCAATTAGCACGTTATCCGATTGAGCTGCTTCGGCAACTGAAAGCGTGTTGCCATAGAGGGTAGGCCAAAGCTGAAGCCATGCACCGACGTTGGCAAGCGACTTCTCGGGGGACTAGCGGGCCACCGTCGTTCTGGATAGCAACTCCATCAGCCTACCTTCCCCATCAAGTCTAGTTTGGTCTGTTCTGGGAAGCAGGGACTCAACAGAATAAACTGGCTTGCCGGTTGCTAGAATGCTAGCAAAGTGACCTGGTTTTTTTTTGTTCGAACGAGATAGTTACTAGGACAAGTCTAGGAGAGCTCTGAGGCGAACGGAGGGAGACGCGTTCATCTGTATCGTAGAGCGAAGAGGAAAGAGTTTAAATTGAGTAACGAGATAAGCAAATGAGCGTGGATTTCAGTTAATCTAATTTATAATTTTAATCAATTTTCTCACCAGTCGTCGACCAGCGCTCATTGTTGCCCACGATCGTTCACCTGCGTGATCAGGGAAGTGAAGGAAAATTGGGCTTTTCCGTTTGCTAAAGCGATCTAGAATTCTGTTGTCTGCGGAGTGTGCGATGGAAAAAATTAAACAGCTGTTCTCTGTATAATTTAGAATTGTTGAGTTGCAATATGTTCTGTCTTCCAATTATTTTTAAATTTCACAAGTTTTGTTGAAAGATACGCAAAAAACGGTCATGTTGCAGCTAAGAAATATGAGTTAAAAAAAAAATGCAATTTATTGGCGTTTCCCAAGCGCAACGGTGAAATGACAATTTGCTTTGTTTGAAACGAAGGACGTTACGGAGAGCTCGGCCTTTAAAGGTTGGTTCCTTTAAAGACAAACGCCAGTTTTTTAAATGTTCTCTTTCATGGTTTCCAATTCAAAATTGAAAAAATATGATTGAATTGAATGTTTTTAATTGATTTTGTAAATCCATTTAATTTTTGTTCGTATCGTTGGACAAAAATTCAATGTTTTCAAATTTCCAATTTTAAAATTCACTCAGTCACATTTTTATTATCTCTTTTCCATGTTGGAGAATTGCACGATACAATTCTTCCACATGTGATATGAATGCGATAACCAGTCTTATTGATGATGTAAAATTGCTCTTTAAACTCAAAGCTACAATGTTTTAAGTTCGTTCCCAGCACTCTGACAGCGCTAAAAACGAAAAAAAAAAATCTTGCGTGAATAGTTGCCTTTTGCCGTATTCATGTGTTTACATTTTATACAAGTATGTTTGTTGCTTCACCATGTTTAAAGAACTCTTACGAATTAATTGAATGAATTTGAGATCTCAAGATAGATTGCATTATTTCCAAAGCCATCAGGCCTACATTTTTCTATGCAGTTGTTTGATGCATACGCCGGACGGAATGTCAAATACGCCCTTTGCCCCTAGCATCCAGGGATGGTAGGAATTTTCTCTGCACTGCCTGTTATCTCGAGAAACGATGCGCGGAAATGCCCAAAATTCCCGTTCCCTTCCGGAATTCAGTGTACGTTTTAGTGCCCTGCGTTTTTTTTCAATATAGTGCAAATCGGAATTGTTCTTGCCCACCGCACCCGGATAACTGGCAGAGGTCACGTTTCCCGGGCCGGGACGTAGTCGAGAACCAAACACAATAAAAATGAAAGGTGAATAAAGAAGGGAACTTGCCTACTCAAATACAAAGCAAAATTTAGAGAGAAGAAAATAAATTCTCTCTGCCCAATATCCGACGATCCCTTTTGCTAGCCCCGTTGTTGGTGGCTCATGGTGCAAAGCAAACGTTTCCCTCCACCATCGGGGAAGGACAGGGAAGCGCAAACAATGGCACTACCGCATAGATTAAGTGTATATGCGGGATCGCAAGGGGCTGGCGTACCGGGGCGACAACTATAGGACGGAGCGCCCAAACTCTATGCAAGAAGATAAAAATAACAAACATCTGTTTTCTTCCTTTTCCAGAAAAAGGCCCCATCAGGCATCAGGTTCACGCTAGTACAAGCTCCTTCGGGATCCGTTGAATGGTGCTGGTTCGTGTTGCTTTTCCACGCTCTGATCCTTCTCGAATTTTGATTCCTTTTTAACCGTCCCAGTTCGACGCGTTCATTCACACACACACACACACGCGCGTCCGGGGATTTTGGGGCTTGTTTAAAAGACTTTAAAATTCGCAGCCCAATCGTCTCGGCGACAGATATGAGAGGCACGGTTAAGGATCACAAATAGACTAGGACTACGCGTTGGAAACTTTATTCGGTCATTTCCGGTTACGCCAACGGTAACAGGATTCCATTACTGGGATCCTTTAAGTGGACACCAAATGGTAAATTATAAAACAAAGCCCCCTCCCCTTTTCACTCCCTAGGATAGCTGTATCAGCGTATATTCCTTTTATTTCAAGAAAAAATAGGACCCTGAAAATTACTCCCTTTTTCGCCCCTTCAGCTTGATGGCTCGAAGGATTCGTGATTGCTACGGGGGAGGGGTGCGGAAAAGGTGATAAATGTTTCGTGAGAGAAAAAGGACACTCTGAGGGCGCTGGCGTGAGCATCCTTGCTACCCAACGGATCCGCATAATGAAGGTTTATGGTTCCGTCAAGCGCAGCCTCTCTGGAGGAAGGCGCGGTTAAAAGTCAGGCGCATACATTTCTACCCAGCAAACGTTCGGATCATTTGTTCTTGTAACATTTACGGAGCAGACCCTTTCTCCGGAGGGCTGTCATATTTGTAATGATTAGCTGGCGAGTAGCTGCACCTCGGGGAGGCTCGGCGTATCGATCAGCGGCAGAGCAAACATTCATCAGACTGGAAGAGGATTTGCCGGAGGTCTGTAGAACTGCCAGAACAGCTCGTTGACTGTGTTTGGTTCGGTTACTCCCCGGCTCGTGTGCCGTGTGAGCAGGAAGCGGAATTAGCTAAGCTCCTGGAAACTTTTCCCCATTAATTGGCTCGGTTGTATAATTCCCCTTGTCTTGGCGGTCTGCGCCACGAGTGAATATGTGTGTTCGGCGCCAGTTTCCAATCGCATTTCGAGTGCCTGCGGGGCTGGAAGGCTGCGTGAGCTTGCTCTGTTCTCTGTTCCTTAGCTTCATAACGGGGGGTTTTTTTAACCTTCCTTTCGCTTCAACCCCCTGCCCGGAAACCGGAAGTAACCAAAGTTTTGGTCGGAACGTTTGGTAGAACCAATTTCACCTTTTTCAACCTTATATATTAGAGATGGTATAAAATAGAACATTGCTGTACCTGATCAGTTTTTTTTTTTTTGATTAAGCTAAACTTTCTTGTGAGAAAAATTAACTATTAAATGTAGATTTAAAAAAATATTTTTAAACTACTAACTTGCATCTATTGTTGGAATTAGTGCAATGAGTTGGTTTGGTGAGGATATTTTGAAATGATAATTCTATTTTCCAACTGCTGGTTCACTAGAGTAATAAACATAGTTTTTCCAGTTATATGTGGTCAAATGTCATCCTGTTTTTTTCGGGAAAAATGCTTATCTTTGCAACTGAATGTCCTGAAATTGAAATAGCCTTGAGTGTAAAGTCGTAGACAACTTCTGTAACATAAGCAAAGTTTGTAAGAACATATAGCATGTATCATGATTTCACTGCAAATACATCGAAGGGGTGAATCGGATGCGTTAATGAATCAGGAAGCTTGTTTTTGTCCAGGAAATGTACGCCACTTTCGTTCTCGTTAGCAAATCAACAGGAATAAACGTGAAGAGAAAATTCATGCGTGGAAAACTATTGCATCCGAGATAGCGCAAGCGAAATACTAGGATAGAAAACGTGTGGGTTTGCATTAAAGATAATTTTTACCTGTGCCAAGTGGAGCCAAGTGATTGGAATAAAAAATGTTGTAGTTTTGATCAGAAACAAATACATTCTTCAGTTTACTATTATTAGCGACCATTGATCTTATCTTTAAAACGACATAGGATTGAGATTTTCGACTATAACGATGGTGATCCCCTTTGTTCCGTCAAATTTTGTTTAACTCCATGGAACTTGATTTAGATTGAAAGCCACTATTTTCTTATTTGAAGATTTGAACATTAACATTCCTTATGCCCTCGAATACTATCAAAATGTTTATCATGCCGAGGAATCATGTGAGAGGCGACTCTTGGATAACTTATGTTGGTATTTGAGTTAAAATGCTCATGTTTAGCAGGGTTCCAAATAAAATACTTGATTGGCAGAAAGCTACACACCTAATTTACCTGTTCATAAATATGAAACTGAAGCATGACAACATCATTTCATGAATGACATGTTGTTTCGTTTTACAAGTCAATACAATACGAGGTATTAGTTTTCATGCATTGATCATGCTTGGAATAAGCTTTGGCCTAGGGCTATGCATTTTTTATTGCCTTTTGAGATAATTTCCTGTTCCACCTTTTGCAAGGATTAATACTAGCGCAGGATAGAGTTTTCTCCTGTTCTAATGAAAATCCGAAGCTTAAACTCATAGAATCGGAAACCAGCGAGTTTGGTATGCTAATGAAAAGCTTTCACGTAGTTTTCAATTCGAATTGTACGAAGGAACGCATAACTTTGCGCGAAATCCCGGCTACTCCTGCGGAACGCACGACGTACGCGCGTTCGTGTTTTGTGGACTGGGAAAAAGAAACTTTTGTGGAAGCCATTACCGCCAGCTCGGATGAACCGTGCGACGTGATTTAATTATCCGGCCACGTTCGTGCGCCGTTCGATTCGCCTGATTCGTTTCTTCGTTCCTCCCGAAGATCCGTGGATGCGATCGGTGGCCCCAAACGGACGATAATTACTGGATTCCGTTTCGAGTGGTCGGTCTGTTGAAAAAAAAAAAATCTCCGGAACCACGAAAAACTCGACAAGGGGATGGAAAATTAGATTGTCCTCTCCCAAGCCCTGAAACGCATGTTCGCGTTACGACGATTCGCTTTTCGCTGGGCGCAAAAGTTCATCGGTCGAACGATTAATTATTAACATTTGCCAAAGATATACCGTGGCCGCTCTGGGGAAGCGGGAGCGTTGTTACCTCCACCCTCTGGAGTAGAACTGCGCGGGTGGGTAGGGGGCTACACGGACTAATGTGTTTGCTGCCCGGAATGTAACATTTGGTGGTTGTCGAACTAGCAATCGATTAATTATTGGATCGTTCAATTCCTTTGCGAACGTTCTCCGGAAGCCACGCCATTGAGTGATCTTTCGAAAGCAAAAAATGGGGAAAATTACGCCAAAGGGTGTTGAGAGGCGGCGCACGTACTCTAATACGCACTCCAAAATGTTTCCAAATGAACCAAAATCGGTTCGTCCGTGTTAATAATTTATACTTGGCCTGAATCAAGGCATATGGAATGGGCTGTTGAAAAGGATACATATTTTCTGAATTGATAAACACAAATTAGTTAAAGTGTGAACATAACACTGATAACTGATAAAACTGGTTAACAAGAAACTTTTGGCGCACTGTTTATGTTTAATTATGATTATCAATCAATAATCAATAATAAACTCTCCTCCGATTTTAAAAGTCTTCGTTCTGGGTTGTTTTCAATTACAAAATTAGTAGAAAGCTTTTGATAAACTTTATTTATAAACAGGTGAACATGGCATGCTATTTTGAAAATAAAACGTTACGGCTCAGGTTAATAATAAATGAGAAAACTGTGCAACTCAAGCATTCGATAATAAATAACTTCATCTCTGCTCGTTATCCTATAGAGTTACACAATATATATATATCAGTTTTTGTACTGCAACTACATTGAACAAACTCCAGCAACCACAAAATCAGGTCATGCAACAATCACTTTCTTCATGATAGCAATATTTACGCGACTGTCATTGGGTGCGTTCCACGCGAATGAACATTCTGCTGCGAATGACGGCGTGACTTTCACCACAACCAAAAACAAAGCAGTCCACGAAAAAGAAGGCACAGCCATTTCTAAATTCATGCCATCGGATGGTGCTTTATGCGTTTCGCAAACTTATCTGACACTTACGCTTCCAGTTCATTTATTCGAAAAGGCCTTCAGCTGAAAAGGGCCGCTGAGGCGAAAACAGTGACGGGCGAAGAGTGAAACGGGAACCGAAACCTTAGTATCGCTCTCCGCCCTTGGTAGCCTGAAAGCGCCCCTAACTGGGGCAAGTTTAAGCGAACTCACGTCGCGGTGCTTCATTCATCTTTACGATTTTCTTCATCTCTGACGATAACCGTCGCCCTTCGCGAGACTCACGGGTCGGAGAGCATTGTGCCAGGCAAAGTGGGAAACTCGTACGAGTGGGGGACAGTTTTCGTTTTTCGCATACTAGAGTTTATTGCAAATCCGGAACCACGAGCGCACAGCCACCACTCGTTCGTACCCGGGTCATCCCCGAGCTCCGCTTGGCAGAACCAAACGGCCGGAAAATGACTTTCGTTAAGCTTCCGGTTTGGTTCATTTTCCATGTTTTTTTCCAAAACCGGCTTCCCATCGGTTGGACGTTGGCTCCCAGCATTCGGGACGGAAATGGAGAGTAGTTTCGGCTAAGGACGCTTCAGATGCTACTGAGGGGCGAAAACTAAAGCGAATGAAAGTCGGTGCAAAACGAACACACACAAAAAAACACCTTTGTTTGTCGAACTACTCGAGTGGTGTGGTCGCCGACTGTGAAGGGTTGAAATATTTGTTGGCACTGGGCCGGATTAAAGTGCCCCTCGTCTTAGATTGAAAGTGGCTACGAAATCTGTACCGCTCGGGCGAGTCGTCGAGAGGACAAACAAACTTCAGGAGGACCGCGGTGATAGATACTCCAACGATGGCGTCCAGTCCAGTCAACACGCTAGAGAACGTTGAGCTTATCGCACACTTAACTTCTACGGAACAGAGAGAATGGACGGACAGCTCCAAGTACTTTGTATGCAAATAAGTTATTTAGTGTGAAATTAAAAAGAAAGATTTCCCACCTCCTTTCCGTGACAATGCATCCTTCACACCTCTCTCTCGCGTTTCACAGGGTACTGCGGAGAGATGGGGCAAAGTTAACATTGCCGTGACCAGGATTCGAACCTGGGTTACTACGGCCACAACGTAGGGTCCTAACCACTAGACGATCACGGCTACAAGGAGAAGTTCCATTACGTGCGATGATGGCTAAGGACAGTCGCATTTCTGGCGAAAACGCGAAACTCAGCTGAGCGATAAGGTTTGCAATTCGAAGCATTTGCCGATGATGTGGAAAGTTGTTTTTTTTTACCTGCTGCTGAGTATATTTTTAGCATTCAATATTGTACACTCAGCACTAACTTCGAAGTCGATGTGAGTGTACCCATTGGAATATTGTATTGCGAATCTTTACTCTGTCAACTTAGTGCCGTTTGTCTTTTTTTTTTTTAATAAGATGATGGTTTTATTGTTTCGTCACCATTTTCGATTATTGGATAGTTTTTCCAATACTGATCACCCTATTCTACAAACACCACACAGTAGCACCAAGCTGATTTGCAAGTAAGATTCTCTTAAAACTCTCGTATCTGAAATGTGTGTGATATAAAGAATAGAATTTCGTATGATTTAATCCAGACCATGTTTTAACGGGGACCATCTTTGAAGGCAAACAAATTGAAAAAAAAACCCTCACATTTACAACTTTTTCAACCAAAACAACGTTTTAGTGACAGTGAGTTGACTTTTTTTCTAAACCATCGAATTTCGTCCACTCAGTGTACCAACACTGTAAATATTGTATTTTATTTTATTGGACTTTTAGAAACAATCATTGTTCGGCTCGATATTTGAGCAGTGCACAATGTTATCACATCGCCTATCTACCCGAAGATATGCAAATGGAATTACGCTGCATCATGAAATGTTTTAATTTCAAAATAGCGCGTTTTGCATTCCCCTTCCAACTTGATCCACTTTCCATGAGTCAAAATCTCCACTTCGTGGCTAACGGTACTTTTGCCGTGGTTGACTGATTCCCTTTCACCGGCTGCAAACGAAAGGGGAGCCCTTGGGGGGAGCATTGGTCGATTTAATTTTTGCTGCATTCGACAACCTGATACCTACCTCTACAGCCGTGATCGTCTAGTGGTTAGGACCCTACGTTGTGGCCGTAGTAACCCAGGTTCGAATCCTGGTCACGGCAATGTCATAAGGTGATTTCGACTGAGAAGAGCCCCTCCCAGGCACTTTTCGACGGAACCCGAAAAACATTGTCACGGAGAGAGGAGGAAATATTTTTAATATTTCAATACTGAAAAACCCTTCGTTGAGGATTGGTGTGTGTGAGTCCCGTATAATTTGTGTTTATGATAATGAAGTAATTTTTGAATTGCTTTAAAATTTCCCTTATGCGAGAATGGAATAGATTTTTGGAAGAAAATTAAATGTAACATTCAGTTATGTTAGTCCATAGAAAGTTTGTTAATAAAAAATGTTCATGTTTGATTTATTAGTTCTTCATGTTTTACTTTCTAGACATAATACACTCACAGATAAAGGACGGAATTAGACAAAGGTCCCGCCAACCACTAGTTACAGTCGTTATTTCTTAACCACAAACAAGCCCAGAACCAAATACGTATCACTATTTTCTTAACTCTAATAACACATGAGCTACGAACACGGACAACGGACGCAACGGGGTTATTTAATCGACGGTGAATACTGTCGCATGCAGCCAGAATGCGGCACGCTGAGGAAGAAGTTAAACCCACTAGAAGAAGTGGCCGAGGTGGGTGAGGTGGGGCTGGTGGTTACGCTAGCTCCCCCGGGCAGATGCCGGGCGGCCTCGTGATCCTCGTCGCTACTCACGTGCTGTGCTAGACGCCATTTTTCACTCTGATGTTCCGAGTGGCGCAGTAGCAGCTGGATCAGCTTGAACGCACCAAATACGGCGATAGCGCCCGACATGAGCCAGATGACGGTGGACTTGGTGTCGAAGTCGTCCTGGATGGGGCGCGTGTCGACGTGGCCCTCGTGGAAAAACTTGTAGCGGTTGAACTCCTGCAAAAGGGAAGCCATAAAATTCACGATCAGAACGCCCAGGCATGAATGGCATGCCATACGTACCTTCTCGCTGTCGGAGGGCTTCGGAGGAGGCTCAACGACGACAATATCTCGGTGCTTGCCACGCTCATCGGTGCACTCGATGCCGGTCGCCGACAGGATTTGGCCAGGATCCTCTACGATGTAGTCCTTGCCGTAGACTACGTTTCGGGCGTGATGCGGCACCAGCTCGTGCACCAGAAACCGGCAGTCCCACGGGTTGCCGTACAGCTCGACCAGCGCGAGACTCTCCAGCAGTGACGTGTTGATCTTGTGCAACGCGTTATGGCTCATGTTCAGCACGCTCAGGTTCATGAGCGGCCACAGGAAGCCGTCGTCCGCGAGCTGGTTGTGCGCCAGGTCGAGCGTGTGCAGCTTCGTCAGGTCCTCGAAAACGTCCCGGTCGATTTCGTTGATGGAATTTCCGGAAAGGTTAAGTCGCACCAGCCGTGGCGTTTCGCTGAAAAGCTTCAACCCAACGTAGTCGAACACGTTGCTGGAGAGATCGAGGTCGCGCAGGTTTCCGAAATCCTTCAGCATATATTTGCTGACGGCCTGCAGGCGGTTGTTGCTGACGTTGAGCGCCTTGAGAGGAGAAGAAAACACGTCACACACAGATAAGCGGGTGCCCAGGTTTAATTTCAAGACTAGACTACCTATGGTATGCTGATAAGAGTCTGTTGGAAGCTGCACGTTGTACGAAGGTATATAGCAACAAGCTCTTAGAGCATACATGAAGATCAAGGACTCGTTCTATCTTAGCGGGCATTCTGAGAAAAGCGAAGTTCATCAGTAGCGCAGTTTCATTAATCTAGCCAGGCCATCATTAATCATTAATTATATCTTATTTAGCTCTGTGAGGGAAAGTGATCTTATCGGCAATGCAGTCTTTTACACTATCTTGTGCAATCATTAATCATTAGCGGTTTAAAATGTGGGAAGATCTTGGTCAGCATCACGATTTGTAATGGAGCATACACGGCAGACTATTTGTTTTTGTTTTTTTTTTCAGGCTGTTTAATGAATAAGATTGCTACTTTTTAATTTGTGCTTTTTATTTACCTGTCATAATGGCAACGTGATTTCATTTAAAGGCGAAAAGAAACTACCAAATCACATTTGAAAAAGACGTCCAGTATCAGGTAAGAAGCCTCAATCATAGACAAAACAAAATGTCACTGTGTTTTTATCTTAAAAGGTATTTAACACACACAGGTTTTTTGATTTTTAAAATCTATAAGAAACCAAAAGAGGGCTTTTCTTAGTATTCAAAACTGCACGTTTTAAGTTTTTCCGAATTTTTCGGATTATCCAATTATGTGAAAAATCTGTACTATACCTATTCCGACCAAACCGGGTCATTTTGACCCAAACTTTTCAAAATGAGCCAAACGACCAAAATATGAGGAGTTTACTTTGCACCGTTTATGTGGATATTTCCAACTTCCTTCTTCCACCGGATGCTCTTCGGGGGCTTGCGTTTCTTACCTCCAGATTGTACAGCCCCTTGAAGCTGGCCTCCTCGAGCTGGTCGATCCAGTTGTTGCTGAGGTCCAGCACGCGCAGGTCACCGTTGGTCTTGAAGCTAAGATTGCCGATCGCACCCAGCTCGTTGCCACTCACGTTCAGGAACGTCAGCCGGGGCAGGTTTGCCAGCAGTTCCGGCACGAAGCTGCTCAGCTGGTTGTCCTGCAGCTGCAGCATCTTCAGGTGCCCGTTTCCGGCGAACGCGAGCGGGTGAATCGTGCGGATGCGATTGTGGTGGAGAGCCACGTGCGCCAGCTTGGACAGACCCCGCAGGGTTCCCTCGCCGACGGCGGTCAGGAGGTTCTTGCCGAGGTTGAGGTAGCGCAGGTTGGCGACCGGCTTGAAGGTGCCTTCCGGAACGCTCGAGATATAATTGGCCGCAAGGTTGAGCTTGGCCAGCGCTGGGTAGCGCCGGAAGGAGAACTCGTCTATCGAGCGGATCAAATTACGGCGCAGATCGAGCACCTGCAGCGTGTCGAGGTCGTGTTCGCTCCAGGACTTGATCGTGGTAAGGTTGTTGCGCGACAGATTCAGCGTTTCGATATTGCGCAGCCCGTTCAGCGAGAAGTCCTGCAGGTTATTCACGCGGCTGTCGCAGATCTCCAGCGTCCGGAGATCGTTGAACCGGATGAACATGGCGTTCGGAAGCTCCTGCAGGTAGCAGTGCGTGATTTCAATCGCCAGCGGGTTCTGATGGTGCTCGCGGATGTTCCGCAGGTCCTCGACGCGACAGGCCGTCAGCGAGATGGCCTCGTTGGCTTCATCCAGCTCAATTCCGGCCCCTCCACCGTAGGGAAGACCGAGGACAGTGGCACTCCCGAACCAAAGGGTTCCATCACCCACCGCCAAGCACAGCAGGATCGTTCCGAAAAGCTTACGCAGATAGTGCCCCATTTTTCTCACTTCAAAACACACCTAAAACGGTCACCGGTTGTTCACGGGAGAACACAAAAGTAAAATAACAAAACCGTAAACTGCACTCCAACCTGAAAGTTGTGAAACAAAACGCCACGGAATAGTTTGCGAGGGTCAGCGGACAGGCACAATCGAGCGTTGGTGTTCGTGTGGTTGAAATTATTTTTATTCCATCGGACGGTGAAGTATGGCGGTGGTTTCAGGCTTTGTTCTGCGCACTGCACCGCAATACCGATAAAACTTTGGCAATTTTATTTAAATTATTTAACACCACCATCACTCGGACCACTAATTCGACCTCTGCCTCCCGCCGCCAGTGGTAGAGAGTGTTGAAGAGGAAAAATGTTTTCCCGCCCCGTGCATCTCACAAAAAAGGAAGGAAACTTTTCGACGGTTTTTTTCACACTCGTCCCCACTGTTTTGATTTGAACGACTTGGCAAGAGCGTGACTGGTGACTTTCCCGCAGGTCACATGTTTTTTTTTTTTTTATTGTTTTCGTTGATTCCCCGTCGAAGCAACGATCTGCTGGCAACACTGCGCCAAACACACGCGTCGGGTGACAATGTTCTTCGCCAAGGGGCCACACGGTTTGCCGGAAGGTTTGGGGTGGTAATTTTCGCGCACACCGATTTCCACAGATTGCGGTTATTTTGTCGCGGTGGCCAACGACCCTCCTTACCGGTCGGACGAAGAAAAACTTTTCCCCTACCAACGTGTCGGAAAGCGGAAGGCTTAAAATTTCACGCGAATGTAAAACCACGGATTCTGACACTGTCCCTCTTCGCTGTGCGAATGGAAACTGGGTCCACTGTTTAAAGGGCGCACCATCGACTCCGGTTCACCTCTTTCTGGCACACGGCCGTTTGCTTTCCCCGGCTGGGGCACGGACTATATGTTCACGACACCTTACCGGTCAGCTAGGACGGCTTCTGTCAACTGTCAGAACGGTCGTATTTATGTGCCGACGCGCCCGGGAACGGCGACGGGGTTTGCGCGAATGATAATGGCGATAGAAGTACCTATTTTTATGGTACGGCTTTGCAAGCCGCAGGGATTTCACCGCGGCCATCAAACCGGACACCGGGAGGCAAGGTTATTCTTTCCGTTGGGGAGAGGAAAGTTTGGGGTGACCGGGGACAGACTTAAGAGGGAGATGTTTGTTGTCTTGGCCGGTGATTATCTTGCCCCTTCGCGAGCGAAAGCGAGAGAGTGAGCGAGGTTAACGTGATGAGATTGGTTTATAGTCGGCCGATCTGCGCTAAGTAGGGTTGAGAGCTATGGTAAATGAAGTGAAAACGGTGGTCAAAATAAGGTAAGAACAAATTAATGCTTCTTAAGGTTTGGGTTGTGGAAACGTTTCACCAGTTGATTTCCACCTTCCTTTTCTATTGCGAAAAGATATTTTTGTGTGACAAATTATCCTATTTTGAACCGATGTTGATGCTACAATTGATTTATGTGAAATTTGGATTTCAACGACTTTTCGATTGTAGCTTGTTCTTATTATTTCCCTTGGAACTGTATCAATCTAGTAAATGCCCATATTTTACTGGAAACCCCTGGAAAGTGGATACTTTTGTGGCATTGGGACAATTTAACCCTAGACATCAAGGATCAAGGGACTATTAATGCAAGATACTTGAGAAGCTCAAAACCCCAGAAAGTGCTCGTTTTTGAAGGTATAACGTACAGGAGCCATGCATATAAGGAAGACGAGACACAAGCCAATTAAATTTTGAGAGAAGTCAATCAAAAAACGATAAATGTCGTAAAGTATTCTCTCTTTCCAAGCAAAGCCGATCAAAAATGCTAGTTTTGTTGTAAAATATAGACAAGACTGCATCAATTACAGAATATAATCATATTTCAACACAGCTTGCACCTAAACTATAATGTTTCCTTGAGCCAGAGGCGGTTATTTTTCGAAGGGTTAATACAGTATTTACAGAAATTATTGAGATTTCGAATCACATGAGTTACATTTTATGATGGCCAACACTATCATACGCATTGCGGCCACTGTTCATCGTCGCGATGAGTAAAAGCAGCTGAACACCCGGGAGCTGGCTTAATTTCATTGCATCTCTTTGCAACGCACCTATTGTACCTTAATTCGCTCTCACGCTCGCTCACTCATTAGGAAATCAAGAGATACTTCTTTAACCTTTCGGCAAAGTGGTGCGAGTTGTGGGGGACGCTGGGTTTTGTGGACGTCACCTAATTTACGACCATCGACGGACGTCTCGTCGTCCCTCGGCTCCTGTGGCCTTCCCGTTCCCTGTTTGCTACCTCCCTCAGACAACAGGCAAGCAGGCAAACAAACAAACAAACTAGCGAATGGATCTGGGAGCAAACATCAAACGAACGCAGGTGGCAAGCGCAAAGTGTTTGGGTCACCGGCGGAGCCGCGTGGGTGAGGTGGTAGGTGGTTTTTGTCCTCCCCGTTCCAACTAGGTGTCACAGTCAAAGGCCGTAGGCGTTAGTGGCGTGTCGGTTGACTGTCGGAGAGACAAACCCAGCATCGGTCAAGTTCATCCGTGCGTCGATCCGGTAATCTGAGCGATTTGGAGACATCTTCGTGGCGGTGCAAGCTGGCGAGAGGAGAGAACAGAGAGAGAGCAACGAGGGAAACAAATAGTGGGAAAGAGAAGGAGCGCGTGTGGGGAAAGGAGCGCATAGGGATCACGACAATGGCAGGGAAAGGAACAAAATAGCTGCCAAACAACACACCATAATTAACGTGTGGCAAGAATCATCACTCGGACTCCATTTACTTGCCAAAGGCAACTGGTTTCTATTTGTGTGCCGAATTGCGTGTGTGTTCGTGCTTGTGTATGTACCGTAGGTATGTTTTATGAGCCAAGGTATGTACGCCTGTTTGGATAAATCAAATAGGAACGCCCGTGGATCCGAAAGCGATTAGAAAACAATTATGACGGAGTAATAATGTTTCGTTTAGCTGCACGAATACTTTTTTTTTACCTCGGGTTGTTGTCCTATCGAAAAAATTGTGGGTGCATGCAATACGGAATATTTAAGGTTTCGCGTCTCATAATATTTGGAAAATAATAATATTTAACTATCAAACATTTAATTTAAATTGAATAAAATAATACAATTTAAACAAGGGAAATGAAAAATAAAAGCTTTAAAAAATTTAATAAACAATTGATTTCTATTCCTAATATAAATTAGTTGCCTATGCAACTGTTGATGGAAGCGAATGTAGAGTATAGAAAAATTGAAAACTTTACGGAATCATAAAACGATGACAACGAGGAAAACTTGAGGTATTTGTAAACCTTGTACAATAGAATCCAAGCTTAAATTATAAAAAAAAAAAACATAGCCTTGCATAAATGTCCTTCCATGGTGATTATGCATCAATCAGCAACGACATTGGCACAATCAACGGTACGTCACGGCATATCAAACAGCTCGGACATGAGTGATACGCATCCAACTTCTTTTTCGAAAATCCTCCCTCACTCACTAGCATCAAGAGACAGTTTCGCCTGCAATGACATTAAGACGTCCGGCGCCGGGGTGCGAAGATATAAGGCATCTTCGTTCTCGGCGGTCGCGTGTCTCGTGATGAACGTGGCAAACGTTGTAGAGGAAAGCCCTGCCAGCGGAAACCCCATTAATACTGTGGCACCGTCGCCCGAACGGAGGGACTCATTTACACTTTCAGTGTCACGTGCGAAAAGTGTCCGGTTGGTTGGAAAATAGAATTAAAATCTGGGTGTGCCCCATCCATCTTCCACCTCCAAGGAGAAGACAGCATTGAAGATGGCGCCTGCAAACACATCTGTCTTCACAATCCGTCTCCCGGGGGCTTCCGGCTGCGGCGCCTCGACTGACGCAGCCAGTTGCGAACCTGTACGCTACCGGGCGCCTCCATTAGGACACAGTTCAACCGTTAGTACACCCAACCGTCTTGCTGTTTTCCTCCGCCCTAACCGGGGGCGATAGTTTGCATACATGAATGGATTTGAATGTGTACGCCTCCAGTGTGGCAAGCAATTGCAACTTGTCCGGCAAAGCTGATTACGCTAGTGCGCACGTTTTGGCAATAAAACATATTTTACCGGATTTTTTTTCCCTATTCGCTGGCCACGAGCACTGGAAACGAAACCGAAACAAAAGAGCATTCGATCGACTCCAGCGGATGCGGTCTGGGAGTGTATTTATATTTATATGCGCGCCATGAATATTGGGTACGGAGCGCCCCTGGAGGAGATCGTGACTCCTGGGAGGTCGAAAAAAAAAGGAAAACTGCACCGCTCTCACCGTATATCCGCAGGATGGTTTGCTCCAGCGGTTAAAAAGGCACGATGATCACGAGCCACTCGCCGTTACACGCGCGGTGGCGTTCGTTTTCGACACTCCGAGAGCTCGGAGCACGTGCGGTGCGAGCCAAAGAATAACAGCGCTCCGGAGGATTAATATCGTGTTTAATTTTGTCAAACGTCATGGCGTTGGGCAGTGGAAACTGGGGGCAAGGGGGCGGGTTTATGGCTCACAACGGTCCACCTTGGGAGTATGGGATTGAAATGTCCGTCAGCATGTATTCGTGGAAAGCGACTCGCTGAAAAGTAAATTCAGTTATGCAGGTTTGCCGGTTATGGTTGGCGTATTTTTGAAATGAAGGTGTAAAAGGAGAGTCAAAGAGAGCAAGAGAGTGTGAGAGAGACAGGTAAAAAGTTTTAGCCGCTGCCAGCGAGGCACAGCATAGATGGAATAGCATAAACCGAAACCATAAATCAATCACGTGACTTTCGCTCACCGGAAATGGCAGCCGCTGTCAACCTCGGAGGTAGCCTGATCTCTGATGACTCGTGCGCTGACAAATTCTTTGCGACCTGGCATATTATCCCGCCTTTCCGTGCCCTTGCTTCTTGCCGGATTTGATCTGCGGACGAGACATGTTCACTGTTCCGAGCTGGCAGCTTGGACCACTTATGTTTAATGGACTCGTCTGTATTTATGGAATCCGCGGATGCCAGTGAAACAAATAAGGAAGGAAACAAGACGCACGCAACATCACTTCGAACAGATCATCTCAGAATAAATACAGGTTATACAAAAAATAGAGGTGAGATATTTAATGAGTAACGCTAATTTGAGTACTTTATGAAGTGCGATAGAAATAACACGAAATTTCTCCTTCTATAGAAGTGTTTGTGTTCTGCTAGAAATTGTTAGTTACGAAATCGTTGTTGCTTTATAAAGCCAATTTATACCGATTCTATTTATTTCAATGTATTTCAAAGTTATTTAATTTGTTGGGGCAGATCCCATCGATAGCTCTTCTTTCCCAACATCGAACACTTGTTCCACTTTTATATGGTTGAACACTTGTTTCACTTATATATTACAATTTATTGAATTTCGCAATATTGAACAGCACCCTTTAGCGTAAACCGGCAGACTGACTGGCGGAGCCGATCAAGCGCCGATTATCTCTTTTCCTCCGTCAGCCGATGGATCAAAGGCTTGCTTCGCGTTCGGCGCAGCAACCGTGCTCCCAAACATAATTTAATAAAATTCTGTTTTTACTAAAATAAGCGCCTCACACACGATCAATTCGAATAAAAACGGTCGATTAACGTCAACGTCAAAATCATGCACTTTTTTCGTACAATTGACACGTTAGGCGCACACAACACTGGATTATTTTGTATCATCTTTAGGTTGCACCGCGAAGTACTGTTGTCAGCTGAGGAATATCTACTAATTCGAGAACTCTAGTAGCAAAATGGTTCAAATTATCAAATATATCCAAATTGTCCAAAACCACATTGCACCCTTTGTGAAACTGCAGGCATAGGTTTTCACAAACTTTTTGATCGTGTGTGGGACACTTTACACTAAACTTGTGTTGGTGGCAATGAATCGACGAGGAATCAGAAATATTTGATGGACAGACATTGTTCATTTTGGCCCGTCTCAATATTGAAAAATTTGCTGTCGAAACTTACACCATTTTCTATCAAAATTAACATAAAGTTTTCCCCCAACCACCCGAGATGGAACGCTTTGGGAAAGCCTACTAATTTTCATCGCTCGCGGGCGATATCAAAGTCTGTCGCATTTTCCCCCACGCGGCTGAAATCGCATACGGGTAATGTGCATGCGGGAGGCGAAGGGCAAACTTTTTCAAATAGATTGGAACGGACAGGGATTATTGGCCAACGTCTCACTCATTGCTGCCACTTTCCTCCGCAAATTTCTGTATGGAAACGAATCTGAAAGTGTGAAATTGAAATCGATTTTGAGACATCGGCTTAAGCCGACAAACTTTTCCTTCCTTCCCGCCACTCCCGGGCCACTCTTTACCGTTCACCAGCTACTTTGGCTGAGTTTTGTTTCCGGAGACTCGCAAGTAAGACGGTTCGGTTACGCTTTCGGTCGCTCCGGCGTCGGGATACACCGGCGATAGACCATCATTAGCGTTACGCGGCAAACGTTCGATGCGGGAAAGTTTATCAATTTACTTTCACGGCCACGAGCCGAGAAACCGCGGGTGCGTCTTATCGGCTCGATTAGAATGCTACTGGCGGTGTTCCGATGCTTGCTAGATTCTTAAAATTCCTGGGAAAAAAGGTTGGTATCTACCGCGATCCGCGTAAATGCCTTTTTGAGCGTGACGGGTGGTGGAAAGCGGCGGCTGGATGAGAAAAGCGGAAGAAAAATTGAAGCGGAGATTATACGCGTGAATTCTGAGTTATCACGCTACGGGAAAATACTGCCCGAGAAAACGAGCGAGTGTTAAGAAGAAAAAAAAAACAACAAAACCAAACACGCATGGACTAGGTGGAAAATTGGGTGAGCGATTAAGAGGCGTTTGCCAGACTGCCTAGGCGTTGCGTGGCGTTTCCTACTCCAAGGAGGGAGTAGTTTGCTGATGTGATACGTCATCGTCTTTAGAGCCCTCGTTTTTCTTTTGCCCGCTATTTCTGCACTTTTTCAAAACCAGCAAGGTATCACTTGAGAAGCTAAACACATTTGAGTAACGCAGGGTGCTGCTTAGTGAGGAGTTGTCAATGCTTGCAGTTTGCAAAAGGAAACCTCTCATGGATGAAGAGCTCGAAAGGTCAGACGAGTCAGATTCCTTTCTGTTTATTTCTGTGATCTGTTTTTCTGTTTATTTAGTAGTTGACGGTTGCAGGGGAAGAGATATTTTATGTTTCTCTCTCAACAAATTGAATATCACAGCAGCAGTGTTTCCATCACATACATGTTTGCATCAAATAAGACATTGTGTATCCATAAAGATTGGTGCTTGTAGTAAGATCGCAAAAGTAAAAATTTCTCATTAATATATTCAGCGTTTTTTTAAAGCAGAAAATGAAAGATGATGAAGGAAAGATGATAACTTAAGTCGTTTGTTTGCATACATTTATTTCTGTTTTAACTAATACTGTTAAATAATTCACAGTACATGAAAAAAAATTATAAACATGAAACCTTAATTAAAGCCTATTCAGTACTCTTGTAACACATAATTGCTAAAAATAATTCAAAGCAAAAATGATGTATGGAATAAGTGAAAGGATGTTTTTCGAAAATTGTCCAAAACTACAACTTAAATTACTTAGTCAAGCAATGATACAATACAAACTTTTCTATTAATTGCATTACATACTTGGTAGTAAAACGGTAGAAAAACGATAAGAGTAAGAAAAAAAGGAACTATTTTCCCATACCGGGAATCGAACCCGGGCCTTCCGGGTGAGAGCCGGATATCCTAACCACTAGACAATATGGGATGTTAAAGTGCCAAGCTTTAATATTATTTTTGACTTGATGAATCCATTGAACCGTACCAGTTGCTTCAGCCGGATCGGAATTACGCAATAATCTATTCTCGCCACGTTCGCTTTCAAACTGCTCGTGCACTCTAGCAACCTGACGCCTCTTAAAAAAATTAATGCAAGCGCAACACTATCGTCCAGAGCTTTACGGCTTCTTGAAACCGGTGCAGTTTTTTTTGCGGCATTCGCTCGTAAACATAATTTAATCAAGTGAGCTCGAGCCCATCGAATTATCACTTCGTGACTTGAATGCGTTGGGAAACAAATTGAAGAAGTAAAGAAAGATCGCTTCGCTTTAGCAGGAAAGCTTTCATTTCGCTGTGGTTTTGTTTAAAAAAAAAAAAAAGATGTACTCAATACTTATGGCATTCCTTAGAGTATTAGCAAATTTTCTCGGTTTGGTCTCTATGCTAATCGATTTTCAACCCAAAAGGATGAATACGTAGTTCCCATGCATATTTTTACTTTAAATTTCAGTTGAAAAAGACTTCAAAATAGTTTTAAAGCAACGCCGGAATTCTGAACACATATATGAAAGGTGGTCCGTGCTCGAGCATCGTTATTCATATCCATCTGCACAACATTGTCCAATGTACACTACATACGGTGGAAGGATTCTCGTGCGTTTTATGTTCTCTTTTTATCTTCCCCTTCGGACGACTGCGTGTACCAGTTGCAGTGTCGCCACTTGTGTACCAAACCGAGCATAGGAGTGTCACTCGCTTAATGCATGCTGGACCATTCGTTTGGTTGGACGTGATCGTGTGGTACGTGGTCCCAAGTCCAAACGCTCTGATGAAACTTTATCTTGTTTTTCCATTTATAATCTCACTGTTTGGTTCGCCCGTCACTTATCATAATTTCACCTTCATGGCAGGTGTCAAACTGACCTGTTTAATGCGGAAACACATGATAAATATTTCAACACGAAAGCTTGGAATGAATAAAAGGAACTTTTTACTAAATACTCTATGTATTTAAATGAATTCATGGGTTTTTAATGTCTTTTATAGTATGGATGTGTATAGTATGGAGGGTAATCTGTGTTTCATCAACTAGCGATTTGTTTTAAAATACCTTAACTGCTTTTATTCCATAGGAGAGAGCATGCTTATTTTATTTTAAAAATTATTGAGAAAGTAATAACGGTAGCTATTCAATTCGAAATCAACTAACAGACACAAAATTGGGCATTATGCAATTTCAGTGCTGGATATGGATTTGGACGGGACACACATTCAAATGTTCTAACATTTCCCGAAACTTCTATTGACTCGGTCGAGTCTCATCAATTAATCCGCCCAAACGTCAGTAAACCCTTTGCCAGGAGCCCATTAGGGACTAGGGCTGAGGTGGATTCAGCAAAAGAGCGAAACTCTCTGTATTTCATCCAAGCAAATAACCCCGGATTTGGTCAGCGTTCGCAGTACTCGTATCGTTTGGCTGGGGGAATTTAGTGAAACAATTAAACGAGGCGAAACTGGCCCTGGCTAGAGTAAGGATGCACTCGGTAACTTGTTCTAGGCAGACGGTCGGCAGAGCTCAGCATTTCCCGTGTGCAGCGTTCGGTGGGATCCACAACCGTCGCTGTATCGCTCCACCGCCCGAACGGGCATGCATTAGTAATCGGATTATGGAAAACGGATTTTTGCCGCCTTCCACGCTCGGCTGCGGATGCGGCTTAGCCCGGTGAAGACCTCCTGGCGTCGCTGCGTGCGCCGCGCTTTTCCACCGAAATGAATGGGATCGTTTTTTCCGGGCTGCAGCTAACGACGACGATAATGATGATCCTGATGAAGGAGCAAGGATGCAGAAAAATGTCGCCGTTGGCTGTTTGCCGACGGTATAACAAAGAGGAATGAAATGTCGTTGCGGTGGTCAAATTTACGGCGACTCAATTTGCTTGGTGTCCTACATTGAATTGTGTTCAATCTTTTATTAAACGCTTTTCATTTGTCACTTTTTCCTACAGCACCTCTCTTAACATAGAACATAACAATTTCTGAAGTAAATAGTCTCCATGTAACGGCCAACACAGCACAGCAGCGTTCATTAGCTACCAGATTTATTCATCATTACATTCAAGACTCTTTTGGTGCAGGAAACCAAGATTTTTTTCCGTAGTTTTATTGTTAAGTGCTCCATCGTATACATAGTACATTAGCTTAATTTTTGTAAATAAGCTCTTCGTTTAACTTCTCATTCTCATCTCATTTCTAAAATATTACATTGAAGCAGTTTTTATGTGCAACCAGCGTTCTTGGTTCGGAGATAAAAGTTGTGATTCAATAGCGTCTGTGAATAATTAACTCCGTGTGCAGTATGCCGTCAGCAGTCGGGACTTTATTAAGTGCATAGCCGAGCCCAATGCCTGGTTGTCGGAGCAAATCGGCTCAGACTGTAGAGCCGGAAGCGGAAGATTAGTTAAAAATTAAAACCCACCCCTAATTAGGTTAAATGTTGTATCGGACGCCATCGGCCGGGTTCGAAATGTTCAAACAGGCCGGGAGCTGAATAATGGAGTAGTAGTTTGCACTCTTCGGTTTGGAACGGGGAAGCCGAGTCCCGTTCGTCACGTTGCAAGTGCATCCGCATGCCACAGTCGCATACGGGGAGTCACTTTAGGCCGCCAGCAAGTCCGCGGTCCGGTTTTGTTGATGGATGGATATCCATTAACCATTAGTGCTATTCATCATTCAGCTCTAGGCCAGCCGCAAAACACTTCCCCTGAAGGGTGGAATTGCACCGATGCGGGCGCGATATTGCAGCCACGTTACCGCGACAAGAAGCGATGATATTATCATGCCAGCAGCGGATAAGACGTCATCCTTGAAGGGCGTCATCATCGCTCGCCCATCGTGCCCGCGATGGTGGAAGAAAATTTTGCGCGCCTGAGAAATTAAGCGACGGTACCGGGGGTTCATCGAAGAAAAGGCGGTTAATGCTGTGCAGCTTCTTCGGAAGCGGAAGACATTCGAGCGCCAGTCGCGTTGCTGACAGCGAATTTCCACGCCTGATGATGGAAACCCTTTCACGCTGCGGTTTCGCATTGGTTCACACGACACCGGCACCGAAAATGTGGGCGAGGAAAATGTGTTTTTCCCACCTGCCAAATGTCCCCTCGTACAATTTCTCCATCCCGCTGCCCTGTTCGCTTTCTCGATGAACGAGCGCTGCATATTACGATGTGCTGCTGGTGATCTGGCAACCCTTTTCGAGCGAAAGAAAGACGCCAAGGGTTGGGTGAAATTTATGATTGATCGTCGCTACGGCTGCAGGGTAATAATTTGACCGCCCGCGATCTCGCGGTTCTTCCCTGCACAGACGAGCATTCCTGATGTTCGCTTTATCCAGAAGCCATCGAAACGACGAGACCAGTAAGGAAGGGGTGTGGGCTGTGTGAAGGTATATGGTGGGGTAAATATAAATATATCAGCAGTGTTAATTTTTAATCACGCATAAAATTGTCATTCCAACTCATTTCAACTTGGCGCTGGGATATGCAAGGATGCACAGTGCTGCGTTTCCATTGTGATTGGAGGGCGAAAGATGTAGTGTCGATACATTTTTATTGAAATTCCTTCAATTATAAAAGCCCTATCCTTTATGTAAGCTATTCACAGTTTAAGCACAGTTGGACCAAAGTGCATTTGTTTCGTCGTTGTATCTCGGGTTGATTTTCTTCTACCTAAGTGCTATCGGTAGAAACCAGTTTTTCAAATGTTGCTGTAGGTTGCTGTTTTCAAAACTTGCTGTTGGTTTGAAGTGTAAGATTTAAATGAAGTGTCCAAAATTTTACAAGCCTTTACTTGCCTTTGTTCAATCGTCTTCTAAGTTTTACAAAATTTTATTTCTCAATAGCAGTTTGCAGAACGTGTTAAAAATTTCTAAAAATCTAAAAAATAAGTTGGATTATTTTCTGTACTTTATTTTGATATTCTTGATAGACCATTTTTATTTATTTTATTAATGTTTAGGTATACAGCAAGTTCAAGAGATTGCAAATTAATATCTTTTGAGTGAATAAATAAGAAATGCACATATTCCATGCATTTTTTTGTTGTAATCAACCATCGACCTGCATTATTCACCAAACATCCATTATCCTTAGTTTGGTAAGAAGATCGATTAGTTTATAGGACAATGTCCATAATTTTCTTTCACAGGTCATTTCTGAGTGCTATTATAAGTATTCTTGCCTAGCATTTGCTTTCCATTCACCCTTCCATCCAGCTGTTCATCCAAGCTGCTCGTTCCGGGCCATCGAAGTCCTCCCGAAATCTCGACACGATCAGGGCAAGAAAGCGTATCAGCGCGAATATTCCCATTTGCGTTAGCCAAAGCTCGCGCAACCGTTAAGGTAGGAAAGGCCGTCAGGCAGGAAGAAATCGTTTGCCGTATTGAATACAAACACACACACGCGCGCACGTGGACTCGCTTATTCCCATAAAGTTGTCTTTTACTTTACGAGGCCATTAAAGTACAAACGATGTGTCATATTTCCCCACAAAACCCGTGCAACCTGTCGAAATAGCAGCAGCAGGCTTAAAAGGCGTCGTGGGAAATTGTGACGCGATGAAAAGCGCTTTCACGCGTGTGTGTATGTGTGTGTGTAGCTGTGCGTGGGCATGGTTAGTTGGTGTGAACCATCGTTTGCACACCGAACAGGTTTGCGTTGCCTCCTCCTCCTCCTCGCGTTATTTCCTCTACTTTGCGGACCCTTAGACAACGGCGCTGCGGAAAGGGAAAACCCTGCTTCGGCACTAAGCAGGTGGAGAAAATGGTACCAACAGACTCGAACAAAAAAAAGCAAAAAGGAAAGAAAAGTTCGCGCACATGTGGGCCCGCGAGATGGGTGCGAGATGTGTACACGCGCGTGACGAAAACCCCAAACGTATTCGAAAGTGTTGCTGATTTGATTTGAGCAGCACAACATCACGGGCTCCGCTGTGTGCTGTTTGTTGATTCAGTGTTAATCACTGGCGAAAATCGTTGGGTTCTGCTTGCTTCACGGTGCGATGTCACCGATGCGATGTTCTTCCCGTGGGCATTTGGATGGGTTGATGTTAAATGGTTTTGCCCGGGATTCATCATCATTCCATCCCATCCTATCCGAGCATCACGGTTATGAAATATCAATTAGAACGGCCTGATACTCCCTTGGGGGCACGTTTGGGTTGAAGCGTTGCGGAAGAGGTTAGTGATACTGTTTATGGCGTTTATCTTTCCACAATTTGCTCCGGAAGATTCGGACGTTGCCATATCAGAGGTACCCTCAGGAGTATGCAATCCTTCGAAGAGGTTTATTTTCTCGTGCATTTCAATATCACATCTGCAACATATACGTGCTTTTCAGTAGTAGGAAATCATTAAAGTAATAAAACTTCATGAATAATACTTATCTGAAGCTAGGTGTAAATGTTGGCATCAAACGGGGCTTTTTCTAAGGATAAGATAAGGCTAAAGGTAAGAACTAGGATAAGGATATGTGTAAGGAGATTTGCACTTGCTGCCAAATTTTATTTCTCAAATGGAACAATTGAAATAATATGTTGTTAAATCATCCTTTGGTTTTTTTAGCATTCATTTAATTTCATTTGTGCTAGTAAACTTGCTATAATCCGCTAAAAATTAATTTGTGCTAAATGTGCTTATATCGAGATAAAAACACGCTTAAAACATAAAGAGAAAAAAAAACAATACGCGAAATAATTTTAACCATAGCCGCATTTCTTTCGAACTTTTCCACATTTTCCAAAAAAAAAAAAACATTTCCATCTCATGAACTTTCGACAACGAATTGCAAAGAACGTTTAGTTTCCTTCTGCGTGAATGATGGCCCGTTGGTTTAGCATCCGCGCTATCATATAGCAATTTGAATGAGGTTGTATCCTCAAGCCGAGCTCGTTGGTAAGTTAGCTGAGAGCTCATTGTAACGTATGATAGGAGTGAAGTTTGGAGCATTATATATTGTGCAATAATTTGTGCATTCTCCCCGCAACATGATACGATCCAGCGTGCAATGTTCTCGTTTTCCCAAGCTGACTCAATCGCACCTTAAAAAAAGGGTTGGAGGGGGGGGGGGGGGGGGTTGGAAATTCATAACGTATTCCGAATAAGGCTCCAAACTGGCACGAGATTCGATGCAGAAACTTGTCAGCACCACTCGATGGGATGGCACAAAAAAAAACCCACACCAAAACTCGCACCAAATGTTCCTCAATGCGGATTCACGAAACTGTTCCGTGCTTTGCTACAGCCGTGAAGCTAGGTTTGCATGTTGCCCGAGGCGCCAAAGCGTCGCTGCATTCGCGATATTCGTTTCTGCCGTGGGTGTACGTAGGCGCCAAACGGAAGCGCCTTGTGTTGTTTGCTGGTGGTGTGTTTGGAGTTCGCACAATTATTCGCAAAATAGTTTTCGTTTTTTCAACCGTTGCATATTGCTCCATCGTGGGAGGAAATGAACGAAGTTTTTGTTAATGTTTTACGTAGGAAGGTTGACGGGCGGAATGTATCCGACTACTCGTCCAAAAACGGGGATAGTTTCCTTTTCAATATGTCTAACCTCTAACCTAAAATGTTTATAGTACAAAAAATCTTGTCAAACGAGTTAAAACAATGAATCATTATATATTGGATAGACATTTTGCATCTAAATTAGAGACAGCGAGGTTTGTAATACATTTAATGCATCAGTTAACAAATAAGAAATATTGAATAGCTCAGATCTTTAAAGAAATTGTCCAAATCAGGAATTATTTTGAGAGGAGGCCGAATTATGTCATACGAATTAATATGTGATATCCTGATAGTGATCTGTAAACTGAGTTCGAATAGGTCCTCTTGGGAGTGAAAGAAAAGGACCGTAGCTGCAATCGGGACTACATTTTGCAGAGCAAATCCAAACGGACGGGACGACACTTCAAACTTCGAGCGCGACCTGAAATATGTAACGCTTCTTGCGGTCCAAACGAGTTTCTAACGAGTTCGCTTCCTTTACTTCCGCTGCAGTGTCGGCCAAAGTTCGGCGTTGCGGTGGGTCGAGAAGAGTTTTTTATTTGTGTGTGTTTTTGGCTCGATGCGATGCCTTCACCGTGCCCCACTAGCAATGGTTACTGCAATCGAAAGTCGGACAGGAATGCGGCCACATTTATTTTCCACGACTGCCACGGATTATTTGTGGCCCGGTTGGTTCCGGAGGGGAGAGGCTTCGTGATGCAGCTACCTTGACTGCACATTGGAACATTGTGGGAAAAAAAGTTCACCTAGTAAGAAAAACACAAACTGGCCCACGTTCAAACCGTAGCCGTTCAAAACTGCTGCGATGAAAGTGTGGGCAGAAAAACCCTCGCCACAAATGCATATGGATGGGTGGTTTGGAAAATGTTCCGCGGCCCAAAAGTCGCCTATTTTATCATCCCATCCGCCGGCTTGGGGCACGCGATCGTTTCGGTAAAATCGCGTTCCCGACCGTGAGCTTTCCACCAGTGTTCTCTTCATTCGACGATTGGACGGTTGCTGGAAGTAACATTGCCCGCATGAGTCAGCGCCGTGGCAGGCACGGAATTTATGAAGCCAGCGGCATTAAGAAAATCTAAGAATCCACCAAAAGCTGGACGTGCATTTCGTGCAGCATAGATTCCTGGCAGAGGTCCGAGACGAGATCCTTTTACCCGGCAACCTCATCCGCTTTTCCTAGATTTTATTTCCGTTGGTGGCTGGACGGAGATGAGTTTTGGTTCCAGTCAAATAAATTTATAACGAAACCTTGGAGTTGGGTATGGTTAGAGTTGAACTTTTTTTTCTTAACATTTTTGCCTCGTTGAAGTTTTCCCCGCGTACAAAGGCAATTGTCGGGCCAGGTCGAAATGGCGATCTTTTGGTGAACCGTTCTTATCAGCTGGGCGGGGTCATGAAATTCATACCAAGAACCTGGGAGTGTGTGTGTGTTCACCCAGTCGTGCAGTTTTCCTAATACACCGCCATACAGTTTTCGCCGACTTTAGTGCATCCGAAAGCATAGTAAATTGATCCAAAAAAGAAACGTTCACAATGGGAGGAATAATGTCGCGAGATGATCTCGGGTTTGTCCTTTTTTCAGCCATGCTGCAAATCAGCTACAAAGATGAAAGAAGTTACTACGGTGCTTTAATGGAAGTGCATGTAGATTCGATTGGCACAAAAACATTTCAATATTTTTCTTTCATGGTTTTCCAACATACCGGTCGGAATATGGCTTTACGGCACCAACACCATGCGACGAAAGCAATTTACGCTGCGCCATGCAGAATCGCATGCATGATTTACGGACTGCAAGCGAGTGCAGATGAGCAGGACGAAAATGTTTTAAACTAGTTTGCTTTTGCATTGGGGAACTGGACAAAACAGTAAATCTAGTGAGCTAGCTTAGGCAGACAATAAAAAACGAAATGAAATGTATTTTATCTGTGCTTTATAACCGGATTTCTCTCGGTACGAAGAATTGACTATCCACGTACTTTAAAAGGGGAAAAAGTTAGCCACGCCAGAATGAAAAAAACAACGATTTTACTACGCTATAAAAAGAAAAACTATCAGGTTCAAATGGAACCAAACCGGCACTTTTTAGCTTTTTCCAAAATTTTATCTAGTGAACCGTTACCTAATTCATTTTCAATTACAGACCATGTAAGCGGGTACTTAAATTCGCCAAAAGAAACAAATCCAATGTAAACGCTTCTTAAAAGATAAATGCATAATTAGATTAAAAAAATAACTCTTTTGTATTGATTAACAGTTTTCCATTTAGCTACAACAATCCGCTTGTAATAAAATTCGCTTAGATTCCATGCATGAATTTCCAGCGACTTTTGAATAACTCGACCAACTCATCCACATCAAACCCTAACGCCATCGTTCCAGCATCCAACCATGAATAGTTGAAGTATTCCACGAATAAACCTCCCTGGAGGATGCCAGGCACTCGTGGTTTGTGCTTGATTACAAGCGTTTCATCACAAGCTTGCATGACGCGTAGCAAACCTAATACCAAATGCAAATTGAACCTTCGCTCGGACATCAGATCGTCAGCCAGGAGGCTAGGGTGGGACAATTTGGGTACACCCGAGTGGGGAGAGTCAAGGGAAGTGTTCTGAAAAGTGTCGTAAATTCATTACGCTGTCAAAGGGGGGAGAATGCAACCGAGTTGCAAAGAAAGCAAACAAAAAAACAAGCGAACTCCACACCGGTTTTGCGAAAACAGCCCGCAGACGAACCTCTCCAGTGGATCCTGTTGTCCTACTGCACCAGTTTGGTTTCGAGGCCCCAGGGGTGTGCTCACTGTAAATGGATAGTTGGTTTTTCGAACGTGGATAATAAAGCACCTCGAGTGCACTCCAAATGACTCCGTGGACCGTCCGCGTTACACGCACAGAGGGAAGGTAAAAGATGCGTTTGTTCCAACCTGCTTCACACAGACAACACCCAGTCTGTCCGGAAAAACGGGTCACAAACGGTGCATGGCTGGCGAGCCACTTCTCACTCCACCGTACATTAACATGCATCATGCGCAAAATCTCAATCAAACCTACGCTGGTTCTAACTTTTTCGAGACTAGCTCGAGCCCTGGAGGGGTTAATCGGGCGCACATGTGTCGAAGGAGTGTTCCGAACAGGAAAACGGAAGTAACTGCAGTGTCGGATGCATTTTTTGGCCCCATTTGTACACTCGCTGGCGTCAAACGGTCCCCCTCCCGCTCTGTGTTGCCCGTCCCAAGTTCTTCTTCCGACTGGTGCGTTTGAAATGGGATTTTTAAATTGTTCAATTTTAATTAAGTTTGAGAGCTTCAGCCAACGAACGAAGACCCCGGAAAACCTCCCTGCTTAGTGCAAAAAAAAAACAGAAGCGTCTTTCCAGCCCCGGTTTGCCTTCCGGTTGCGTTTTCACCGACCAACCCAACCGGGGTCGACGTGAGACGTGCCACGCTGCCGAAAATGTGCGATTTTATAAATGGTTTAATTAGGTCAGAGCGGGCGGGTGCAAGGTGGGAGTTGTTAGTGTCCCGGCAGAGCAGCCCGATTTCCCGGCGGCAACAGCTTCGCTTACGTGTGCTGGAAAACGAGAAACTTCTCGAAGCCGAGCACCGCACGGAAAAGGGAACGAAAAACACATTTTCCAGCTAGCTGTTTCCACCTCGTTTCTCAGTAACATCGCCCGGAATGAAGTGTGAACTCCAGGAGCGTTGCCGGGGAAAGGTAACCCCGAATGGAAGTCATACTCCAGGGAGGTTTTTATTACCTCTAGCTCCTCTGCCCGACTCCCCCAAGTCGAGGGGCGCTCTAGTCTGGGAGTTTCTGTGCTCAAGAACGCAGCCAGTTTCACCCTTTGGCGAGCCGGGGCAGGGCGTTTGCATGGCGGAGTTTAGTTACGCCGTTTTTACGCTTACGGTTTTATTTTCGATCCAAGAAAACACACAAAGGTTGAGAGTTTCATCCAAAGCTGTTTTAAAACGGGTTGAAACCAAGAGGCCACTTGAGTAATGCTTCAATTTACGAGATTATTGTTGCGCGGGGAAAGCAGCAAACCGCAGGCACTTCTTCAATTTACGTAGCTTCTGTTGCAACAAAATGGTTTTCCTTAATGAAAGGTGGGCAATAATAAACGCAGTAGGAAGAAATCTCACGCAAGAACGAAAGAATTTATTTATTTTTTAATAAAATAATTTGAATTGGCAAGCTCACTGTACTAAAAACTGTCTTTCCGGTTAAAACAGATTGCTACTGACCCTTCCATTCACTCCATCTCAAAGCGGGTCCATTCACTCTCTTGAAACAAGCATCCACACACATACACACACACACACACACCAATACCAACCCTCCATCATTTATTCATCGGACACCACATAAACGGGCCTAATTAAGTTGCCCATAAAACGTGCCCCATTCGAATGGTCATAACTTTTTACTCCAACCGCCGAACCTTTGCCGTGGGATGGGGTAAGGAAATGTTCGGATGCGCGAAGGGTAGCGGGGGTGTTTTCGCACTACCCCCGGGAAAACCAGATGTTCCGTGTAGAGACGGTTTCGGTGTTTCTGGGCGTAGCTCGCGCTAAAGCCTTCGCCGTCTGTGATGAGCCTCGTCTAAAGGGAAGACTGCGTCAGTTTGTGAAAGAATCCAACGGTTGTTTTTTGTTTGTTTCTTTGTCCTATTTGCCGCAGATTTTCTCAGCTCTTTCTCCCGCTTCCTTTCGCTGTTTTACTCGCACTGCTTTATGGCACTGCACCGCAACCAGCGCAAGGCGCATTGCTCCTGCTCTGTCCGGCATTCGCTTCGAGGATGTACCTCTGGAAGATCAGGCGAAAGGGACTACTGCCGATAGTTTCACCGGTTTTGTCTTCGTTTATCTTTCGCCCTCCCGTGCGGTGGCGGAAAAAAATGGGAAGGGTTTCGACCCCACCGAAGACGGAGGTAAATTAAGGTAGTAAATTGCTTTTCGAAAACCGAACAGCTCCCGTGCGGTGGACCTCCGGTGCAGTAAAACCCTGCGAAAACAGCTGGTAGTTTGGGCCACTGTTGCGGCTAATGTGCTTTTTCTCCCCTGGGTTAAGAAAAAAAAAATCGTTTGGCAATCCGCTTAGTTTGGAGGATATCAATCCACTTTGTTTTAGTATGGCCGTATAGGGGAAGAAATTTAATGGTTAATAGCAAGCAAACATTACTATTTAAAATTGGTATAAGAAGGCAGGTCTGGGACAGCCGAGAACAGAAAAAGGGTATCTTTCTATTGTAAATAAATTTAATATAAGCACAGAGAGGTTCGGGATAGCCGAGCGCGTACGCCGGAACGGACATGGCGCAGAACATGGCGTGGGTTCGAATCCAGACCGGGTCTCCTCCGGTACGATTGTACCGATAAAGGGGAAAAATTCTCTTAAGACCTGAACAATTTGCTGGCATAACTAAATTGGTCGTTAAGCCAGGGAAGAAGAATAGAAGGCTTTATTTAACTTAAAAAGAATTGATATACAACGTACAAATATAAGAATAAAACGAATACCGTTATCGTTTGTAGAATTTTCCGTTACTCATAGCTTTCATTACAATATTTAAAAAATAATCTTCATAGGCTACACAGCCATTATGAGAGTATAACACCGTTATGCTACGAATTCTGATGAAAGTTTTCTACTGAATGGAAATCATGAGAAAATTCACCAACAATGCAATTTAATATTTTAAAATAATAATATCTTTACTTTTACTGGCCACATACTCTGTGGATTGTTTGTGTGAGGCTTTTAATGTCTAATTTAAAAATAATCCCGTGACCAATCCTTCATATGAATGCTTCAACGAGCTGCGGAGTTCAATATCTCCATTGGATTTGCTACCAACAGACCGTTTCCGGCTCCGGGCGAGCGCTGGTGGAACGAATTACTTTATCGCCTTTATTTTACGCCATCACAAAGCAGGTCAAACGGCAAGAGTTGTGCTTCCGCATTCCATTCGGTGTTGTCTTTTAATGCTGCCGCCTGAAAGATGTCGTCTACCCTGGACTGACTGCCGCAACAAGCGGCTACGGTGCAGGCCTCCCGCCCGAGAGGAAGGGCGAGGAAAGCAAACGAGGGAAAAAGAAACCGGGATACAAATTTGAATTTTTAATTTTATTACTCCGTTGCTCGTTCGAACGGTGCTACAACAAAATACCAAGCGCTTTGCGTGGCGTTTGTGGTGACGCGCTTTTCTGGGATGTTTCAGCAGGACATAACGAGCGCCAGGGATGGCTGCTGTCAACCCGCTTTAAACGGCTGGCGTCTCGAATGATGCAGTTCACTTCACGTTGCCCCCATCGTCGCATTCCTTCAAGGGGGTAACGTTTGGACAAGGATGTTAGAAAAAGTGAGGTCTCCTGCAACGCCAAACCGGTGGAGCGTGTCCATCCCACACAATGATCACGTGTAAGAAAACGGAAAGGTGTTTAATTTCCCATCAAAAACCCCTGCGAAGAGGTTATGGGTTCTGGGAAGTGTGTCAGTCGTTGAGATCGTTTATCGTGTGGTCGACGTATGGTGAATGGATTTTTATCCGAATCAGTGTCATAGCGAGCACTTTTTTTTTCTTTCTTTCATTTGTTATTTTCTTCACACCGGATCTCCCGGATATGCTACGGCACTCACTGGCCTCAGCTGGGGAAATTTGAAAACCTCAACTCATCCTGGTGCTAGCGAGCCGCAGTCCGGGAGGTGGTCGGGCGTCTGTGCAGAATCGTTTTATGAATCGAATTCGGAAACTTGTTGAGAAGCAGCCGTCGTCATGCAGCAACAAGCACTAAACGCGCACCTACATTCCTACAAAGCAATCACTCGAACGCGTTTAATGTACGAACATGTACCAATACGAGTTCTCGCGGAGCTGCGCGGGTATTCGTGCACGCTCACAGAGTGTCCGCTTTGACAATGTTTGAAGTGAAACGCGCGTTCTCCGGCGAGCTGGCGTCGCTCATCGACAACTCGTCCTTTTGTCGGGCTCGGGCATCCGGGCCGTGGCGCAGGTGCACTCGAGCTCCAGCAGCACGTCGAAAAGAGAGCACCGGTGGGGAGAAAGAGAAGGAAAAAAAAAGACAGAGAGACAGAGAGCGAGACAGAAGCAGAGATGCACAAGGAAGTGAGGACACAAAATCCCCTAATTCTCGCTCGCGAAAGTGTACTAAAAAGCTGTACTAAAACACACATCCATCCATCCCAGCTCCGGCAGGATGTGAGTCTTTGTTTTCGGCGAGCTCCCAGCGTGCCCGTGCCGAGAAAGGACGCTGAAGATGAGATTGAGCTAGAGCGATCGGTGCGAATGTCCTTACCCTTGTGAGCGGCGTATGATGACGACCTATTGCCCGACATACGCGACCATCCATCCGGGAGGAAAAGGAAAATCTCAACAGAGAGTCTGGGGAGGGAAAAGTAATGCGTCGCGCTGGAGCAGAATGAGCATTAGAGAGCGAGCGAGAGTTACAGCGAACTAAGACCGAAAAATGGGAAAACTCATCTCTGGATCCGTGCGGTACGTCCGAACCCCGACTGGCCGACCCGAGCCGACCCGAGACCCGACTGGTCGCTTCGGCACGAAAAACAGGGCCAACCCTGTGGTAGCAGCATCACTCCGGGAGCTACCGTCCCAGTTGGTGTTCCGGTTTAGAGTCGTGCTGTTGTTTTTGTATAGATTTGTTACTTAATGCTTTAAATATATATGTGCAGTGAAGGTATACCTTTTCTTTTGCTGATTCCCACGGAACGTGACGCGAAGGAAGTGCGTGTTAAAGAAATGAACCTCCGAAAGGGCACACAGTGGAAAAAACCCCCCCTGATTTGGAAACGCATCCGTCGCACAGACGCACGCAGTGGACTCACGGACAAAGGTTGTGGAAAGTGAGTAAGAAAGGCAGCCAAAGAACCTGCGACGGTTGACTGGGCTTTGCGAAAAAAGACCAAGCTCCGGAAAGGACTCAGCAGCTTGTGTACAGGATAATACAGGGCGAGTCGAGGTTGTTTGCTACCCAGCGGAGTCAGCCAAGGAGCAAAGCGTTGGGAAAGCAAACTCCCTGTCAAAGCCAGAGCCCCGTGAGCTGTGAGCACGTGAAAAAGGAAACGAAAAGATGGAGCGAAAGAAAGACAGAGAGAGAGAGAGAGAGAGAGAGAAAGAGGGAGAGCGGAAACGAGGGACGGGGAGTGAAAAATCCGAACCGAGCGGTGGCAGAATGCGTGTAGGCGTACAACACAGTCGAGCCGTGAGTGAAAAGTGCGTTTTCCCCGGGGTGCCCTGGACGAAAGCACCATAGCAGGCAGGACGACTGGGCATTGGTTAAGCGGCACACGATGGTCCTTTTTTGGTCCATCCTAATGCCAGCGTTTACATGCAAGGGGACCTTGGGCAGAATGGGCAGAAAAGGTGTTTTGACTGCAGAAATAATCCACCGACGAGGATGATAAGCTCAACGGCCAATGCGAGCCCGATGGAAATCCTGTGTGTGAGGAGACAATTTACTGAAACAAAAAAAAAGAACACACCGACTAACCCCGGACGGCAAAAGCGTCAGTTTGTGGCGCTTGCCAGCCCATCTGAAGCAACCAGTGTGCCATCGGAACGCTTCGCTTCGGCTGGTGCGATGGAGGCGCCTGGTCCGTCTGCGGTACGATCTGGCTGCGTGCGTGTGGTGTTGCCGCAGTTGATGAAATGGGCGAACGTTTTGTGATAACGAGTGCGCGCGCTCTCCCAAGGGTAGGGAAAGGTCTTTAAGTGAAAGAGAAAAACGAATCATGTGGTATTTGGAAAAGTGTTGAATGGCGGACAGAGAAAAGCGCTACCGTTGAAAGAAATATCATCAGCTCCAGGAGTTTCACCACTGTTTCGCCATAGAGCCCGAACCTTTTCTGCATAGGTCACCGATTACAAACTACTTATTGCTGCGGCTAGAGAAATTATAGTCTTTCCAAAAGATTTTCGCTCTGGGTTGAACGCTATAGGTGTTTAATCAACGCGCGCGCGTTTGTGTTTTAATTACACCGCGTTTGTGGGAATACTGGTAATGCGTACATCAACACACACACACGTACATGAACACGCACACACACACATAAGTCACCCATAACACATTAACCAGTGCTCATCGCAGGGCCACCATTTTGCTGGACGCGGATTTGCAGGAGAGGGGAGTTGTAAGTGTGAGTGATTAAATAAGGGGAGGCCAGCTAAGTAAAGCACGGAGGGGAATGAACGGAGGAGGAAAACTGGTTTTAAGGCAGCATGATCAAATTTCACATCAAGTGTGAGCAATAAGATACGAAAGAATGCTTGTGCGAGAGAGTGGGTCGAGCGTGTCATAAAATTAATAGCTCCACCAACAAGTGTGCGGGCAGGCTTCGTTCGAACTCACAAAAAAAAAAAACCCCAACGGGAAAATCTAAATTGTGGAGCAAATAAAGCCGACTGGGGATAACCGAACAAAACGCGCACCCGAACCAAAACCGACCAAAACGGACCTGCCCGACTGCAGTAAAGAAAGAAAGAAAGAAAAAAAAATCGTAGGTAACACCCAGGAACAAAAAAAAAACCCGTCGACTGTGCCGAATGAAGCAGCGAGCAAGAACGGACCGAAACCGATACGAGTGAGCGATTTGGTTCAAAGTGAGCAGCGCAGTTCGTTGAATGCGGCTCGAAATTCTCGTCTCGCAGCTGATGAGCGCTGGGGCGAAGCGAGTAACGGATCGCAGTGAAGGATGAGAAGGCTGAAGTGAGCTAGTGATGAGGTGCGCGCTGTGTGCGGAGGCTGCTTTAGCCTTCTATAGCTTGTCATATGACCAAGCGGCACCGATTGTGCTTTGGGTTTGGCGATCGAGTGTTTCGGAAATAGCGTTGCGGTTTGCATGCAGGCTATGACTGTGAGCTTCATTCACGGTGCTTCATTAACCGAATGGAAAGATGATTTACATGTGGTGTGCATGAAAGCGATGATTGAATCGCTGTGCCTATTCGCTCCCCATTCGAGTGTGTGTATGTGTGTCGATTCTCTATTGTCACCGTGTTCCCACAGGATTAACGCAAAACAAAGTGCCAGAGCGAGACGAGAGGATAGGTAAACGCGCGTACCCGAAAGGATTAAAGGATCGTGCTGGTGCGAGAAAGAAAGCAATCGGGGCGAACGGCACACAGTGATCGAATGAGAAGAAGTGCTCGAGCCGCACGCAGCTGCTGGATGTGTAGAGATAGTGCGTGAGCGCATGCAGACGAGTGAGCAGGTGTGAGACGGTGCAGATTCCCGGCCAACGACTCACTTATGTTGGTGGCGCTGTTCGGAAGGTCGTTTTAGGGGAGAGCGAAGTGCACGCGTGTGCTCGAATGAATGAAGTCGGGCACCGAAAACAAAGGTAATAATGAGAGTGAAAATGCAGCAAATCCGGCGTTCATAACGCTCGATTTAAGCAACGAATCGTTTGCAGTGAGATTAGTTTAAGGTTTGGGCAGTACGCCGTTGGGAGGGATTATTTTTTTATGTTGAAAAAAAAAACAATCTCTTCAAGTGATTCTAATTGATAAATTGAACCATATCGTAACATCAAATAAAATTTATTTATTAATGATGCAGTGAGGACATAGAAAGGATATATGTTTGGCACTCTACAAGTTGTTATTTTTTCGAGCAAAAATTATTGAAATTTGGAAATCTTCACAAGTTGTATGGAGCGAAAACGTAGGGTATTGAAGGACACAAAAAAGGATATTAAAGAATTAAACAGGTATATTCAAACATACTTGAAAATTAACGTATCAACTCAGTTTTCCCCAAACCATTGCGATTTCAACTTTAAATGTCATTAAGGCATGTTAGGTGGTTGTTTAAATTGGTTATCTGGATTTTCCTTTTTCTTCTCTTTTATTGTACTAATATACTTTGAGAATAAAGTTTTGTGATTTTATTAATATTTTATAGCATTCCAAGAATAAGAAACTGACTGAATTCATTCCTTCATTCAAATTTTTTGGCAGCGCTGAAGGTGTAAAAATCCACCATTTGTTGTGTCGCTAGACTTAGCTCCTCCTAAACCATTCCATTTTTCAATGCCCTTGCAAATGGTTCGCGGGCGAAGAACAAAAGAACGCCGTAAAAATCACGGCCACCCACACGAACGCACGCCGATTACGGCAGCGCTCTACTAACACAAATCGTTGCGAAAAGAGCAAGTACGAACGTAATGTGCCCTGTCGGACGAACACGTACACGATTCACGTACGCAACCATAGGGGATCCCGTCGCATACATAGGAAACTGTTTCGACGAGGGATGTTTACAGGAATTATGTTTCATGAATATTACTATTGTTGGGTCTACTATTCGTAACCCCAACCAAGATTTCACAGAACAGAACAGACACAAAAAGAAAGAATTGCCAAGTATAAACCAGACCAAAATGGACACAATCCTATTGATGTATTGTGATTGATTGCGCCTATAGGCAAAGGAGATTAAGCTTCCGTCTTCTATTCAGTTGAAATTTACATTTTATCAGGACTACTAATCCTACCTATCAAAGATTCTACTTCGTTTCACCAAGAGCGTTCAGGGTGTTGCGGTATGGTTGTTTTTATTTTTTTTATGCTTCGTGAAAGGAAGCCTCGTTTTTCTCGTTTTTTACCATTTAACTCAGATCTATCACTGATAAGACGCTTGAAACGTGAACACGTTTCCATGACCAAAGCCAGCAAGCAAGTCAAGCGATGAACGAGTGAGTGAACATACATCCGGTCCTCTAGGGTTATAAGCTTTTTTTCCAACACAGGGCAGCCCCTGGAAATGTGTGCGTCAATGGTGTGGATTTTTGTGAAAGAAAATGTCCTCACACCGACCGACACATGGCCTTACATTCAATGCACCGTACTACCCCAACACGGACACACACAGCTATCGGGCGAGCAGGGTAACCTTGCCGTGGTGTTCGTAGAGTTTCCACAGTTTTCCCTCCAATCCTTGAGGCGCCCTGAGAGTGTTCCACGAGCCACACGAGTAGCCTGTAGCGCTAGAGAAAATATCATTCCAAGTACTAAACCCGAATCTCTCCTTCCCTTTGCTGGTATTGGTAACTGACAGACCAACTGACAGGCGGTTTCCTTTTGGCGACTGTCCTGCCTCTACCCCCCTCCCTCCCACGCTCTCTTGATTTGCTTGGTACGTCTCGTGCAGCTTTGAAACAATGAAACAAGTTAAAATTTGTCCTTCAAAAGTGCGTTTCAAAACTCCCCCACCCGACCCAAACCGTTCTTCTCACCCCACACTCTTTTCTCTCACCAACACACTGCCTTTCTCACTCTCGCTCGATCGCGTTCGTTCGTTCCCCTGAAACGGTGGACTTCTCGCGTAACGCCACAAGTATTTTTTTCCCGATTTCACTGACGCGAACTCGTGGATTCGGATCTACGTTCGGAGCGTACGTTATAGCAGCCAGGTGGATGCTGTGGGCGGAAAATGAGCACCGACCTGCGAATTGAGTGGTAAAGGCACTCGTGAAGGCAATCGCGCTTCAGCCCGTCTGCGCTGTCGTAGGTCACGGGATTATTTTTCTCTTCACCAATCGCTCCTTGTGGTCGATACGTGCGGATTGTTCCTAATCAATTTAAGATGGCTTAAATTATTGAAAAACTATTTGAATATGCTACGTGGTAAGGTTAATACACGTCATACAGTAAGAAGCAAACCTCTCAAATGACATTGTGAAAGAAACTGCTACCGGAAAAAATGAATGTAGAGGACAAGGTTGAAACATAATTTTCTAGAATTCAAGTTTCCTGAAAAAGCCCGAAACCATTACAAATAAATAAACGGAAATGAAATCTGTTGGAAATACGGATCTAAAATTTAAATCTATTGCAAACGCTACGCTAGAGTGAAACTCTTCTTCTTTTTTTCTGGCGTAATGATCAATTTGGACATTTAATGTACGTGGACAGTCAATCTTTCGTACCGAGGAAATCCGGTCTGGATTTGAACCCACGCTACCGTGGATCATCTTCCCTATTGAAACAACGTATATGTTTTATCTCAATCTCACGCTTTGCCTTTACTCTTACAAACTCAGTAGATTATGATGGTTAGACTAGAAAATAAAATTTTAATATTAATCAAATTTAGCGTACACGATTACAAGAATGGCTTTCATCCGTCGGTGGTTCAATACATCAGAAGCAGAATGTGGCCAAACGAACCACACAAACCATTGCATTGGTCTGCGGTGGACCGGTTCCGCGAGCGGTATTGCCACAAATACTTTTCCAGGGTTAACCAATCCGAATCGGAATCCACCTCAAAACACGAAGCGCCAGTTAATTAGCGATCCTGGGGACGAACCTGGCGAATTTTTTTCTCCTCTTGATCCAGTCGGTCACTCAATCAGTGACCGTTTCGTTTAGGTCGAGTCGGTTAGTTTTCCAACCCCCCCTCCCGTTGATTGTGGTTGCCCGATTTGGCCTGCGACGTGGGAATCTTAACTTCGATCCCAGTTCGGCGTTCGGAGGATTTCGGAGTGGGGGACGATCGAAAGGGAAACAAAGAAGAAAATAGGTTGGGGAAAACCAACAAACAGTTCGAAGAAGCCCCAGGTGCATTGTTGCTCGTCATTTTACATTCCAAACACGTCCAGTCATTCGTGTATAATTTTGCCACTGAAACCGAGACGGGGGTTCAGCGTTTTTGGCTCCCTTCGAATCACACGTACGTGCCCGGTGCTGGCCGGAGCTTACCATATTACAAAACATAACCAACGGTCACGAACCAAGCACGGTGTCGCTGGGCGGAGGAAACTCTGTTGCATGTTGCCGCATTCCGAACGTCGGGGTAATGGTGCGCCACGTGACTCCCGCAGCTTAGACGAACGCTTCCAGTTTGTCTGTTTAGGAAAGGTCGATACGCATGAGTATGCAAATCTTTTTCAGCCCACAAAAGGAATTGGCCAGTTTTGGAGGGGGGGTGTTAGAGAATCACAGATTATCCAGGGGCGGGTAGGTTTTTAGGCCTGGCTGCTCGTTACCATCATTTCGGCAACTCATGCTCCAATGGGTCGTTTTTCTTTGTTTGGCATGCAACAACCACTCGTATGTGGGGAGTTTTCTGTGAAGAAAACTGTAAGAAATGTGAGAAGCGTGTTGGAGGATGATTAGCACCTATACCTTACGTATGGCCTCTCTGTTCAGACGCTTAGGATGATAGATATATCGAACTCTGCTTGAAACTCATGCACTCCATTTAAATATTCCACTGAAGGCCTAGGCCTGATGGCTTCTGATGCATTTCGTCTTCAATCGATGTGCATGTTCACTGGCAATCAGATAATTCAGGATGTGTCAAAATAAATTGTATGATGGCATTTCAAAATGGCTTTTCTCTAACCGGTTTGTTTGAATTTGCATTTCACACGACTGAATTGGTCAAACATTTGCTCATAAATTATTGATCGCAGCTCGGAAATATCATCAAGCGGTTCGGGGGCTCAAACTGTGGGAAAGCAAACCCTTCAGGCCATTTATTGAACGTTGAACATCGGTGTTTATGCAAAATGAAAAAAAAAACAAGCTAAAGCATGGTGTGCTGCCAAACAACACACACACAAAAAACGCCAGCTTTGCAAATGCTCCATGTCCGGCAAGCTGATGCAGCAGAGCGCAGGGCTAATGCTCGCCATCGTGGCCGAGGCAGTTGCACTAACGGATGTCGGGCTTGGTTCCTTTTTTTTCGCGATTGCATGTTCGCTCATTTGCAACGCAAGGAGCCTCGGGGCGTCGGTGTAGTGGTGCATAATTAATCCCAAAGCAGCCAACACAAACCTGCGGTTGTGCCTGCAGTGCCTCGGTGTCTCCCTGGCGGTGGGCGAATGCTAGGTTTGGTTTGTGGCCTGGATGGGAAAAATATGATTTAATCAATTAAACACGAACCGGCAGATACTATGTTTTCCCTCTCGAATAGACAGATGCAGCCCTTCTAAGGCCTCCAGAGACGAACGAAAGGGGTGGAATCGATAGATATACTGACGGCATTTGCTCCGAATGAAGCGATTTTATTTGATTTTTTCAACCAAACTGTTGCGCTTCTCGTCAGCAAATTTTGTCCACCAACCTGACGCTCGTATGACCCATTAGCATGAATGGCAGCAGCTGTGGTTTCTTTACTTCGGAAATGTGTGGTTTCAGCAACACTAATGCAATTTAATGCAGCAAAGTGGACTGAAAGTATGCAGGGCGATACCAAGTCAAGTTGGTTGTGAAAACGGGTCTGTTTGTGGTGTTCTCTGCACTGAATTTTAGATGACCTGTTCATTGTCCGGCGATAGTCCGCCGGTATGTGGGTATCTTTTAGCCAATGCATAATTGAACGGTACGGTCGCAAAGCTGTGATTCCATAGATTTCATTGGGGGGGCTGATGCGAAATGCCTCTGGAAGTAAACCCATTAAAAATATGTGTTTCGAAGGTATGCATATTCTTGTGGCCTGATTGTGTCAAATTAATTTCAAATGAAGAGATAATAGATAGGGATCGCTGCATCCCAGGATACCTAGGTCAGGACTATAAAATACTTAACAATTAATGTTAGAATATTCATACCAATTATTCTTCTTTGGGTGATGATACCACAGATGATGATAAAGTGGAAAAAAGGTAACTGATTTAGTTTATACTTTAATGCATGCTATTATTTGCAAGTTTTTTTAAAATAATCAAACCAAATATATTTAAGGTAAAGAGTAATGTCAATAGTGTAGATCAAATTTGAATTCTAAATCGGACTTGCTTATCTCATACTCAATGAATATATGTTTACGAATAGTAAAAATTTACAGAAACAAAATTCACCTTTTCCTTATAAGTTTTCCTTACTTTTATCTCTTTTAAGTATTAAATTTTCCTCATCAAAATTTTGCATTTTATTTATTCCCTTTTCTTTACCTCTCCTGTTCACACTCTTTGCCTGTGTTGAAGAGACAGTTTTAAGCACGCTGACAAATGGATTCGACCGAGGATCACGGGAGAGTTTGAATGTAGTGAACGAAGTAAAAAGTGACACCGAACAAGGCTACAACAAGACCTTTCACGCACATGTCACCATACGCGTGTTCGATGTCCGTCCAGCGTTGCTACTCGAGCCCTCACCCCGCCCAAACAACCCCCAGGGGTAGACGGGAACTGCGACAAATAAAAAAAAAAGTTTGATGGGTTTTCACCTTTCATCAGTAAGGTGCCTGGATGAAGGTGGCCTCATGTATAACATGTTTCGCCTCCACTCCGTCTCGTTTCTGGTGCCCTGTCGCTTCTAGCAACGGCAGGTATCGTGCACCAACATGACCGTATGCCCAGGACGTGGGTGCCAATTTCATTCATTTCATGTCTCCGAAGGCAATCTTTTACGTAACTCTGCTCTTCTTCCTTTCCCCGGAGCTAGCACAACGTAACGCAACTGAGAAGCTTAAAAGTGTACAGTAATGTACAAAATTTGCGAAAAAAAGAACTATTATAGTTTTAAAAAACACAATTCTGGGAGGCCTATCAACGATGAGAAAAATAAAAGTTATTTATTATTAGTTAGTTATTAGACACTTTCGGAAAAACATATTTCTTACAGAACTCGTATAAATTTAAAACAATAAAAACCAGATGTACGAAAAAAGGACAGATTTCCACCGTTGAGTATAGATTCCATTTTCCAAATATCCTTCATAATTGTTAAGTAGAGAATCGTTCTCCTTAATTTGAGTTCGTGCTCTAGCCTGATGGTAAAACTTGTGACCAGCCGCATCAACGAACGACTGTGGGCCACCGAACAAACGGGACAGGAACTGGCTGGTTTCGTGCTGCTGTCATGTTTCCTTGCTTCTATTATGCTTGTTTTATGCTACCTTTTTACGCCAACGCCAGCATCGCGCCGTTCGGTGCTGCCTGTGGAGCGGAAAAGGTTTCTTTTTGCGCCCATCATCAGTCCTTGTAAGCAAGTCATTCTGGTTGCTCCTTTGCATACCGATCGTTAGCTCACTTTTTTCCCAATTTCACTCTCGATTCGAACTGCACAGAGGTCGGAGTAGAGTCCTGTACCGGTTTCGTTGTTGAATTGATAAGCGAAAGGTATGGATGTAGTGGGTGACCTTTTTTCCATGAAATGTTGTTTCTTTAAAAAAATTAGTGTATCACAAATATTGAACTTATTAGAGTAGTACATTACGAGATCGTTAAGTGCACGCGAGCATTTATTTTATAAAAAAAGTTTTCCGACGCAATTGTTCACGTTTAACCTAACACTTATCAACCTAAGCAGCGCTTGTTTTTTGGTAGTGCCCGAACAGGAACCGATTCTCGCTCAAACGGTAGAAACATCTTTTGGTTCACCCTTTCGCCCATCAACTCCACCGCACCAGCAACGGCAACTGGCATACTATCCATGTTGAGCCAAGAACATGGATGGAACCGCTTTTTTTCGGTGTCACTGGCAGCGGGAAACAACGAATCACCGAAAAAGTTGCAAAAGTCGACCACGGTACAGAGCAACGATGGTGGCCTTTTGGCCTCCTCACCCGTTTCAGTCTGAGGGTTTGCGAGGAGACTTTTCTTTCGCAACCTCTGAAGAAGGAGAACGGGGAAATTATCAAATAACCCTTATTGATTACACATTCATGATGTTCCTTTTCCTGCGCGAGACCAAAGCTAGGCTTGTTTGCCTCTCTTTCCTGTTGCCCAGGTCAACCCAATCAACCTGACTTCCCGCTCGACAACTGCTGCTTCGTTCTACAATGGCCTGCCTGGTGCGTACCAGGGGGGCAGGTAGTCTAAACGGAAGAAAGGAGCTGTAATATTTAAATTTCACAGAAACGTAACTAACGATATCGATCCAGGGCTGTTTGCTCGACACGGGCGCTGGAAGAAAACTGGCACCAGGTAACGGACGGTTGTTCGCTGGTGCCACAGAAAGGGAACAGTCACAATTGAATAATGGCGAGTTATAGTTGCACTATTGAAACAAAACTAAACGCAAACTTTGCTCTCGTTTGTCTTGCGAGGCTCGGCCAACCACCCGCTTGCATCGCCGCCGCCTGGTGAAAAACTTGCGTTTCAACGTAGAAGTTCTTGGGGCAAGAAACAAACGCCACGTAGCCATCAACGAACTCTATTCTCTCCTGCGTACCATTCATCTCAGCACTACCTCCATCTTCATCATCATCATCATCACCATCAGCAGCATCATTACGGTTTGGGGCAATAGTAGATCCACGTTATGGGACGAACGTTAACTGTAATGGGATCACTGTGAGGCACGGTATGCCTGCGATCGCTTTGAGCATCGTTTGAGTTCGCCTTTCAAGGAGTAGCCGAGCCGGAGAAGGCCAACGTCAGATGTAAGGCCCCGAGGTGCGCAGCGTCGGTAATGGTGATGAAGTTTTGGCCTGAGTTTGAGCATATATCACTTTCGACGAATTTTATATAAGCTCAAGAACCAATTCACCGCAACTCCGAGAACGTTCGCCATTGGAGCACGACCACATGAAACTCATCCGGGCGTAAGTAGAAAGCTACTGCAGCCTTACTTCGCTCCGGAGCTTCCCGAGCGCCTGGAATAATTGATTATTATTTGCAGGCACATGAGCAACCCATTTGAAAGCCTTCGTGTACGTAGATGTACATGTGCAGAGGAAAAATTAATTGCACCCAACCAGAACAAGAAGGTACAATTATGGTACGGCTCTTGCTTGGAAATGCTAATTGTTTTCAGGGTAAAGTGTGGTGAAAAATTCCCTCAAAAGGCTTCCAAACTGTAACCCATGTGTCCAACTTTGGGCTTTGAGAGACGAATGTGAATAGATATAATTAATTAATTAAAGTAGCCTTTTGATACACACGAAACCAAGAAGCAGCAGTAGAACAATCGTGATGTACTGTTGTGGTGAGAAGTAAGCAGAAATTTTTCAAACTTCAACTTTCTCCTATTCCATATTCACGAATAAAATCTAAACCGGAAAATTAACCAAGCAAATGTATGCTCGTCCGATCCGCTTGAGGATAAAGTGAGCCCTTTTCCGAGTGTCATTATAAAAAAAAATCCTTATTTTTCTCTGGAACATGATCAATTATCTAGCCTATTACTACATATAATTATTCCACCAAGGCCCAATACGATAGTGCGATTCTGTCTAATGCTAGTTCTTCAGTGGATTCGCAAAGATCCTCATCTTCACCAACATTATTATCACTAGTGCCCAAACTTCTAGACTTCCCACTCGCACATCACATCAACACAACCATTTCGTGCTGCTTTTTGTATGGTCCAAGTCATTCCGCGTGGTCGCTTGTTTCAAAGTTTTTCTGTCAAGTAAAATCCACTCCGTCCTTGTATGTCGACCAGAGGTCTCTTTAGCTTCTTTGGAACCTTCCGCACAGGAACACAAACATAATACGGGGGTTAAATTTAACCCTCTAGTATCTCTTTTGCCTTTACCTCGTGATCTGGTGCAACATTTTTGCGCTCATAACACTGTTGCACTGTTCTCCTTTGATTTCGAGAAGAATGTATTCTCCTGTTTTGGAATTAACAACTTTTTTTCTACATGGATGAAGCTCATCCAACCATAAAACCTGCGTCTTTTCGTTAGAATGTCTTATCCTTTTGGTTATATTCATTCTGTCTTTGTGTGGCGCTCAATCTCAACCTGACAATTAAAGACGAAGATATCGAGAGAGGAAATGAACTTTCCAGACGAATTCGGTGCCCGGATTTGTCGAATTGTTTTTTCCTCCGGACTGAGCGGAAACCGATGAAATGGTTACCCTCGTTCACTGGAAGCTCGGAGGGGTTAACATTTTAATTGAATGATGCACGAGGTTAGATGCACTCCGGACTAAGTGGCAAAGTGCCACGGGATGAAAAACGCCGTCCAAATGAGCCTCCTCTGGGGTCGACTATGAGGGGTTTTTACTCCGAAGAGAAATTTGGAGAAACTCGCTAAAAGGAGTGATGGTGAGGACGGGTAGGGAGGCCGCTTTTGAGGCAGAGTGGTAATCCACAAGTTTGGCTCAAGAAAAAGAAAGTTTGTTGGCGAAGAGGATATTTGGGAGCGGTTGAAGAGCCGCTCATATTTGCGGTTCTAGATGAAAAGGGCAAGTCAAGAGGCTGTGAAGCACTACTTAAACTTTACCTTTATTTTAATTTTTTTAAATTTGTTTTCTACTAATATTGTACTTGCGTTTCTAACGCCATTTTCGATCAAACAGTGATTTGAAATAGTGTATTGATTTTATATTGTACTGTTCATAAAGAGCCCTTATTCAGGTTTAGTTCAACTAACAAATAAATAAATAAATTAACAGGTCTCTACAACGACAACTTACCAAAAAAATTTGAATGCGTTGCATGAATCGTAAACAATCAACTGTGTTTAACTTCAATTCCATCACCAATAAATGAACAGAGTTCCTTGAAATGATAAGAATATTCTATCATTTATACAATTTAAAACTAGCAACCTGCGCGTTCATGATATGTAATGTTTTCCTAGTGATTTTTGCTATCCACATTAAAACAAAGTGAAAATACTGACTCATATAGATTTGTAAAAATGACTTTCCCAACTTCAAAATAAATTGTACGAATACCTATTTGCACGATACAAACATAAAACAGATTAATTTTATAACAAATCGAACGATACTGAATGGAATTAATTCCAACAATTGTTTAGTGTTTGCTTCTGTACGGTTAGGTTGAATAATTTTCCATCAATTTAACATTTTACAATAAAAAACTGAACAAGTATTATACATGCATTGTTCTTTTCAAATACAAAAAAGCTACTACCATACTGCCAAAGCTAACTAGCTCTACATTCCAAATGTTTAATGGACAGCTAAAATCGGCAGAAACAGTCGACAGCCCTCGAAGTGTGTGTTGAAAATGTGCAGATGCCATTTCGGCAGGTCGTGTCGGTTCGATTCGATTCAGCTTAAAAATCTCCAAAACGGGTATAAACGACACGAGGGCATTGGAAGGACATTAAACCGAAAAAAGGACACATGATCATTGCACGGTCACTGGTCCCGGTGGCTGCGGCCAGTAACGAATGCGATTGTTTTCGACTTGAAACTTTGGCTTTTTGCAGCTGCAAAGCAAAATCGGCTGTCGTCGGTTAGAGCAAGCAAAGAAAAAACAAAAACAAACAGAAAAATAAAACCGAAACGATAAAGGAACGGGGTTTGCCGCCATCTATTTATAGTGCATGGATCGATGGTAACAGTTGGCATCGGAGTCGTTTTACGGCGCGTCCCCTTGATGCTTCCTTCGTCGTCTCTCAGACTTTTACCTACCTCTAGGCTGCATCTTCCTTCGGTGGACCGCCCTCCCTGGTTGGTTTCGTGTTTTTTTTCCTGGTGGACAATGAATCCGTGTGGCTTAGCCAAGGAGCTGTGGACGAATCGAGTAGGGCCACTCGGGGTTACGCTAGTGTTTCCCTCCACTCTTCCCGGACCAACATTATCATCATCCATTTTTGAACAGTTTTCCCACCACCTTAAACATCGCATTCATAGATGCAGTTGGTCTGGCACATGACTTTCCAAGATCGTCCACGCTATTTACCTCCCCCCACCCGACAACCCAATCCCCGGCCCACCAACGGAAGAAAGGAATTAAGGGCCAGCGTTTGGCAAAATGGGGCCATTTGCCAGCAATGACCGCACATGCACCCTGATCCGGCGAAACAGGAATCTGCTGCAGCGTTAAAAATTCCCTCTCAAGCTGCCGCTGTCAGGCAAAACGGAGAAAAAGCAGTCCAGATCGTCCGGCTCCTGTGCTTGTCCGTCGTTGAGCGCGCCGAAAACCGTTCAGCCCACCCGGTGCAGTATCTCTCGGTCGGCGGTGAAGCCAAAGTTGTAAACTTTCCAAAAACACTTCACCACTCTTGTGCCATTCCGCTCGTTTTGCTTCGTAGCCATTCTTTGCACGAACGAACTGGCGGAGTCCAGCGGAAAACTGCACTGTCTGGGAAAGGATGGACGAAAAGTCGCCCGGAATATGAAACATGAAAACTTGTCGGTGCTGGCGGCATCGACGATGGTTGCCTTCCGTGGACACAATGGTGCTGCCATTTTTCAACATCGTGCCCTAGATTTCGCCCTCGAAGCAGCACAAAAGCGTTCGCTTCCCTCGCGTCCTGCCGGCAGACATATGCTCACCCTCTGTCCGGTTGGCATTCCTTGCCAATTCAGCGAGTTGTTGAGTACTACGAGCACAATTGATGACTCTGTTGAGGAGTCGCTGGACAGCGAATGCGAGTCAATTAGTGCTTGGCAGACGAATTGCACTGTATTTCATATCAATCAAGTGTTCACGGTTTTTCTTATGTGAAGTTATCATGTAAAATACATAAATTATATAGAAAGTAAAATCTTTGGTGCAGAAAAATATATCAAACAAAAGTGTCGTAGAAAATGCTTCTTTCATAGAAACATATACAAATTTGAAGTTGTTTTCTTCAATAACGAATGCTTCCAAGCTTGCATTCTTGCAATGTTTTTACTTTAAACAAAACGATTACTTGCTACTATACCGTGAAACTACACCATATGACTCTTTATCTTCGTCTATCTCACGTAACTATCAATTTTGCCATATGCCTACACATTTTTAGAGCTGTTTCCCCTTTAACGTGCGTGGATAGTAAAAGCATCGTACCTGGGGAGGGCCAGTCGCGATTCGAACCCACGCCATGTGATTTGTGTTCGAGCGAGCGCGTACGCCGTCTATACCGTGACCTACTTTTAAATAAGTCTTTACATGTTTTAAACATACGCCACGTTTGATTCTGTTCTATAACAAAACATTTGTTTAAATGACAGAAAGCTAAATTATATGAACACATGCTGCTATTCACAATCAAATCGGTACCATGTGATGCTTTTGTACAATTACATACAAAGTACTTGGATACAAAGTTAAATAAATATTATTGTGTTTAAAATTATAATGAAAATGTAATGATTGAACCGGATGAAAGTTATATAATCGTTATTAAATAAATATTCTTTTATTTCTTTCCAGCTAACATGCTTCGGTGAAGATGTCTGTCGTAGCCTTCCGCAGCCGCTCACCAATGAAAAGAATCCTGTACACGCCGCGCACATCAGCACATCGAACCGGGTCCGCTCGACTTCGATCGACCGGCAGCTTTTCTTCACTGATCGATCACCCGTCAGCTCGGCTCGTTCGATCGCGAGCGAATGAGCCATCACTAGGTTGCTAAAGGCAAGAGATTACTAAAGGCGAGAACAAACATACCTAGCCGTACGTATACGGTACGACTGCGACACCTTTCCGGGCCCGTGGCGAAGGGGAAAAATGAAAACTGCCATCACGAATGCCATTGCCAACGCCACCAACGCCGGAAATGCGAATTCGCGGCTGCACCGGAAGCGATTGTTTGAGACCGTCGTCGCTATCGCTGTGATCAATCGAACGAAGCTGAAAAGTTGAAAACGCGATCGGAACGACCGCCGCAACCATCGCAATCGTTGTCGTCGCCCTCGTCGCCGCCATCGTCATCGTCTTGTTCTTAGAATTAGCGTCGTCGTCCTCGTTCGTAACGCGCAGCACTACCAGCACCACCACCGCGGAACTGCTACTGCCTGCCAACAGCACCCGAGACAACTATCCGTAGAACTTTTGCTTCCCTCAATACGGCAACACGGACACAGCACTGTGCAAGCGATTGGGTCGAACAGAAATCGCGGGACTCGAAAACAAAGAAAGCAACCCCCAAATGTGATCCCATAGGTGATCGCAACACACGGCAACACTTGGGGACCGAGTTAACGCGTCGACGAAATACCGAAAGAAGAATTGTAGCGCATTGTAGAACACTTCACGCTTCACGGCACTGTTTTTCCCAACCGGTCGATCTGCCTACCACGACACATCGCGCGCTTCTTTCGACCGGCTTTGTTCCCAGCTAGATCGAACAACATCGAACGGAACATCATGAACAGCTAGGAAGCTCCTTCAATTCGGTGCTTTCACTTATCAAAGCAATTACCCACCATTTCGGAGAGGCCCCTCCCTATCAACCCCTGCACCTTGTACCCACCGGAAGTAATGCTAGCTCGAACAGGCTGCGACGCTAAAGGATCGCGAAAGGTCTGGAATTCGGGAACGTTCACCTTATTTCAAAATGCCCACCATTCCATAGGAGGAAAAACGCTACACCACATCCACCGTACACAACAGTCCCAACGGTGATTTGAGTTGCTCGAAGTTACGCTACGTGCCCACAAACCTTGGGTCATGAAACTGTCGTTTTCCCCTTTCGGCACAATGAAGCACACAGACACGAACTCAATCAATCGCAAGTTTATAATCGCATTCGCATAGTGTTAATACTGTTTAAAAGAATAATAATACTTACAATACTGATGAGAGCATCAACCCATTTAATAATACTTAAAAACAATATTAATATGAATTTAGCTTACTAAATATACAGCATAAGAAGGACACAATGGTGTAAAAAGTAAGTTTTCTTCCCTCCGCAACCGTATCGTAAGCAGAGCTCGAAATTACGCGACCCAAGAAGTGGAAGGCGATTGCGGTTTACAGTGTTTCGGAAACGCGACGGTCGGGAAAGTATAGTGAAACAAAAAAAAAAGTTAAAAAGCAACGCACGGGAAAACACAACAAGGACACCCAATCGGTGGAAAATCCTTCTCGTAAATAACGATGGACAGCGTACGGACAAGAAGCGGCCCGGGTGTGTCGCGGTAAACCGTAGAATATAAACTTACACCAACGTTGCATACATTTAGGCGTGAGCGGGCGAAATCGTTCAACGTTCGCAGGTGTATACTATCAGGCGGCCGGCAAACACCACATGCAACTAGTTCCGTTTTCGGGCCGGGTAGTTGCTAAGATCGCCCCTCGAAGAATGTTCGTGCTAAAGGCGTCCGACTGCAGCATACAGGGAAGGGCTTGAGCATAAACAAGGCTCGAACATGGTTAGCCACAGGGCGTCTCATGCATATAGTAGATAGATTGCGGGGAGGAGAACCGAACGGTAAAACGATCGATAGCGACTCCGAAGGGTACTGGAAATGGTGCTGCACTTGGAGCACGAAGTCGTTCTGGTACCATTTGCTGGGCGGACACGATACAACTAGAGTCCCCCGCTTGGTGGAAAAAGTTCCACCGGCAACCACGCAGGCAACGCCCGACGCCGACATCTGCGGTGGCCACCGCGCCATCGCGTGCACCAGGAACGGAAGGAATTAAGGACCAACCCCCCCTAACCGCGGGGGCGTGAAGAGAGAATTGAACAGACAAGACTTCTAACGGCTACGGCTCGCACCGGAAGGATAATTGAACCGCAGGTGCCGTTCGGTGCGTTTTTATACTATCCAGAAGCGACAGAGAGGAGGGCACAGCCAATTCGGGGACCAAGCGGCAGCGAGTGAAACTCCCCTCTTCCCTCAACAACCCCACAAACACACACAAATCCACACACACACGGCCCATAGCCACGATTGGTGGAAGGAGAGTGCGGACCGGAGCGAAAACCAGACTAGGCGGTCGTTGTTTGGCGCTGGACGGACACCACGGACACGACGTAACGGTGGCTTCCCGGAAGTGTCCTAGCGTGCCAGTGCGACCCAAATGAAGAAGATACTGATCATCGTGATCAAGATGATCAAAATGATATCGAAAATCATTATGCTGAATCGGTATCATAACTTTCAGTGCTACAAACAGCTGAGGATATACAAGTGGATCATCGTGCTGATGCTGATAGCCAATTCATCTATTTGTAAGTACACATTCATTTCTTTTCTTTACGGTGTTTTTTTAAAGTTTGTTTTAAACTCATTCCGACCTCCGACAACGTTAGTTCTTTTTTTGACGCCTGTGACGAAGAACACCACTCCGTAAAACAACGACAAAAAATGATAGAATTTGAATATTAACGAATCGCGAGGATTTTTTTTTAGATTTTCTGCATTATTCATGAATGTTTTACCACGGATGGATTTCAAACAGATGAAATATTTATGTGGTATGAAATCCAACGAAGTTTTTCAATAGAAATGATGTTGACATTGCATTTAAAGCTGACCGAAAAGGAATGCCGATCTAGGAATGCCGTTTCGCTTTTTCACTGCTTATACAGCTGAGCGAGACAGTAAATCGATGAAGTGGCTAGATGTCTCTCTCGCTCGCTCGATCTGCTCCCAGGAACAGATCTTTCTACCTGTTACAACAAGATCGTCATTTGACGTCGCAGAAAGGCTGTTGAGAAAAAAACCCATTAGCAGGAAGAAACAGCGTTGATCGTATTTCATTCCGTTCCTTTTCGTTACTTGATCTGTCACGGAAGGTCTGCGCAGGGAATCCCCGGTTAAAATCGTCGCCCCGGGATTCCCCATTAAAAACATCGCCTCATTCATCCCACGATACTCCTCATGTTTGTGTTGGTTATTATCAGCAATGAGCTGTATCGACATCTGCACCGTTTTTGAAACCTTGTGCCGACCAGTTGCGAATCGTGATGCAGCCGTTCAGTCGCACAGCGTTGCTCTTATCGGCGACAACTCGCGAACTGTTCGGTTCAGAAGCAATATGTGGACTCGAGGAGCTGTCAGTCTAGTTTTATTGCTCGTGGTCGTTAACTGCGCAGAGATCCGAGTGAGGCGTCAATTTTTCGCCCCCCTCGAGGAGTGCGCCATAACGCCGGCTGAAGTTGACGAGATAGTGCAACTGACCAAGCTGATCGAAGGGCGCCGTGCGTCGCGGAAACGTCCGGCAGGCCGTGGCAATGCGCAGACGCCAGAGGGAACCGACGAGTGCAGTCGGTATCTGCGTCAGCTGAAGGGGTCGATTCAGGACGTGCTGACGCGGTACGGCACCATGCAGCAGTCGTCTGTGTCGCAAAGCCAGTACGAGCTGATGAAGGCCCAGCAGGAGTCGGAAATTGCGAACATGCTGCGCCGAGTGGACAACCTGGAGCGGGAGACCGAACAGCGGTTCCGGGCGGAGATCGAACGGCTGCGCAACAGTCTGCAGGAGTTGCGCCGGCGTCTGAACGAAAACTTGCGCCTGCTCGAGCAGGAGCGGCTGGCGGGGCTGCGGGCTCAGGAGGCCCTGTGCGTGAGCTACATCCAGGGGGGCAATGTGAACGAGGCCGTCCGGATCTACCGGGGCCTGAACGGGAGCTATGATGCGATCCGGCTCACCAACGACACCTACCAGGGCGATGCAGACATGGTAAAACCGTTGGTAGAGTTCTTTGCAGCTCTCCAGGAGGACGCACAGCTGTACGGAACGATCTCCGGGCTGGAAGAGCTGCACCGGCAAACCGAACGCAACAACCAGCTGGACCGGGAGCGTAGCCGAACTATCTTTCACTCGCTGGTCGGGCTGGAAAGCTTTTACACTGAACCAAACGATATTCATCGTGTTCAAGTATTGCGAGTGAAGTTTATTGACAGGCTAAACTCCTTCATTGGATGAAATGTTTACTTATTTAAGCATTTTCGGGAATAAAACGTGGATGTGATTTTTGTTTTTATAATCTATAATCTATCTTTATTTTTCTCGATTTGTAATCGGGGTAATTTGTAATTTGGGTAATGATGTTCCTCATTAATGGTCAATTGAGTTAACAAAGTTGTATTAATAACAAGCATTTAAGCTTGAGGAGAAATGCATACATACACAATCAAAACCTTATCTCGCAATTGCTCCACTTGTTTCCTTATATAACGTTCCTTACACCATGGATGGATCCTTTCTAACTCGCTCCTCTCTTTTTGCGCATCGTGCATTCTCCGAAATATGTTTGTCTCATGTATCAACGAACGCCATTGTAGTTCCTAAAGGCTGTGAGCATCTTCCAATGCTTATCTCGTACATGCTCTCTAGAGCATAGCTCTCCCACGCACACGTATACTAACGCAGCACTTCACTCTCCCCGATATGAATTTTTGCAGCGATAAGTGCGAATCAACCCGACCACAAGAAAGCACATTGTTCTCTTTTTTTTTCAATAACGCCTGAACGTATGCCTGCCATCATATTTGCCGACGCTTTTGTATGTTTATGTTTCTCTCCTCCACATTGTTGCACCGTGTGTTTTTGCTCCGCCTGTGTTAATGGGCAAGTGTGGACGCAACACCGTTCCGCTTTTGGTAGCGTTTTCTGGGCGAGTAAAGTTATTTATATTGCGTGAGAATGCCGCCTCTCCCAATGGGCTCGTTGGTCTAGGGGTATGATTTTCGCTTAGGGTGCGAGAGGTCCCGGGTTCAAATCCCGGACGAGCCCACCTGCGTTGAAGCAAATTCTTTTTTATCACCAGCACAGAGAGGTTTTCCTATTTCTTGCAAGTTTGACGCCCAAAGTACATTGATTCCTCATTACAGCATTGTCATTGAATTAATTTACTAAAGACTAAAGCTTAACTTTTAACCCAGAAATAACCTTCTCGTACGGTTCCTTCGAGTTGCTACAATTCTCACGACGAAAGCCACCTTAAGGTACGAAACCACCTTAAGAATTCTTCATTCTCCCACCTTGGTGCAAGCTGATGCTTGAACAAATTGGAGAGTTCTCGATGTGGATTTTGCGTCACGGATCAAGCATGGTGCAATACACGCACGCCCTGCTATTTTATCGCATGACTTCGTGTACTGTGCGACGGGTGGGCAAAAAAAGGCAACGAAACAACCACTTTTTCGCCTCAATCCTCATCAAGAAGAACCTTCCCTCCAGCACGAACCCCTCTCAAAGGCTCACCAGGACCATAGTACGGCAGGAATACTCCCTACATTCCACCCAGCAGAATGGAGCACCATCGAGTTACTGGCTCAAAGTGTTCCCGAAAACAGGCAGGGTATACATTAAACGAATCCATTACTTATTCATACAGCTCATAGTACCAGTGTAATAATACTCATGTGGTAAGCCGTCCGGGTCTTGCTCACAGTCTCTCATCTCTGCCCTCATTCCACAGTTTTTGTCTATGCGCCCCACACTCATGGCAAGTGCAGGATATGGAGCGAAAAAATCTGGATACCCCCCGAAGCTGGCTCCCTACCGCCTTAGCATCTTTTAAGGTTGTGCACTGAATATGACGGTCTTAAATTATTAACGCTGTATTGTACGGTACTGCGGCCACTCCTGTGAAATGGGAACAGCTCCAGCAGAAAACTGCGGCCGGCAAAACGACAAAGACGTACGTAACCGGCAGCGACGATGGTACCCAAAATTTGGCAACAATCTGGATAGTGAAACTCGTCGACCCCACCAGGCGGGTGCCTAAGAGAGTGGATAATAAATACGAAGCAAATGCAACGCCCCGGGGTAACCATTATGGGCTAAATGGTGGCAGAAAAGTCGAATGGCACTGCCTGGGAGAAACGACAGCCTAGATTGAAGTTGATACCTTGATACCACACCGAGCACCTAGCAATGTTGCACGCGGGTGCTGGGGTTTGTTTATTTGCGGACGATTTGCTCCAATCTGCTAAAAATACGCAACCAGGAGAACGTACGGTGGATCGTACCGGAGCCTTTTGCGAACATTCTGGAACACTGCCAGAGGAAACTATGCCTATAGCGAGCTGCTGTGCCCCTGGGCCTCTCCGCATCGCCGGGGATTGCTACGACGATTGGAATGCTGTCTTTCTTGGCTGCTTGGCCCCCCATTCCATGGCTGGCTGGATCCGGATCATCGGTGCTGTTGTCCGCATACCATGCCAGGACGCTCCGCTTCGGTAGTGGCGTACCCTTCATAATAGCTTACGAACCAGGCTAGCAAAAGACGCCGAACGGAGCAACAGATATGGGGTCACGAGGAAACGGGAACACGAAGCAAAAGGGCACAGCACGGTACGGCACGGTATATCCTCCTGTTGCTTTTTGCTTGTTGCTGAATTCCACAGTATACGGCGAGCTTGCAGGCTCGGGCCGAGACCGATGATGATGCCTAGATGGATGGGATGTTTGAAGGGTCATCGATGGCAAAAAGCGAACATCCGGCTCGGCTGATCGAAACCTTTGTTCGTCTGCATTCGAGCCAACACATTTCCAGCGGGTTCCAACGGCTGGCTGGCGTGTCCTGCCTTCGGAAGCGGGGTCGGGTGGATTTATGAGAGTTTTCAACGTGACCAGTTGCTTTCCCGTCTATCTGAGGCGATGGAGCCAATCGAATCGCCGAGAGCCAATGAGTTATTTATAACGGGCCGAAGAGGTTGTGGCTCGAGGCCACTCGTTAGTGTCTTGTGATGAAGCCTCCTTGGAGAAACGAGATCTTCTGCAGGTCGTACGATGCTCCACATGATTGTTCTTATTCCCATGGTTCCTTGCCGTAAATGACACATAGTTAATGGATAAGGGCTGCAAAGGACAATAAAACACTTACATTCCGTTTTAGCATGGGGTTTTCATCCCAGTTATATTTGTATGTCAAGCCACCATAACACCAGGAAGACAGCCTTGCATCGCTTCCATTGACTCTCTGACTCGTGGGGTATGTAGAATGTGTATTTCAATCGTTCGTGCCTAAGTGTTTCTCACCTGGTACTTTCCTGTCGTGGGCCGGAGTTTTTTTCCCAGGTTTTTGTTATTGGTTCTGGTATTACCTAGCCTCACCCTATGCCAAATGTCATTACCTATGCCAAATGTCGGTACGTTCCAGATCCAATTAAATGTCATCTTCTGATCGATGAATTGAGTAGTCCATGACTTTTGAGATGTTTCGCTCAGTCACTTAAATAGCCATACTCCTCCGGCCAACTGCAACCAGTAGGTAGCGTTATGTCACGCTTATGTTTTTTCATTTAGTTTGTGTTTAACATCCATTGAAGGTAGGCAGCTTAGTAAATCTGGACGATGAATTTCGGATCGGAACAGGCCTTGACAGATTTTCGTACTGAAAACTTTGTAGCCACGCGATACAGTGAAAAAGTGAAAAAGTCGAAGAGTTAACAAACACCCCCATGTTCAAGGTTTAAATTGCGCTCTATGCATCCATATTTAGAGAGTGAGGCTGGAACAAGCTATAGTTTCCTTTACGAAGGTGCACTTTGTATAATTGATGTCAAATATCACCGAACAAAGTACCGTAGGCCACCACATCTAGAAACCGGTAGTGAAAGTTTAAGGACACCACACAACGACTGGGAACATTGTAGCACCCTCATGTGAAGTACTGACTGGTTTCCAGCTTGCGCCAAGCAGGTACGTATGTGCAACTTTGTGCCACTATGATTATTGTTGCCCGTTTAAGCCGGCAGGCCGTCTGACTCTACGAGGGGGCATTGCAAGGTGCCCTTATTTGGAGGAAATTTTGCTCCTCGCCGTTAACCACGCAACGAAGAAAGCTGCCGACAAGTTTGGACGACAAGTTTGTGCCTGCATTATGCTGTTGTTGACGTTCCCGAGGGGGTCGACAAACATCTTTTAAGTAGTTACAATTTGGGGGTAATTTGCTGGTGTACTGTGGTGGCACGGACTGCTAGAATACGATACCGGGAAAAAAAACACCAGGATTAGTTTCTCTGGGGAGAGTTTTTTTACAACCTGAAGGATGGGTAACCAATAGAAAGAATGGTTGTAGCTGTTTTTTTTAAATAGTTTTTTCTTTTCATATTACATAAAAAGGTTCTCCGCGGGTACGGTAAGTTAGGAACACACTACTCGAGTAGCTCTCCAAGAAGAGAAGCTGTTCGAGGTTTGTTAAAGTCCTTAAAAAGACACACTCGGTGAGAATGTACGCACTCCGGTACTACCTTCTTAATTAGCCGAAAGCCCCGGAGCTTTGTCCCTCGACGTCCGTAGCCCGGATGATCCACCATCCGTCCTGGTTTACTGAATGGACCCGGGTTCCCTATGCTCCATCGGGTTAGGGAAGTTTGAAATAAGACCATACGAAACGTAGTCAAATAAATTGTCCGTTTCAGAAAAGAGAACGTGGATGTGTTATGAGGCCTCGAGGTGAGTTCGCTGCTGGCCAGCATGGGCTCATTTGGAAAAACTTTCCCGGGAGCAGTTTTATCTTGCACGTTCATTCCCCCGGGGTGACATTCATTTTAGAAGGGCCGCAAGTCCGTTAGGAAGCTAGCTTTGGAGCATAACATTTTTTTTTATTTTATGCTAGAACCCGTAAAATAACTTAATGTCACAGTAAAAAGCCATCATAAACTTTTATAAATATTGAACTTTTTTTCAATTTAGTACGATTTCGTTTTCAATTGTAATAGCAATAAACCGATTTAATTTTTATTTTAAATCACTTAAAACATTTTTATGGAAAACCACATACGGTACTTGAATAATTAAACTAGCCTTTAAATTTAACAGCTTTTCCAAAACACGGCCCATAACCCTTGCATAATCGATTGCGAACAATTTATGGCAAGCCATTTGTGTGTTGTGGTCGGAAAATTTATCGAACAATTACCACCAAGTGCCGCATTTGTCTGACTCGCGGCCAAGCGCATCAGGGATGCGTGTTTGGGAAGCTTGAGTCCCGTGCAAACCCCAAATGTGCAAGTGGAGGTTGCTCGGAGCGAACTCCCACAAGCCTGTCTCACGTGCTCCGTTCTAAGTTTGTGACAAAGCGTCCACGATTTCCGTCAGGGTTTTCCTCCCGAGTTTCGGTCGACACCGCACCATTTGCGCCCGTGCGCTGGAGCCTGTCGGTGTAGGTCCTGTGGTCCAGCACTTTGGGTCAGACCATTGTGTGCCGTGCGCTAAGTGTACTCATTAAAATAATTAAAACATAAACAAACACATTTCCTCCGGCGGCTGGATGAATGAGGGAAACCCGTGCATCGGCGCCGCATACAGGTGAAAGCTCTCTCAGCCCTCTGGCAGCGCGTAGATGGCGTACGAGCTAACCGGGGAACGTGGGCTAACATTTTGGTTCGCCAATTAATTTGCCCTGGCCACTGTTGTGTGCTCACTATGGAAGCCTTTCAGCAAACGCTGGCCAGACCCGGCCGCAAATCGTAGGCTTGGGGTTTTCACTCATTGCACCAGTCTTTTGGAAGAATTCACCCCAGTGGCCACCGCGTAAACGTGCACCCTTTTATCTGCAAACTGTCCGTGTTTTGCTTGACAGCGAAAGAGAAAATGCTCCGGAGGCTGCTTAAAAATTAAAGTTCCCACTTCGGAGTAATGAAGACGGTGCGGGTAAACGATGCATGCTTCGGAAGAGATCATCTCGTACGGTCATGTTAAAATGCATGAAAGGATAATGAGTGTGAACACGAATTGTGTCACTTTCTTGCAAACTGTTTTATGCTAAGCCTCTAATCCTTCCGCATTAATAGGGGTATGCATGAATTAATTGCAATTTCATAACAGTTTAATATGTATCTTATTGAAAATTAATTAATTTTCGATACTTTTTCCGATAATAAATAAGGGTATTTTTTAAATTCTAAACCGCAAGGGTTATGTACCTCAATGAGCAATAATTAAATTAATTAACAAACACTATGGACATAAACACACTACTTCGGTTGCTATGGATGAAAAGAGGTGATAGTAAAGCGAGTAAGCCAGATTTTTTCACATTAAACTTTTTCTCTGTAATGCATGGAATGTTATTTGTCGTAGAAAATCATATTTCCGATTCAAAATCTTTATCGAAATAAGCGAAATAATAATTCTGCTTAAATTGGCCTTACAAAAAATAGAAAATAAACTTAAGCCTGAGATTACTTTCAAAAATTAAGTTCATATAATAGTTATTAGTGAATCATAGAAATAATGGGCCGGAAATAAGCAAACTAGTTAAAATTGAACTGTATAGTTTTGTTTAATTTAAAAACATTTCAATTAATCTAAGTGTATTGTAGAGTAAATTTCTGTAAGCGACTATATGTATGAGAAAATGAAACATGTAAACGGTAAAAAAGAATATGCAGAAAAATGCTACATTGCACCATAAGCGTGAAATTAATTTAAAAGCATCCTCTAATGCGCTGTCGGAGCAGCGAGGCCTGCCAACTCTCCGGACCACGGTTTATCGTGATGTGTCAAAGAAAAGAGAAAGCCATAAAACAGAACCTACAGAACGAATGCAACAAAAGCTACTGTGTACGAAGAAGCTGGTGCATTTGTCGCTATAGGTAGGTATGTTTTTCCCATCCTGCCCTTCTTCCGTCCAGCATGCCATGGATGGTTTCTATGGCTGTGAAGAAATAGGCCCCGCGGCCCTGAGTTTTGCAGGCAGCAGCTTCACCAAGGCCGTAGATGCGTTGCATCGCAAGGATGCAGCTCCCTTTCCATGCTGGTTCGCTGGCTAACTAATGAATGCTTTAACGTTTCTCCGGCGAAACTGGGACATCTGTGTGGGGGAATCGGGAGAACGGAGGAAAAGCAGACAATCATAAAACGAAACAAACGAATAATAAAACTATGCAGCACGGGAGTGGAAATCTTGCGCGATACGAGTGCGATCTGTTTTTCCCTTCCCTCGCAATCGTTCGTCCTTCAGGGCAAGGTTTTTCTTGAAGCCTTTACCGTATGCACAATCTGCAGGCAAGGCAACCCTTGTTCCTGCCCGTGGAAAGCTGCCACTGGAGAGGCATCCGACACACTTACGGCTGTGAATGAAAAAGAGAAAAAACGATGGCCTCCGCACATCGGGGAAAATTTTGCATCACCAGAGGAAAACGTTGGGGCGTTCGTAAGGGATACTTTGTGCTTTGTCTTCGTGCCACAGCTGTGGAACAGGACCTAGTTACGCCTCGTAGTCTCCTCGTTCTTTCTCCCTCCTTCCTCCGTTGTTCCTGGCAATCCTCGCAAAAATTCGCTTTGGTTTATCTGCAATCCGTTTGAAAGTGCTGCAGAACGGCGTGGTCGGTCGGGAAAGGCTCCAGGTTTCCAGAGCCATGCCTAGGCCGCAAATGAATCAATTTCAAGGGGAAACTCGTTTGAGAATGAGCGTTAGCTTATGGTACTGTGGATGTTGTGCAGCCATTGCTACTCCAAGGTTCAGCTGACAAAACTTACACAAATTGAATAAACACAAGTATCCTCAGATAACCGCACCTATCGGTTGTTTGCTCGTGTTGCCTCCCATTAAAGGGAAGCACACAAGAGTCACGCCCTCATTGAATGTACACTTCTGTTGCTTTAAGGATGCCTGTGCTTGCGTATCCGGGGAATGAAGGAATACCTTCGTCGCACCCTTGCGGACTAAACTCACAAGACACGCTGGGGACGTCTCGATTCCCCGGGTAGTCGGCAATTAATCGTCCATTCTCCCCTCATTGTTGCTCCCTGAGGGCAGTTTGTGGTGGAAAGCATCCGGGATGGTCCGTTGAATTAAAGCTGCCCGTCCGGTTTGCCGATTGCGTGCAATTAATTGCATCATACGCTCTATTTATTCATTTGGCCCATCATAATTGACACACACATGCACACACAGGGCTCGGCCGGCTGCGTCCGGCTGTTACGTGAGGATGATCTTGACCTGGAAGCCTATCCTAGCTCCGTGGCGCCCCGTGTTAGAGTGATAATATGCACCGCTGTCTCACATTCTCATTTATGGGCAGCACTAATCGCGTAAAAATGATAATCGATCCACTCCAGTGGTTCGCCGGATCTGACGCTGATTGCGTCGCTGAGTGTTCCGTGCTGCGATAGGAGCTAATCGCTACGGTGAAGTGGTTTTATAGGCCACCAAGGAGACGAGCAAGTGTCCGAACGGGGATGGCATGGGGCCGATCAGGCTTATTGGTAAAGGTTTGTGGGTAAGATTTCAACCTCTCCAGAGGGTGGTACATAACAATTAAAACATGATTGCATAGACAATATAAGAATCATTTGTCTCCTTCAATTCTCCTAATTGGATATTCAACATGGCCTTATCCCCAATGGACAAGTGAATGAAATTAAGAAAAATTAGCCATATGGGTATCTTTACGAATTTTATTTATAGCGTTATAAAGATTAATTAAAAGTTGTCGAAGGGCACGTGTTTTTTCTTACCTATATTTCTTAAATGTATGCAATGAGCTGCCCAGTAATGATGTGGAGTTTTAAATATCAGTCCGAGGGTTAAGTAATATAGCCCGGCTTGCAAGCCCTGAAATTATCCTTTTAAAAATTGGAATTTCCTTTTCAAATAAATGCAAACCCCTTCTTCCTTGCGTAACGAACAATGCCAGAAGCCTAGCCAGAAGCCATTTAGGGCCTACGAGAAATTTCACCTTTTAACGTAACGTGGATAGTCGTCAGTCCTTCGTACCTGGGGAGGTTCGGTCTGGATTCGAAGCACACGCCATCGGGGGTCGTGTTCGAGCTGGTGTGCGCGCACAACTATCCCGAACCTGCAATGCAAACTTCTTTGTTTGGTTTTGCATAACATTCAAATATAATTTTAACTGTCCGTTACTCATACCAGAATGCGCGTATTGTTCAAGCTATACCGGTTTTATAACAGAAACATTACGTTCCTACCAACCATCCTGCAAACCAAGTGGAATGTCGTTACGACATCGTTATTAATCGGCAGAGAAAATGGCATGTTCAAGACTACATCTACGCTTGTAAACACTCACAACTAGCGCAAGGCACTAATCGCCAGCTCGAACCAGTGCGCCCTGTGATTTATGTTGCCTTCTGGCGGTATGATTAATGTTGTACCACTGGCAACTGGCAGCGATAAAGCAGCCTGATTGAAGCGTCTGCAATCGAAAGCAATAACCAATAAATGTGAAACATTCAATTGGATTTCATGTCGATTTATTTTACCCCGCACACAAATGAATAGCACAGCACAACCCTGTGCTCCAAGCTGCGGCAGGCATTGCTGGCATCTTCGAGCATCCTGTGAACGAGATCGGACCGAACGACCTTTGGGTGTTTAATAACGAAATGAAAAAGCACCCACTCCACCGGTACCGGCCGCTCTCGAGCTGAACGAGGTGAAGAGTTCCTTTTTTAAGGGCGCCACCGAAGCATTCGCCCTTTCGTGTGCAGTCGGGGGGTCGGGGAAGAATAGATCCTGCCTGGGCGTACCCTTGCCTTCACTTGGCGAACCAGTTCCGGGAACGGGCACGTTCCCTTGTCATCGATCGTCGATTGCATAACGTCCAGAATTTCGAAGAAGTTCAACCGACCGATACAGAACAGAGCACCCATATCGGCACTTGGCAGACGGTGTGTGTTTGTGTACCAGTGTGTATGTGTGTGTGTTTGCAGTTTAGAATTGTATTAAAATTAATGACATCCATCAATCATTGCCAGAACGCTGCTCCGTTTGGTGTGGCGGAGGAAACCCGGCCAACCGTGGCCAGAATACTTATGGGGACAGCGTGACGTAACGCAGATCCTCACTCCAAAAATCACGCCTCAGCACATTCGTGAACTATCCTGGAACCGAGTGCTTAGTCATGCGTGCTGCTCGGCGTGGTCCCGTGCCTGGGGTTGGCAAGAAGAACGTATCAAACAGTGTGACCTACACGATGACACACTGGTTCGGTTCTCTCGGAGGTTTCGCAACAGATACAGCTTACAAAAACGTGTCTTCAGTGAGTAAAATATTTCTGCCATATTTTTTAACATGTCCTGAAATCTTTGTTGATATAAAATCACCAACTTTCTTAATGAGTATAAAGAATATCAGGCTTTGTGTCTGCAAACATATTGGTATCTGCCTAATATGGATTAAAGTTTTCTGCAATAAACTGAGGCTGTTGTACTTAAAATGGTCGACTGTATAATTCCCTTGGCATATACGCCACGCCATCAATTGCACACTCACACAAATGCTCCACATGTATTGCACATAATATTTTCCTTGCCTCTGGGCTTCTCTTCTTGCTGTGAATTTGAACTATAAATTTACTCCCCAGTCCCGGATTGCTACCGCATTCATTCTATTAACATATGCTCCAGTGTTATTATTCAAACGCTCTCCTACTACGAAGGATCGGTGTATTGCGGTGAATTTGGAAAATGGTTGATTCTCGGGAAATACCATCGAAAATTCCCATGTAGACAAAAGTGTTACAAAAATGCCTGGAAAACAGCTAATGGTTGAAAGTCAAACTCAGCACAATGAACTTCATCAGCGTTCCTGTTGGTTTCCTTCCGTTTAACAGTAGGTTGGCAAAATAATGAAAACTAAATAAGAAGTTTTAAAATGTAATATGCTTATTTTGTAATGTTGCATGCCTGGAATAAACTGAACGGAATATCTATTCTTTTCATTGAATCAAATTGAGAATTATGAAATTTGGAATGCAATTTATTTCATCAATCAAAACCTCCGAATGGAGATAGTCAACGGTAGCCATCTTTAAAAGCGTCATTGGATATACGGCTGGTATTGAAACGTGTCCCAACCAGCTGGGTCTGTGTTGGGCGGATATTGTATGTACCTTGTGGCGGGAGCGAATCCGACGATCCTTTCCCTCATGCGCTCGACCACCGCACCGACGAGCCAAAGTTAAAATGGAGTTGGACAGAGTTTCAGCAACTCAGCAAACAGCAAAAGAAAATGCTAAAAAAAAGCTGGTACAATAACTACAGAAAGTGGAACAGAGCACGATGGGTGGATCGGTCCCATGGCGTGGGAGTGTCGCTTTTCCACCGCTGTTGGGTCGTGATTCCCGTCGAGCACGAGACGAGTTGTATTTAATAATGCACATGTTTCCACCGTTTCACCTGCCGCGGCCTGCGGGGCAAACCTTTTCCATTATCTATGATGGCCCGTGTTTATCTTTCGCCAGGACCGAAGACACGGCTCGACGGATCTCGGCAGGGGATGTGAGGAGAGGAAAGGAGGCAGTGCAGGAGGGACCAAGGGAGACAGGTTTCATTACATGCCGGTACAGATACGAACATCCTCCATGGCGACCAGGGCACCGATGTACTAGCAAGGGTCTCCCGGAGCTTGCTCTTGCAGAAAGAGCTGGCCGTCGAGGAAATGGATTCGTGGGGATGAACAGCCAGCGGGTGCTCCGGATGCGGAGGAAGGGTGTTATTTGACAAGGAAACAAATAAAAACACGACCGAGTGCCCTCCTGGTGCTGGTTATGATGGGCTACCGGTTGGCTGCTGGGGTTGGCTACTCCACTGCAAGGAAATGCAGAAATGAAGCATTTTAGCCTGCTCGCACAAACGTCCCGCGTCATCTTGGTGGCACTTCAAGGTGGGGCAAATGAGCACAGAACAACAAATTAGTGGTCCGACATTGCTACTTTTTAATGATGTTAGTGCTGCCAGCGCAACTTGTGCAGAAGTTGTTTGATTTGGTGTTTTCGTTTAGAGGTATACGATGCTGCAAGAAGTCGAACTTGCAAAAAGCTCAGCAAATCTGAAGCTTTTGTAACAGTTATTTTGCTTATATATCTTCAAACCAAAATGCAAAAAGCAAAAAGTGAGAGAACATTGATGGGGATATATTAATGGTAGTTTAGGGGTTCTTACGATCACCGATTTCGGATGCTTGATTCGGATGTCTCTTAGGAATGGTCTTACTCACACGGTGGTTGGAATTCAAGAGGAAGCACTGTATTCGGGAACTCGGCGATGAAGGGCCAAGTTCTAAAATCTATCTTAGTACTAAATTATTAAACTAAACTTGCTAACTCTAGCTGTGTTTACACTCGTGGCTTAAGTGCGCCACAGTAGGATTATTTTTCCGTTGTTCAATGTTGTGCCTATATCCAAATGGAACCTGAAATGTACGATACATTATGATGCTTCCGAATTTTTTTTATGGTTTTTTCTTTGTTTTAAACTGCCAAAAGTACAGTAATGGCAATAAACTGAGCAACTTCATACAACGGATAACCAATCAGTCTTAGAAAAGTAACGGTAGTGCTGGTTTGGAAAACCTTATACTGCAAAACATCAACATAAAAAAAATAATTATTCCATTGGACTGCTTGAGAAGTTTATCATCCTATAGCATGCAAACCCTTCGCCAAAACTGCTTAAATTACCCTCCAAAGTGCCTCTGTTAAATTTATACATGTATCTTTTAGGCCCTTATTACATTGACCGTGACGAAACTGCAACAGCTTTCGACAACATCGGCAACAATGGGCTGTTGCAGATGTTACCAATTTCATTCGGAAAACATTCTGCAATAAATGTAAAAAATTAACATGTGCGGGATCGTCATTTGGATTGTTTGCTTTCTATGAGTAAATTCTTCACCACCATCAAACTTTACATTTGACAGCTAAATTTGATGTTGAAGAAAGGCTGTAACAGATTTGTTGCTGTCAGTGTAATGGCGGACTTAGAGTTTAGGCTTACCTTAAACAAACATGGATTTTGCGCACTCTATGTGTGAGTCTACGAACTATTATGCCTAACTGTTATTTACAATCCAAGATATAACCAACATTTCAATCAAGTTAGTTATACTGTAAGTGCTTTTAAACTGTGTTGCAAAATGTGCTCAGTCCAGAAAAAACGAGCACCGACTGATAAATGGAGAGAGAGAGACCATGAAAAATAAAAAGAGGAAGTCCAGGGCATGGAGTGTGAGAGAAAAAGGATGTGTCGGAGGCAAAGGCAACCCAGTTCACCATAAAAAAAGCAAAACAGCCCCTGATCGATCTAGCTCCCGGAAGCGGTGACACAAAATTAAGAACTTCCGCCCGCCAAGAACTGCTCGGCACATTCCGAGAAGTTGGACAAGATTGCCGGGGGACGGAAATGCTGGCGCGGCGGCCGTTCGGGAGGTCGGTTTTGAAGGGTACTTTGAATTCAGCATTTTGCTCGCAGTTCTGCTGCGTAATCAGCATGGTGCAAAGGCGAAACGAGGGTTCCTGGATGGCTTTCGATGACGACGACGGCGAGAAGGATATGGCACAGGCACGAAAGCACGATGACAACCACCTTGAGCGAGCTCCTTTTGGACTGGGAAAACTGGCCTGCTGGATAGAGGCCCAGCGTGCGGGGAGGCAGCAATGTGGGAAGTTGGGCGAAAGTGCCAGAAGGTAGCGGAATTAGTGTGAGTAGGATTCTCTACCCACGCCACTGGTGAATTCTGTCCACCCTCTTCCCCACTGTTCGAGCGGAAGCTCGTGCAGCCACGATAAAACGCGGCAGGAAGCACAGACCGAGTTGAGAGCGGGGATAAAAAAACCTTTTTGTGTAAATAAAGTATGATAGAAAAATAACAGTCACCCCTCTCGAATTTTCCCGTAACCAACCATCAGGCGTCTCACCACCTCCCTCGGGCAAGGTAGCTTTTCTACCCCGCTGACGACGATCGCATGATGATGAAGCTCCACGGTGCGTTTTTCCATATTTCCTCGAGCTCCTTCCGCTTTCTCCCCCGGGCAGAAGAAGACTGAAGTTGTACAGAGCAAAAAAAAAAGGAAGGTAAAACAAACCGGCGCATCGCAGCTGGGTGGAAAATCAGCAACTGTGTGTTGGCTGCGTTGAGGCGGCTCAGGTCGTCGGGATCCGACGTTTCCCCTATTTTCCGGCTGCTTTACGTTTAGCTGCTCTCCTGTTGCCTTTTTTTTATGTCCTCGAAGCCTGTGGCGATTTCAGCGCGGTACTATATTGTGCTTTATATTTCTGTCTGAGCAATACACTAGGCGCGAGCGCTAGAGGAAGGTAACTCGAGCGGTTGGAGATGAATCTCCGTTTCATTGGGAGAAAAAAACATACAAGTAAAACTCCTGAAAACGGCAAGTGAAAATATGAAAGAGTTAAAAAAAAAATCAGATCCACCCAGGGAAAATGAAACAGATGAAGCGATTCCCTGGTGGAAATGGGTTCCGTTCGGAGGTTGCTTCCGGTTTGGGGTAACGAGTCGCGATACATTTTTTTCTCTAAAGAGGTGCATCGACTCATTCGTGGGTAAAAGATGGGCCATAGGAAAAAGAAGAAAGAGATAAACTGAGGGGGAAAATGAGAGAAAATTGATGGAAAGTGAAGCAAAAATGCATCCTTTTAGAGTCCTTTGAGGAATCCATTCCACTACGCTCGAAGCTCGAGACGAATATAATTAAGGAAACGAGCAAAACGATAGAACGATAAGTAAGGACATAAAAGAAACGCAATAGAGATGGGAAAAAAAAGTATTTTTTTAAAGCGCACCTCAAGTTCGAGCCAAGCCCCGGGAACGGCGAAAAACGAGTTAGAGGGTTGGAGGATACCTCTCTTCAAAGCTCTTCTATCGACTTTCTCATTCTCACCCCCACTCCTTCGCTTGCCATGCACGGAAGCGTGCATGATGGGATCATTAGTTTAATGACCTCATCCTGTTGGTGCCAATTGGAATGGGAACGGATTCCAATTGCGAGCAACAAAAACGTGTACTTCCGTGGGGCGGCTGCTGTGTGGGTTTGATTTTTCCCAGCGGTACAGCGTGCAGCGAGGGCGGAGCTTTTCGCCGCCAGTGTTAATGAAGCCCTTTTTGGCAATGAATTGCTTTTGCTGAACAGTTCTTTCAAACCACACGGATTGGCCGAAGGTTCAAATCGGTGATGAAGAGATTTCAATGCGGCCGTCAACAGCCCGGTTTAACAAGAGGATGTAATTTAATTATGTTGCTTCCTTTTCGATCGGTTCAAGAAAAAGAAACACCAAACTTTCAATTATTGACGATTCATTTCCGATCATAATTTCCGCTTCAAATTGACGATGCTCCTTGATGACGACTCCTTTCCCGGTTTTCTGGATGGTTTCGTTGGCAGGAACTGGTCACGTTTTGCACGACCGGAAAGGTGGATCTCTTCTCATTCACATTTATTTATTCCGGGAAGCTAGGGAACAGCGGAGGAAACGTGGAAAATACGGCTTTTTTTTTGTATTGAGGTTAGTGCCAGCTCACTCACACTCTCCCTGGGGCCCAGTTTCCCAGCCGGACCAGAGTACTTTTGGGAGAAATAAAACAGGAAGTCCTATCTTCCCTTCCTGACTTCTCTTGCTGATGACGCGTTCGACATAATGCCTGCCCGGTTTGGTTCTAATCCCTACGCACGGAGTACAGCAACAACAAAAAACTGTCTTCGTCGAAAATTTCCTGCAAATGGCCATCCGAAGGATGCTCGGGAACTCGAGGGGAGGGATGTTTTCGAACCCTACGGCGTGCCATCGACGTCAGGACACGTGCTCGTATACGGTCAACAAGGGGCCACAAAATGAGCCGGGGGTTTGTTAGCCAAGATTGGCCAATCGTCTGCTTTGATAGCTTGTGAACGGCGACCGTGGCCAGGACGATGATGCTTGTGAATGCTAGGCATGAGCATCCGCACGCATTTGCCTTCCCGTTACACCGGTGTTCTTTTTCTCTCTCCACTGTCCCTTTTATTGGACGAAATTGCCGAATTACCTACTTTTTCCGCACGGGTTGCGATGGCCACGGGATGGCTTTCTGAAGCCATTGGTGAAGTGGTTTAGGAGCAGAATTATGAGTGATTTTTTTCTCCCTTTTTGTTCCACTTTTTTATCTACATGTAGTCGCGCTTTTTTATGTATGCTTATCACATGATATTAATGAAGGAGGAAATGTGATGAATTTTAAAATTCATGCATACATACGGGCAAACCGAAAATATTTTAAAAAAAAACAAACTTTCGCTCCAATCTTAAGCAGAAAGTAGGACTAAATTAAAGACTTAGAAAAATCCACGATTATTCAAAGCAAAGATGACTAAAATGTGTTTGGTAACTTTAAAAAAAATTAAAATAGAACATAAGAATTAGGATACTAATTTAATTCTAATGTTATAAATTGATAATTTACAAATATCTTTGAAACAAGAAACAAACTTGGAACTAACTCTTTTTAAGAGATTTTGAACATTTAAACACAACCAATTTCATCCATTTGGACATTTGAACCACATTGAATAGCTTTATAGCAAAATAGCGAGAATAGATTTAACTAAAACATTGATATTCTACGAACACCACATTTTCTTCCCAGCTTAATAGGTATGTTTATGTGGATTTGAAGTTAATTTCTCAAATTGAAAATACCTTCGTCTGATATCTTTTGCGGGGTAGCGTCATTAATTCACCTCTGGCTGCGAGCGAACGGTGGAGATGCCTGGTAGTTGAGGTAGCCTTGCGTCCACGTACACACTACACACGGACGAAGCGATTGCGACTCCTCGTAGGAACGAATGGAAACGTGGCCAAACCTGCTTTGACAAGCATTTTCATCCCACCCATCGCTACCCCCTGCCTGGCCCTGGTTAAATCCGAAACTTTACGACTCGAATTTACAGGAGCAGACCGGACGCGTTTTGGTCCGACTGCGGACCGGCGGGTGTCCCCTGTTGGCCCCGTGTCAAAAAGGTAATCCCGTGGAAAATTGAACCGTGCGACCTTTTGCCGAAGTCCGAAATCCGCCATGCGTCCGGGCGTGCCACCGAAGCGTCTTACGTCGAACGAAGACTCTCGATGTTTTCCCCCCATTAACCGCTGCGGGCTGCGAGTAGGATATTATGAACATGTTACACTCGATTATCGTATGGGCTTGCTTAGCAAATCACACAGACACACACGCATATAGTTGGCTGGAATCTGCTTCCATTAGCACTGCGGGCACAGAGCGTACCGAATAATGTAGTCGGGATCGGACCTACTCGTTTTGACCGGGTGGGAATTTCATTTTCCTTTGCCGCATTTGCTCTAATAAAAGGGAATTCTTTTCTAATCCCGTGCGCAAGAAGATTCACACTAACGTGCACACCAGTGTCGCATTTGAGTTGGCTCGCTCGCAGTATCTTGCGGGATCACCCTCTGGATTCGAAGCTGAATGAAGATATTTATTTCCACCTTTGAATGCGGACCAGGACATATAATTGTTGCCATACATGAAACATTTTTACCCCTGATCTTTTCGGAACAATCTCCGAAACATAAGTTGTACTCCTTATTGTAGCTTATAATAATAACAATTTCTCTCTTTCCCTGACTTTACAGTGTGCATGGCCGGATACAACGAGAAGCGACTGCTGCACGATCTGCTCGACTCGTACAACATCCTGGAGCGACCGGTGGTGAACGAATCGGATCCCCTTCAGTTGAGTTTTGGTTTGACGCTGATGCAAATTATTGATGTGGTAAGTTATTCTCGCTGGCTCCTCGTTCCGGCTAGAGTATCTGTTCTATTATCTCACTGTTCATTTGATTTTCACGGTGTTCCCATTCAGAAGAGGCACAGACTCGTTCCGCGTAACGAGAACCTGTATTAATATCTCTACAGTTTGCAGCTCATTTGGTATTGAGTCATTCCAAATAGGTTAAAAAAATGTTTTACAAACTTCATGGAGCCTGTGTTAAAAGTAGGTTCTGAACGAACGGACGTCCTTCTATTTGAAAGGAATTTAAGGTTTCCACGTTCTTTTATTGCGAGTTCAAAGATATCAGCATAATTTTTAACGTCCAAAGTCATTATCCTCGTTTCCGTTTTGTTCGTCGTCAACAGGGATTCACCTCGACCAAATCGATCGGCTGGCCGGATGAACCGTGAAATGGACGGAAAGGCTTTGTGGGTTTTTTGTTATATTTCTGCGTTTTGCAAACACCTTACAATTCGATTAACTCCGAACTGATTCCGCCTGAACGGTCTGGCTGGGGCCATTTTGCAGCACACGGCTCCTTTCAAAATGTCCTCAGGGTGCTTTTGGCGTTACCGCGTATACTTACTACATTTAAGTATCACCAATCCCTCCTTTCACCCTCCCCTTCCCACGAATTTTCTTGTTTGCTTCCGATTAGTCTAAATTGCTCGTAGTTAGCTTTAAAGCTCGTTAAAATGGAGCCATTGATCTACTCGCTCCCTCCGTTTATCCCGTTACCTTTACCTTCTTTTGTTTGTTAGTACAGTACCGTGAGCCACGCAGCGCCATTAGGTCGGTCCAAAAAAGGCCGACTTTGGCACGGGCCATTAAAAGTTCACACACCGTCGCGGCAGGAATTTTTATCGCAATACTATCGAACGCAACTGATGGCGACCGGGGTACGCGACAACCTAAAGCCGCATAAAATCCCGTCCACCTGCCAGCACCGGAGGAACGCTTTATGAAATGGCGTCCAATGGTTTGGAGCTTAAGGGGGACCACTTTTGCCGTGCCAAATCTGCGCCAGCGATAAAAGTAAATAAAAAGATATTTTTATGACTGTCACGTGTGTGGCAGGACTCTACGGTTCCGGTTGGCTTCAATTTGATCCATCAGGAGATGGCAAAGGAACGAATGAATGGATAACTGAATGAAATGGATGAGGGCGATAGTCAAGTACCTGGAAGTTTCAAGTTTTTCTTATTAGGTCCGCATTCAAACCTCGCCATATTCAGTTCATAGAAGAACGCAATATTTAATTTTAATAGTATTGGAGTAAAAAAGCAAGTAGAAATACTAATCCGGTTTGAACACATAAGTAATTACCATCACATGGCTTTGTAAATCCGAGAATCCGGGATATCCCAAAAGTCTCGTAAGCTCTAAAAATGGATAGCCATGGCCAGTTTGGTTCTTACGCCAGGTAAGAAAAAGGCAGGTTAAATGCAATCATTTAATAAACAATCGTGTTGTTTTTCAACCATTTTTATGTCCATAACATTTTATTCAAATCGCAATGGGAAACAGATTGGAAAACATATTGAATTTAATTGACTCTCGTTAACTAATCTCCAACAATCGTGCTGCCATGTTTGAATCGAATAAATTCCAAAAGCGGATAATGTAATAATTGAAATAAATTTCAACAAAATACGGACACTTGGTGTGGCCATCACCGCAGCGTTTCGTTCGTGGGATTTCACTAATGACCTTTCGCCTATGCAAGCCATAAGCTGTATCGTATGCATCCTTCCATCCCCTGCAACCATTTACACTACAACCGATAGAGCAATCACGGGGGGGGGGGGGGGGGGGCGACCTCCCGGTACAACGGAATCGATCTGTCGAAACTTGGGTTGGCTTGGGGAAGACACATGTATCTTTCCGATCCTTTTGCCATTCCATCAGGGCATCCCGGTGAGGCGAGGTTGTGAGACTATCCAAAGTGATTTTACATGCACATTTAAGGGCTGTAGTGGATTTGCATCGAAATTTTATTACACTCGCTCGTCGCTTGACAATGAATCGGGAATCGCGGGGGTCGCGTGCGGAGAGAGTTTGCTCTACTTTGGGTAACTGATTTTTTTTCTGGACTTTTCTTGTCAAAGTTTCCACTCCATTCCTTCGAAATCGCTGTGTGCATTTGATATTCTGTTAAGGTTTTTCTCTCTCTTTTTTCTGTGGCAGTTCAAACAGAAATGGAAGGAAAGAGGCAACGGAAAGGAATCCGGGTTATCAGATTACCCGCAGCCGGGCAGGAGCGGAAGAACGTGAAAAGTGCTGGCGGGAAAAAGCGTTCCATTCCCCGAAAGCGCCAAAGTTTGCGTGCCGTGACGTTGTGCGCTTGCGTTTGTGCTTTTTTTTTTAAAGTAAACGATTCTCTCACCCGCCATTCGCTCGCTTTGTACATAAGCATTTGGGCATGGCAATGTGAGATCACGCTCCACGCCAATTACTGCTGGACCTCCGCCGCCCGCATTGGATCCGCCATCGGGAGCGGCCGAAATGGTTGTGGTCTTATTGTCCGAGCCCAGGTTAGCCTCAACTTCCCGGTCCCGTCTCTCCAACTATCCGGTGAAGAGAGTGGCTCGGATTAAGGGCTTTAAGGTGCGATAAGGAAGCTGTAATTGAGATGCAAATAGTCGGCCGTGGTCGTCCTACCCGATGCGGCTGCCTGATCGTGATCCATTTGCCATGGCGTTGGCTTGTCGGGGGGAGAAACACGATAGGAAGAGTAGTGTGTCCTGCACGTGATAGCTGACGTACCTTAGCTTCCTCGCAATCTCCCCTGCAGTGGCATCCTACACGCGAGGAAGCGATATGCTGGGTTCCTGCGAGGTTTTTTTTTTTCTTCCTTCTGCCCCTTTTCAATGGCTCACATTTTGTGTAAGTAACGAGAAAACTACTGGCATCAGCTTTGCGTGACATGCCATGTGCCAGAAGGCCGGTGAGGGAGGCGAAGGTGCCTTAATTGATTTTTCTCAAACTACCGATCTGGCCTGTTGACCCAGACCGACCGTGGCGAGAATAGTATCGCAAACAAGTACATTCAGCCCAAAATTATTATTATCTAGGTTTAACATTCGAGTAGCTGCATATTGTTGACAAAGTTGTGTAGATTTTTTTCTATTTTATTTCTTTGTCTAAATTCTAAATTATCTCCTGTATTAAATTCGTTCATTTAAATTAAGCTTTTTGCGAGCATTGTATTTGCCCACACTCGAGGCTTTCTTACTTCCTTGTAAAGTTTGATCTGAACGTTCAGCCCGGTGTGTGATTATGATTAGCTTTCTACACTAAGGTGTTGTGACACGGTGCAATAAAGGTGCGTCTTCCAACACGACAGGCTATTTCAACAAGCAGGATTTGTCCCCCCCGGAGTGTTCCAGGCCATTTCCATGAAGGTCTTTGTAGGGCACCAGCAAACCACCATTGCTCGGCAGGAATAGTCCTTGTTCGGACTCAATTAGTATGCGGATGGTACCGTTTCGTCCCTCCCCGAGGGTATGCGGCGGTTCTCGATCGAAGTTCGGGTTCGAACGAATCACCAGCCCCATTTGATTCCCGCTTTGCATTTATTCATGTCCTGCGCATTGATTGTAACGACGGTGGGCTTTGACTCGAAACAGGACAGTTCCATTACGGGGCTGCCCGATGCGATGCAATTATCGGCTCGTCAAGTGCATTCGAGAGGACAAATCAATTGGCCGTGGGCATGGCCATGGAATCCGCTTTTGGGTCGTCCGTAGATGGTAGGTTGGCGGAATTTGAAATGATTTTTTTGTTTTGTAATTATACTTTGGCAACAGGACATATTAAGGGATGGATAACTTTGACGTCAACTATAATTAGCGAAGTAGAAATACATTCATTACTAAATCTTACTGCTCATTCAAAGCAAAATTATTATCTAAAACTGAGTATTACTTTGAACTTTGAAGATTCCGTGGGATGTAATATTCAATGTTTTAAAGTTACTAATGACGTTATATGACGACGTAAATGTATTTGAGCAAACATAGCTTACATAGAGACATAGAGACTTATTGCAATAAATTGTTTGACAGTTGTTCTTCATTTTATTTGTTTCTCTACGAGATAAGCTTAAATAATTAAACCAAGCCTGAGTGGAGCACGAGAAACCAAACATCAACCGGGAATATTTATTATTTTCTACTGAAATGTGAACACAATCTGGCACAAACGAATTCCGAAGCAAGATACATTCCACTTCACCGTTTACATATTTTATTAATTTAATGAACATTCTTCTCTTTTCCAGGACGAAAAGAATCAGTTGCTCGTGACAAACATTTGGCTGAAGCTCGTAAGTACGACCGACAGTGTGTGGTTCCCGGGCAGATTCGGAATCGCAACGACGGTCAGATGGAGAACCGGTGCCAGTGTTTTGGAGCGTCTTGTTTTGGACGACCTGCGCGACACCCTCCATTTGTGGGACCGAACGATTACGCTGCCTCACGACAGGGAACCACGCAGTCAACCTTTTTTTATTTGTTCGTGTGTGTGTTTCCTTTTCTTTAAATTCACGCTAAGTTCACCCTCTTCGTCTGCTTTATCGCCGATACCAAAACGTTTTCAAAGCCTAAAACGTCTTCAAAATAATGTATTTATACCTACAGCCGGTAATCTTTTTGTTGGATAAGGACGAACTGGGATTCTCTCTATATTTGAAGATGGAAAATGCAAAAAACACATTTATAGTAAATCTGCTCCATTTTTGGAATGGAGTAAATTTTCTTCAATGAGAGTATTCCCTTCCCAAAGGTGTCAAACATTAGTTAACAACGCTTCAAACAACATTCCATGCAGAACATGAGGCTTGGTAAAGTTTCTTGTTTTGTCTCTAAACTTGTTCCACTCCAGAGAGTAGTAGAGGTTATGGGCAAAATAGTTATGACTCAAATATATTTAGACACCACATAAACTCATACAAAAGATTGAACTTTTTAAATATAAGAAAAACAAAACATTCCCCTGCAATAAGCAAATGAAGAGCAAAGAAAAAGCAGCGCACTCAAGCAGCGCGCTGGAAAAAGGCACGGGCTGGCGTAATAATCACTTGCTTGGATCGATCTTCGGGAACGATAAATTCGCTAACGCTCTCGAACCCTCGCCCAAGGCGTCGTAAAAATTCACAGCCAATTTTCCAAAATATACGCTACGACACCTGCTTATTGGCACTGCGGAGTGTGCCTGCCGGAGGTGGTTTGGAAAACACGATTTAAAACGTGAGCAATATTGTTTCGCATGCCCCACTACCTCCTCGCCGATGCCCTCTTCACCAGCCAGGGAGCAGAGAGTCGTAACTTGGAGCCACTTCGATCACGGCTAGGGTTCCTGCTGCGTCCCACGGTGGCCGGCTGTAGTGTTTATACACCCCAGTATTTGCTCACCTGTTTCCGCCACGCAGCCACCTGATTCTTTATTTATTTATCCTCGCGTTGTTTTCCACCCCGGTAAGCCGGAGGTACGGGTGGATCGTCGCTATTTATTTCTTTTAACGCATCACGCTTTCGGTATTGCGAGTTCGGCGAGAGAGTGATCCATGGCGGGAGGATGACGCTGCCGCAAGGAAAGCCATCGACGAAGGCGCTGAACATAAGTTGAGGAACGTCTAGCCCATGGCGCCTATTTCACTGCGCGGCCATTTCCAGCAAGCAAAAGAAAGGCTGTGAATATCTGATGACTGAAAGAAGAAAGGGACGAACGGGGGACGTGGGTGACAGGAGAAAACAACTAACAAACGTACGTACACAAGCACCGGAAGCGACCGGAAGCCAATTTCCTGCGTTGCACAGCACAAAGGCATTCGTTTGGCGCGCAGCGAACCTTGTTTCTGCCATTCTGGCTGCGTACTTTCACTGCCGATTGTATTTTTGGGATTCATCTTCATTGTGTGTGTTTGTTTGTACTTTTTTGTCGTCCTTCTAACACTTTTTCCTCGCTTGGTCTACCTAACCAAAGACCTTCAGAACCTTGTCTGGTTGAAACAAAAAAAAGGACTGCTGCTAGACAAAAAATCCTGCCTCCCACACACCAGTGCACACACGCACGTATATACACGCAAACTCTTTAATACATAAAATATGAGCCTCGGCAATTTGTTTCGACCGGTTCGACTTCCGTTTCGCGCTGTGTGTGTATGAGTGTTGTATATTTCCGTGTGGTCTCGCGCAGGATGCCAAGAGGAAAAATGACCTGCCCTGGCCATCTTGCTGTCCAAGAGAGCCCAGACCCGCTTCGCGAAGATAAGCTTTTATTTATATCTTACGCTGGTGTGCGCCTTTTCTTGGCTCGCGAAGTCCGACTCCTTCTGAGCGGTGGCCGCGATTCACCGTGGCGAAATGAAGCTCGTCACATGCGGAGGATGTTTTGAGGTTACTTCGACAGTTTTCCTGTCAAGGCAGTGTTCGCTTTGCCACGGCAGTGTACGCTTTTGCTTTTACTTCGTTCGTTGATTTTTTGCTACTTGATTCATATACGTGCCCGCCGGTTTGCCCACAGAGGCAAAAGCAATCACCGCAACATCAACGGCGTCCCGGCTGGCAGCATAGTCGGCGGCCGAATAACATTCTCTTGGGCGCCTTCGCGAACCAGGCTTCGGAAGCTGCCCCTGGTTCCAGCAGCAGCCCATAATATGATGTGCAATTTATTGCGCTTTTGGTGAAATATAATCTTATTTGGCTCACTGTTATCGTCGACGGTCGTTTTCTCCTGGACCTGGCTTTTGTTTCGCGCCTTCCGCCGTGGTTGGCACGCTGGTTGGTATTCCGCCAAACGGACGATCCTGCCCCATCGGCGTACTCGGACTACTTGGGTGTGGTGCCGATTATAGCTCCAGAGTTTTGTCTGTATTTTTTGCCTGTTTCTCTCTTTCCACTTCCCGTTTCTCGTGCGGTTCGGGCGTACAATCATTTGTGGTGATTTTTGGCCGGCATTTTTCGCCGTCGTGGCGTATTTTCGTTATTTATTTATGCCACTCGCTTTGATGTGCCCGTTGCGTGAACGAAATTGAGTTGGCCGGGAATAAGGTGAAGCAAAAGCAACTCAAAGACAGATGGAAGAGGGCCCCCCCCCCCCCCCCCCCCTCATTCAGTTTGGTATCATGCAAAGAAAAAAAATCATTAGGCAGCCAAACGATGTCTGCCTGAAGGACTCCGAACGGACGCGCACTGTTTGGCGAAGGCCGCATTGGGGATTGATAATAAGCTTTTGGAAATAATTTGACGGTTTCCAAACAATGCGCGTCTGCAGAAGTTTGACTAGAACGGCCATTTCGTTGAAGAAGACCATAGCCCGAGTGCCGCAAGTAGATAAGAATCATATTTAAAGATGAGAAGGATTATTAAGAGGAAAAATATGTAAGAATCAAGCTAATTGGCTTGAATGTGTATCTTCGAAGAAAACAAAGTGAGTCGATGAACAGCTTGTGTGATAATACAGAAAGGCAGCCTGCACTTTTTTCGTCACACAACCGAAGTAAGTCCTCCAGAAATGTTGAGCACTGATTGATCTTCAGGATTGACTTTGCAGGATTTACAAATTGCTTTTTGTAAGATCGATGTATTTAAAAAATCCTCTGCAATTTTATGCGCAGTGTTGTAAATGCGAAGGAAAACACTACCAAGAATTGAAAATGGTTCAATTGATTTTATAATTGAGATTATCACGAGATTTGCTGGTAGGAAATTAGACCAACTTTTTACCATTGCACTATGGTAGGTTTTAAAAAATCAACGTGGAGAATTTCTGTCATCGCAACATAAAGTTCGATTTGCTCAGGGTTTTCATCACAAGATATATTTGTTTTTATTCAAATTTAAATTCAGTTTACAACATTTAATAGAATTGGTATCCGCTCGATTGCAAAAGGAAAACCACACTGCATAAAATCACCAAGCAGGATGTTACACTCACCAGATTTCAGATGCTAGCGGTGCTTCTTAGTAATTCCCACTATCACTTAACTTACCTTGGCACGAGCTAAACCAACCGTGAAGCATCCCGGTGAAGTCGCGATCTATGATTTATTGCTGAACCCCGGCCAGCGAAAGGGAATATAAATTACACTGGGCAGGTTTGGGCTGGCTTCGCCGGCTCATGCGCTGGGACAGGCATGATAATCATAAAGCTTCATCGTCAGTCACGTGTAGTTTACGGGTGCCGACACCATCAACCGGCTCAAGCTCCCCCTCTGAGTTCACACACACACACACATCAGCATGTGTACCACAAGGATCGTACGTTTCATCTTAAAACGCGCGCCCTGGTGACCTGGGTTCATTTACTTGCTCCTCGGGGATGTTGCCGGCACGCACACTCGGTGTCTGGTATCAATTACATACTTTTCCTCAAGCACACTAACACACACTCAAACAAACAAAACGTCCCTACAAAAAGCGGGTGTAGACGATCCTTTCCGACCGTTTCCGCCGGCAGAAACGACGGAAAGGATAGCAGAACCTGAACGATGGACGCAGGAAGGAGGTGGCGAACTAATCCCGAAACGGATTGTGCTCGTTGTCCGGTGATGAACCGGTGAAAATGACCGCTGGGAGCAGCCGAACCGTACCGGACGGCCCCGAGGACGACTCATCCCGGGCCGAGGAGAAGCCGTGATGCCTTCGCACGAGTGAGCTCATGCAAAACTCATTAATCTCCGCCTTCCGGGCAGGCGGTCAAGAGCGCGTGCGGTGCGAGAGGCAGCGGCTGCAGCACGAACCTCCGTCGGACGGCGATCCGGGAGCTTTTGGCGCTCATATAATTTGATTACATTCCCGGGTGTGCCGGCGCCCGAATCCGGTAGCAGTTTCATCCAATTTCGGACCCGTCCAAGGCCACAGCCGTAGCCGCAAAGGACGGTCATCGTTCATCGTTTGCCCCGGCCACGGTGTGATGAATGTGTTTAATGACGTGTTGCATCGCGCTGGCAACACACGGCAGCCCTGCGTACGTTACAGCGCCGAGTTTCGCCACCATTTCCCTGAACGGAGGGAAACGGACTGTAGTGTGGCCGAGATTTACCTCTTCCCAACGCCACTTGGGGTGGGGGAGAAAAGCAGCAATGATACACACGACGGTTATTCTGGCGTAGCCCCCCCCTAGGACCCTGGATGATGGAGACGCCTGGTGCCATTCTTCCGATGGAGACGCCTGGTGGCTTTCGGTCGAAATGTGTCAGTGCGAGCCATTAGGCGAAACCAAGTGGGAAAGAGCGAGTCGTCCACAGAATGCCTCCATGCCCCCGAAGTCAATTGCACGAATATTAATTATCCACTCCATCATTGACTAACGGATGGTGAATGGTGGAATGCGCTCAAGTTCAAAGCATTGGGAATGATACGTTTCTAGCTTTCTATCTTTCGATCTTTTTAGCGCAGTTATATATTCCTTTTTTACCAAAACGAGAACGTAAGGGAGAAACCACGTTCCTCGTTTCAACCCGCAACTACAATTCCCCAAGCTAGCGAATGTCAAATCGGAAGCGCAAGTAGTAAGGAAAACACATTTAAACTTCTATGAATTAGAACAGCGGTCACCGTGGAGGAAAAATATAGACGGTTCGAACGGAAGACCCGATATACACAAAATAGAAAATCATTCCAGTGCGCCACTTGGACCAAGCCACTTGCAAGTCATCCTGAAATTCGTACGTAGCCGTACAAGAGCTATTCTGGACGGGATGGAATTTGAATGTCGCCGAAAGTTTTCTTTCCCTTTTTCTTTTGTTATTCATAACGAGGCGCGATCTTGAAAAAAACTGCAGGTTATGGTGGAGAGGAGTTGAGCAGTTCTGAACTGGCCAAAGGAAAAGTTTTCCACTTTGGTTAAACTTTAATTCGGCCAGAGTGCTTTGTCAGCTAGAAAAGCGGAAGAAGGCAACCGTGGAAAACTGTGCTCCCCGTCGCGTGGTCAAAACGAGATTCCAGCATATTTTCTTTGTTCGAGCGTTCGAGCTCGAGAGCTTCTTTTAATTGTCCTCCTTCGAGAGTGACGGCGGGAAACGTTTGTTCCTTTTTTCTCCGTCAGCATTCACCCCAAACCCCGAAAGGGCTGGAACTTTCCTAATCCTTTGAGTCAGACGTTTTGAGTAAATTGGTTTTCAAAACTCAGAAGCATTCCAAAGCGATCGATCGATCCATTCTTAATTCTTTTCTCGAGGCCAAGAAAATCGCACCAAGTGAACCGTGAAGAAAAAAGGTACACATTTGTAGATTCACCTTAACATTTATTTTTGGGAAAATATTACCCAAAACTTGCTTCCGTGAACGTGCGCAGCTGATTTACGGAACTAAAATCACATTACGGTTTTTTTTTTCTGCTATTTCAATAAGAATTTGAAAGAGCTTAGATAAAATGCTTGTAACAAATTGAAAATGTCACGTAATCGTTGTGAATATCCGTAGCAATTCCTCCTGTCAGAATCCAGGTTGACAATGTAGGTAAACTTCATCCACCAACCTAGTAGAACAGTCTCACCGATAAAAAAACAAACGAAAGCAACGTACAATATTTCGCACCAGTTTACGCGAACGGCAAAAGCAGGATGCTCTACACATTTCACCAGCGACGATCGCACGCCGTGTTTCTTGCTGCTTGATAACGCTTACATTTTATTTATTTTTATAGTGAACACTCTCCCAACAAAAAACCCTCCACTACCATGACATCGTTCGACGGTAGTGGAATGAATCTGTGAAATGAAATGCTAGTGAGAGAAAGGCACAACATCGCAAAACACTGCTTCATCGATGCACAGCACAAGGGAAGTGAAACCCCCCTTCCCCGCCGACTCATCCACATCCCAACCCCCGCAATCGGAAGGTCCCGGCCGTCGAATTGAAAATGCCAATTTGCTGCAATGATTGTGCTTTCGCGCGATGACGATTCACGACGATGCACGTGTGCCGATCCCCTTGTGCAGGCCCGATACCAATAAGCCCTTCCAGCCCAGCCTCACCCCTATCCCCTTTAACAAGCTGTCATTTTCCGAACGGTTGTTTTCGTCGTTCTCTCCATTTTATTTATATCCGATTCTCCCACCGGGTCACTGCTCGAAAGCGGCTCCTGTCATCGACAAACCACCACTTGTTACAATATCGGGAGTATTTGCCACAGGGGAAAGGGCTTGAAGGGGTTTTTTTGTAGTTTTTTTTTTTTTATTTACTTCTCGTTACAATTTTGCATTCGCACACGATCTCGTTCGCAGTGACAAAATTGATGCTGACCCCGTGCGAGGGAAATTCTTGTCGATGAAATTCTACAAGTTTCGACATTGTCGGAACGGTTCCGGGAAAATAAATACGTCAAACGCATGTTACACTACAAACGGTTGCAATTTACCATAGGAAAAAGAGCCTTCTGTGCATTTTTGTCATACTGTTGATGGTTTTTTTATTTCACACCATACTATCTTGCCTAGTTCACATGGGATTTTATATACATGCTTTACAAATATATATTCAATATTTGCGAAATTGAACAACATATACAACAAAACTTTGAAAATACAGATAGAAAAACAAATTAATAGTAACTTATTTTGCTCCCTGATAACCGTTGAAACCAGCCTATTGTAGTCTTTTAATGCGATATGATAAATATATGTATAATGCCTCGTACCTCACTGCATTCCCATACAAACTTAAGGTATCCAAGTATTGTGTTTAATTTCCACATGCGATGAAATTCAACACTGACTTTTGAATGACAACACTGATCGTGTCATAGCTCTAGTTCAAAGTAGGAATCTGCTACACTTGAATGAAAGAAAAAGTCTCAACAATTTAAGGCTCTTGGGTTTTATTTCATTGCTTAACATTTTTAACGCACAGTTTTTTCTTGATTACGTAATTCTACTTCTTAAAGCACCAAATTTCGGCAGGCCACAGCCAACCTGGGATTGCAATTGTTAGCAATCAACAAAGCAAACGCAGAGCCCATCATGACACCGTCTTCTGCGGGACTTTGGCAGAATTTAAAACAAAATTAGCTTGACTCCTAACCTCACCCATACCCACAAACCTCCTGGTGTCGATTTCTTATGGATTATTTTACGGTTGCTCATATCTATCACTCCCCCAATTCAAATTCCCAGCGAGGCCAGCGCACTCCGAACGAGCTGACGAAGGGTCATGGCGGCTGATTTCCATTCCAACGCGAACTGAACAATATGATCCCTACCGAACATCGATGCTGCCGGTGCATGCCAAGCACAGCACGTGGTTGAATTAGCCATTCGTGGAGCGTACTTCTAATTCCAATACTGCTTGCCCCTTAGTCATCTCCTTCCGTCTTTGGCCCTTACGCGGAAAGGCGAAAAGGCGAGAATGAATATGAAAAAAAAACCCTACCCTGGCTGAATAAAGTGTCGGTTTCCCTTAACGGTTTCCACCACTAGCCGGAGCGGACGCAAACAATGATGGGAAAAGTAGTGTCGTATTTTCATCTTCCACCCCCGTTTGTTTTGCAAGCGTGTTTCCAATTTCCCCCGGCCGAGTTCAAACGCCCTCAAACAGGGTCCATGAGATGGGATCCTCCCATGGGAAATAGAATAACTTTTCCTCGTATCAACACGAGGAGCGAGAGGTAAGGGCAGTGCACGAAGGGGACAGTTTCGAGCTAGTTCTTGTAGTTTGTAAGGTAGGTCAGTCAGAGAGCGCGCTTGGTTCCTTTAGGCTGGCCTGAAACCTGGAAAATACTAACGATGTACCGGTTCAAGACGTGAAAGGATTGCTGGTCCTAACAGAATCGATTTCGTCGTTCCGGGAATGAATCATTCATGTGACGGTTCTGTACAGAAAGTCGCTGCAGAAGGACAAACCACGGGAAACACGATACAGAGGAGAAGCCCCGACGGAGTGTGTTAGGATAAGAATTTGAATATTTTCGGTAAGGGATAGGGCGAGAAAAGTGTAGCACGAGGGGGAATTAGATAACAAGTGACAAACCCTTGTCTTGTATTCCGAGGCCCTTGTAGACATCCCCTGGGAGGTTTTCCTTCGATGGCCTGGAACTAGGGATGAAACTTGAATTACTAAAAAAACCCAACCATAACCCAAACCAAGGACAACTTTGAGTCTAATTCGTAACCACACACACGAACACACGAGCAGGCGATGACGATTGGTGAAGCGATGAAGTAACGAAAGGGTTTTTTTCTGTTTCCCTTTAATTCATGGGTGTTGTTTTTTTCCTAACTTTAAACTTTAATGTGCTACTAACACTATTAGTTCTCTTACTGCTGATGCAATAACAATAACTTTTACTATCACCACTACTACCACTATTGTTCTACAGCGTGTAGCAGCAGGACCGGTTTATTAAACATTTCTTCTCTAATTCCCTTTTTTCATTTCATCTTCGGTGACTTCGTCCGGAAATTTGTTTGTGTGTATGTGTGTAATCGTGAAATGTGCTGTTTAACGAAACTCAAACTCATCGACAACAATATCAACAACAACAACTTTAAAAACAACAATTGCAACCAAATTTGCAACCTCACTATAATATTGAATTGTGATTTAATTGGATTATTCGAAATTAAACTTTAATGTTTAAAAAAATCAAAAACTAAAAACAAAACCCAAACAATTAAAAACTATCCTTCGAAATACGTTACATACCATGAATAATGGACAAAATCAACCAAACTAAATCTGCATCCTCCGCGAAAACAAACAAAAATATCATTACGTTGAAATTCACTCAGGAATGGAATGATATGAATTTAAGGTGGAACACATCGGATTATGGTGGTGTGCGAGATCTGCGAATACCACCGCATCGGATTTGGAAACCAGATGTTTTGATGTACAACAGGTTGTTACTCTTGCTTTTATTTATTTCGTCTCGCTATCCTTCCCAATCGAAATCAAAACAACGAAACAGAAGAAAACCACAAATGAGACAATACCATTTGCCATTCCAATACCAAAAGCTCCCTACCCAGTTCACCGTGCCACCACTACCATGAAAAATCCACTTTAGCACTATCACCAACTTCACAAAGAAACCGTTTCGAACAAATTCTAAAGATAATTATTTGCAAAAATATGCTTGTAAATGAATTCCAGAATATAGTTCTTATATTTTTTGAAACATTTATTTTTCTCTATTGCACGTGAGTTTAAAAAGCATACATTTTGACTGAATTGAATTTTTAAGGTTTAAAATCACTTTATACACATCTTAATTATCAAATATTCTATTTTTGAGTAAAAACTAAGAGATTTCAAGACATTTATGCTAGACTACAAAACTATTAAAGAGCCCTAAGCGAAACATATGCTTTTAAGATAATTACTACTCGTTTGACAATTAGTTTCGTTTCCTCTGTTTTATACAACAATCATGATAAACAAAATCGGTTTTTATATGAAATGTTGGTCACATTTTCCCTGCCTATCTTCCTGTCCCTCTTTCCCCAACTCCCTTTGTTCCAACTTCTTATCGTCCAATCATCCTTGAAATTTGTTCTCAAAAAAAGGCTTCCCAAATTGTTTCGATTTCCTCTACTAAAACCTTCTTCTATTCATTCTTCCAACAACCGAAGCAACCGAACGGCAGAAATGTACTCATCATTACCGTATATTTATATTTTAGTGCTGATGAAGGCTTTGATGGCACATACCCGACGAACGTAGTCGTGCGCAATAATGGTTCTTGTTTGTATGTGCCACCAGGAATCTTCAAATCAACATGTAAAATAGATATAACGTGGTTTCCATTTGACGATCAAAGATGTGAAATGAAATTTGGTAGTTGGACATATGATGGTTTCCAGGTAAAGTTGATGCTTACAACATGTACAGATGAAATGACCACTAAATAGCACTAAGAGCAAAAACCAAACCCCCACAAAACAGCTACAGAATACATATCATTTTTATACAATCAAGCCACCCAGTCCATGCCATGTGCGCCAGTTTGCGACCAATACTACAAAGTGTATTCCTACGTTGCATCTAGAGTCCAGCAGCAGATTCGAACGCAGGAAAACCAACTCTCGTCTGTTCTGTTTATAATGTGTATTTAAAAAAAATGCCATCGGATCAGCGGGAAACATAGGATTCGATAAAGGATTAAACTATTTCAATTGAGTTGAGTAAACAAATAGACATAGCTCAAACACAGAGGAGATCAACTAGCATAAAATATCTGTCAATATTCTCCAGAATCGGCTTTCATCAGTCGGCACTTCGATACCTTTGAACATTGACGAGAATTGGTTTTCAGGCTTCACCCTTCCTTAAGGAGTCTAGTGCATAATTCCTAGCTGTTAGTTTCGTTTCCGTATTCCGTTTCTTAGACGTTTTGTCTCCATTTTTTATATCCTATCATTTCGCTCCTGCTGCCAATCCTTGCAAAATGCCTCGCTGCCATATGCTTCTGTTGCACCGCCGTTAGATTTTTTCTTCTCTTCAGATGGATCAATGTTTCGTTTTTGAAATTGCTATTTTTCCTTTAAATATTTTGAATCATTCCTTTGAACTCAACTTGTTTTGTTAGCTTTATTTATGTTTGTATAAAATATTGGATTTCTACAAATCAAATCCATAACGAGCCGAACAGTTTTCTCTTTTTCATAAAAAATAGATTCATTTCAAGAGACACGATTTAGAAAAAAAATGAGAACAAAAGAAGCAGCATAAATTTTTAAAAGAGCATTTTCTTGTGAAAAAATGCATAGCCCAAGAAAATGAAAAATAATTTTAACTTTTGATAACAAACAAAGTGAAACTTTTGAAAATAATGTCCAAATCAGTTTTTTCTATTGCTGAGAAACACATGATCATTAGTTTTCTTTGCTTCTTTCATTAACTTATCTAAACCGATTGTTCTGATTAAGCTGCGATTTATGTACTTATTTTCTCTCCAAACGCTTTTCTTCAAGGATCATTCCGGTATTCGCCGTTAGAACTCTAACTGTTTTCTTAACTTTCTGGTATTTTATTTTTTAGGAGTACGAAAACTAAGATCCACTGGATAAAAGCATAACCTTTTTTTTCTTTTTTTTTTCATTGGTTTGTTTCAACGTGCGCTTTTGTATAGCAACATAAGAATAGCAAAACATCATGAAAATGTATTTTTTATGTTAATTGTTAAGATTCTTGTTTTTACACAATAGTTATTAAAAGTCAAAACCGTGGACTCATAGAGGCTGGTTCAAACATAATTTTTAACTTAATAAGAATTTAAAAATAAGTAAAAACAGGTACAAGTAGATCCACGAAAGCTTACCCCGGGGGATTCGTTCATGAAATCTTGCCTAGAAGAATGGAATAAAAACCGGAAACTTGCTTTTAATTTTCCCTCCGACCCCCAGAACTCGCTTCGGGCTCGTCGAGGTCCTTTTTTGATTCCAATTTTCTCTTGTTGCTGGCACACAATTCCCTCGGCATAAGCTTTCCAGGCAGAGATCGTCAGGCTCGGTAGGTCCTGCGCGTAGCTAAGCGAAGACAGACCAATCCACAAACCCCAGTCGTGCACTGTGACCGTCGAAGACTTTTTTGAATATCGTTCCCGTATGGTGAATGGCCCCCTCCAGCGCTCATCGCAGCTTCCGGCGGTGTCCTTGTCGCGGGACAAACGCTGGAGGGACAAAAGGCAAACACGGCACGCCAGAACGTGTTTGCGAGCGGCTTTGAACCAAAAGCGATACGAAAACAAAGACAAAAAACGAATCTTCTTAACACCCCGAATTCATGGTCATACGTGAGTGTCATTTGGCAGTCGGGAACAGCTTCAAAAAACTCTTCGCCGATACGGTTTTTCCCCTGGGCAGGGCAGCAGAAAATTTACGGGAAACTACCAAACCAACAAACCATCATACCGATACTATTGAATGATAATCATATCATCACCATTCAAACGGCTCAAATACTGAGACGACCCCACCGTACCGTAGTGTTCGAGTCCGTAGAAGCAAACGTTTTGGCCGGAGAGCCAACCCCATATATGCATTGATTGTCTCCTTCCGCCTCTAACGCACACGTACATGCAAACAGCGGCAATGCAACGCAAACAAAAAAAAGAAAGGAGAAGGAACTGCACCGCTAAGTTCGATAGCAACAGGCACAATCGCAACCCGCAGGAAATAAAATCGACCCCGTCCTAAGCACCGCTCGACTAGGTGGATCCCACAACCACACACCAACGCGCAACGCGTCCGTAAATGTAGAAGATTTTCTTCCACGGTCACAGTACGTGCACTTGCTTCGCTAGTAGGCGATGGAGCTTCACCTGCATGATTCGCTACTCCTTCCACACCTAGTGCAGAAACGATTGTTCCCGTGCACAGGATCAGAGAGTAGCGGACACGTAACGCCAACACGTGGAACTGCACAGCAACAGTGCTGTGAAACTGTTGTGTCATTGCGAGTGTGATGTTGTGTTACTCGATGTTACCGGCGTTTGCTTCCGTTAATCATGTGTCAACAATGTCCGTCTTTGGTTCTTCTTTTTCTGTTTTGATCAATATTCCTGATCGACTGCTTTTACCTTCTTTTATATGTCTTCGATTATGAACAAAATTAGTGAGTTTGTGCGTGTAATAATACTTATTTTGGTCTATTTATATTTAGTGCCATATTATTTACTCAGCATGTCACTTGTTCTAGTGTGACGTTTCTACTCCGCTTATTTTTGTTTCCCTTCAATTAGTGCGTTTGTAAGTGTACGTGCGAAAGGTTTGATGTTAATGTGTTTTATTAAATTAGTTTAAATTTTTTTTTATTTATTTCATTATTATTATTGTCAGATTATTCATAATCATTTTGCTAATATTGATAATAATAAAATTTATTTTACCTTATTACTATTATCATTTTATCATTTTTCGTTATTTAAAAAAAGGTTTCTTATTTAATGTGTCACCAAACGTATAAATTTATTATTTTGTGACTCTCATATGTGTGTGTCTGTGAAAGTGTGTGCTTATAACCTTCAGAACAATCACGCTGGTGACGGGCGTAGCTCGTCTCTACATAATCTAAACACTTTCTAAACATTTTCTTCCTAGGCGAAACGGGTCAAGCTTATAGAAGCTACTCCGTGAACTGACACCGCTGGCCAACGTTACTAATACAAATATCCTCTTCTCTGACATTACAGTTAGACTTGCAGTTGCAAGATGAAGCAGGTGGAGATGTCAGTAGTTTCGTGACGAATGGTGAATGGGATCTTCTAGGTAAGGCACCGTTATTAAAACGTAGCTAATTGAATCACGACCAACTATAAAAGCACCAGGAATATCAAACAGAAAAACAAGAAATACTGAAACCACATGAACACGCACTGAATAAATCGAACTAAAGGAATTGAAAAACGGCGGCAAGGAATCAAAACTTAAATGCCTTCCACTATTCGGATTTATTCAAAACGCGCGCAGCTTCGGGTGCGCCGGGGCAACTCGGAGTAGTGGGCTACATCCTTCCGCTGCGAAAGGACTGTGGAAATTGGAGAAAAACTTTGAACCGTTCATTGTACGAATCATCCATCCGTAGGACACGCTGACCGGTCCAGAAACGGCTTCATAGAATCATGTCACATGCGTTTGTATGGTTTGCGTAGTTAGAAGTCATACCTCCGCCATTCATTTGAATATCACATTTTATCTCTATCCAAACGCCTATTATCTATCAACCAAACGCCTCAATCAATCGTAGCACTTAATTGACCAGCTATGCCGTTTCAAAAGGATTGCCGAGAAAATAACAGGCTTGATCTTTATTAATTAAACGAGAAAAAAAAATTCAACGATGGTTGCACTATAACAATAAAAAAATTGAAATTGGAAGTTTTAAAATACATTTTTTAAGGTGAACACCAACATTCGTTATAAGTCATCTGACGTAACACCATATCGTCAAGCAAGAGGGGTTCGATTTTGAACTGGTTCGTTTTATGGAAACGCTGTTGGAAAGAGAACAGATGGCTGTGGACATTTGGTCGAATATTCTCTTTTTATAATATGACCGAATTATAACTTTTATCCTTTAGTAAGTTACAGGCAAAAGCTTTTGATCAAATTTGTACATTTAACTGATCCTAAACTAAGCCTGAAATGAAAAAAAGGCAATTTTCAAAGGCCTGAAAAAAAATTCATCACAATTTCTACGACTACCCAATAGATATATGTTTGAATCGAAATTCCCTTCACCGAAGCAAATGCACTCTTGTCGTATTGGAGTATTACATGATCCTTATCGTGAAGACTTGCAGCTAGATAGTATTTTAAAATTTTAACGTATCATTTTGTTTCACGGCAATGGAGAGGAAGAACATATAACGCGCGACCCGATTGACAGATTTGTGGAAGCTTAAGAACGGATGTGATGAACGAGTACGGAACCGGAAATCGATAATGTAACCCACAACAATCTTTAACAGACCTACAGTAAAACCGCCCCAAATCAGAACCCTATTTATATTCCAAGTATTTTGCGTTGAGTATTGGAAACATGTTTAGTTCGAAATCCTGGTTAAATTAAATCCAAATTACTAAAATCCGTTAAATTGCACCGTCTAAACGTAAACCAACGAAACAAAGAGTTTAAACATAAACATTACGCATTGCACAATTCCCATCGCGCACTGCCCGCGAGGAGGTGAGCCAGGGATGCCAGGGGTTCTCGTGCTCCTGCCCAGAAGTCGAGAGTGCCGAAAGCAAAGAAAGAAAAACCGCACGGTCAACGAGTTTCGTTTCCCATCCAAACTGCCGACTCCTCCAGTCCCAATGCACCAGCAGTTTGATGCAGAAACGAACTCCCGAGGACGCCGGCAGATGCCATGTTCTGCCTCCGTTCCAAGGCGGGAGAGTGGATGCTGCGAAAAGCTTACGTTGACCGACAGAAGGAAACCAGACCTTCCATCACGGCGGTGCTTTCCGCCGTCAAGGTGCTGGCAGCCATGATTCACCGCCAGCGGGCAGTCACGATACACGAAGATTGCGTCATTCGTTAGCGCTTATCAATCGTCACGAAACCACTGTTGTCTTCGAGATCGTTCCCTACCCGAACTCTATCCGACCACCTTCAGCCTGGGAAGGGTAAACGCACGCACCATTTCGGGGGTGCAACCGAGCAAAAAGATGAAAAACACATAATCGCGAAAGGCGAAAAGTATATCGAAGCGAACGCGTGCGAAGATCGCACTTGACGAACGGCGGACGGTTGTAGCAGGAGACTGACGGTTCGGAGACTGTCGGTAAGTAGCAATGCTATGCCATGAGCATAGACACACACGTAGCAAAACTAAAAACACAGTCCGCCAGAGCCCGATGGACCGGACGTCCGGTGAAAACTGTACGCCGGTCGGCGTAACGAGTGCTCGGCGTCGTTGACGAACAGTGCCTCTGGCCTGCGTTGTTAACTGCATGATTTAATCAGTGAGATATTCTTGTTTTCGTTTCAGAACCCGATTCTCAAATTAAACCCCCAAAACGAAGCACAAGTATTGACCGTATATTGAATGATTCGTTTCAAAATTAACCCCACTGCACCGATTTCGAAAAACCTTATTTGACCTTTAAACGAATCCAAGCAAGGACCGGCTTTGTACATTATGTTTCGATAGGAATTCAAATCCTAATTCAATATGATAATTTTCGTTCGTGTGCAATATCCCCTATTCCTACACGTTATGTATGGATGTAAGACCATTTTCCTTTTCAAATGAGTTACTTCTTTTTTACAATTTTAACAATGAGTACACTACTGAGGTCCAGGATAGTGGAGCGTGTACGCCGGCTCGAACATGACCAATGATGACAATGGGTTCGAACCCGGACCAGACCACTCCCGGTACAAAGGATTGACTTTCTTCTCCGTACACTTAAGGGAGAAAAAAAGTCTCGTAAGCCATGGGTTTGGCTTGATCAAATTGGTCGTCATGCCAGGAAAGAAGTAAACTTTTGTGGCCGTGGCCTGGCCGTCTTACGTTTGCATAAAACGGACACAAATTTGAAACTCTGCTTGATCTTGATCATGCAGAACAGCTAGAAAAGCGACACGATTTAATAACCGCTATGTAGGGTGAACTCTTTAATTTTATATTGGAGTCCAATTATTTAAATTTGCTTTTATTTTCATAAAATCTTGTTTAGTGAGCGATAGTGACAAAGTACAAACCCCTTTGCCATTAAGTTTTCAAACGCTTGGCCACGTTTTCTCGATGGATCGCTTCCAGAATGCTTCCACCGATGCTTAACGGCCTGTAAAGCGTCCACCCGGGAGAATCCATGAACGTTTCATCCAACAATTTGCTAACTAATTGCCATAATCGTTTAAGGCTGCCAACAGAGGACGACGTTTTTATCGATTGCTGCCCGCCGTTTCCCGGATGATTCATCGGCTGGGCTAGCGTCAGCCGCACATCATCTTTCGTGGCACTCGTGCGGGAGTGGCATCGTTGGGGACGTTCCTTTTGCTAAACCTCAGCCAAGGATGCCATTAACTATTAACCGCACGTCGGGTACGGCAGGGGAAAATCGATCCCGAGGATCCGAACCCGTCGGCCAGCAGTTTTTGTTTATTACAGCCCATCAGGCAAAGAATAACTCGGACCTGTTCGCTCAGGCAAAGGGTTCAAGACAACCATCCCCCCTCTGCCTATCCCGTACATCCCTTGGGTGGATTCTGGACCCATTCCACCCGCACCGGTTATTGATCGACTCCAGGGAGTGAAACTATGCTTCTTCTGCCAGCTGATGAAGTGGCTCAAGCGCCCGGGCGGTTCGGTAGAGCTGGATCAAGCCTTTGTTGTCCAGGTGACCCACCAGCACCCGCCACCCGCAGCAGGGGGATGGTTAAAACAGTCAAAGTGATTAAATTTATTACTAGACCCCTTTCTCACTAATCCCACGGTAGTCCACACGAAGGCACTGGCGGTCGGAAGGGGGTTTGTGGGATTGAATGGAAAACTTTGGCCCACACATTCCTCTCGGGTGGCGCTGATGTAGCAGGGAAAGGAGCCGTTGAGCCTCAAGTAAACTGGCAAAGAAAAGTAAGCAGAGGACATTAAACCTTAAATTCCGCAAAACCGCTGGTGAGTTGGTTCGGGCGAAGTTTGCCGCGTCGGATCGCCTTCTCTCACCTTCTCCGGCAACGGCCCGTGAGCAAAGCGTAATGTGCAGATGTGCTTAAATATTCAATATAACCCTCGCCAGAAAAGGATCACAGCTAATTCAATTAATAGCCGTCCGAGGTCTAGCCGTCTCATAAATGGGGCAAATGGTTGTATACCAAGATGGATGCCGTACCGGTGGAACACGAGTTAATGAGCCAAATTTTTCGAATACATGTGACGTTTTCGGTCACCAAGGTGTAACTATTTGCATTGATTCCCTTTTTTTTCCAAACTCTCTCGACTTTGGAAGGAGTGCTGCTATATTTATTGCTTTTTTCCAATCCGCACAAACTATTCGAACTTCGATATGCTGATGCTGAAAAGCTGATTTTAATAGAAACCCCTTACAAACCCCGTTCCTTTAATTAAAAGCGAGTAATCGTTTCGTAGGATTATGTTGAGATCTCATTTTTCTCGCGCGAAGAAATCTATAATATTATGAAATAGTATTGTAGAGAAGGTACAACCCACACCTCGTTCCGTCTGATCAGCAGTACACAACTTCCTGTACATAGTAGTTATTATCGCTTCTTCATTCACAAATTCATTCGCTTCAGTAACGCAATTATTTCTCATTGAGCTCATCCTCACCAAGTGCTTCGCATCAAGCAGCATCCATTTCATTCCATTTGAACAAACAACACGCATACGGGATTGGTGCATTGGTTCAGTCATCCAGCATTCCAGTAGGAATGGAACGGTTTGACAGCTGTCAGACGAGGGCTGCCGTTAAACTGCGAATGAAATGGAAAATGGAATTATGTTCCGACACGAGCCGAAAACAAGCCGTTGCAAGTTGCAGTTGTTTGCTCTGTTGTGTTCATTGTCGATTCGATTAGCTCATTACAGAACCAAAAACAAAACAAAACAAAGAGAAAAACCCTCCCCCATACACGCAACTCGTTGCATCGTCGGTAGTAGTTGTACGCCAAAGTTAACCATGCAATTTGTTATTCGTATGCAATTCCGTATCTGCCTATTGTTTTTTTTCTCTGGGATCACGAATGCCAACCAAAAAAACAACACCTGATCCCACTTCACCACTCCCCGAACCTGCTACCATCTTGGCCTACGTTTTTCTATACACACCAACCGCTCGCAGGTGTTCCCGGCAAGCGTAACGAAATCTACTACAACTGCTGTCCAGAGCCTTACATCGACATCACCTTCGCCATCATCATCCGGAGGCGAACGTTGTACTATTTTTTTAATTTGATCGTACCGTGCGTGCTGATTGCGTCGATGGCACTTCTCGGATTTACCCTGCCACCGGACTCGGGCGAAAAATTATCATTAGGTAAGACCTTTCGGTGAAAGCTGTGGATTGCTTGTGGAGCTTGCTTTTTTAAACAAACAATCGATACACTTAACTATTTAAAAATATTCAAATTAATAAAGCTTTGCTAAAGACGTCCAGAGTATCTGAACGATGTTGAACTAAACTAAACACATATCGTTAAAACTTTCTTTCAAACAGAAGAACGATTCAATGTTTGCTACAGACACATACTTTTACATTCAATTTTAACAAGACTAGTTTGCTAATAAAATGCACATTTTACAGGCATAAAAAAGGTGCTTAATATACCTGTGTGGTAAATCTTTAATGGTCCTTCCACTCTTACAAACCTTTTTTTACACAGATGAGATGAGGTACATTACAAACACGTGTTACCAGATAAATACTTATCCATTACCAAGAAACCATTACCAAGATAGCTAAGCTTTCAAACATCTGCACGTGCTTATTTTCTCAACAGGTGTAACAATTTTATTATCATTGACTGTATTTTTAAATATGGTTGCGGAGACAATGCCAGCCACATCGGATGCTGTTCCACTTTTAGGTAAGATATATTATTTAAAATTTTAGTGTGCCTAATTAAGCCCAATTCACCCGATGATTTAAATACTTTAAAAATTAGTAATTGATAGTTTTTGTAAAACAGATATTTGCAAGTATATGGCTACGTGCGAATCTTGAAACGTTGTGAAATACACTTACCATAAGATGCACTGTATTATTCGTTAGTAACGTTGTGTTCAAACATTTTTTAAATACCTTTATTAACTTTTAACAGTTTTATTTTTGCCTGGTCAAGGGTCAAGGGTCAAGTAAGAAGAGCAGCTGCTCTATAAAATTCCTTTACTTCAAAAAACCATTTTGACAGCGGTGGGATTCGAACCCACGCCATTTCTGACTGGTGCCTAAAACCAGCGCCTTAGACCGCTCGGCCACGCTGCCTTCACGACGTAGGCCTCGCTGGATTGCTTCCGGATCGTTTCCGCCATTTGTCAACGGGACACGAAACTCCCAACCGGAAGGGAGAATGAATGTGACCCAATTTATGCGATATGGGAGTGTTTTTTGTGTGATTCATAGTCCCATGGGAGTGATTATCCTGCACCGTATCGTTTTTCATTACACTTGAGTGGGAAAGGGCACTTAGAGAGGCACTGTGAACGATAGAGAGACAGTTGCCTAACCCCATTTCTCCATTAAGTAGTATGTCAACCCACCCTGAATCCTCTTATATTGACAAATCATTACGACTCATCTAACACGCTGTGGCGTACCCTTTCCCTTCTCTTCTTTGCAGGCACATATTTTAACTGCATCATGTTTATGGTTGCATCATCCGTTGTTTCGACGATTCTCATTTTAAATTATCACCATAGAAACGCGGACACACACGAAATGTCTGATTGGGTAAGTACCAACCGCTCTGCTCCGCCCGAACAAATGGCCGCAAACCGTGCCGGCTTTATCGACGTGCCTCACTCCCCTGCAAACAGCCGAACCGGAAGTCAATTCGCACAGGTGCGCTGCGATTGCAACCTGAAGTAGGCCACGTGTCGGTCGGCTTTGATTTGCTCGGCCAAACGGAGTGGGCTGCCCTACTGCGTTCGACAACAGCGATGCGTTCATATTTACGAAGGCATAAGCCATTCCGGTACGAACGGCGCGAAACTCATTGTTCCAGCTCGGGGCAGGATCAACAATCGCACCTGAACGAAAGGCACATTTCGCGTCCGGTACTGTGCCGCAAGGTGCAGGTCCCGATTTAATGAATACTTATGCGCAACGAGCCCATTGTGTGGTTTTGCCGATAGTGGCCGTGACCTGCCCTGCGGACTAGCTCATCGAGATGCCATGGCGGATGCGTTTGCGATGCATTTTTGGAGTGTTTTCTTTCCACTCCTCTGCCCGATCCGATTTGAATTTGAAAAGTCCCTACCTGGTGACCCGAATGACGATGCAGTTCTACGGCTTCCATTTTTTTTCTGCCCCCACCGCGGTCGACTGTCGAGTTATGGAACGATTGCTACGGAAAAGCACTTCACAGCGCCGTCCGTTTCAAAAACAGGACGCCAAGGGATCTACTGAACCGTGCGGAGCGTCCTTTCGGAAGCTTCATTCCCGTTCTTGAGGGCAGGCCAGTGACCAACCTATTTGGCACACCAGCCGGTGCTGAAGCCGAAAGATGGAATGAACTGCAAATTAACAGCGATCTTTCCGGCCCAGTGCCCGGTTCGGTCTTCCGAATGATGAGCGTAGGCACCGCGCCCTGCTCGTAGCTAGTTTTGAATGGTTTTGACTTTCTTTCACCCCGAAAGAGATACTAACCACATGTGATTACTGGTGGTGAGGAACAAGGGAAACTAGTGGTTTGTGAAAACGATACGAACAGTCAAAATAGCTACATAAAAAATGCATACTATTTTGTGGAGAACTGTTTAAAGTTGGCAGCAATATTTGTTAAATAGATTAATGATTATGTTATTTTAGTTGTCTTCTCCATCAGATTTAATAGTTTTATAATCCCGGTTGCTTTTTTTTTTGCCCGGTTTTGCTCGAGAAAAGTGAGTGATTGTGAGTTTGCTCGCGAAGGGATTTTTTCCATGAAATTTAATAAACTTTTTACACGTCTTTTCAATATTTTTCAGCGTAAATTGCATGCAATTACGTTGACTTTCTGGGAGTATGAGCTACCCTAAGCCCTTGAATTAAAATACCTTTCTTGTCTATGAACTGCATGCATGAAGTAAGAATTTCCGTGATAGCCAAGCGCGAACGCGCTCTCGAAAACGTCCCACGACGGCATGAGTTCCAATTCAGTCCGAACCTCCTCGGGTACCAAAAAAAAGTTGCTCGTTACGACAGGAAGATGTATTTTTCTTGGCATGGACATTTTACTAACGGAGTACGATTAGTAAAACAATATGACACTTTCAGGAAGACATTGAAGTATAAACTTGTTGGTTTGTCCGTTACGTTTGCCCAACAACTCGTATCCTGCAAACTTCATGCCGTTGGGGCATATTGTCTGGAAAAAAGGGGGGAAACACAACCTTCGAGAAAAGCCAGATAGCATCTCGCTGAAGGGAAAGTACATAATTCCGGAGGGAAGCCCGCCACGTGAAGAAACAGGCTGGCATTTGAAATGCGGTGCGTTCGGTTGCTTTCTTCGTTTTTGGCTGTCATCAAATTCTTTTATTATTTTCCCACCTACTTCCACGAACCGCGATGAGGTCCGCTTCTTTGATGTTTGCACGCTGCCACATTCTGTCGGTTGAATATGTTTTGTGATGCTTGGCAGTGTGAAACATGGCAACGGTATATGTTCATCCTTCTATTTCCCCCTTTCCCCTGTTGCTCTCGCCTCGAACAATGTCACTCTCCAGCCAACCCCCCCCCCCCCCCCCCCCCGCCCCTTCAGTTCTTAGAGCAGAGCTTTCCATCACGTTTTTAGGCCAGTTTACTTCTGCTTCTTCATCTTCCAACAGTCTAACGTCTTTGTTGTACCCTCTTCGACTTTGACAGCCGATGAGTGTTCCGTTCGGCGAGTGAAAATTATCTTTTCCCCCGCTGACAATGATGATGAGTCCGCGTGACTGCGAACCGGAACGGCCGGATTGATGGAGGTGCATACTGATAACGTGATCCGTTTCCTCCCGCCAGCCTTCTAGCTTATCAACCTACGGTTTTCCTGCAGCAGTAGCAGCTGTGGAGAAAAATACACAGAAAGGAAAATCCCGGTAGACGGCAGACTTTAAGCATCATGAAAGACAGTGGCGATCGGTTTTTGAAGCTTCCCGCAATCGACCTCTTCCCGAAGCACCCCTAGTGACATAAACAAGGTGCGATTGCTGTCAACGACGTCGAACGGGAAACATTCATAAGATACTAACACCTAGACACAACCTACCCCTCTACCTCCCCCGCCACATCTTTGAGTGGTATTTGAACGGCGCTTCGGAGCTCTCCTTCCTCAACTATTTCATCAAAGCTAGCTTTGGCGGATAAACGGATGCACGGTTTAGGCGGTTTGATATTTTATTTATACAATTTTTTACAATGATGAAGATCTTATTGACAGTGTCGAAAATTAAGCATCAATATGTTTTGACATTTTCACACAGGACTCATCTATGTTTTCAAAGATTAAACAGACAGAAACACATCATACCCCCTGATCCCAAAGGAAGAACCACAGGGCTCGGTTTTTATCTTTAGACCGGAACGCAACGCATGCCTGGATTATTTAAAATCATATTTGCTACACAAACAGGCGCGTGGCTTGAGCGATTATTTATTCAAAGCACATCCGTGAAGGATGATGATTTTCCCAATACCCTCTCCCACCCTTTGCCGACTTCAGGCAGGATGGCAGGAAAACCCGCACGAGGTACAACTGCGAGGAAAACGTTCGCGCTGCCGTTGGGGATGCGCGTTGATGTTTGTGCGTAGGCCACGCTGAAGGTGTTGGTGGATTTTCTCGAAAATTCGCAGCCGTTGCTTGAACTAGCCGAAGTTAGCCGTCACGCAATCCTTCCAAGCGATGTCGATGGAACTCCACAGAAACGCGTTACACGCTAAAAGCATTTCCGCGCACACTTTTGCACATTCTGGCAGCAGTTTCTGCGTCGTTCGCTCCCTTTCCCTTGCTGTCTGCCTAAGGGTGGCACCGAAAATCCTAATCGTCTTGTGCTGCTGCTTTCTGGCAGGAAGCTGTTGAGTTGTGCCTGTCTCTTCCTCGCTTACATTCTTTAATGGTCTCAGCTTGTTGAGTGCCCCAGACGAGGCAAGGATGAAGAAAAGCGACCAGTGGACCAATTTAATTTTTTTTCCGGTGCGTGCCGTAGTTGGATGTACAAAAAGGAAGCCGAAACGTGTAATCGTGGCTCTCCCAAACGAAATTCGCACTGCTCTCGTTGGTGCGAATGTGCGGGTTCCCAATTCGTGCCCGCGAATGTGTGAAAACGGTTCGTATGCTCCATTTTCATTTATGCGAGTTTTATGGAAAAGTTTATTAAATTCATTACGCCTCTTGTACGGATGCTCGAAGACAGGCTAGTGTCCCGGGAGTCTTAGGGAGGCATTTCGAAACGTATTTGTAGCGGATGCAGATGATTGCGGTACATGGCTTAACGAATGGTAGTCCCGTGACGGAAAAGTTTCATCATTTATTTTATCTTAACGATAGATCAAATTGTTTTTTTTAATCAAAAAAAAATAGGTCAACAGACCAGTTTTTGAACGGACTGTTGAAGGAGAAGATGCCATACCACCGCAAAATATATCAACAAAATTAAAAGCTCTAGTCAAATCACCGACCACTTTTTCAAATTTCAAAACTGAATTATTATTGCTTTATTTTTAATTACCAATAATTCAATTGCTAAAAGAACTCCTGCGATCTATCGCATAGTATTTAATTGCACCAATTCAAACCAAACATTTTGAAAAAAGCTTGAAATTCTATATTCTCCTCTTTTTGTTGATAATGGACAAGATTGTATGATATATGAACAAGACTAGGGTTTTTTACCCGTAAGATCTTCCGGCAAAATATTCCAGAAAGAAGCTATTCAAAACAAAGTCCTTTCAAAGCACCGAAATCATCGCATAGTCAGCAGACGGTTAAAGCATTTATCTCAATTTTTCCAATTCCTCTGTTCTTCTTCCCACAGGTTAGAGTCATATTTTTATACTGGTTGCCATGTATTTTAAGAATGAGTCGACCCGGTAGAGACTTATCAATGGAATATCCACCAACGCCAACGTCGGACAGCTCCGAGCGAAAAGCGCACATCCAGGACGTCGAATTGAAGGAGCGGTAAGACTCGCCTTCCCTCCCTGACTCGCTTTATTTTGAATTTCTGTTGTTTGAACATTTCTGAGAGTTAAATTTATTTAAATTTATTTCTAACATACACAACAGGTCATCGAAGTCCTTACTAGCGAACGTATTAGATATAGATGATGACTTTCGTCACAACTGTAGACCATTGACCCCCGGAGGTACACTGCCACACAATCCAACATACTTCAGGACTGTTTACAGGTGAGAAGGGACCGGATGGCTACCGCAAACTCCCTAAATGCTCCCGAAGGGGAAATGGAAGCCGAATTCAATACCATGTGTTTTGGGTCCAATTTTCTCCCTGCAGCAGCGATGATGGAAGCATCGGACCGATCGGAACTAATCGAATGCCGGATGCGATAGCGCCACCACACACGTGTTTCACATCGTCTGCTGATTACGAATTAGCTTTAATATTGAAAGAGATACGTTTTATCACCGACCAGGTAAGCCAAACGGGTAGACCAAAACTTTGCGTGAAGATTTGGATTAATTTTCTCTTTTTGTTTGTTGTTTGTCGTCCGACCGAAACTTGCGAGACGCGATTCTTACAACGTTCATATTGGTTGTTCCATGCGCTAGTGAATGTGAAGCAAACAAGGAGCGAACTCTGACCGTAGGCTTGGCGCAGGGTCATCAATAATAGCATGTCTTTTATGCTGCCATTTTCTTAGTGCTTCGAAGCGCCTCTTTGTCACATGCACGATTTCCTGCTGGCACCGGCCGGTGAAGGCTAGGAAGATTGATGTTGTTTAAAGAAGTGTCCGACTGGATTGGGCGACTCACGCTGCAGTGCCGTTTGTGGTTTTAAAGGTGACGAGAACGTCGATGATGATAACTATCTATCATTGATTGCATGATCGATCAAACGACCGTAATGCAGAGACCCTTTCAGGGCTCTTTCTTTGAATCAGCCTTTTTCTCTTTAGCCCATCCGCTTCATCGGACGCAAACGAATAAATAAATTTCAATACAAATAGAATCAAAATAGTAGAAAGATTCGTTGCTTGAATGGGTGGAAAACAATTATGCTTCTTGCGGCAAACATTTTGAAACCAATATGTTAAAGTTTTGGAATACTTTATTTGAAAACTGTTTCGATTCTTCCACTTCCCTGGCGTAACGACCAGTTGTGGTCATGCCTACCCATTTTTTAAGGCTTACTAGACTTTTTCCCCTTAGATGTACGGAAATAGTCTATCCTTCGTACCGGTGGAGGACATGTCTGGATTCTACGCGCTTGGATATCCTGGACTTTTTCAATAGTTGTTAGCAGTAACACATTTCTATTAACATTAAAATATTTACATCTCCTAAAATTGGAATGTTAAAAAACTAAAATTCTCAATTTTTTTTTACTTTTTTGTCAAGTTGTGTTTTTAGTACACGTAGCGCAAAGGTTCTAACAAATCACGTTTTATTCTAAATTTAACCACTTCTTTTATCACTGCTTTTTCCCCATTCTTCTGCAGATACGAAAAGAGGACGAGGAAAGCGATATTGCGAAGGATTGGAAGTTTGCAGCAATGGTAGTTGATAGATTGTGCCTTATAATTTTCACGTTTTTCACAATAGTGGCAACCATAGCTGTTCTATTTTCGGCCCCGCACATTATCGTTTCGTAGCCATATGATAAGGGCTATTGTTATTGGTTTTTCCACAAAATCAATTTGTTACTAATTAAATCAGTGTCGAGAATTTTTAAATGAATTCTTCGTTGCGCCATTGCGCCGCAGACGGTGGCACGACGGTCGGTCGGTGAAAAGCAGCCGGGAGAACGAAGGCGCGAGCGAATGCAAGAAAATAGTCAACCAAACGGAAACAGTCTAACAACAAAAAAGAATGGCAGAACAGATCTCAATGGACTTCAGCTAATAATCTACTATCAAAAGGGACAAGTGAAGCCACACACTCACAAGCACAAAAATACAACAACAACAAAACAGTGAATACAAACGAGATGCAGCAAAGGCAAACCAGGCGCCGGAAAAGATGGTGCTGAGTTTGGAAGTTAGTTCCGAACAAACCGAGTCAACCGAATGAATCCGGGGATGCAACAAACACGGGCGATCATCCGTTTCGCCCAGGATGTCGCGACGATAGCTGAACGGAGCAATAGCTTTACCGATCAGGACGGCGCAATTCGACCAGTCAATCATACCTTCGACCAAACTAGAGTGACGTGAGCGGTGCAGCGATCTTCCCTCCTACACCAGTTCGGGTAGCACATGAAGCAGTTTCCGGTGAGCTTGGCAGGGGTACAAGCTCTTCAATTGCATGTGTTTTGTTTAGGGATTGCAGTAGTGCACAATCGCAACTCAGAAAATGACTACAATTGTCGAGCGAAACCCTTGAGATGCGTGTATTCAACAACTACAAAAATGGCTTAAAGAAATGGCGTCGAGAAACATGAAAGGACAGTTAGTGTAAAAAGACGATATGTAAAATTACTCCCATGTATTGAGGTGCACGCATGGACGGCAACAAATTTAACGCCAACGGTTGGCACTACTTATCGAAAAAGGGAGGCGATCACTTTAGGCGAAGTAATGTGGTGGTCGATAGTCCGTTGTTGATCCAATCGAATTCAGCCAAACGTGGTAAGCAAACCGCGTTTTGCTCCCCATTTTATCATACCTCCCGCTTCTACTCCACTACCAGCCCCTCCTGTGTGAAACGCATCGTTATCCTCGCGGAAAGGTCGGGTGGTGTCGGCGCTAGGAACCGTTACGATTATTGTTTCCGCGTAGCATTCCACAATAATGAACCAAAAGCAATACAAGAGAGGAAAAATCACAAATACCCTGGACGGAGAACGATGTCCACTCTTAGTGGAAATTATCATCCCAAACAAAGAAAAGAAAACAGGAAAAAACACACACAAACAACATCAACAAGTTGCCAGCTGCACTTGGAAGAAGATTGTACATTTTCACTCACATTGTGATGCTGGTACCAAGGCAAGGAGGCTAGAATTGGGGAGGGTAAACTAAGCTGTACATTTCACTCTACACACCACAACTAGAATGTAACTCCAGCGCGATGCAGTTTCCCGTACGTGACGTTTGCTCCTGCGTCGAACCGAATGAACATATTCGACTATTTCCCGCGCGCGTTTAAAGTGTCTAGTGGAAACGGATGAGCTAGGTGAACTATATGCCGATCCATTAGAGCTGGCGTCGAGCGAGCATGAGGGTGCATAGGTAACTCCAATTGCATCAAATTTTCCACCAACGTTTTCCGTTTCCCTTCCCACCTCGAGACGAGCCCGGTCGTGGCCGCACTTGGTAGTCTTAACATTTATTGAGTAAAAACATGCAGTAAGACGCCATTCAGCAAACAATAAGTAGGGACCGCATTCGTAAGAAATCATTCATGCAAAACAACCAGCAAAAACCAACAGGGTCGAGGAGTGAAATGAGCCGGATTTTCCTCCCGGACGCAGCAAAGTGTTCCGCCAAGCGTTGGCGGCGATTTTTAGTTTAGCGCCCGTTTAGGAAAAGTGGCGAGGAGAATTGAAACCGTAATAGTTCCATCGGTGCGGTCGAAAATCATCGAAAAATCGGAGTAAACAAAATTCTAGTTAAAAAAAACGATAAAAAAAACAAAGAAGACAGTGTGCCACACGGGGGACCGTGAGGTGACGACGGGGGAGCAAGAGACCGAAGTGTAGAGCAATGTTCTTTTTCCGTTTGTCGTTTATTCGTGTTGCCGTTTTTCTTTTTTCGGTGGCCGACCGTCGGTCGAGGCCGCGACGGATGTTGTGTGGGTGTGTGTATTTCGATGCGGTTTTTCTGCACCAAGGAAAACAGGCTAAAAAAACGCGTATCCAACGTCGTGTCCCGGCGCGGATCGGTGGGCGGGAAAATTGGGCAACCAGCAGTAAAGTGAAATTTCTAAATTACTAATCGCGAATCGAGAAAAAAAAGGGTGAAGATAGGGATGGAAATCGAAACGTTTCACCTTGGCATCGGAAACCTTGGAAAACGGGGCGACAGGGGACATGGGGAGAACATAGGCAGGCTGGCCGTGTGCGTGTGGGTGGATGGAAGGGGGGCTGGAGGTTTTAGCAGAAGGAAAGGGATGAGCGTTCAAGGATGCTACGTTTCTGTTTAATGCAACACATTTTTTCTTTGAAGGAAATGGCAAGAATTATTATGAATAATGAAATGCTGTTTCCGTGGCTGATTTTGAAATGAAATTAATTTAATTTTTCCTACTCTTACTTATTCTTATTATTCTTTTAAAAAAACCATACATCTTTTAAGTAACTATCTATCCAAAAGAGAATTATGAGAATTTTTAAATGTAACATGGAATCCCCCTGTTTTTTTTTTATTTCCTTTATTATTTCCTAATCATCCTCTGAATGCGCGATTCCCTCTTGCAGCCGTAGAAAACACTGCCTAACACTCCCCCCCTCCCCCCCCCCCCCTGGGATGGCATAAGGGCGAAGGTTATCATAGAACAGCAGGCATCAGATCAGCATCCTTAAGCGTACGAAATAATATTATTAAATTATTAGCATCCGCAAACGACATCGAGCAGCAGTATGTTCTACATGCGTTGCGACTCGGCCGTACACCTATGTACAGTGTAGAATGTCCGTTAAGGCGGTGGAAAGAGGAAAATTGCGATTGCACAGAAAATTACGTATTACGCCTACACGAGCAGACGAACTACAGAGGAAGAATTACAAACCTACGTACTCACACTCAACGTTGGGCAAATCTTCTGGCCGAATAAAGTCCTTGCCTTGAAGCAAACCACTTGGCAATGTACCACCGGGCTAGTCAGACAGAAAATTACTTCGATTGAGATTCGAGCAGTACAAGCGCGGAAATATCATCTACAGCAGCACGACTGTGATATGTAATGCAGACAACTATATTAAAAAATGTAACATAAACTATGCGAGCGATGAAAACAATAGTCTGCTCCAAGCTCTTAGTGACGTAGCATGCGGGAAATCGTGAACAATGGAAAGTTAGGAAAAGAGAAACCAGGAATCGTGAGACCGTTTTAGTTCCCCAAGTGAAATGCAGACTAGCAGCGCCAAGTCCTAGGCTACGGAATTTGTACAACTTTTTGAAGGGATGGGATGCTTGTTTCGTTGATTTCTAGCACTTTGCAAACGCTTCAGCCATACGCGGATACATAGAGATGACATGGTTTGAATGTGATACCCACCAGATTTCGTTTCATTTATCTACATCTTGATCATGTTAGTAAAATGTGTTTTTGTCAAATTGGACCGTTAAAAATGCACTAGAATAGTTTACCAATTGGCTCATTTTCACAATTGTACATTTTTTTCATCCTAATACATCAGCTCGCAGTAAAAAAACACAAAAAAGATCGCCGCCCCCGGGTGGACTCGAACCACCAACCTTTCGGTTAACAGCCGAACGCGCTAACCGATTGCGCCACGAAGGCTCTGCATAACTGCCGGTTTAATAACGTTACGGTTGCTCGCGCTATTGCCACAACAAGTTTTGCCGTATTTCAGCGCTTGCACAGCTGTCTCGCTCTGTCTTTCATTGTCGATTGGTCGGACATGCGGAGGATTCCTCCGTTGCTCGCTCAAACAGGAGCATCTCTCTTCATCGCACCCATACGTTAGCAACAAATAAATAGTAAAGACAAACCGAAGAAAAAGCTTACTAAAAGTTGCAGCCTTCGTGAAAAGACGTTGACGGAAAGATGTCTGCAGTCGCATTTCTTATTAAATTTAAACGAAGTTCATCTTCGACTCAAAACTTTAAGAAAAAAAAATCTCAAAATCATATAGGGAAAGTGTAAGGATTGATTGAACTAGTCAAAGAGCGTTGAAGGGTGCCAAATGATTGCACATATTGTCTGCCATTGGTCGCGAACGTTTGATCACGCGTGGAATAATGTTTAGTTTGAAAACACAGCTGAATTGTGTTTTGATCCGTTGAACGCTAAAATAATCTAATAGACACTTCCGCTAGCATTCGTGTTTGCAGTTCCGAATTTTAATCAGTTGGCTATCTCACTCTTAAATAGGTCATCACATCAATAACTCACCCTTAAAGGTCTGTTTTTCTTCGATTTTGGTTAACTTTCAAGCGAGTAAACTGCGAGATGTTTGTATGTCAGCTTTTGAAATGACGTTCCACACTTTAGCATACGTGACAATTGCATAGGATCTTATTGCCCACACGAAAGTAGTCAAAATGTAACTGAATACATTTGCTATATGATCGGTTCATTATCGGTGTACTGGATGGTTTGCATAGTGTTAGTGAGATATGTGTACTTATGCTCAATTTTACTGCCAAACAAATACGACGCCCAACTACTTAGTTCAGAATGTATTACAGTGTTGAGATTAACAGTGACTGATTTCTGTAGAATTGAAATGACTAAGTGGCGAGTCCTAGACGTTTACGTTAGAAATGGTGCCAATTTTTGTTCTACCGTAGGGCTTACAAAAAATAAGATTGACTCTAGTTCCAAGGAATTACCGTTTTCGTGTGAGTCAAACTGTATTCGCTGTCATAAGCTTTATCGTATTGCGTTAAAAAAAAAAACTCAAACCGAATGTAGTTCTAGCTCGTGTGAGTAGCGTACGTACATTTACTTTAAAGGCAGTAGGCAGAAGAAACGCGTAAGAGAGGGATAGGAAAAGAAAGAAAAAGAGAAAGAGAGAGAAGTGCACTGGGAAGTCGTGATTATAACAAAAACAAGACAAAGGCAGCGTGAAATGATGGAATGGGGTTAAACAAATAGGAAAACCAGGAAAACAATCTTTATGCGAGTGAAACTAGGTGTGAAATCATTCACCGATTGAATGGAAGAAGAAAAAAAACTAGTGTAAGATACTAGTGAAACTAGGCGCGAAAATATTCACCGAGGCATAGAGGATAAAGTAGCGTAACATTTCTATACTCATATTGTCTTGAGTACACACCGTGGAAGCGAGGGTAAACGTGCGGCAAAGTAGCGCGGAGCACGTGCGTAGTCATTTTTCACACATCAACTTAGGGCCGAAGTAGTCCTTATCGGCATGTGAAATATTTCCACAAGAAAAACAAAGTATATAAATAAATGAATAAATAAAACAAAGCAGCACAAAAGTAAGTCATACAATTTAAATCAATTATGAACTAGGTAAGCTATAATTAATTGACAGTAAACTGGCGCAAAGTCAACCAAAAAAGAACAATTGAAGAAAAGTAATAAGCTAATATAAATTAAATGAATGAAAAAGCAAACGTAACGTTAATGCGTAAGTAGTAGGTAAATATATATACATAAAATATAAATAGATATACTTATACATATACTTATACATATAGAGCAAAGAATTAATAAGGATAAAACGTACCATAGCGCGCCCCGTCGCACATGGTCTTACATCAACAGGCTGGTGGAGGGGGGCATCCGGACGCGAGCGGCAAAAGTCCTTTGGTAGCTAATCCTTCAGTTTTTTTGCACTCCGCCAGGCATCGCCCCCCGTTCCAATACGAGCAAATCGAGCGTTTTGAGCGTGAATTATAGCTCTCTCTTTCGGTGGACTGGTAGACGTTGAGATTCCGTGCGGCGAGGGGGGAGGGGGGGGTCAGGGATGGTTGTGCAAGGTGGACTCGGTCCTTCGAGGCCCCGCGCTCGGCCATCGCTTTCTCTCTCTCTCTCTCTCGTCGCATTCAGGACCTTTAGCGGCTGCTGGTTGCCGAAATATTTAAGAAATTCTATGAATTTTACATAAAGTAAAACTAAACCAAATTGTAAAGTTGAGCTACAGTATAAGAAACGTAATTCAATTCATTAGAAAAAAATCGAACGAGAGAAAAATTAGGAGAGAGTGAGAAAGAAAGCGAAAGGAGCGAGTGAGAAAGAGAGAGAAAGATAGAGAGCGAGCGACAGTGCGAAAGAGTGCGAGTGAATCCTTACTGAGTTAAGCGAATAAATCGAAATGAATCCTTTTGACTCCTTAGACGTACGTTAGACTAGCAAAGAGTATTATCGAAAGAAGGTTACAGAGACACAACGCAGAAGGGGCACGTAAAGGGGATAGTAATAGCCTGACACATGATCACACACTTACATTCACACACACAAACAAACACACACGCAGGTACACACAATTAACCACAGACTCTACAAACGCATTTCTTAGACGTAAGCCAACAAAAATGGTGCAAAGCAGCGAAGACGAAGTTTCAACGGACACAAAACGGACACAAATGACGATATTGTTGAGTGAGCGATTTTCGAAATTTAAAAAAAAAACAAGAAGAAAACATAAAAATTTATTACAAATTTAAAACCAAACCAAAACTGGTGGCCAATCATTGAAATTAAGGCGATTTACTAGAACGATTATAGGAAAAATTTGAACTTCTTTGGTGAGCGTATTACAAAGCAGCGGTACGAATTCCCCAGATTAAAGCTTAAGAACTTAAAAAAAGGTATAAAATGGAAAGGATGGTGGTGGAAGGGAATCAAGAGCAAACGAAATTACATTAATTAAGGATGGATGGAAAATTACAAACAAGTATTAAGTTTAAAAACTACTTAACAAAAAAAAACAAACCCAACCTAAACTGAGAGCATGATAATTACCTGCGAATTGTGTGCCAAGCAAAAAAAAAACGCTGGAACAACGTTCGAAAAGCATTTAAAAAAGCGGAGCAGTCTGCCCCGAAGCTGGCAGAGTTGCCCTGCGAGGACGCGATGTGAAGGGATCCTTCCTAGGGCCCCGGAGTACAGCACAAACACACTGTTTCACCCACGCGAAAACACATCTCACATTTTGGACATTAAAAATAACGTTTACAAAATACATACACAATCATACTTCACGGGAAAAGGCTGGCCAAATGCGACCGAGATGCATGCATCCTTGTGCTACTGTACTAGTATTTATCAAACGTTACTCGATACATGTTTTCCTACGTGGGATGGGTGGGGTGTGTGAGTGAACGATGGAGGAGTTGCGGGCGCGTGTGGATAGTAATAGTAGCTAAAGCAAAGCAACGTCTAAAGAAAATTGGTCTAAATCCTAAAACGTTAATCATACTTCAACTAAAAACCAAACAATACACGCACACAAACATACACACCACACGTCCAGGCACGGAGGTGCTCAAAGTTGTGTTCCCCACACACAATTGTGCTGCGGGAAGACCTAAAGAACTAAAGAAAATCTGGCCACTGCAAGACCCGACACAAGAAATTTGAAATGGAAGCAGGCGTTACAGGAGAAAGTTTAAATTCGTTTCCTGAGCCTACCTGAAACAAAAACTGTCCTTTCTCCAATACCGGTGCACGGTACCAATGCGTTTGTCTTTTCCCAGTTGATAAGCGGCAAAGTTCAAGATGGAAACGTTTGAATGTTTCCCCTCGACTGCGAAAACAACAATAAGCGTGCAAAGAATCCTACAAATGTACCATATCAGTAAACCGAAGCTAATCCAATGGAATCTAAACAGTTACTCCGAGATGGTCCACCGGAATAGTTCTCCCACCCCACCCCCTCCCCTCCCCTCCTCCCACATGTCTGCCCTAGTCCATGTTACGTACCGAACGGGATTGATTGCATGTTTGGTCGAATCCCAACGACGTGGAATGATGGCAGTAGTTTCGGTTTTTCCACAGTTCTGTCATCGACTTTCTTTATCCTTCCTGTTAGCATGTGACCAGAGCAGACGAGAAGATTTAACTAAAACAAGTGGAAATTGAAAAGAGACCCTTTTATCCTTCCTAGTAGGCTAGTTTCATTTGACCACCGTTGCGATATGATTAAGTCTGACTGAACAGAAATAACAAAACAAAAACATCTGGTGCCAATCTTTTACACCTTTGCATGGGAACTCGTTTTCCATTCATCGTTCGTTTTTACCCTTTCTGCAATGACCGTCATTATAGCCAGTTCAGAGATATGCTGGGATGAGCTCAAGTAAATCACATTGTAATTTACTCGCACCGAGTTCGTATCTTATACTAGAATTCCCATCTTTATTGGGTGTGGAAACCGAAACAGGGCTTGCCGCCATTCGATCCCCGGCAGTTGGTTAAGTGCTAGTTAAGTAAATATTCCGGTCTTTATCTTCGCAAAACGTTACATTGTTATCGGTGATTGGTGTAACTGAGTTATCATCTTCAAGATTTTGTTTGAAGATCCCGTTCTCGTAACAAGGAATGTTCTCGCGTATGTTGGTAGTGCAAATTCCCATTATGCCAACTACTACCACTGATCATGCAAAATTGGTTTTTTTTTTTTAACTAGCGATCGGTATGGCTTCAACCAACACCCATACCAGAGAACACTTCCGGACAACATCCTCATCAATAACCGAAGCCTCCATATATGTTTTTCTTTTTCTGCAGATAACGTGTGGTGCAACCAATGTAGTGAAGTTCTGTTTGAAAGCAAAAAAATACTCTTACATATATACCAGAGAAAACATAGTTGCACGACAAACAATTTTCTAAGCAGTTTACATAAATTTGATAAATGTGGATATTTTAATTAGTAAACGAAAACCTATGGAATAAAGATTTAAAACAAAAACAATGGAAAGGTATCATCACGTTAGTTAAACACACATCCCCGTGTGTGCTGAGCAGATTTACAGCTGCATGCAGGATAACACAGAAATACAACATTAAACTAAAACAAAACAGAGTAACAACTATTATAAGAAAATCAAGTCAACCGTGGTAGAGAGATAAAACCAACCTTAAATTAAAAAAAAACCGCTAGTTCGAGTGAATTCCTCCGTTGCAGTAGCACTGCGCAGGATTGCAAGTTTCACCAATTTTCCACTGTGGGAAACTTGTTCCCTGTTTCCCAAAGTGGAAAATTGGTGCAAACATAGAAGCACTGTACGACGGTGGACGGTTGAATGTGTGCAATTCTCGTTCCTTCCCTAAGATTCCCATAAATCGTCCTATTTCATTATCCAAAAAGCATTTGAGCAATCTTAAATCTGTTTCATTTATTATAACGACTAAAGAAATTTTACGACATGATTTCAGACGAGTTGTTCATTCCTGTTTCTATCTAATGGAGACAATTTTAAGTTTAATTACGCTCTGCATTGAATCAAACTATCATACACATGCAATTGTTTAATGTTGCGCGAGTCTAATTACGAAACTGTATCTTCTACATTTTGCATGCTTCCCTTGAAAAAATTAAAGCATCTTACTAAGCAATACTTCAACGCATTCTGTATCAGATAACACAAAAGAAAATCGTACATCTTTCAGCACACACAGCAACACGAGCACACAGAACTGCACAGATTAATAACACTTACCCAACTGCACAAACGGCGAGTGCAGATGGAAGTTTGGAAAAACAAAACACTCAGCAATTGACCTATTACAGTAAAATATATATTACATAAATAATGGTTCATTCCTCATACGAACGCGCGACGCAAGGCACCGATGCACGATACGCATCACATTTTCACCACCATTTGTAGATATGACATTAAACAAATTAATAATCGAATTAAATTGACAAGCAACGCAAATGAGAATAAACTTAATATGTAATTGCAATTGGAGCAAACGAAACTAGTTTACAACAATTCGTAATTCCTAATGCTGGATAGCGGGGGGAACATAAGGAAAATAACATAAATGAAGCGACAGCATCCGTGTTTGCAATTCTCACACGCCACACCGCAACAAAGTAGATCAACTCCAGATTGGACTGCCATAAGAAAAAAAAAATAGTAGGATCGAGCTCGTTCAAACCCATAAAGTGATTCCTGTGTTCTTCAGCTAGAGCAAAAACCAATCCACAGAGTAAGGTAGCTAAAGACAGTAGAGAAGTGTGATGCAGCAAACGGGCAAGAATGTGTCGAAAGGGAGACAATTTGATCAACTCGGAATAGACACTTTCCGAACGAGGCACGAGACACAAAAAACACTCATCAAACATTGCGATGCAGTCATTCGTGATCAAAACCCGGTCCGACCCGCAAAATACAGACACAGTTGAATTGGACGAACCACTGTCTCTGACAGTTCATGAGCAATCTCGCTTTCGGAGAGTGAGGGAAAAGAAACAAATTGTTTGTGTGCCCGCCAGGCGAATGTGATTTTGTAAATATTAAGAAAATCTTAGGAACACAAAGAACATAAACAGAAATATATAGTGTAATCGATTAAGAAACCAAACAAAACCAAACAAAAAAAGCAAGCAAAAGAGATACAAGAATGAGGAAACCCCCGGAGGTGCAGATGAAACGAGGAGTAAATAAATAGGAGGAAAGGTTAAAAAATACGTTATCGATACACTTGAAACAGGAACCACTGAAAATTGAGCAACTGGCACGATGCCATCGGTTGACAACGGAGCTAACGTAGGCTCGCGTTTAACTCTTTTCCAACCTTCGATTGTCAATCGTTTCGTACGGCAAAAGTAAGTAAAAAAGAAACACAGTTTAAGCGAATTTGACGAGTAACATATTAAAATAAACAAAAAAAACTAATAAAAAGAAAACAACTGAAAATATAAGTATAATGCAAATGGTTTCGTTGCAAGCAAGACAGAAATATTAGTAAAATTCTACACACGAATTGAAGCAAACTCACAAAGAAAAACACGCGCAAAACAAAACCCCGTTCCTTGTCGACACCGTTCGACATCGAATAGAAATCGAAACGAACGACTCGTTATGTTTATGTGAAGGAAATAGCAGAAAACGGAAAAAACAAAAGAAATTCATTGAAATAACTAATATAATAAAAAAAAAGACACTGGTACACCATATCAGATTGGGCAAAATCGTAAACAGAGTAAACAACATGCAGGCCATAATGGCCCCGGGTAACGAATAGATCTTTTTCCTACTCTCACCGTCAATGAAGTAAATATGTACGAAATACACACTGAACGGAAACACTTACAACCACTTTGAAAAACCACCAACTATATGGACTATACCAGTGGATGAAAAGTAACGATTCAATGGATGACACTGATTACCGGACAATTTTACCCCCGGCGGATAAAGAAAAGGGGCAACAAATACATACAAATGACAGTACATACATTTCTCAAAGCGTACTATAGTTTCTTGATTGTCGCTATTAAATACGATACAAACATCACGCGCAGACAAGCCATAGCATAAACCAGTTTAAATACGACTAGTAGAATAAACACAAACTCAAAATAAATACAGAACGAAAATGGTACAGAACAAGAAGGAGCGTCAGGAGGCAACAAATCGTGTGAGGAGATTTTATTTTTTCCTGGACTGCACTGGAATTATCGTCGGTGGCTATTAAAATAAAACATATAACAGAAAAGAAAACATCCAATAAGCAATTCACAGCTTCTTCAGAAAACAATTATCGCAAGAAATAGACGTGTCTAAACCTCAGTCAATCTGCCGTATAACCCCATGTATCATTTTACCCTTCAAACCCAAGATTTTATTTAAAGAAATCCAAAAAAATGTAAAGAGGAATGCATTTCCATCGAGCCAGCAGTAACTGTACGGCCCAGAGTAATCATGACGACCAATGAATGTTTAATTGTTGCGGCAATAACAGAAAAATGAAAAATTAGAAAAAAAGAAGCTTGAGCTGATCCTCTCACAAAAGAGACAGGAAATGCAAGAGCTATCAAACTTGAAATCAATTGAACTAGCCAAATTGTTTATCAAATCTCTCTACGAAGCGATCACACTACCACTTACGTACATAAGCTAAGTAAGATACAACTGAGCATAAATAATGCAGATATGAAGGACTCAAACGACGCGGTTCCTGTGGACAAAAAAGTAAATGGCAATACATAGACACCTTTACAGGCAGACACTTACTTACTCGACTTACTAAGCTACAGATGACAGAACATGAAGTCAAACACACGGAATCAAGAATGAGTACATTTTGAAAGCCATTTTGTAATTATTACTGAAACCAATTGAAAACACGCAACACAGCAGGACGAAATAATACTGTCGAACAAAAGAGGAGAAGAAAAGAAAAAGTAATAAGACACGATACATCAACACAAATCTAGCAGACGAAGGAAGGAGAGTAGCAGCGAAGGAGATTAGTCAAATCAAGCGAAGGATTGAAGGGTGAACTCTGAAAATACGTTTCTGATAATAAATTAAAAAATTGACAAAAAATTTATGCTACCGGTCTTTTATCATCGCCTTAACTCGCACAGTAGTATTTTCGAATTCCTTGTTATTATTTATCTTAAACATTTACCCAATGATGCATTTTATAACCATATTGTTTATTAACTATTTATTTATTAACTATTTATTTATTTATTAGTTATTAACGGGGGGGGGGTATAGCTCAGTGGTAGAGCATTCGACTGCAGATCGAGAGGTCCCCGGTTCAAACCCGAGTGCCCCCTGAAGGTTGAAGGTTAAAGGTAAACCCAACTAAATAACATTGTTCGAAGTAACAAAACGATCATTGTTTTATGTTATGCTGCTATGCCTTTATATGCGACTGCTAAAAATCCAACAAGAAATATCTTATATCGTAATTTATATCACAAGCACTAGTCAAAATTAATATGATCACCTGGTGCATGACAAACTTGTACCTTGTAACATATAATAATTTTTAGTGTGCTTTTTTCAATTGGTTGTTTTTAATTTCAAATCTGTATCATCTCTATAATTTCGCTTATTATTTCAATATATTTGGCGCACTGGCTTATTGTCCTCCAAGGAAAACGTTACTAAAAACAGGCAATGTTATTTTTGTGTGAATGTGAGACCGAATTTTGAACATGCACGTCTTATGGCATCTGTTTCCGTGGTGTAGTGGTTATCACATCCGCCTAACACGCGGAAGGCCCCCGGTTCGATCCCGGGCGGAAACAAGTAAGGTTTTTTAATACTGGAAATAATACTGAAAGAAAAAGATTAATTATCATTATTATGCGATGCGATTAAAATGTAAAATATCATGAACTACATCACATTAAAGGCTAAAGTTTTGTCTTTCTTCACATCTGTTTTCGACGACAGCAGAATCGACGAAACTTTTTTTGACGCTATCAACGCCGATTGCAGTTTTATCACGATCGGCTGTGTACTTCTGTTTACTCCACTCGTTATGATAATCAATCGGCATAGATCATATTTTACGAGTATTACCCACCATAAAGGTGTCTGAGTTAATTTTTTTAAACTAAATGTTGGTGGTCGTTCTTGATGAATTGACCTGAATTGAAGTGGAGAGTTGGCGTGTCTGAAATCTGAAAGTTGCCCCTATGATGTATGTTTGTTAAGGTTAACGGTTTCTATTCTATCTATTGTATGAAAAATACTATACACTGGAAACTATATACCTCGCACATTCTCAAACTCAATCACTCTTAAACTCACCCTCCATGGCGAACCAGTTCGGCAACTACAAAGAAAAACATATCTATTTGCACAACTCGTTGCATTTTCAACGCCAAATCTAGCACCACTTTCCACTCGCGTCCCCGCATGCTCGACAATTTTCCCTTCTTTTAGCTTGGTGCTCATCAACCGGCGAGGCCCTGTCACGTCGAGCACCAACCGCCTCCACCAAGCCATACGGACACGCGAAAGACACGTGCTCACGGCGTTGTACTCTGGTCGTTTGTACGCTCCACTTCAACTGATCTTTCGTAAGCTAATTTTTTTGGATTTGTTTTTGTAGCTCCAAATTTCGCCCCGGTACATTATGAACCACCATCGATGAACTAACAGATTCACATCGGGGTGATCGTAATGACGCGGGTCTGTGTGCGCGTTCCATTCAGCAAAAAAATGCCTACGGTGAAGCGAGGCGAGGAGAAAAATAAAATAAACTATCAGCGAGGGGAAGTCGCAATTCACGCACGCTACAGCCTGTCTTCGAAAAGTCATACTCGCCTTCTGCTCTTCTCTCTTCGACACGCGGTTTATCCGCCCGTCTCAGTGTGCGAGCGAAATTTGCGGCGAAATCGACTAAAGAAGTGCGCGGCCCGTTTTCTCGTATCGCACACAGGTTACACCTTCTCGACCGTATCTTTGCTCCACAAACGCTCGTACACATGATCTTTAAAAAAACGGGAAAAACGAAACATAACAGCAGCACATGCGAACGGCGAGCGGAAAGAATGGGCGACGCGCACACACGCAAATTTGTCGCCAGCAAGCAACGAAGCGCAACGTCCACCAAGCGAGTTGGACGGTGTCACAGTGGGGCAAAGGAAGGACAACAACTGCAATGAACGTTGGTCAAATTTTATTGCAATGAAGCAGTTAACTCGAATGGACCCGAAATGTAGCATGATGTGCATGATGTGCTAAAACCTAAGATTCTGGCCAATCTCACTAACTGCTTTATTACGTCCGATCGTTTACACGTGCGAGACATCACTAATACTATGTGCAAAGATCTGAAACTTACTGACATACATAACGTTCAGCATTTATGAGTAACATGGAATATATGCTTATCCTTATCTTGACAAGACTAAAAGCCTGGCATATTACAAAACGCGTTTTAATAATCTTTAATGACAATGTTTGTTTTCATATTTTAATTCGGAATTCCAATCATTTTCCAATCAATAGGAAACATCCTGCAACTTAATAGAAAAAAAAAAAATCCCATGTCCACTATTTTGCCCGAAGCCGACCCACTGTGCACTAGCGAACAACAAACACCACACTACGAATAACCGTACCAAATTACTTATCACTGGCCGGTGCCGGTTTAGTCCACTGGAACCAGCCAAGCGAATCGGATCGACTAGCACGCTGGCTTGTGTTGCGTTACGTTGCGTTACGTTGCCGTTACCCGAATTGGCGCTTTCGTTCGTGTTCCACTCGTTTGCCGCTTTCTCTACTCCTGGACGCGCACCAACGTCGCGTGTTTCGCACGTGATTTCCCAACTCCCATTTTCCGCATTTCCATGTGCGTTGCCCTCCGCGGCGGTGTTTTTGTGTTTGTTTTATTTTTACTTCCTCTCGTGTGTGTGACGCAAAAGTTATCTTTCGAGGATTCGTAACAGATGAAAGTGATTAAAACAAAAAAGTAGGTGACAGGCAAAAATGAATCTACCGTATCCAAGTGCGCGGTGTCACAGTTCCTGTGTCCACGTTTGTGCCGTTATCCTGGTAGAATGATGAAAGAAAATGTACGGCTCGATCGGACGTCTATTTGAAGGAAAGTAATTGAGCTAAGCGGTGTGATCGTGTTTAACGTCTGTCCAAATTGTTGTTCCGAAATTGCAGTGTTCGCCATTAGGAATAGAAGAACAAGGCAAACCCCTTTGTTAACGACGATTCGTATCCATTCGCGTACGCGCGCGATGAATAATTAGTTGCAGTTGATTAGTTGATGAACTGTGCAAATGAGCTTTATTAATGGCTAAACATTCAGGGGAATAATTGACCTGTGTCAATTGTGCTGCATTGAGCTGCCCTCGGAACATTTTCGGCGTAGAAAAGAATCGTCAAGACAAGCACAAAAAAAAACATAACAAAGGTCCAGATTAGTGGAAGGTAAACGGTGATGTTTCTAGGAATTTTCCAAAGTGTCTGGTAGCGTATAACTGTGGGTTAAAGTTGGCTCTTACGTGAAACCTAACTGCACTGACTGGAACAGGAAATGAAACACCGTGCAACAATAAGATCAAGGCCTTGAACTGGATTAGGTGAAGGTAAGAAACGCACAAAAGCAATGAATCACGTACGAAGATAACAAAATGCCTCGCAAATTGATAACCCGCATGGCCTTACGAAATTGCTAGTTAGTGATAAACACATAAAAATGAAATGTAAAATCAAATCGCAACTGAACAATGAGCGGCGACCCGATATGCTCACTTTTTTCCCCTTACCAGCTCTAGTTTCCGCCTGTTTGGCTGATTTACTTTATCTTGATTGCAGGGAGGGATGAAATCATTAAAAATCGATTAACAATAAGTCCTCAAATAAGGTTTGATTCGATATTAGGGCTTGAAATCATTGAAATACAACCCATATTGGTGTAATAATAATCGTTAACCCTTGAGCCACCAAGCGCCTCCATTAGGAACCAGCATGCATATTCTAATAAGACAGTTTCCAACATTTTTCAAACCAGGAAACTTGGTCGTTTCAAATTGCTCCCGAAATGACTGGCAGAAGTTTGTTTAAATAAATAGAATTATTATTCATCATCAACTCAGCATAACTAAATAACTTTGTTTATTTTACCATCATTCTGCACCAAAGAATTAAAAAAAATTTAAAGCCAAGATAAGAAACCTAAAGAAGCAAGATTTGAAGGCTTCGACAGCCGGCGGTCGCGTCGGCTCGTCGACTCCCTTATCATCGGCTATTAATTCGTTATCAGGTGGAATTGTAAGAAACGGGTGAGATTTTTGTATCTCCTCTTCGTTTAACCGTTGTTTTTCGGTATGCGTTTTTATATCTCCCTGCCCACACTGTTTATTAGGCGGGCACAGGGAGTCCAAAGGTTAGGGGAAAGATCGAGATGCCCGTAAGCAAAAGAAGAATAAATGAAATTAGTTTTTACAAAACACATAAACATTGTAGACGCCTTAAAACGGAAACACCTCCAACAAACCGGACAAAACATTGTAAACTTAGCTTATAAAATGGTGCCCTGATTGAATCAACAGGAAATGGACTACATTGTGAAGGGGGTTGTCTAGCTCTAGATTCCAAGACCAACGCGTGTCCAGTGGACTGCAGCCGGCCGGTTAACTGGTTAATCATTCACTTGAGCCACGCGATGCTGTGATCCATGTCGCAAGACAAATTCTTCCCGTAGCAGATTGGGTCTCTGCAGAATGAGCAGGGACTTGCACATGCCCCAACGGTATGTGGAGGGGGATGTGGGGAAGACGAGCTCAGACAAGTCGTGGGAAGGATGCTGTCGTTATTGAAATTAATACTCGTATTGTTATAGATGCTACCGTCTCGCCAGCACTTTTATGTTGAGGAATAACCTACGCCACACAATCACAAACACACAGGGCACGCGAGCAACGCGATGCTCTAACCGCAGTTATATTTATAGCCTCCCTTTAACAGACGTACCACAAACAAACTAGCCGAAATAAGAATCCTCTGCTTGTTTATGCTTTTCGTTTACAGTGTTCTTCTCAATCCTCATAGTTAAGGTGCGTCCCCAACGCGTGCCCCGAATTATGTATGCAAAGGGGGTAGATAGATGGGCTGTATGGCATTGCACTTCGTCCCTGCTCGCTACACCATTCCACCACCAAAGTGTCTAAATTTAGACCAATTAATTAGCGCGCTATAAATTCACTTCTCGGTTCGATTGAGATTTCAAATTTTGCAACCATCAGCAGCATCGTGTGATCTCCCTTCAGGCGGTCGGCTTGGGAAGTCACTCGCTGGGTGGATCGGCCAGTTTCAATGTTTGCTCCACGCCGGTGGACCCTTCCCTTCGGCCCAGAGGCAGAGCATGGGAGTAAAAATAATAAACATAATTCAACGGACCATTCACCCTTGATCTTGTTTCTTTTACTTGTTTCTTTGTGGTACTACTTTCGGAGCAGATAGGAATCGCGGATCGGTGGGTCGAGTTTTTTGGAATAGATGATCGAGTGAGTTGTGTGTCAGCACAGGCGAAACAATTCTCAAGCAAATTTTATTTTTGGCCTTTGCCTCTGCACTTTGTTTTATCATCGCACCTCTTGCTAATGTTTGAATCGATACAATCAAACAGCCCATTCGTGGGATATTTATTTTTCTTACAACTCTTTCCTTTTCGCCTCGTTAAGATCAGTTCGAGGATTCGAAGGATGAGATGCAGCAAAACAACTTTTTTTTTTGTATACATGTTAGAACCTGTGAATCCAATCGCGTTTGGATCAGCTTGCAATAAAAGATCAACGAAGTATCAAAAAACGATTATAGAATTTGACTTTATCCACTTCACGTTTTTTGGCCGAAGTAGAGCTATACATTAATCTAACGAGTTAAGTTTATCTCATGACTTCCAGTATGAGATCGTTTGGCTGTTAGGTAACAATCAACGTGAAACAGTTATCAAACCGAACGAATTGATTGTATTGTATATAAAACAATCAACATAATTGTAAAAAGTAAAAAGTAGAGGCTTGTAGAAAAGCACATTTTAGAGTTCAGCGTTAAGTGCAACGCAGTTAATATTGGAGAAATGATTCAATGCACTTCGCAAAATAAATTTACTTTTATTACGCCAATGTGGGCAAACGAACAACAAAAGGACAGTATCGTAAAACGAAAGACGGTGCTCGGAATCTCTCATACATGTTTGTGAGCTCTGCCGCGTTGCATCTAATTCAGTTCGTGCCCATGTTAAATATAGCGCTCCGGAGGTTGTATCATTTTTATCTCCACCTTATCGCCGGCTCGGTGGCATGCAGTGCCAGGCCGCACAAGAGAATTGAAAACGATAACCCACCTTGGGCACCGTACAATTGATCTTCTTCTCCCGCCCACGAGAGCGATCCTGATACGCCTTCTGGAGATGGCAGTGTGCGTTAGATTCTTGTGTAGGAGAATAAACAGAAAGTTTTCAGCAAAAAGTAAGCGGACGAGAAAAAAAAAACTCCCGTTTTGTTTCCATTCCGCGATCACTAGAAACTGCTGCGAATTCCGAGACCGTACGTCATTTTTTGTTTCCATCGACAGGGAAAAAAGAAGCTTGGAATGTGAACCACGTGACAGTGTGCAGCTGGTTCCAAAGACGGCGAAACCCCGTGGAATATTGCCTACAACCGATTCGACGGTTAGTACAACGAGGTGAATTGTAGAGAGGTCTGATCGGCCAAATTTAACATCTTCTTCCCGGGAAAGAAGCGAAAAAATCTGATTCCCACCTAACACAAAGCTCAAGGTTCATTACAGACGGTGTTCGGGTAGTTTCCGCCACTACCTATGCTTACGAGACATCACACCTTTCCGGGAACGACGCCATTTACCATTTGGGTAAGTTAGGTGGAAATAGAGGTCAAAGATAGGCGGTGACCTTCGGTAAACCCGCAACTGAAACCGCTGGCAGCCGACGCAGTACATCGCCTATCTGCTTGCCGATAATCCGCCGGTTGTTGTCGCGGTCGGAGTCGGACAATCGAGAACTTCATACAACCCCAATCGAGACCGTTCCACGCAGCTCACGTCGCTTGCCTTCCCTTTGCCTGTAGTCCGCGCACTTTTGGCACCATGCGGGACTCCCGATAACCGACACCCGATAGATAAGTCGATCGTAGCTTACGCGACACGTCCCAGGCTTCTAGCTGTCAGCCGATTGCAATCAATCAGTATTTAAATAGGGTGCCAGCGCGGTCACGGGGAACCGATTCATGGTCACGGGCTCCACCTTGATGGGTCGGATTGTTGACTCCCGGATGTCACGGGAGGCATGGGTCACCCGCCGGCTTATCAGTGCGCTGGAGTTGAAGTGCCAGTCGACAGATGTTTCTGCAGGTAGTACTCAGCATAATAAAGCCGTACTTGGCATCGCTGATGACTTTATTTGCTCGAGCGCTTAATGCAGCCCTGTTCATTCGGAGCCAACTGCCATCAGCCAATAAACCGATCGCTTAGAGGATCTAATCAGCCAAAACTCAAATGCCAAATAGGCGAGATACTATAGCAAAATAGCATTTGGGTTATAATAGGCCACATTTTGACATCTAGTATCAATTGATGATAAATTTGGACAGGCACGGTGCGACTTACATCATGGGATTTGCAGAATATGATGGGTATAATTTATGGAGAAAACCCCAACTCATACGTTGAATTTTTCAACATCGAATAAGTTGGAATTGGGCAGTCGTTGGCTTAGGTTTTTTTTCAGGAGGATCATTAGGAAAAAAGGCTTATACATTTAAATTCACACCAAAAATGTTTGTTTTAATTGAATTACGCCAACCACACGTTATCTACTCCAAGAAATAAATAAATACAAGCATCGAAGCAGGCTCACTTTGTATGATGTGTATGATAAAAATACTCTACAATTACCGATCAATTAAACTTCAATTAGATCGGAATCATCAATCACCGGTTGTTGAGCATGACGCCAATGTGCAACATTGTCTGCTCGGTCTGACGGTGCTATGGATGCCGGATGCAGATTGTTATTAACCATTTTTTTTCCTACGACAGTACAACAATGGCTGGCACTTCCATCGACGAATAGAGTCTTAAATGGTACATGTTCAGTACACAAAGTATAGATATCTGACACAGATTGACTAGCTTTTCTGTTCGGCGCAAAAGATCATAGGCGGTTTAAGCTGTGTGAGTTTAAGGTTGCATTAATAAACTTGACTTATAGATTTCGCATCAATGGAATATTTCAAAGATCCCATTTTTGTTTAGCCGTATAAATGTCTCAAGGCAGTCGTTTCTTTTGTGTCCCCAGTAGTCCGCCGAGTTCAGCAAATGCCAATGAAGAACCGTGGAAGTCGGCTGGAACCGGACCGAGCGGCATCTATTTTAAGGTCGCTTGCCTCAAAAGTCGAAAATTAACAAATCCCGCCCGCGCCACGGTGGCACGGTTCGTCGGGCACGACTTTCGTTGGGCGGCAATCCGCGTTTGTTGTCCGTTTAGCGAGGCATTCATAAATTCCGAAGCCCCGAAGCTGGAGTCGGGGGTGTGTATAGTCAACTAAAAACATTTCCGCCCAGCAAAACAAGTTATACACAGGTGAAATATGTGCAGCGCATGGGCGCTGCATGGATGATGGCGGCAAAAGAAACCCCAGCACAAATTTTACGAGGGAAACTTACTGAGTAGTCGGTTTATAGCACCGACCACCGAACGGCGTACAGTCTTTCTTTCGTAACTCTTGTCCCTTCGTCTGCGTCTGCTTACATCGAGCATAATTTGCAAAGAAATACCCGTCTCCTCACCCCTTATTTCCCACATACCCCCACGAGGGTCACCGGCTTCCTGTGTGGCAATAAACTAGCAAAAACCATGGCCTACTGTCTCGGTGCAACCGTCGGCGCCGGAATATCAAGGTGAACGTAGAACCCTGCCGAGGGTGTAGGTCAGTCCTATCCGCCCGCTCGTTGTATGTGTACGCGCTTTTCGTTGACATTTGTTTCGCCGCCTCACGCTCCCCCGTCCACAGGGTCCTCATATGGCAAAAAAGAGCAAACAGCGGAATAGGGAAGTCCGCACGAAGTTTCCCCGAAGCTTTATTTACGTCCTTTGGGTCGTAATTTCGGTAAAAGTGGGCCACCACATCCGTGACTTGTGGCTGCTCCTCGGAGAAGTGGAGCTCGATTCGGACGCAGGTCCTCCACTTTGTTTGAGCGTGTGTATATCCTCAACCTCTCCCCTCCCCCCTTTTGTTGAGGTAGATCCTTTTTTCCTCCTTTGCCGTGAGTGAGCCTTAGTCACACGCAAACCTCGAACCTCGGGCCCGATGTGCAGCGCCGGCAGTAGCGTTTTACAATGTTTCCGATTTATGTCTCTTTCTGGGCCGTTTGTTCTGGGTTCGCGGGATTTTTTGTTTGTTTTTTCTTTCTTTCTTTTTTATTCCGTTGTCCCACCGGTAACGAATGTCCTTCGTACCACTGCAGGCCATTTGGAACAAACAAGGGACAGGGAAATGACATGATTTTCTCGTCATCGCCAGCCCAAGAACCCTCTCCATGGCACGCCATTCGGCTTATCGTTTACTTTTCGGTAGTTTTGGGTACGGCAGCAATGGGTGCGAAACCGCTACCTTCCCCCACCCCCACCACCGGGATAGCTGTGCAACCCACTCTTGAGGGGTGGGAGTGGATTAGTGGATGGTTTTTTTTTTTTTTTTTGTACAGAGTTGTCGCTCTGCACACTGCACGGCAACGGTGAACGCGTTCGTGGCGGTCGCGAGGAAATCATCAATTGTTTCGTCACTATTTTTAGCTCGTGACTACTCGCCTCCCTACGCTTCCCCATCCAGCCCTATCTGATCGCCGAGTCCCTGACCCCTGGGTCCATTTTCTTTTTTCAATGCATTGTTTCGACCTTCCTGTTTCTTTCGTACAAACTCGTACGACGTTTCTTTCATTAATGTTTCGCTCTCGAATAGCAGCCGAACAGCACACAACTGGGTGGTTAGGGAACGGATGGGGGCGGGGGGGCACATTCCGCCACCATTTCCACCGGGGACACTTCCGGCTGCCTTCGTAGCGTATTTTGTGTCACATTTTAAAAATGTGACCGTCGCGAGCCATTCCCATTTCACGACGGCCTCGTCTGGCATATGGGGATGGGTGGGGAGAGGGAGAGGATATATCGGGGATCGACGGCGACAATCAGCATGCAGGACGCCGATGCATCACACACGGGCACACAGGCATTCGTAGGGTTCTGTTTCGCGTCTGTGTCGCCTTTAATGAGCACAATCAGGGGTAGCATTAAGATCCACGATGCGATAATCGGTGGTCGAGTAGCGTTTCCCGACGACAGGCTTGAGTTTACCTTTTTAGAAGGTTGGTGTGAATTTTGGAGACCCGCGGGCAATGCACTGCCCAGGGATTTTTTTTTCCCTAAGTTGATTATATCCTATCTATGTAGAGTAAGGACGATTGACCGATTGTGAATGTGTGCCGGTGCTCATGAAGACAAAGGAATCATGAATATTGGCATGAAGTTTTCGCTTCTTAAACAGCTTTTTAATTGACTATCCAGAGCTCAATACGAGTGCTTATTCTATTTTGAAAACTTCACCTTCATCCTTTGACAAAGACATCTTAAAAGAATATGTGAATGTGGAAAAATTATATAAATAAAAGTATCGTATCAAATTCGTTTAGTTAACAAATAGAACATGACAAACACAACCACAAACAAAGAAACATTGAACAATAAAATTCTAATAACACCAAGCGCAAACACTCCAAACCAACAACCTGGCATGAATCAGTCGTCCTTAATAATAAAGTAAAATTTTGCACTCTTCGATTCGCGATGGCGTCTGGCTATATAAACAGACTGATACGAAACTATCAAACAGACAGACACAAACACACACTTACGCACGTGCGCACGTTATACAGATATAAAAAAAATATTATTCGGCCCAACACAGAACATGCTTCATTTGTATCCGATTAACACCTTGCTGGTGGCAAACGCCCTTCTGCTGGGATGTTAGAAAAACGTTTCAGCTTTGCATCTTGGCTAGAGTTTATTCAACAGCAACAAGATATCCCGAACCCATGAATCCAATTGCCATAGCATTTGGCTAAAATGGGAGAAATTAACATGAAGGTTAGCTTACCAAAGATTAGATTGCCAAATATGTCAAAATTAACACATTTTTAATTAGTTTTGCACATTCGATGTAAAATTGCTCGTTCCACCTTTGGCGTGGGACTACTTCTATGATTAAGGGTCTTAGGCCGGTGTCATTGCTCCGTCGGACACTTTTTAAATCGGACGATATGTCAAATTTTATATGGGATTTGAATCAATTTTTTTTTATTAAATCGGCCGATTTTTATCGGCCGATTTTGCCATCTGTCAAATCCCATACAAAAATTTGACATATCGTCCGATTTAAAAAGTGTCCGACGGAGCAATGACACCGGCCTTATACTGCGAAAATGTGACGAAAACATTAACGACCATAGAGATCCTTACTAAATTCATTTTTTAGTAAGACATTCAATGATATTGTCAAACTTGCATCCATAATTGATTTCAATTTCAATCCTTTTTGCATCAAAGAAGTGCATGATTTTCCCTTTTTTTAAGCTTTTCCTGTTGAAAGTACAGAAAACCAAACAAGAAAAAACCCAACGTAATCTTTGCGCCAGGCATTTGATTGTAGCCATAGGTACAGATCCTTCTACGATTATGTTTATTTACTCACTGCTTATGCTTGTGGACGTATTAAATTATCAAAAAATTAATATGTAATGTGGATACATTTGAATATTGCCATTCATTAATCTTTTGTTATATTCTATCCTTTACTGGTTTGCTCAACTGCCTTTTGAGTGAAGTGCTTATCGTCATACGATCTCGTTTCTAATCAACATTGCGGAAGAATGGTAAACACTTTCCAGTAAGGTAATAATAACAACAAACGAGATAAACAAGATAGAAACCACACGTCAACATAGATGCTGAGAACCACCCTGTTCTCCAGATCAACACCCCATTCACCCGGCCGGGTCACAGCTAACGGATGAGATCATAGGATATCGCTCCGTCTAACCTAATGTGGAGATCTCGGCCCGTTGATTGCAGCGGAGCAGGAAGCATCGTTTACATAACAATTGGGCCACCCTTTTCAGCGTCCAAGTTTGTTGCATTTGTCGTTGTCATATGTGCGGCTTTCTCATTCAAAACAGCGACCATTGCTGAGCAGCAGCTATCACCATGGGATCGAAATGATGGCATCCAGACGGCTGGGTAACCACGCCGGTCGTCTGGGCTGACAGCACCATTTCCTAAGGCTGCTTGGATGATTTCCAGTTCAAACTGTGTCCACTAACCTATTCGTGGAGAATTCTTTGCATGAATAAAAATTTCTCAAGAACGTTTGCTCTCCTCCACCGCAAACCCTGAAGTGCATTCAAGAGTATGACGCCTCGAACAATGAGCTGATACATGGAAAACACATTAACATCTCCATGCGCAAGTGATCGAAGAGTCCATGTCGTCTGTGCAAATGTCAATTCATCGAGGAACATCTTCACCTCAACAGCTGACTCAGTCTGGGCCTCTTCAGTCTCGAACACGTGACGCACTAAAGTAGCGGCAAAAACCAGTGGAAAGTGAAAACTCTCGTGACCACACTCGGCCCCATTCGCCTCGTTCAGGGAAACTAATCGTGCACTCGTTTGCTTGTCGTTTCTCTTGTAGGTCCTTTTCAACTGGCAATCAACCGACTTCAGGATGTGCTGACCGAATGGAAGCACGCAAAATAACAAACGGTGGCCACGGATCACACGAAAGCACAGAAAGACCAAACACGAACGGGCATTCCGAAACGGTCGCCACCCCGCGACCCTTCCCGAATCACGGCGATCCGGGGCGGCAAGGTCGCGTTCGATTAAAGTAGAACGCCACTGGACTGGTTGACTGTTCTAGAGAGAAGGAGTAATCGAAAGGGCGATGGAGACGATTAAGAGGGAAAATATACAGCTAGGTGATAATAGGACGCTGGTGGGCACGATGATGGCCGGCACGCTACCACTACCAATGAGCGCGGCGCGTGGTCAACCCGGCCCACCAACACCACAGGCGAGCGGTGGCGCAGGTGTCACCAGTGGTTCGGACACAACGACGACGACGACGACCACGTCGTTCGAGGCGGCCGACCAGATGACGACGGCGACAGCTAGCGACGAATCAGTTCATCCCCAGTCGCCGACGGCGCACCGTGCGTGGTTTCGGAAGTCCAACACCTGCGGCAGCCTGTACGTGCAGTGTGGCTGTTCGCCCGAGGAGCTGCTCCCGCGAAGTAAACCGCCGCCAAGTTCGCCCGCGAACGCGCCTCATTCGTCCGCTCGCTCGCGTCCCATCTCGCTGTCGGACAAGGACATTCGGACAAGGGTTCGCCCGTTCGTGCATCCGGACAGCCCGACGACCGTGTACGGCGGGGCGGCGGGTGACGCGAAGGGCGCCCTGCTGAGGGCCCTGTCGGTGCGCACGTCCCCTCTCATTCCGACGGCCCGGACAGCGACCGGCGACTACGAGATCCTGCACACTGCTGCCGCCCAGTCCAAGCGCTACTCCACCCCGACCATTGGCACCAGCTACGCCTTCCATCCGGAGTTTGTGCTGCAGAAGCTAGGGTCGCCGGTGGACCAGTCGAACCCACGCACTCCCAGTGCGTCCCGGGTAGTGTTCAAGCAGCGCAGCTGCGCCAGCTACTCGGGTCTCGAGGACGCCAGCAACGATCACCGGGGGGAGCCGGGATCCGCTTCGAACGCGTCCAGGGTGCACGAGGTGAGCACCGTCCACGAGGGCAAGTTCTCGGTTGAGGAAGCGGAGGAGGAGGAGCAGCGAGAGAAGAAGATTCACGGCCTGCCAACCGCGGCGACCGAGCAGCCGAGCGCCGATGCAGGCACCCTTGACAGCAACTCCGGTCCGGTGGTGCTAATTGAATCGAACGGAGCCGGTGCGGGAGGTGCAGTGGAAACCGGGGCGAAGGTAGCGAGCAGCGCGTGCGCCATCCCCGCCCGCAAGTGCAGCTCCGAGTCGCAGCTGCTGTACGCGGGTCTCGCCGGCACCAAGCTCAGCATCTCGCTCGATACCGGCCGTGCGGTGCACGAGAGGCTGGTCGCGTCCGCGGACCAGTACCATCGTCGGGGCGGCGGGAAGGATAACGGTGCGACAGGGGCGCGCGGCGACGACAACGGCGCGGAGAACAGCCCGCCTAGCCCGCCATTGCTGCTGCTCAGCCCGGCCATACCGTCGAAGTTCGACTGCTCCGCCAAGGAGTACCTCATCCAGTCCGGCATACTCGGTCCGATGGGCAATGGGTCGTCGATGCTCCTGCGCAAAACCTCCAAGATTGTACCGAACGTCGACACGCCGGTCAAGGAGCGGGTACGTACCAACGGTGGCGTTAGGGGATGGCTGTGGGGCGATGAGATGCAATGTTAATTGCCTGACGAGTTGCTAAAGGTGCTAAGTGTTCGTCTTTAATCTGCTGCCAACTAATGCAGCCAGTGACGATGGTGTTTTTTTTCTTCTTACCTATCTTGGACGCCTAGCGATAAACTAAGCGTACGGAACTCCATCCACTTTTATTTTCCTTCACAAAGCAAACTGAGCTCAGCCAAACGATAAAAAAAAACTTATTGGGAAGAAATTTTGGTAACAGTTATTTTTGAATGCGTATATTTCAAACCGGGCGTCATAACAATAATGCAATTACCCCTTTTGAATTTGTAAAAAGATAATACAGTTACATATCAGTGAAGTGCAGTGAACGTTAAAATCGAAGAATATGAACTAACATATAAAACCAAAATATGTTTCTATGAACCATTATTCTTCATTGTATTACTCTTTATACTTTTATCTTGACTTTTTTCAAGAAATGAATGATGTCTCTCAACCAAGTTTTTAAAACAGTTCTCCTAGAAAATAATAATAAAAATATTAATGTAAATAAAAACCGTCTTACTTACGTGGCGCTACAACCGCTGGGCGGTCTTGGCCTGACGAAGCTCCAACCGAAACCGCTCACGGACGCTCGCCACATTGGTCCAATTCCGTATCCTGGCTTTACTGGCGGCTTCGTCTACGCCATCCTTCCACCTCAATTTAGGCCTACCACGCCTCCTCTGTCCTTGGGGACAGCCTAAGAGGACTTTACGGGCTGGGTCGTCCGGTGCCATTCGCATGACATGACCAGCCCACCGGAGCCTGGCGAGTCAAATTCGCTGTACGACAGTGATGTCTCCGTACATCACGTATAGCTCGTCATTATATCGGCTCCTCCATTGTCCCTCCTCACATACGGGGCCAGAAATCCGCCTGAAACTACCTGAAAATAAAAACCGTCTAGATTAAAATATTGTAGGTTGCAATTGCAATTGTTTCAGCCAGTGAAAAATCACCATACAACCAAAAGTAACAGAATCAGTACCACACCCATCTGAGAATTTCTATTGCGAATTCCTTTTTTTTACTTTTTACAATGTCCTTCTTCGTAATGCTATTCTGTGACAGGAGTTCGTTACACTAATTTTACTCTTTTTGATAGAGCAAACAATGTGTTTCCCCTTAGGGCATCTTCCACTTGATTTCTCTACCAGTATCGATTTATTGTAGATAACCTTCGGATAGTGAAGCGGAGTAGTCAATCCACCATATGTTAAATCAATAGCGTCAGTCATTTCCCAGCTATTTTTTTAGTTTTCAGAGGTTTTCTGATTCTAGTTGCTCCTACTAACCTCGTATTTTAATGTTGATTGATAAATTGGGCCAACGTTTACATTTTTTAACACCTATCGGTGTAATTTTGATCAAATTGAAGCTAGAAGCACTGTGACAAATAACATATTGTTTACTGGGTAAAGATTCCTAGTGAAGAAAATGATGAACTCATACAAATGACTGCTCACCGAAAGCTCTTTGATGTGGTGCTTCATTCACCTGGTTACCTCCCACAGATACGCAAAAATTCGGTAAAATTTTGGGGCAAGGTTTTGACGGAGGATCGAAGAAAGTCACTCTCAGGACGGTGCGATAGTCTGCAGTCGTACGGCAGCTCGATGACGATCAGCGGCGCAGAACCGAACACCCTGGAGGAGGAGATCCACAGCTTAAGGCGGCTCCTGAGGGCGCGCGATGACGAGATCGACAATCTTCGGCGGGAAATCGACAAGCTGAAGGTATCTGTTGGTAAACTGCATTGGTTGGTTGGCAGTGCTTTGAATCGTCCTTCTGAATTCCAGAGCGTCCTGCAGCAAAAGGCCATCAACAGTCTGGAGCAGCCGAATGCGCCAACGGGACAGCAGAAGCTAGCTCCGATCAGCCCGACCAGCACGCCCTCGTTCAAGTATGTGGCCGAAGGGGAGCTACTGTCCAGCATTCAGGCGAACTACGCCATGGCCGGGCAGCCCCTGTCGGAACTGTTCGGCACGTCCGGCAACAGCTTCAAGCTGCACCAGATGAAGTCCGTCAAGGGCATCACGCTGCAGGCGATGAAGAAGCAGGGTGTTTCGGGCGAGAGCTGTGACCTGATGGGCAGCCAGTCCAGCGACATCAAGATACCGAAGTACAAGAAGGATTTCAGGTAAGCAAGAGGGCGAGTTGGTTGCTGCAACCACGGACAGATATCTAATCGAGACCAATTTCTTTCGTCACAGCGCGAAGCAGCTGATCAAAGACGCAATCATGGAGAACGACTTCTTCAAAAATATCGACTCGCTCCAGATAAGGGAGATCGTCGACTCGATGTACAGCCGCGAGTACCGCAAGGGTGAGTACGTCATCCACGAGGGTGAGGCGGGCTCGCACCTGTACATATCGGCCGCGGGCGAGTTCGAGGTCATCAAGGATAGCAAGGTGCTGGGCGTGATGGGCCCGGGGAGGGCGTTCGGAGAGCTGGCGATACTCTACAACTGCACGCGCACCGCCTCGATACGAGGTAAGACGGTCGGGACGGAAAGGCACCCGCCGCACGGGGTGTGATTTAATTTACGGTGGCAAAAATCATCTTCGTGAATTTACTTCCACTTTCTTCCCCAATGGCAGTGTTGTGTGATTCGCGTGTCTGGGTTCTGGACCGGAGGGTGTTCCAGCAGATCATGATGCGTACGGGAATGCAACGCATCGAGGAGAACGTGAACTTCCTCAAGTCGGTCCCGCTGCTGAAGCATCTCAGCAACGATGTACTGACAAAAATAGCCGACGTCCTTGAAGTGGTAAGTTATGTTTAAACTAACCTTCAAACATATTCGACAGACCGAATACGTCCACAGTACAACTCTCATCTAAATCTAAAGATTTCCTTCTTATTTCAATGCTACGTATTTTAACCCTCTGGCTTTTGATGGATTTTCAAATCTATAATGAAAGATTGTGCCATTTTTCTGATCTCAGTCGTCCTTAGTGATTGCTTGCTACGCATTTTTAACTGCGTGAATTGCAGTAACGAACATCAAAACTCATTTGATTGAATTGATTCGTTATATAATGCATTGTAAATCGGCTATTTCATTTATAAAATCTGGTATGACTGTAAATAGTTTTCGTCCGAATTAATAACAAACCATCATTTATAAAACAACTTGATCAAATTACTTGCGATTTTGTACAAATATCTCAACGATAAAGAATGGTTCATAATAACGATTTATGAAGAACATTGCGCCTACAGGTAGGCAAGACACAAACAAGCTATTTGAAAAAAGGAATGTTTGCAGTTCAAATTCAACAACGCAGAAACCTTGGACGTTGAAGTCAAAACATATTTCGTTTAAATAACTTACAGCGTTTTACAGGTCAACTTCGAAATCCAGCACCATTCTTCGTATGTCAAACCATGATTTTCATCAATGATACAAAGGAAGTTGAAATGGCAACAGCATATTTCAACTGAGCGGCATATTTCAACTTTGACGTCGTAATTCGACAACATCAGAATGAATGTAGTCAAACGTGCAACCTTTTTCAACACGATGTCATTTCGCGCAGTACCGGTACCTTTTTTTCACAGGGGTAAAAATATTTTACACAACAGGAGATATTTTTACGTATTGTCTCCTTTTAGATTCGTTATTTCACTCTCAATCAGACCAGATTACAATGTACAAAAAACCGAACATGCAAAATGGGCGCCTTGTTTTGGAATTTTGAAAGGTTTACACCCCGGGATGGTTCACAGAAACTGAAGTATATTTTTACCCCTGTGAAAAAAGTAACCAGCACTGCGCGAAATGACATCGTGTTGAAAAAGGTTGCCCATTTGACTACATTCATTCTGTTGTTGATGAATTATGACGTCAAAGTTGAAATATGCCGCTCAGTTGAAAAATGATGTTCGCATTTCAACTTCCTTTGTATCATTGACGAAAATCATTGTTTGACATACGAAGAATGGTGCTGGATTTCGAAGTTGACCTGTAAAACGCTGTAAATCACAAGATTTCAATGAATCATTTGTTTCTGCTTAGATATCTAGAAAACAATAAATGGCTCGGGACAATATCCCGAAAGCAAGGTCCTATTTTTAATGTTCGTTTTTCACGACTGTCGTACCAATTGCCATATATGTGGCTCCTCTCAACTCTCAACGACTTGTACCGTCAAGTTATTTTTAATTACTCCTTTCACTTTCGCTTTTTAAAGTACTCTCCACGCTAACGACGCCGCTTGATTTTGTTGCAGGAATTCTATCCGGCAGGCGCATACATCATACGTCAGGGAGCCGCCGGTGACACATTCTTCCTAATTAGCCAGGGAACGGTGAAGGTGACCCAGCGTCTGCCAGGTACGTGCTACCACGAGCCGGTTATCGAGCCAATGGGCCGATTTACACGTGGCACACACAAATCATGACCTGCTTGTTGACTCTATTGCTTTGCTTACCTCCACACGTGCCAGGCCGCTCGGTAGATGAAGAGATCCGCATCCTCGTCCGTGGAGAGTACTTCGGGGAACAGGCGCTCATTAAAGAAGACAAGCGGACGGCCAACATTATCGCGATGTCACCCGGTGTCGAGTGTCTGACGCTGGACCGGGAATCGTTCACCAAGCACATCGGCGACCTGTGTGAATTGCAGGAAAAGAACTACGGTGACGAAGAGCGCGTGCTGGCCTTCCGGAACCTGGAGAACACCCATCCTTCGCTCGGCTCCAGCCAACCGGGTTTGTGTTTCCTTGCGCCCTATGACCGCCATATGGCAGTTTCTTATTTCCCCACCTTGGTTTTCGCCTGGTTAGAATTGTTGGACGTGAATCTATCGGACTTGGAGGTAGTGGGAACGCTCGGTGTCGGGGGCTTCGGGCGCGTGGAGCTGGTCAAAGTGGAGCGCAACGGTGACACGCAAGTATACGCACTCAAGTGCATGAAGAAGCGCCACATCGTGGACACGCGACAGCAGGAGCACATGTACAGCGAGCGGAAAATAATGCTGGCGTGCCAGAGCCCCTTCATCTGTCGGCTGTATCGGACGTACAAGGACACCAAGTTCGTCTACATGCTGCTGGAGGCGTGCATGGGCGGCGAGGTGTGGACGATCCTGCGCGATCGCGTCACGTTTGAGGACTCAACGGCCAAGTTTATCGTCGCCTGTGTCCTGCAGGCTTTCGACTTTCTCCACGCCCGAGGCATCGTGTACCGAGACTTGAAACCAGAAAACCTACTTCTGGACGCGAGAGGCTACGCGAAGCTGGTAAGATGTTTTGGTGGTTGCATGCCCAGCACTTCTCAAATAATGAGCGTAATGCAAACATATTTCTATGTTTTACAATTTCTTTGACTTCCTTATGAGCTAAAGATTACAAGCAAAACTTACCTTATTTCCATTTTCACCAAGGTTGACTTCGGTTTCTCGAAGTTCATTGGCTACAGCAATAAAACATGGACGTTTTGTGGCACACCGGAGTACGTGGCACCCGAAATTATTCTCAATAAGGGTCACGATCGCTCGGTCGACTACTGGGCCCTGGGTATCCTGATTCATGAACTGCTAACCGGAATGTAAGAGTTCTTTTTTGAAGCGACAAGGTCTAAAGAGGAAAACAGATTTAATAAATTGTTGGTTTATCTTTCTAGTCCCCCCTTCACCGCCGCGGATCCGATGAAAACGTACAACATAATTCTGAAAGGAATCGATATGGTGAACTTCCCCAAGCATATGTCGCGCGCCGCCGTCAGTTTGATAAAGCGACTCTGCCGCGATGTTCCCTCGGAACGTCTCGGCTATCAGCGAGGAGGCGTGCAGGACATCAAGAAGCACAAGTACACTAGCGACTTTAATGGCTTTGCTACTGCAGATGTTTGATTTTTGAACGGTTCGTCTCCTCTTTGCAGATGGTTCCAGGGCTTCGACTGGGATGGTTTGGTCGCGCTGACGCTCAAATCACCTCTACAACCTAACCTCCATGGACCACTGGATATGTCCAACTTCGACATCTTCCCCAAAGACTTAGACATTCCACCGGACGAACAGTCCGGGTGGGATGCTGACTTTTGAACAGCGAGCTTATGCGAAAACCGGATAGCGGTGTCGCTTCCACGATCAATTGATTGAAATAGTGATACCACAAAAGAAACAAACGCAATCTGCAATACAAGTTATAGCAATAACTCGGTTAAAACTGTTTTAGCAATCGTAAGCTGCATATAATGGATCGTTATGTAAAAAGAAAAAATGGGGTTTTACTTATTGCGGGCATCCCAGTTCGGAAGTGTTTGAGAAAACGAACGGCGGGAAATTCTATTCAATGCCTAATTGTAATTCTCCTAATGCTTCCAGTCAGAGTGCTACTCTACGACTCTTTTGTATTCTGATTTATGGCCTGTACTCCAGCTCAAAAATAAACGTCCTTATTTCCATCGGCTTGAGCACAATTTCGAATCCTTCGTCGGCGACATTTCGGGCGGCATCTTCCACCTGCCCGTTGGGAACCAGGGTCACCGGGATACTGGGCACCGTGGGAGGAACTGCTGCTGGAGTCTCTCGCTTGACGGAACTGTACACGATGTAGTCCGGATCGGGCTTAAACTTCATCCGCCGCGACTCATCCTTCAGCTGGTTGGCGGCGAGCGTTGTTTCCCGGATCGTGTCGATGCTGAACTGGCGGAAAACGTCCTGCACGTTGAAACGCACCGGTTTGGAGTAGAGCGGATCTTCGCCCTTCTCCAGCAGGTGCTCGAAACGAACCAGGAGGCTGTTGTCCTTCCAAGGCTCGAACGTAAGTAGATGCACATTCAGTGGCAGCGATAGTGATAGCGCGGAATACTGAAAGTGAAGAAGAAATTGTACAAAAACACTGCATGGCAGCGAAGGCTTACGGAAACTTACGATGTTGGTGTACTGCTTCTGCCATTCTTCGTAGGTGGACTCGCCCACATCGCTGAAGAAGAGCCAATTCGGTAGGAGCATGCGATTCTGCAGGAAACGCTCGCGTGCCTCGGGAGTCGGGCTGGCGGACTGCTTTGCCCCGAACACAACCCAGTGTTTACCGCGCGCAACCAATCCCTTACCGAAGGCTTTCTCGTTCAACGCCTCCTCAACACCGAAGGCGTCATCGTGTAGTAGCCGCCGGTGAACCATCAGCTCCAGTGAGCCGTCCTGCAGACTCGAGCCACCCTGCGCCCGATCGTTCAGCACCGCCACCCGGAGATTCTCGTCCTCGAGGGCGATCTTGGTTGTTACCGGGTAGTAGTTGCCGGAGATTTTCTCCAGCAAACCGATGTTCCACGTGTCCCGGTGGTTCCGGACGCGCCGGATCATCTCGCGCCCGTTTGCGTCGGTCCAGAAGACACCTCCCGATTGGGCGGCCGTGTAGAAGCGCGAAACAACCTCCTTGCCGATGCCGTCCTCCACCGGGATCGGTCCGACGAGCCACTCGAACTCGACGTGACCCTCGTCGGCGTACACACGCACCACCTGGCTGATCCATTCGTTGAACGTCTGGTGTACCTCCTGCACGGTGGCACCCTTGACCACGCGCAGCTGCACCGTCTCGGTGACGGTCTTCTCCGTTCCATTCGGTCGGAAGATGTATGCACCCGAGGATCGGTTACGCATCTCCTCGTTGTTACCCAGCGCCCCTTCGTAGTACACGAACGTCTGCCGCAGCCGGTTTGTCACACCGCCGATTGTGATTGTACTGAGGAAACCGTTACTGTCGAAGCTAACGTTCAGGTACTTGTTGCCGATCGTCACCTCCTCCGAGTGCCAGCGGGTGCTATCGTTGCCCACCGGAGATTCCGGTTGTAGCGGCTTGGCCTCGTGGATGAAATCGTCCAGCGAATCAACGGCCCGAGTCACGAAGTACGACTTGAAGCCAAGTGGAGGTAACTCGTTGGCCAGGAACACAAGCTCCGCGGTAGCATTGCTGAACCGGTAGTTAAGGTTTAGCACCGACTCCGGGATGGGGACGAGCTGCGTAGAAACCTCCACGTTGCGATAATCCTGCACGATGTACCGTCCGCCGGGCACCGGAACCCGCACGTACTCATGGCCGGCATGAGCTAGCGGGTTGTACAGCGTCACGGTGAAGCTGTCCTTCGATTCGGTCAGCTCGCACTGGCTCACGTTCAGCAGGTGGCATGTTTCGAACCCGAACTTATAGACAGGAGATGGTTGTGCGTGGTAATCTCCGGCGTCCTGCGGCTGTCCCGAGCGACCGGATCGCTTGAACTTTGGATCCACAATCTGATTCAGCACCACCTTGGTATTGGCTCCGCAGGCTCCCACCGCCCGGTGCAACATCCGCGCGTAATCGTTCGCCACGTGCTGCTTCTCGGTGCCCGTGATGGCATCGTGGTGCTGCATCACTCCCATCGCTTCCCGCAGGACGTTCAGGTGCGGTTCCATGTGCGGCTCCCGGGATGGCGCCAGGGCCGTCAGCTGTTTGCACACCTGTAGGAAGTGGTTACCAACGCGCTCGAAACGTTTGCTCGTGGGGCGTGATGTGTAGTATCCGGTCCAGAACGAGTGCGGATCGGACGCGTACGGGAAGAAGTCGTCGCTCTTGGTCGGCCAGGTGATGCCGACGTCGTGTAGGGCCTTCAGATAGCAGGAGGGCGTCGAGTAGAACACGTTAACATTCGATCCGTTTGACTGCCGAGCGTTGGTATATCTGGAAAAAGGGACGAGGTAATCGAGTTTAAGATCTACGATAAAAGATATGCTACCGGATCGTCGACACGAAACTCACTTGATCAATTTATCCATATTCTTGAAATAAACGTTAGCATCCATGTAGGTAAAATCGCCCCCCATGGTCAGAATGATGTTGTTCGTGCGGTAGCTCTGCGCTTGCATATCAACGTAGTACAAAAACTTGTCCACCTTTAAGCAAACGATAAGAGAGACATGGTCAGGCAAAATTGGCTATATAAAAGGGGCGCCGCATCTATGTTACCTTCGTCTTAACATTGTTCTCGGCAGAGTATAGACCATCAATAAAAGGCTCATCGGAGCACAGTATATCGAAGCAGAAGCCGGACGGCGCCTGATAGAGATTGAACAGCACTCCAGTGAACAGATCCGCATCGTCCAGGTTGGCGCTTGTCTTCCAGATCATCTCCGCCCGCTTGTGCGTCATACGCTCCCGCTTGTCCTGAAAATCGAGCCGCCCAAAGAACAGCCCATCGTAGCCCATCTGCGCGAACAGCGACGCCTGTTCTCTGGAGTGTCCGAAGGGGTCAATCTGCCACCCGATCCGGGGACGCCCACACTCGCCGAACGTGTCGTTCAGCTTCCGTAAGCCCCAGGTGAACTGGTCCACAATGCTGTGGTAGTGTGCGGCCGCCTCATCGTTCATGCTCCAGGCGCCCCCAATAAACTCGAGCCGTCCCTCGTCGACCAACGTTCGGACCTGCTGCTGCAGTTCGCGTGTCTGCTCGTTGAACCACTTGAAGAAGAACGCCGACTCGACGTAAATGAACTTTCGCTCCGGGTCGCTAAGCAGCGATTGTATGACCGAGTCGAGAATGTACTGAACGCCCGCCTTCTGGATCGTCGTTTTACCTATTGCCGTCGGGAGTGGGAAAAAATAAACGACCCCCAATGAGGTTATGCTGTAACGATGGTTTGTTTCGTTTGAATGTGCATTTTTCCGCTCGTTGTGTTTTCCGGGCGGCACTTACTTCCATAGTAGTACTGATCGACGGTCTTCAACCAACCGACGTCGTCGTGCGTATGGGGCACCAAATGTACATTCAGCATGTTCTTCTTCGGCTTCGGACATGACTGCAATTTATTTGGAAATGGTTTATTCGTCAATATCATTACTCTGGGCTAACCTCGAACTCAAACAATAACCAGCACATGAAGGGTAATGCCAAGTAGATGTTGGTTGGTATCATTTTCATTTTTAATTTATTTTCAATTTCCAAATTTACTGCTCACAAGCCGCAAGGCTTAGAGAAATCGAAAACAGAGACGCAAACAAAAACAGCTTGAAAAAGGTTTGCAGGCATGTTTACAGAAAGCTTATCGTTTGAAAAATAAAAACATTCTCGTCAGCGTTGAGGTTCAACTTGTTACTTCCAACACATTTAAAATTTCTTATCAAGGGAATTTCTTGCTGAGGGAAACTGTAACAAATTTGATACAGATTAACGTTGCCATTCAGTGGCAATCACGGTGGACTTTTGTATTGATTGCTTTCTATTGCAGAATACAAACCAATCGCCAACGGTTTGTGATCCGATCCAAAGATGAGAGATGTACAATCAAACTGGCATGGCGTCAATCTAAATCTTGTTCTACTACCATAGTCGTGCATTTTATATTTCGATGAAAGGCACACACATTCTGCTGCACCAACGAACATGCAATCGACGTGCGACGTTTAAAGATTTATCGGAGCATCCAGCACGCATCCACGCATCTAAATTGGCCCATCTCGTCAACGGATTATGAGGGTTATTCCTTAATCCAATTAGCTCCGGCAACCACTCACCTCATAGCCGCAGGACTGCCGCAGCTTCCGTCCGAAATCCAGATACTCGTCGCTGTCGGACGTACGCTTGACGAACGCATTGCCGTTCCGCGATCGGCGGACACCTTCCCGCCATGGGCCGGCAGAAACCTGCTGCAGGTTAACCGCAGCACCGATCACCACCACCAGCACGATCACCACCGCCAGCGTTGACGTTGGTGCTTGCTGCCTGCTTCCGATCAGCATAATGCCACACTCGAATCACCCGTCGATCGCGAGGGAGAACAACCGGGAGGTGGGACGTGCGAAGGAGATCAGAGGGACCGGAGATGATACGTGAAAAAGGGGACGCACAATCACAACCACGTAGGAACTGGTTCTTCGCGTGTAATCACACTGCACACTGCGCGGAATTGTTGTAACCGTTGGAAATCTGGAGGAAGGTCTTTATTTTATGAGGAAAAGTCAAATCATTCGGCAGCGAAACCTGCCGATGATCACTGACCTTTCAACCACCCGTAGACTTGTGCCGCGTCAATTGTGTAGGCCTCGCAGATCTGTTTCCAGTGCCTTTTTCCCAGACACTTACTTGCCATGCGTCCACTCGCTGTGGACACTCGGGATCGACTGACCGGAGCGTTGGTCAGACCGTTAGCTCACATGTTGCATGTCAGTCCGCGCGAAGCTGCGGCGAAGGAAATTTCTCAGCCGGGATGAACCACGGTTGCTTACGGCAGCCTTTGCGTGCAGCTCCACGTGGATCCGCGAGAGGGAGAATACGGCCCGCGGAGACTTTCTCACGAAGGTTCATCCGGTCGATATAATATACACGGAGCTCAGAGCTGTTTTGTTTTTCTTTTTGCTCTTCAATCCAACAAGCTCCAATAATACGGTGACCATGATAATGACCCCCCGTCGATCGTGATCGCGTTCCCTGGCTGGCGTACTTGCGTCGTTTATTTTGAATTTTATTTCGGCGTCGATAGACCAGGCCACGATCGTATGCTCCGCTCCGAACGCCAACATTATGCTGACGGACGTATTCTGTTGTTGCATTTTCGCTGCGGGAACTTTCGGTGCCGATCTTTTTCTTTTTTCTTTTTTTTTTCGATCGATTGGATCACGCTCCACATCGGCTTTCGGCCGCCCTGTAGTTGGGAGGGACACAAAAAAACCCACAGGTGTGCAGATGAAAGCGAAAATGATCCGAAATTAAACCCACTCACATACGGCTTTCTGTTTCGAATTTGCAGCATGTTTCGCTTGCGGTGAAAAGTGAAGGTGAATCGTTTCATTTTGCCGGTAGGGTATTTGATTTTTTTTTTTTTATGAAAGAAATAGCCCAACGGGCGATTGTTTTTTTTCTAAAAGAAAGATCGAAGATGAAAACTTATAAAAATTGAAACTAATGGCAGATAAAAATTGTGGAAAAGAGCACAGATGCCAATCTTTTCCTTTCTTTTCCATGCATAAACTTCACCTTCAAGTGCCTTGTCTCCTATATTGAAGTATAAGTACCTATATTTTGAAGGGTTTTGAATAATCATAGTCATAAGTTTTTCGGACTGTTTGAAGAGTGATCTTAGGCAATGGATCTACATCACAATCTCAACATGTCTTAATACGATGCCTCTGTGGCCTATCTCTCTCTCTCTAACGTCAATGTGCGATAAGCCATTGATACTCGACTGTAATAACAAGAAGTTCTGTTACAGATAAGCTTTCCCATAACAACTCTAATTGGTTTCTCAAGTGGATCAGCTCATTACAAATGTCAACAATCGTTCAGGTTTTCCCAAGCATAATTATCGGACAGCACACTTTTGATAGTCCGGTCCATCTGGGTGTTTTCCTCCCCTTTTTCGGTAGCCCGGCGGTGTTTCCAGTTGGAGCACACTTGGCAACAAAAAAAGAGAAAGTGGTCTTCGAAGAGACCTGTGGGCTCGTCCGGGATTTGAACCCGGGACCTCTCGCACCCTAAGCGAAAATCATACCCCTAGACCAACGAGCCCGTTGAAGGAAAGTGAGGTTATGTAAAAAAGTAAATGGGTTCGAGGAAAACTGATAACATTCAGGCGGGATGTTGATTACACTAGTTTTGATGTTCTTATCAGGAAAAGTTGACTTACGAAACGAAACCCGGTATTGCTTGACCGAGGAGATAGCTACAACTGACCCAATTGTGTCAGAAAAGATAGTATCGGATTGATGACCATTGAAGTGGGCTTTAAATGTGAGGGATGTGAAGAAAACAAATATTATCCGTTGGTAAACATATGTTATGGTGATAGGATGCATGATGAAATTGCATGGGAAGCATATGGGGCAATAATTAATTATGTTGATAATCTTATTCCGAATTCAGTTTCCTTGACTCAAATTTGTACTGTACATTTTTCATTCAAAAATCTAATTAGGTTTATATGGTGTATACCTGTTTCATACAGAAACGGTCATTTTGACCGCTACTTATTAACATATTCCTAATCTATATCTGATGTTTGGAAGGCACACTTGTTACAGTATAGATTTTCTTGGAATTGGCTGGACTGAAAAAACTGATTCTTAGAATAGCAACCATTGTGTTTTTGAAAGGCAAAGGCAAAGGCAAAATTAAGGCGTTAAGGCAAAATTCTAATAAGAAAATTTGAAATCTTTTAAATAGCCCGGTCGGGTGTTTAAGTGTTAAAAAGCAATAAACGAGTGAGTAAAAAATGAAATAGTTTCTCATTTATCATTAATAAGTTCGAACTGCGACGCATTTTTGTTATTTCCTCACTTTTTGCGAAGAACACTTTAGAGGGTAATAACATTGCAAATTTGACGTTGATGATTTTAAAATTCAGATTCATTTCTATACAATGATAAAAAGCGTGTTTCGTTCTTCTTCTTCTCATTGTTAATATTTCATTTTATGATCAGGTTTTATAACAACAACAAAAAATGAAATTTATATAGGGCACGAATGAAAGGAAATTTAAGAATGAATAATTATTAATTAGTCCCTCGGTCGTAAGTTTATATACGTGTATTTTCCAGTACGAGACTTCATTGATTGAAAAATTTCCTTTTCGTTTAAATGTAACAATAACTAGTTCCAGGAAAGACCGCATGCATGCAAGCTGGGTGGGATGATTGTTGAAAATAGACAAATGTTTAGACACTACCGTTTCTAACCGGACGCCTATGTTATTCTGTTGTTCGGGTTTCTGGAAGTATGGATTAACACGGCTTACCGTTAGAAATGTTGAGTGGGGCGCATAGGAAGAGGTTGACCATTGTAATTCAAATGTGGTAGAGCTAACAGCGAGATGTGGAATCGATCGAGTATGAGGCAAAGTCGACACTAAGTAGTCGAGTGGCGATACAACGATAATCTCAATGGCCGTTGTAGAGTTCATAATTATAGACTTAGTATAAAATCATCTTAATACAAATTCATCAATTCGGTAACGTAATATGCAACTTTATTCCCTAAAAACTCCCTTGAAAATGAATTTCTATTTTCTCTGTAACTAACTGGTAACTAGCGCCTTTTAACGACGAAAGTTCTTATCTCCATCGGCTGAAGTTCGATGTCGAAATTAGTGCTTTCGTCAGCAATCGGAATGTTTTCTGTTAGGAATACGTTATCCGTGACTTCATTGGCGGTCGATTCCGTGCTGAACTGAAGTCGCACCATATCTTTCTTCCACTGATTTGCTCCAAGCGTGGTTTCATGGATACTTTCAATATTCAAAGCAAACAGGACATTGCGGACGTTGAAGCGAACGGTCTGCGAGTAGACAGGGTCTTCAATCTTCTCGAACAGATGCTCAAATCGAACGAGCACCGTTCCATCCTTCCACGGTTCCAATGTAAGCAAGTTCACGTTGGGAGGCAACTGTTGCGCTATCGCTGAATAAATGTTGCGGAAGTTTGTTAGATAGTCGTCGTACGATAGGACATTATCGACTGGGTTGACAAAGGTCCAGCTAGGAAGGAGCACTTTATTCTGCAGGAACCGTTCCTTTGCGTACAGTGTTGGACTAACATCCTTTTGCGATGAACCGAAGAAGAGCCAATGTTTGCCGCGTGCTACTAAGCCAGCACCGAATTGTGTTTCGTTCAGAGCCTCACCGACACCAAAAGCATCATCCCGCAAAAGCCGGCGATGGACCATCAGCTCCAGTTGACCGTCTTTCAGGCTGGAACCACCCTGTGCACGATCGTTCAGCAGAGACATGCGGTACTGGTCATCGTCCAGAGCAATTTTTGCCGTTATCGGATAATAGTTGCCGGAAACAGGCTCCAACAAATCGAGGTTCCACGTCTCACGCTTGTCCCGCACACGACGGAGCATTTCCCTTCCGTTCGAGTCCGTCCAGAAGACTCCTTCACTGGCGATGTTTGACTCAAATCTGGACACTATTTCCTTACCGGTTCCATCATCGATCGGAATCGGGCCGACTAGCCACTCCAGCTCCACACGATCTTGCCCTGCGTACACACGGATTACCTGGCTGATCCACTCGTTGAATATTTGGTGCACTTCCTGTACGATTTCGCTTTTCACCACCTGAATCTCGACCACCTCCGTGACGGCTTTCTCTGTTCCATTCGGACGGAAGATATACGCTCCCGACGACCTGTTGCGGAACTCCTCATTGTTTCCGTAAGCTCCCTCGTAGAAAAGGAAGTTTTGTTTCAGAGGATGAGTCTCTCCTTCCAACGTGATTGAGCTCATGAAGCCGTTCTCATCAAAATGAACCGTCAGAAGATCATTTCCAATACTGATATTGTCCTCCTGGCATATCGTAGCGGTCGAAGATGTAGTGTCCTTCCGCTCCTCCTGTTCCTTTGAAACATAGAACGAACGATAGCCTACCGGAGCAATCTGTTCCGCGGGAAACACCAACTCATGCGTGGCCGCACTGTCACGGAAAGGAAGATCCAGCACCGAGCTCGGAATTGGAATCAGAGTCGACGGTACAGTTTGGCTGCGATCGTTACGAACGATGTAATGACCCTCTTTGACGGGAAGTCGAACGATATCGCTGGAACTGTGTCCGAGAGGATTGTACAGCAGCACCACGATGTTGGCGGAGTTCTCGGTCAGTGCACAAGCGCTCACGTTCGCGTTCTTGCAGTAAGTCCAGTCGAACTTGAAGGAGTCGCGCTCTCCCGTCAGCTGATTTAAAGCCGATCGAGTGTTGGCACTGCACGCCTCGATCGCTTCGTACAGCATTCGAGCGTAGTCATCGGCCACGTGCTGCTTTTCCGTGCCGGTAATGGCGTCATGGTGCTGCATCACTCCCATTGCATCACGCAACGCCGTCAAGTGATCCTCATAGAATGATTCCTTCGTAGGCGCGATGGCCGAAAGTTGCTTGCAAACCTGCAGGAAATGGTTTCCCTCACGCTCGTAGCGTTTCTGCGTGGGCCTCGAGGTGTAGTAACCAGTCCAGAAGGAATGATAATCTGACTCATACGGCAAGAAATCGTCCGACTTGGTGGGCCATTCAATGTTAGCGCTGTGGACCGCTTTCACGTAACAGGATGGTGTCGAATAGAATGCATTTATCATGGATCCTTCAGCCTGACGAGCGTTTGTGTGCCTGAAAGAGTTTGAAAATTAATCGAATTTATAATTTAACACTTTTAATGGGGATTCTTGATAATACGCGCTAGAAAAATTGTTAGTCACGTGCACTTATATTTTTTAAATGGGTTTCTTGTAAGAAACGCCTGACTTACGAATCCAAATTTGTTAACGATTATAGCTTGATGGCTAGTGCTCTTATCTATCTTTTTCCTTTTTTTCTCTTTACTCACTTGATAAGTTTGTCCATGTTTTTAAAGTTTATTAGTGCATCCATGTAGTTGAAATCGTCTCCCATCGTGAGAATCAAATTGTTTGTACGATAAGATTCTGCCATCTTTTCCAACCAGGTAATAAAAGTATCAATCTATGAACGGAGAAAACGTAGCCTTAAACGGAGTGCTTAATTAAGACATCAATTGATATCTTGCAATAAAGTTACTTACCCTCGCTTTTACGTTGTAATCAGTGCTTCCCTTATCGTCAATCATTGGATCGTCGTTGCACAGAATGTCGAAACAGTAGCCCGGAGGAGCGGAGTAATGATTGTACAGAACGCTGGTGAACAGATCATTGTCCTCCAAGTTCCTACTGGTGCGCCAGATCATTTCCGGTGTTTTCGTCTGCATGCGATGGTTTTTATCCTGATAATCGAGGCGTGCAAAGAAAAGGCCATCGTAGCCCATCTGCGCAAACAGCGACGCCTGTTCTCGGGTGTGTCCGAAGGGATCGATCTGCCATCCGATCCGGGGACGCCCACACTCACCGAACGTGTCATTCAAGAACCGCAGGCCCCAGGTGAACTGATCGACGACACTCTGGTAGTGGACCGCGGCCTCATCATTCATGCTCCAGGCGCCTCCGATGAACTCTAGCCTGCCTTCGTCCACCAGCATCTTCACCTGCGCCTGCAGCTCAGCCGTCTGCTCCGTGTACCATTTGTGGAAGAAGGCTGACTCGACGTACACGAAGCGTCGGTTCGGATCCTTCAGCAGCTCCTGAACAACCGAATCGATAATGTACTGAACGCCCGCCTTTTGAATGTTGTTTCGACCTGCAATGATAAACGCAAACAGACACGTTAAAACTTTATTGATACTAAACTCTTCTAACTATCTCCATCTACTCACTTCCATAGTAGTACTGATCGACTGTTTTGAGCCAACCGACGTCATCGTGACTGTGCGGCACCAGATGTACGTTAATCATGCCTTCCTTCGGCACCGGGCAGGCCTGCAAAATTCACCAACGAGCCAACGAGTTGCTTTGTGTAATCTCTGCAATGTTTGTCTGTTCAATTATTTCTATTCTTACCTCGTATCCACATCCCTTCGCCTGTCGATCTACAGTCGAGTACCAGGCCGGGGATGCATAAGCCGCCAAAATTGCGCTGCAAACAATCAACCCGAATAACGCTAATCGCTGTTCTGCCATCTTGGGTCACTTTACACAGTCATTTGCAAAGAATAATACTTGCAAACAAAGACACAGTCGAGAGGCAGAATCCGGAACCGGTCGACGCGACGCCTGTGACGCTTCTGTCGATCGTTTGCCGTTTGCGACCGGCTTACGTGCGGTTTAATTTATAACTAGCGTATAGGGCTTATCAGTGTGCTGCTTGTAAACAAGTGCCGGCCCTAGCACACACACAAACCCGGGAGAAATTTGCATCGGTGTTCGCCGGGTCCCACAGCCATTAATACAATCTAATCATCTCGACGAACTGTGATCAATTTAATTCGAGTGTCCGTTGTTGGCCCGCGCGTAGGACAGTGACACCCTGCGAAGTTCTAATCTGAACCATAGGAAAGACGGTTCAGATAGTATATTGAGCTGCTGGGAAAGATACAGTGATGTCGTTTTTTGATTGATTAGTAGCCACATGCAAACAGTTAGGACTGACCGATATATTGTAAGCCGTCGTCAGGTCATCTTCGGGATACTATCTACTGAGTGATGATTTAACAATTATTTTGTTGCACAACACTCGTTGAATGATTTCGCCTTTGTTTCGTGTTTACATTTACTCTTGTGATAATCTTTGTATGAATTGTACATTCGAGATGATAACATTTGAGCCATTGCATTCCCCTAGAAAGGGAGATGCGTTGTTACATATTGCGATAAAAATGATTGACATTTAATAAAAATAGAATCTGGAAGGAGGAAAAAACAAAAATGGTGGTATGCTCATCAAACAAAACGAAGGAAATCGATTTGGAAAACAGTTCGCATGGAATGGAAATAGCGGCACATGAGATAAATGAATCAAATTCTGCTCTGTACGACGTATACCATGTCTTGAGTTAAAATAAAAAATAAATATTATTGCGAAAGTACAACGAAACTGTATTTTATTGATGAATTAAAAAAAATTACATCAAATCTACCCATAAACGACAATTGAGCAACCAATTTTATGTCGCTTGGGTGAGCCTAAGGTCTTTTCTTTTCATACATTTTCGATCACTATTTTTCAAATCGAACGACAAACGTTCTAATCTCCATTGGTTTCAACACGATTTGAAGATTGCTGTTTTCCATCGTATTGTGTGAATGATGCATTACATTTCGTTTTGTTCCATACTCCATACGCTGGGCGTCTTCTTTCCATTGGTTTCCTGCAAGGGTAGTTTCCCGAAGGTTGGCAATCATCACGTTACCAAACAAATCTTGTAGGTTGAACTGCACTGGCAGCGAATACTGCGGATCTTCCGTTTTCTCAAACAGATGCTCAAATCGTATCAATACCGTATCATCCTTCCACGGTTCCAAAGTAAGCAAGTTGACATTGCGTGGAAGAGCGTTCGAGAGGAATGCATAACTTTTTTCAAAAAGGTTTAGATAGCCCTCCAAAGTAAGTTCTTTTGATGAGGCCGTGAATATCCAAGACGGCAGATGTAATTTATTCTGCGCGAACCGTTCCTTGGCTGCCTGTGTGGGACTTAGCGAAGAGGCAGTCGAAGATTGACCAAACATTAATAAGATTTTTCCACGCGTCACCAAACCCGTCCCGAATTGTGTTTCGTTGAGGGCCTCTCCGACGCCAAACCGATCATCTCTCAGCAGACGACGATGGACCATCAGCTCCAATTGACCGTTTTGCACACTTGAACCACCCTGTGCCCGATCATTCATCAACGCCAAACGATGTTTTCCATCTTCGATAACAATTTTGCTGGTCACAGGGTAGTAGTTACCTGAGACTGGCTCAGCCAGATCTAAATCCCACGTTTCCCTCTTGTTCCGCACTCGACGGAGCATTTCCCTTCCGTTCGAGTCCGTCCAGAAGACTCCTTCACTGGCGATGTTTGACTCAAATCTGGACACTATTTCCTTACCGGTTCCGTCATCGATCGGAATCGGGCCGACTAGCCACTCCAGCTCCACACGATCTTGCCCTGCGTACACACGGATTACCTGGCTGATCCACTCGTTGAATATTTGGTGCACTTCTTGTACGATTTCGCTTTTCACCACCTGAATCTCGACCACCTCCGTGACGGCTTTCTCTGTTCCATTCGGACGGAAGATATACGCTCCCGACGACCTGTTGCGGAACTCCTCATTGTTTCCGTAAGCTCCCTCGTAGAAAAGGAAGTTTTGTTTCAGAGGATGAGTCTCTCCTTCCAACGTGATTGAGCTCATGAAGCCGTTCTCATCAAAATGAACCGTCAGAAGATCATTTCCAATACTGATATTGTCCTCCTGGCGTATCGTAGCGGTCGAAGATGTAGTGTCCTTTTGCTCCTCCTGTTCCTTTGAAACATAGAACGAACGATAGCCTACCGGAGCAATCTGTTCCGCGGGAAACACCAACTCATGCGTGGCCGCACTGTCACGGAAAGGAAGATCCAGCACCGAGCTCGGAATTGGAATCAGAGTCGACGGTACAGTTTGGCTGCGATCGTTACGAACGATGTAATGACCCTCTTTGACGGGAAGTCGAACGATATCGCTGGAACTGTGTCCGAGAGGATTGTACAGCAGCACCACGATGTTGGCGGAGTTCTCGGTCAGTGCACAAGCGCTCACGTTCGCGTTCTTGCAGTAAGTCCAGTCGAATTTGAAGGAGTCGCGCTCTCCCGTCAGCTGATTTAAAGCCGATCGAGTGTTGGCACTGCACGCCTCGATCGCTTCGTACAGCATTCGAGCGTAGTCATCGGCCACGTGCTGCTTTTCCGTGCCGGTAATGGCGTCATGGTGCTGCATCACTCCCATTGCATCACGCAACGCCGTCAAGTGATCCTCATAAAATGATTCCTTCGTAGGCGCGATGGCCGAAAGTTGCTTGCAAACCTGCAGGAAATGGTTTCCTTCCCGCTCGTAACGCTTCTGCGTGGGCCTCGAAGTGTAGTAACCAGTCCAAAATGCGTTTGGATCCGATGCGTATGGGAAGAAATCGTCCGACTTGGTGGGCCATTCAATGTCTTCCCTGTGGACAGCATGCAAGTAACAGGATGGGGTGGAGTAAAATGCGTTTACCATCGATCCATCGGCTTGGCGAGCGTTGGTGTACCTTTTAGAAAAAATCATATTAAAATTTATTCAAAAAAAGAATTGAAAAATTTAACGTATAAAAAAACGAAAACGAATCCCCAAATATAAGCAACTCACTTTATAAGCTTATCCAAGTTCTTAAACCACATATTGGCATCCTGGTAATGGAAATCTTCGCCCATCGTCAGAATGATATTATTGGTCAAGTATGTTTCCGACATATTGTGCACCGTCTCGAGGAAAAGATCAATCTGGAAGAAAAAAAGAAGTATTAAGGTACTGAATGAAACAAACCCTCACATCCTAGAGGTATTACTTTTTCCCTGACGTTGTTATCCCTCGAGTACGGTCCATCAATGATCGGATCGTCATTGCAAAGTACATCGAAGCAAAACCCGGGTGGTGGGGCGTAAATATAGTAGAGGGCGCTGGTGAAAAGTTCACTGTTCTCCAGACTCGCACTCGTCGTCCACATCATTTCCATCTTCTGCTTGGCGATGCGCTCCTGCTTATCCTGAAAATCCAACCGGCCTTGGAAGAGCCCATCGTATCCCATCTGCGCGAACAACGAGCCCTGCTCCCGAGAATGGCCGAACGGATCAATCTGCCAGCCTGCCTTCGGACGGCCGCATTCGCCAAACGTGTCGTTCAAGAACCGCAAGCCCCAGGTGAACTGGTCTATGACACTCTGGTAGTGGACCGCGGCCTCATCATTCATGCTCCAGGCGCCTCCGATGAACTCCAGCCGTCCCTCGTTCACAAGGTTTCTTACGGTTTCCTGAACTGCGGACGTCTGTTCCGCGTACCACTTGTGCATGAAGGCCGACTCGACGAAGATGAACCGCCGGGTACGATCTTTCAGCAACTCCTGGAGCACCGAGTCCAGGATATACTGAACGCCCGCCTTCTGAATATTGCTTCTGCCTGTTTAACAGAAACGTTCGTGGAACAAGGAGTTCATCGAGCAATCATTCTAACAACTTTAAAGCGTCACTACTCACTTCCATAGTAGTACTGGTCCACCGTCTTCAGCCAGCCGACGTCGTCGTGCGTGTGGGCCACGATATGCACATTCAGCATGTTCTCCTTTACGGTTGGACAACTCTGGCAGATGAAAACATAGCGAAATCAAACCCCGATAGAAGATTCTAACAAGATAAGACTTTTACCAACCTCATAACCACATTGTGGTAAAGTTCCCTCGGAGGAACTCTTCGAACCGGTTGGGTTTGCCAAGCTGCCGATGGCGCACCACAAAAGCAGCATCAGGTGAAGCCAGTTTATTTGTCCCATCCCGGAAGTGCTAGCAGAGAAAAACAACAACGAAAGTCCCGCAAGCTTGACCGCTTGCTTCTCGCGTTGTGTTGCGTACGGCAGTTCCCTAGCTACTGATAAAAGTTGCCTGAATGTTGAAATTTAAATTGCCACAAACGCAGGGCAAATTTTTGTTGGCAGGGTAACGTGTCTTATCTTGTGCGGCAGGTAACAAAAGAGGGAAAGAGAGAATATTCTACAACTACCAACTGATAACGGTTGCATTGATTGTGTACGTATTGGTTCCAGCAAACATAATCGGTATATTTATGTTAATGTTGTGAACGAATAATAAGATCACATTATAAAAACGAGCTTAGTAAATCAAACAGAAGTTAAAAGATTTAAACCATCTTTTTAGACCTCTCGGCGACGGACGCATCGCCCGATCAAAATATTTAGGGTAAGGTAAAAACAGCGCGCGTCAGTCGCTTGGAAGCATCGTCCGACGACGATGGAAAGTTTGGAAAACAATTTTACTAGGTTAAGTTTATCGAAAGAACTAGATTAAGCTACGGCAGCGATATGCTGACCAAGTAAATTGTAAGCCAGCGATGGCCGTAGAGTTAAGTTTATTGTAGGAAGGAGGCAGCAATAGTTTTGTTACTATTGTTGCTATCCAGAAAATAGCACTTAAGCACTATATATACGCCGTAGTTAGAGAGTTGTCATTCGAGCTCACGACCAAAACAGGTGTCTCGCTTTGATCAGAACTCAAGTCGGAAGGAATTACCGCCGGTCTTGTTTTCAAACTTGAAGCCCTTGAGGTTTCTTCAAGACCCAATCAAGTATAATGGTGAAGAACACAATTTTGGGTATTAATGCCTAAGTTTATCTTCGCTTTAATCAATCAAAATGTAAAGGGAAAGTTCATTCTATTAAATCAAACTTTCATTTCATACGGATGATTTGAAAAATTTAAATGCATTTTTTCCGAAAGGACATCTGTTTGGTAATGTTTGTTTCAGACATTCACTTTCAAATAGGCGACAACTTGCTAACCATATTTTAGATAACCTCGCTTAAGTGGAAGGCAGAAGTTTGAAGAATAGCCTTGTGCACACAACCGCTAATTAGAACGCAATTGAACATATGTTTCCGTGGTGTAGTGGTTATCACATCCGCCTAACACGCGGAAGGCCCCCGGTTCGATCCCGGGCGGAAACAAGTAAAATTTCCTTTTTAGTAGTAGTAGTATGACAATCCTCATTATCCACATCCGGCCATTTTCTTCTCTATCAGCATAATCTATGACCTTTTTTACTATAGAATTATGCACGATTCCTTCCAAAGTGCTGTGTGTGCACTCTCGAAAGAAAATTATCATGAACTTTCATCCAGAATATGGTATCGAAAGACCAGTCGTGTTTGTGTTTTGTTTCCAGCGCTTAGATTACTTCTTTAAGCTGCACGCCTTGGTCGAAGCCCTTGCAAAGAAGGCTATCTTAAATATGTTTTCTTAACATTCATTCACCAATCTATTCCGTTTTTCTTGTGTCGTGACCTTATGATTTACCGGCATTTCTAAGCCAGGAACCCAAGTTTAAGATCTGTTTGTGCAACCCGGCGCATGCCAACCCATTCCCCACGACTTACCCTTTTTTGTGGCGGCTGTACAAATTCAAGACACATTTCTTCACCCTGACGTGACGAGTGTACAGCAGGATGAAAGAGGCACTATGGAGAAATGTTACTGGCCTATATACTGCACCAAGAAGTGCAAGCTGAAGTACAACATGGTGGAGTCATGGCGAGCGGGAGGGGGGGGGGGGGGGTTTCTTTTCTATGCTTGCACCTGATGGAGAGAGGAAGAAAGAAAAACATGAAAAGAGAGAAACGCGCCAAGAAAGAGAGATAAAAAAACGTGACGTTACGACAATTACTTCGAATCTTGCGGAGAAATGATGCTGGCCAAAGCAGACATGAACCCCACCGGACGGGATGCAGTGTGGACAACTCGAAGGCAGTCCCTGCACGACGTCGGTGAAGGTGAAGGTGATTCACGTCTCGCCGAGAGATTGACGAAAGTGAAAATTATGTCTAAGTTTCTTTTCCCTTCTTTGTACCGCTGATCTGTCGTCCGGTGGGTCGTTTTGTCAGTCGGTGAAGGGCAACGTAAACAGCGTATACGCACACATTCGAAGGCAGTATTGCATGCACGGTGATCTACTTTCTTTGCGTACACATGAAAAGGCCAGATAGTTGAAGCCAGTTTAGCTATTTGTCAAACGAAATGCACATCTCTGATTTTTAGATTCTCATTCAACACGTATTATAATTTAAAATTGCTTGCCAATTTCAACACATTATTGACCATTTACCATTTAATCAAAGTTAGATTTTCAGCGTGGACTGATGTTTTTTAAAAAGATCAACTGCCTTCGCTGACGGTTCTGCTAAGACTTCTTTCATTCTAAACGATTCTTATGCTGCTGTCCCAAACTATGTTGGTGGTCCCTTTCTGTGCTCGTTATGTATTTATGCTGAGAGTGAGGATTCCACGGCCGCGCGCTCGCTGGCGTGCGGTAGATCGGCCGCCCTTTGTTGGCGCGCGGTTGATCGGTCGTTTCTCGCTGGCATCCGGTGGATCGTATTGCGGTAACATCATTGCTGTGACATCGCTGCGTCAGCGTCTTCATGCGGTAGATCGTAATGCTCGTTGCTGTGCCATCGCTGCTTTGCGATCGTTGCTGTGCCATTGAGGATGGTAACTTCAATATTAAATATAATATAATGTTCCACCATTTAAAAAACGGAACATACATATAATTTTTTAATATTTAAACTGAGCACGATCAAACGCTTCTATTTGTGGGTCCAATTTAATTCGGTTAGTGATTATTTTACTCAAATTTCAAAACAATCCTTTTTCCTGCAGCAATTTTTTTTTTATGACCATCCTCTCCTAATTGCTTGCAACATAGTCCCCCGTATTGCATGGCATTCAAAATTAGTTGCACACCAGCTTCTCATCGTGTACCAGATCTTTCTTCACTATATACTTTCTATATCTTTCTTTCCCTTGGGCATGTTTGAAACAACTAGTAAAACCTTTCGGAGCGCCTATCGTCTAGCTCATCTTAAATTCTCCTTTGTTTTTCCTGCATGGGAGCTACGGGCTAAAACCACAGACATAGTGACCTTCACACTCAATATTGTACGCAATTCGAATTTCATGCAACTTGTGCCCTTAGCCGGTGTTTCATATTGTAAGACCCGAGATGTACAATGCATTCACACATTTTGTTAAAGAATTCTATTTTCTAAAATAAAAAAGAAAATTTTAGAAATTTTCTAAAATAAATAAGTAAAAAGTCTTCTTCTTCTTTTCTGGCCAACTCACAGTTGAGCACGTCGTACTGACATGGCCTGGTCACCTATAATTCTCCAGGATACTCGGCCCATGGCTGCAGCTATCCATCCTCGGTCGCATCCGATGTCTCCGAGGTTCTGCTCCACTTGGTCCAGCCACCGAACTCGCTGGGTTTTCTATGCGTCTAAAGGAAAAAGTGTATGTTTCTTACTGTAAAAAGTTTTTTAACTGTACCACAAACATACAAACTACATCTTTGTTTGTAGAAAAAAGAAAACAAGTGTGATGCTAGTATGTATGTAGTTTGAGTGATACAAAATGGTTTAACTATATTCCAAAGTGATAAAGATTGAGAACACATTTAATGCTATACAACGGTTTTTCGCCTGCTTAGAGCTTGCCACCACAGATCATCAAAGCGGAAGTTCACACGGGCCTGTTTAGCGCCTCGATTTCTAATTTTATTTTAGAATTTAAAAAAAAATGGACAGATAGTGGAGGTAAGGCAGGAGCCTTATCTCTCCTTGATATTTTGAGGTATTTCTCCACGTCCGGTTGGAAGGTGCCACATCCAGTCGCGATGATCCATACAAATCTGACAATAGAATAGTGTTCAACGGTAATGCCTTCTGATTCCAACTCAGAAATCCCTCACTTCACTAAAACATTGTTGTTATTGTATAACATTATTTATTTGAAAGCCAGCATTTTCATATATTGTCTTTGTTTCATTTTTGGGATGTATCAAACTTCCTTCATTCCTTTTCCTTTATGTCTGTCTATTTGGCGCAGATGGTGGACGCCTGAGTTGAGGCGGTATCCAGGGCTGTCTTCAGTAGGACCCGTGCATTTGACATGCACTCTTGCAGGGCAGCTCTCAATTCCGCGGATAGATCACCAATAGCGCCCAAGCCCTCGATAACGACTGGAGAGCTCAGCTTGTCCTCGATTCTGGCTTGGACGGTATCCGGATGGGTAAAGATGTTCAAGTCACGAATGCTGCTGAGCAAGCTGGCCTGGGCGTACGCTTGGCGAGCAGCGATATCCTGGTTGGGGTACAAACCGGCGAACATTTCTTCGTCGATTTTGGCCACACAGTTACCGAAGGAGATGCCAGCCAGCGTCATGAGGGCATCGGTTCCGGAGTAAACGTAACCGGCACAGGCCGTATTCGGAGTTTCTGCGAGGCTGTCACGGACGTTGGCTTCATCGTCGATGGTCTGTTGAATGTACGGCTCCTGGCTGAGGATCAGCTCGGACTGTAGGGATACGAACAGCTCCGAACCGCCGGCAAGTAATTTTCTCTGCTGCTTGACTCCAACGGTTTTCAACGGTAGAAAAGCCTTCAGGACATCCCGCCGGTTACAATCAACCGTGGTCAGCCCGGAGATTGCACACAGCAGGATAACACTCAGCACGATCGAGGAAAGATTCATCGCTGCTAGAACTGGGATCTGATTTGTAACGAATCGTAAAGCGTATAGTGGCTATGGTTTCTCTCGACAACACCATTTATTGTTTATATAGCATGGTGGGCCATTATCTTTCGATCGTTACAAACGATTTGAGATCATTTTCGTGCTGATGATAAAAAATAGCATTCCAAATCCCGGATATTGCTGAAAGCCACAGCTGACATTTATTGAGGGGGCAGGTAATAAAATTTTACGTATCGGTTTTCCTATTGATAAAAAATAGCTGGATGAACCATTTGCTATATCAATCGTACTTTGATCCGGATGTAGAATGGCCATGTACCTATTTGGTATTTTCACAGAACCTAGATGAATTTGGGATTTACATGTACACTTATTGGTTGTCTGGCTGTTATATTCATTATTCAGCCAATAAGCTATTTATTATTATATTTTAACTGTAATAAAACATTTACCAAAAATATTTATGAGTTAACGATATTAAATTAATCTAATTTTTAATACGTCGTTAACGAAAAATGTAGCGTAACGTGCTGCGTGATTAATCCATCAGAAATTTAAAACATTTCTTGTTTTCTCGTTCCCGGATTCGGCAATTGACGCTTCGTTTCTGTTTTATGATCTCAATTGATAAGCTATTATCACTGATAGCTGTCCATGTTGATTAGACAAGTATAAAACGGATCATTTTGGAAGGTTGGGATCAGTTCCTTCTTAGCTACTCTTGGTAAGACGTGATTGTCTTTTGAATCGCTTCAACCTCGTAACATCTAGTCAAAGATGAAGCTTATCGTTGTCATTGCTCTGGTGTGTTTGGGAGCTACCCTCTCTGCAGCCGGGCGTCCCGCTTCGACGGAGGTCGTTCAAAAGCTGAAGGATATCGAGCCGGTCTATAAGAATCTGCAGGACACCATCGTGAACGCAGTGGCTGGGGCGAAGCTGAATACAGCGTCCAAGACCGACGCCTTCTACCAGGTCATTATTAGCAACAAGGAGGCTTCCCTGAAGCAGTCGATTCAGCTCGAGGACGATTTCAAGTACCAGCTGGACAACCAGGTTCCGTCAACTGATTCCGGTTGTCTGGGCTTCTTGCGAACGCTCATGGAAAATAACATGAATGTTGCCGGTGTGGGATACACGAACTGCGTGAACACCGTCGAAGGTGGACTGAAGCAGGAGCTGGACAAGGTGTACGAACTGCTGCAGGTGGACGAGTCGGAGCTGTTCGATATGAGCCTGCTGGATGTGTTCCGTGGAGAGAACATCATCGCTGATCCGGCCAAAATTATCAACAAGCTGAATCAAAAGGCTTCGGAGATCAATGGCATCTCACTGAGCTTCGTCGCCGACATCAATGCCGCCGTTGACGGGTTCGCGACTCGTTTGAGTGCCCTTGAGAATTCGTACAAAACATGCGTCCTTTCGAACGAGTCCATTCTGAAGCAGAGCTTTGAGTCGTCGAAGATGCAGCTGACGCAGATCTGCATGGGATCGATCGTTTAGTGGACCTTCAATACCTGGGCTGAGGTATGGCTGGATTGAAGAAAAGATGAATAAATATATTATTTGGCATATTGAGAGAAATCATATTGCAAGTAAATTAATGTAACGAAATGACAGTAAAGATTTTACATAACCAATTGGCCAACCGGTTGCTTCGATTGGTTGGCGGAATAGTTCAAGCCTATGATCTGCTCGTCATTCTGCAAGTGTGTGTCCGCTAACCGCTTCGATATTCCACGGACAGTTTCGATGGTTTATTATCATAGTAAAACTCTTGGAAAGGATTGAAATCAAGCTGCTTTGCTATGGTGGAGTAAGTGGCCAAAACCCAAACCTAAGGAAATGTACACGAAACACTTAGAACACAACATTTGGGTCAGAAACGAGCCAAAAAATGGCTAATTTAATATGGGGGAGTAAGCCTCCCCCAGAAAGCAGCAGAATACAGGATTTCTGAGAAAAAAAACTGAGGGTACAAAATCGGTACTATTTTATTTTAGATCATATTTTAAATGAATTCTAGATTCATAATCTGCATCATGCCCAATTCCAAGTGAATAAAGGCGAGGGAAGGGTACTTAGTTTAAAATTTTAATGGGCTGCCAACTATTTTCGTAGTAAAAATGTCATTAATATGAATTTAAAAAAATAAATGGATGTTTGATAAATTTACGTTACACACACACATCCAAAGTGCATTCCGATGTTGGCAAGGATATTTCCTATCGGATGTAAATTAATTAGCTTTAAGTGAAGCTTGGTATACTATTCCGGATGTAGGATAAGGATTTCACCGTTATTGAGAGCAATCGTAGGCTCTGATTGTCGGGTACAATATTTACAATATCCTATCAAATTTGAACCAATTGGCGATAATTTATGAGTTCAATAGAACCCTTTATTGCCTTAATCCATCATTGATAACGGTACCGTAGGAGACTGATTTAAAGTAGGCACGTGTTATTTATTTTGATTTCAAAATACCTGTCAATCGTCCTAAAGCCTTTGCATATACACGACTCTATTTTAACTGTCATTCACACGATATATCACGGCAATATCTTCCTTTTTTTGTGTGCTTCAAGTAACTAAGGTTAACCTTTCAAAGGTTAAAATAACCCGATGTTGGCCTTAATATAAAGATGTTGATCTTACTCTCGTTACAGAAATTTCAGTGATTTAAATCCCAATCGAAGCTTTATTCTTCAATTCTTCGGCATTGACCCATGTACTTTCTTACATCGATGGTGGCTTCCGTTTGTGTGTATCCTGTTCCTGTTACCGTGTTTACTTGACCCCTATTGCTGCAGTATCTGTAGCCTGCGCTTTCGCGGACCTTGGTGTGCTAGCAATAAAATGTAACGATACGGCCACTGATTATATTAGTCATCGTGCGGTCTTTTGGCTTAGGGCGAGTAACATTTTACAACATTTAATCTTAATCTTGAAGTGATTGTTATTGCGCCGCGTGATTAGTAACGATAAAGCCGTGGTATAAATTATCATCCGGATCTTGTGGGCTTTATAAAATCAAAGGAACTTGGTTAGATACCTGGCAAAACTGTCTAATCTTCTCAACCGTCTGGTCTGCGGGGCTGGTACCCAGAAGTGCTGTGCCTAATCAAACGATGAAATCTTCACAGTTTTTTATTGCACTTGGTTTGTGTTTTTTGGCTAACGTATGTTACGCACGGTTTGAGTTTTGTAACCTTTGAACTACATGTACAATCTTTTTCTTGTTCAGACGATCGAAGCCGGTCGTTTGGCATCGATGCAGGTCGTGCAGCGACTGAAAGACATCGAACCAAAGTATGCGGAAATCCAGCGACTCATAATCAACTTCGTGTACGCGGCCAAGTACAACCTCGTCCAGCGGAAGGACGAGTTCTACCAGCAACTGTTCGTCACCAAGGAGGGGTCGCTGGTAGGTTCTATTGCGCTAGAGAATGAGCTACTGTTCCAGCTGGATCATCAACTGGAGTCGGTCGACCGGGAATGCCTAGGGATGCTGCGAGCGATCGTCGATAACAATATGAATGTTGCTGGCGTTGGATACACAAATTGCGCCAACAGTGTGCAGGACGGGCTCGATCGGGAGCTGCAGAGGACCCACAAGCTGCTGGAGTTGGCGGAGCTGGATATCTTCTATCAAAGATTGCTAGATGCTTTCGAAGGGGAGAACATTTTCGCCGGACCGGAACGCATCCTAGCCAAACTAAATAGCAAATCGGATGAAATAGACGCGGTCGGCATCGACTACCTATCGGGATTCTTCGACATTGTCGAGACATTTTCCTCGGCGCTGTGGCGGCTACGTAATGCCTATAAAATGTGCTTGAAAACGAACGAGTCTATTCTTAAGCTGACATTCGAGGCGTCCCAGAGTCAACTAACAAATATTTGCGTTGGAACTCTCTTGAACAGTCACGTGTAATGCACTTAGAGTACGTTTCCCTGGGAATTTTGCGTGCCCGTAATTAGTTCACTCTTTTCTACACAATATGTGTTAAAAAATATGAAGTTGCATGAAACCAAAACGCGCACGAATCAGTATGAGAACGCCGTATTTTGTAGTTTTACCATTCTGTAGTTTTTTAAGTCAAAAGATCTACCTTCCGAACAGTTTACAAATCGTACAAGTGTTTAAAAAAGTTGAGAGTTTTTGTGCTTTTCCGGTACCGGTACCGGTCAAAATGGTTGCTTTCGGATGTATTAAAGATTTTCCTCGAAATTGAATGAACCGATCTTCTTTTTAATGTTCAAAATATTAAAACTAAACATTCCAAGAAATGCTCTCATTATGTTTTTGTTACTTTGTTAGCTGGTTTATAAGTATTCATAAAACAAAATATAAAACCATTGAAATTGAAAGCTGTGGTGCTTGAATTTAAACGCGAAGATCGGGATAGTTTATCCTATTGAAGAAACAATCTTCAAGCTTGCAAAAAACCAATATCCTGTAGTAAACATTGCACTGTCTTGGACCATTACTTTTATTTTCTGATGTCGCAACTGAATGACTAAGCATAAAAGAAAAATATTTGAAATTATACACTTTTTTACCTGCCCTTAATAACGGTCAGATCCTACAATTGTATACCATACTTCATTTGAATAGAAATATCCGGGCCAATATCAGGAGTATCAACGTTATGCAGAGTTTTTATTCATATCCTAAACATTCCTCATGATATGCTTACGAAAGTTCCAATTGTTAGTGGTACATCACAGCGGTTAGCAGACACACTGTTTAGTTTACTCATTGTTGTGAACTGCTAATAAAAAAGGAACTGTGTCCTCCATTGCTTCACGAGATTGTATCATAGTGCCATCACACTTGCAGAATGACGAGCAGATCTCGAAGCAACCGGTTGGCCAATTGGTTATGTAAAATTTTGACTGTCATTTCGTTACATTAATTTACTCGCAATATGATTTCTCTCAATATGCCAAATAATATATTTATTCATCTTTTCTTCAATCCAGCCATACCTCAGCCCAGGTATTCAAGGTCCACTAAACGATCGATCCCATGCAGATCTGCGTCAGCTGCATCTTCGACGACTCAAAGCTCTGCTTCAGAATGGACTCGTTCGAAAGGACGCATGTTTTGTACGAATTCTCCAGAGCGTTCAAACGAGTCGCGAACCCGTCAACGGCGGCATTGATGTCGGCGACGAAGCTCAGTGAGATGCCATTGATCTCCGAAGCCTTTTGATTCAGCTTGTTGATAATTTTGGCCGGATCAGCGATGATGTTCTCTCCACGGAACACATCCAGCAGGCTCATATCGAACAGCTCCGACTCGTCTACCTGCAGCAGTTCGTACACCTTGTCCAGCTCCTGCTTCAGTCCACCTTCGACGGTATTCACGCAGTTCGTGTATCCCACACCGGCAACATTCATGTTATTTTCCATGAGCGTTCGCAAGAAGCCCAGACAACCGGAATCAGTTGACGGAGCCTGGTTATCCAGCTGGTACTTGAAATCGTCCTCGAGCTGAATCGACTGCTTCAGAGAAGCCTCTTTGTTGCTAATAATGACCTGGTAGAAGGCGTCGGTCTTGGACGCTGTATTCAGCTTCGCCCCAGCCACTGCGTTCACGATGGTGTCCTGCAGATTCTTATAGACCGGCTCGATATCCTTCAGCTTTTGAACGACCTCCGTCGAAGCGGGACGCCCGGCTGCAGAGAGGGTAGCTCCCAAACACACCAGAGCAATGACAACGATAAGCTTCATCTTTGACTAGATGTCACGAGGTTGAAGCGATTCAAAAGACAATCACGTCTTACCAAGAGTAGCTAAGAAGGAACTGATCCCAACCTTCCAAAATGATCCGTTTTATACTTGTCTAATCAACATGGACAGCTATCAGTGATAATAGCTTATCAATTGAGATCATAAAACAGAAACGAAGCGTCAATTGCCGAATCCGGGAACGAGAAAACCAGAAATGTTTTAAATTTCTGTTGGATTAATCACGCAGCACGTTACGTTACATTTACGTTAACGACGTATTAAAAATTAGATTGACAATTAAATGCATTATGCTGCTTTTCTTGTTAACTCATAAATATTTTTGGTAAATGTTTTATTACAGTTAAAATAAAATAATAAATAGCTTATTGGCTGAATAATGAAAATAACAGCCAGACAACCAATAAGTGTACATGTAAATCCCAAATTCATGTAGGTTCTGTGAAAATACCAAATAGGTACATGGCCATTCTACATCCGGATCAAAGTACGATTGATATAGCAAATGGTTCAACCAGCTATTTTTTATCAATAGGAAAACCGATACGTAAAATTTTATTACCTGCCCCCTCAATAAATGTCAGCTGTGGCTTTCAGCAATATCCGGGATTTGGAATGCTATTTTTTATCATCAGCACGAAAATGATCTCAAATCGTTTGTAACGATCGAAAGATAATGGCCCACCATGCTATATAAACAATAAATGCTGTTGTCGAGAGAAACCATAGCCACTATACGCTTTACGATTCGTTACAAATCAGATCCCAGTTCTAGCAGCGATGAATCTTTCTTCGATCGTGCTGAGTGTTATCCTGCTGTGTGCAATCTCCGGGCTGACCACGGTTGATTGTAACCGCCGCGATGTCCTGAAGGCTTTTCTACCGTTGAAAACCGTAGGAGTCAAGCAGCAGAGAAAATTACTGGCCGGCGGTTCGGAGCTGTTCGTATCCCTACAGTCCGAGCTGATCCTTAGCCAGGAGCCGTACATTCAGCAGACCATCGACGATGAAGCCAACGTCCGTGACAGCCTCGCAGAAACTCCGAATACGGCCTGTGCCGGTTACGTTTACTCCGGAACCGATGCCCTCATGACGCTGGCTGGCATCTCCTTCGGTAACTGTGTGGCCAAAATCGACGAAGAAATGTTTGCCGGTTTGTACCCCAACCAGGATATCGCTGCTCGCCAAGCGTACGCCCAGGCCAGCTTGCTCAGCAGCATTCGTGACCTGAACATCTTTACCCATCCGGATACCGTCCAAGCCAGAATCGAGGACAAGCTGAGTGCTCCAGTCGTTATCGAGGGCTTGGGCGCTATTGGTGATCTATCCGCGGAATTGAATGCTGCCCTGCAAGAGTGCATGTCAAATGCACGGGTCCTACTGAAGACAGCCCTGGATACCGCCTCAACTCAGGCGACCACCATCTGCGCCAAATAGACAGACATAAAGGAAAAGGAATGAAGGAAGTTTGATACATCCCAAAAATGAAACAAAGACAATATATGAAAATGCTGGCTTTCAAATAAATAATGTTATACAATGCTATACACAGATAAACGCATTTGTTATTTCAGATTTTTATCGCTTTTTCCGAGCCGACGCTCGGTCGGACAATGCAATCCTATGTCTAGCAACGTACATACCTGAATCACTAGACTAGAAACCATTTGCTATGCTCCGGATGACCTGATTAATGCATACACCAACGATGTCTCAGTGGAGCACTATCTTGAAGTGGACTCAGAAGGTTTTGCTGTTGAACATTGCCTTTTGCCAGTTTTTTATAGTTGTCGAGACTGGATGCGGCGCCTGCCAACTGGACTTGGCCATATACTTCAAAAGATAGAATAGAATCAAGGCAGGCACACTCCATTCTCTATCCATTCTTTTCATCCTCATGCCCTTAAGTGTACCGTTCACGTGTGAAACCCTGTGGCAGCGTCTGCAACTCATTGTTCCATGGTCGAACTTCCGCTTTGAGGACGTGCGGTTCGGTCCAAATCTGTGCGGGCTTGAAGCATACAACTGCTGTATAGTATTTTTTTCATAAACTATTTCACTCAAAACTCAAGCAACGATACGGTGATTCATATAGATGCTTCCTTTGTGTGCTATTCAACCAATCACACACTTTAAACACCATGTTTGACCTAGTTCTACACAAAATGATTTCTTTCTGTACGATTTTTATACAGATTTTAACAAGCCTGTTTGCTACACAAGCAAAAAAATCATATTTTTTAACAGTAAAAGTTATGGAGCTCCTTTTCTCTTATACATCAACCTAGATTATAGTTTGAGATGGAGCGATGACGTCTGATGACGATGATGATTTTGGCAACATCCAGCAATTGAATCAGTATGCTACAGTCAACACTTTCATTTTTAGAAAAATGCAAAGCAAAATTCTCGAAGATTTATGCGTTGTTTTCTCATTCGTCATTGTATTTGATCTTGTACGAAAAATTGGTCAAGCTGAAAAATACATACATACGAAATTTATTTTATTGAACAATCGATCCCATGCAGATCTGCGTCAGCTGCATCTTCGACGACTCAAAGCTCTGCTTCAGAATGGACTCGTTCGAAAGGACGCATGTTTTGTACGAATTCTCCAGAGCGTTCAAACGAGTCGCGAACCCGTCAACGGCGGCATTGATGTCGGCGACGAAGCTCAGTGAGATGCCATTGATCTCCGAAGCCTTTTGATTCAGCTTGTTGATAATTTTGGCCGGATCAGCGATGATGTTCTCTCCACGGAACACATCCAGCAGGCTCATATCGAACAGCTCCGACTCGTCCACCTGCAGCAGTTCGTACACCTTGTCCAGCTCCTGCTTCAGTCCACCTTCGACGGTATTCACGCAGTTCGTGTATCCCACACCGGCAACATTCATGTTATTTTCCATGAGCGTTCGCAAGAAGCCCAGACAACCGGAATCAGTTGACGGAGCCTGGTTATCCAGCTGGTACTTGAAATCGTCCTCGAGCTGAATTGATTGCTGCAGGGAAGCCTCCTTGTTGCTTATAATGACCTGGTAGAAGGCGTCGGTCTTGGACGCTGTATTCAGCTTCGCCCCAGCCACTGCGTTCACGATGGTGTCCTGCAGATTCTTATAGACCGGCTCGATATCCTTCAGCTTTTGAACGACCTCCGTCGAAGCGGGACGCCCGGCTGCAGAGAGGGTAGCTCCCAAACACACCAGAGCAATGACAACGATAAGCTTCATCTTTTCCTACTTTAGCTACCAGATTGGCTCTAGTAGGTCTTTAGATCCTGAAGGTCACTACTTCAATGTGAACTGGAGTGTACTGATCCCAAAGCATAAGAAGCATCTGTTTTATACTTTACTAGCGTTAAGAGCAGATTATCTTCTCAATATTTCTTATCACTTGATACCATCCTCCACCTAGTCAACGATTACTGTTTCCATGAACTGAAAAAAGGAAAACAACTCACAGGAAAACATTTTACAACTTGTTTTCTCGTTGCTTAATATCGATGACACAGCAGCAGCCAAAAGTTATAACAGTAATGGACGTATGCAGGAGGTATCTTATCTTTCTTTTGTTCCAATAATCTAAATTTAAAGCAATTAAAACCTAACATGGATGATACCAGTAAATTTGCAATAAAACCTCGGAATGTATCATCCCACAGGGAGAAATATTTTGGCCCTAAAATTCATTTGTAATCAATATGCATCCGGTTGTTCATAAAAACTTATCAGATACTCGTAAGCTATCAATGGAACATCAAATTTACTATCACGCTTCCTGGTACTAACCTCCTTTTATCAAGGAACTCAACTCTTATCTTCTGAGAGAGCAATCGAATATAAAGAACTTACTCTAGCAAGAGGAGATCGCATTAACTGTTTTGGCTTGAACCGATACTAAACGGATCCCAGTTCTAGTAACCATGCATCTTTCTTCGATCGTGCTGTGTGTTATCCTGCTGTGTGCCATCTCCGGACTGAACATGGTTGATTGTAACCGCCGGGATGTACTGAAGGCTTTTCTACCATTGAAAACCGTTGGAGTCAAGCAGCAGAGAAAATTACTGGCCGGCAGTTCGGAGTTGTTCGTATCCCTACAGTCCGAGCTGATCCTTAGCCAGGAGCCGTACATTCAGCAGACCATCGACGATGAAGCCAACGTCCGTGACAGCCTCGCAGAAATTCCGAATACGGCCTGTGCCGGTTACGTTTACTCCGGAACCGATGCCCTCATGACGCTGGCTGGCATCTCCTTCGGTAACTGTGTGGCCAAAATCGATGAAGAAATGTTCGCCGGTTTGTACCCCAACCAGGATATCGCTGCTCGCCAAGCGTACGCCCAGGCCAGCTTGCTCAGCAGCACTCGTGACCTGAACATCTTTACCCATCCGGATACCGTCCAATCCAGAATCGAAGACAAGCTGAGCTCTCCGGTCGTTATCGCGGGCTTGGGCTCTATTGGTGATCTATCCGCGGAATTGAGAGCTGCCCTGCAAGAGTGCTTGTCAAATGCACGGGTCCTACTGAAGACAGCCCTGGATACCGCCTCAACTCAGGCGACCACCATCTGCGCAAAATAAAGCAATATGGATCGGCCACACTAGCTTTTATGAGTCACGTTGAACCCTTGTAAAAATCGCTTTTATCCGAATCATTCATTGTCCTACAATTGATATTCATTGATAATATTGATTTAAGAGTCAAGCTCCATGTAGTTATACATTCAATAATAAGCTTTTTTTAATTACCCAACGTTAAACCCATGTAAACCCCCCTCCCACCTCCATGAACATGATTTCATTTACAACTCGAAGACATGTAACGAATGTATTACTACATGTGAAAACGCTTTCATCGCATTTCGGCCACAGGGTTGACTTCGAGTTAGCAACCGCGCAGCCCATCGATGGTGCGGCCTTTGGATGGCCCGATCGGTGTCGAGTTCCTCGCGGTCATTTCTCTGTGGCTTGTTAGAGTAGGACGGTTGGGCACGGGAGGGAGTGAGCCTTATAGATTTAGATTTAATTTTGGAGGTATGCCCCAACGCATCGACGGCCCTTCTAGCGCACCGACAAATCAGTTCGTATAGTGTCTGCAAATAATCCACAAAAACAGAGCTCCCTCGGAATACCGACACGATACACATGCCATTCATGCATGCTGACATTTTTATTACATCTGTGCAGTACTGAAAAATATAAATTCGTACTGGACTCTTCATGTTTTCAAAGTATCTACATGGCTGTATATTTTCGAATGCTAAAACGTTGTAAGTGAATGCTTGAAATGTATCAACCAGTCGATGGAACACAAAAAAGTTTAGTTTATTTCTTAGAAAAATTCAACTTCTTTATTATGTAACACCCGTCAATAATTCAGGAAATCTATATTCAAGACGCGCTAACGGCTAGGTAGAGTCAAACTCTCTGTGAAGGAACTTGACGCAAAAGTTCTCAGTGAAAACGAAAAGTAAGAAATGTAAAAGAAATATGAGTGATTTGAAGGAACAACAACGACATTCTGTCGTTTTTTTTTTGTCTCCATCACTCCCACTGTTCTTCCGGTTCCTGCTGGACCGGTTGAGCGTCCACTCGCGACCCAAACGAATCGCGGATATCTTGGCCACCGAACTGCGACGATCCATTGAACGACCCACCGCCGTAACTGCCACCACCGAGGAAATCGGGCACTGTCTGCCCGGCCTGGGTGAGAATCTTCACCAGGTCACTGGCCATGGCCGAATCGGCGCTGGGATCAAAGAAGCTGGTCGCGCGACCCTTGTTGCCCACGCGCCCCGTTCGCCCGATGCGATGCACGTAGTCATCAATACTCTTCGGTAGATCATAGTTAATGACGTGCGCGACGTTCTTGATGTCCAGCCCACGGGCCGCGACAGACGTCGCGATCAGCACATCCATCCGGCCGTTCTTGAAGTCATTCAAGGCCATCTCCCGCTCGCGCTGGAGTCGATCGCCGTGAATCGAGGTGGTCGGGTACTGGGTCTCGGACATGAGCGACGCGAGGTAGTCCGCATTTCGCTTCGTCTCCACAAACACGAGCGTGCCCTTCGGGTTACCCTCGTTGAGGATTTCCTCCAGCTTCTTGCGCTTCTTGAACTTCTCGACCTCATAAATGACCTGATCGACGTCACTGCACGCCCCGCCAACGATGCCGACAAACACGCAGATGTAGTTATTGAGGAACCGTCCCGCCAGCTCCTGGATCTCGGACGGGAACGTAGCCGAGAACATGAGCGTCTGGCGCTCCTCCTTGGCCGCCATCGTTTCATGCTCCATTACCTTCTCGATCGACGGAAGGAAGCCCATGTCCAGCATGCGATCCGCCTCGTCCAGCACGACAAACTTCACGTTCTCAAACGTTACAGCACCGCGACCCATAAAGTCGATCAGACGACCGGGCGTCGCCACCAGAATCTGGCAACCCGTATTCATGGACTGCATCTGGGAGTATACCGCCGTCCCGCCGTAGCTCACACACACCTTCAGTTTCGTCCCGTACGCGAATTTGCGCGCCTCGTCGTGGATCTGGATTGCAAGTTCGCGCGTCGGTGCTACAATGACTATGTACGGTTTGCGCGAAAAAAAGTCCATCCCGTCGATCGACAGCAGATGGTGGATCATGGGCAGCATGAAGGCGGCCGTCTTGCCCGAGCCGGTCTGTGCGCACGCCATCAGATCGCGTCCCGCCATCACGATCGGCATGGCGTATCGTTGGATGGGCGTCGGCTTAGTGTATCCCGATTTGCGCACATTTACCATCACCTCCTCGCACAGTCCAGCGCTCTCGAAGTTCGCCACGGGCGCCGGTGGGTTCTCTCCGGACACACGAACTTCGATGTCGTCGAAGTTGTCAAAGTTGATCCCCGAGCTGATGCCCGAGCCGAAGATCTCCGATTCGACGTTTGTCGGAGGGGGCGGGATGTACAGTTCCCGCGGTTTATCCGTTTTCACCTCGTCCATGCTAGGATCGTTGCCGGCGTAGTGATCCCCTCCTCCTCCGTAGCCTCCGTTGCGATCACCACCGCCGCCACCCCGACCACGACCTCCTCGACCGCCTCGACCCCGACCCCGACCGCGACCACCTCGTCCGCCGTATCCGTTGCTGATTCCATCATCGAAACCGTTATCTACAAGATCATGAAAATAAAATGACATTTTTTGTTTACTCCAGCAAGATAAAGAAATTCGTTTTACATTATGCTTAGTTACTAACCATTGCTTTCATATGCGCCGTTTGTTCCATTCTCGGCGTAGTCACTGCCATTGGCCACATACTGGTTGTCATCGACGGCGCTTTCTGTTGCATCGGTGTAATTTGGTTTGTCGAAGCTCAGCCCCTCCTGATCAGCGTTCTGGGGGCGAAAAATTCGACGCAACAACAAGCAGCAGCAAACCGCACCGAAAAAAACATGTAACAACAATTCGAAAATGGAAAATGGTAGGAAAACAATTTAAAAAACCGCGCTAACAAATACTTACACTTACTTCCCATTCACCGTCCATCTTATCTTTTTTTTTTTAAGGTATGTTGTCTCTCTGAATTTCACTGATTCCAGATGCGTCGTCTTAAGCAACCAAATTCCGTGTGCTGTTGACCGGCACGACGAAGAAATGCTCCAAAGGCTCTTTCTCCTGGGATCGCTCTACTTCCTCCTACTTCTTTTCGTGACTGCAAAACCAGCGCGCTAGCCAGTTGCACTCGAGCAGACACAGCAGTATATATCTCACACCAACGAGATGGGCTTTCGGCCAAATGACGCTCTGGTGGCGGCAAACGGGACAATGGCAGTGCGTGTCGTTCCGAACACGCCGCAGTGTTGGTTGGTTGGTTGGAAATCGTGAACAAAAGGGGGACGAAAGAGAAGGAGAAAGAAAACCACACACATGTGAGGCAAGAAAGGGGGAAAATACATATTATAATAAAAATTAACTATCGACCAAAAGAAAGCAGCAACCACCACACACAGCTTTTTTTCCAACGGCAATCGGACACATTTATCTTAATCCATCGACATCATACCATAAGTGCAGTGGTATTGTCGTACGGCTTTTAGGCGCACAGTGTCCCGTACAAAGTCAACGTTTGGAAAAAACAAAGAAGGCTCTGTGAGGTTTGGTAGTAGTGAGCTTACATGGCTCCCGGGTGGCCAATTGTTCGTCGATCGTCGACGACACACGGGGAATTAAGTTCCACTTATTTCTCAAAATTTATTGAAACGCACACACTACGATTCCGATTCCACATTATTGTGCCGTGACAGCTTGTTCACGATGCATTCGCTATCGATCAGAATGCGAAATTTCGTGTGCAATGGTCAAGATTACCTACCGGAAGTATTCAAAACCAGATCAACAAAGTACTCGCCGAATAAGAACGTCTCCAACCGACATCCAACCGGCAACACTCTACCCACAGAGCACACACCACTCCAACGAGCCAGTGTCAGATAACGACTAGATCAGCGAAAACCAGCCAAGATGTTTTTGACTTCCACCATTGGATCGCATTTAGCCAGAGCGAAGCGGTTGCTAGAGAAAGATGGAGCATCGCTAACTGTGTGTTTTCACTACTTTGTCACGGAGCCATTGCTCACATTAAACCTTTCGACTACCCAACCATCACACACAATGGTGTTCCGAGTCAATTGTTTACGAACAGCACGTGGAAAGACGAGCAGCTCGCCATCGACCCACGGTATTTGCACACACACCCGTGCGTATTTGTGTTGAACCCGTGCTCTCCGGGCAGCATTTGACAGATCGCGCCGAAAAGCCGTGTTCAACTATTATACCAATACTATTACCACGTTTGCTGCTAGCTAGCTCCTAGCGATTCCCACGAATTCAAATTGCAAACGAAATCTGCGAATCGATTTTCTTCGAAATTCGCAAAATGTGATTCGAGAATCTGCTTATTTGTTCCAAATCCAAATGTTCACTTCTGAGAATTGCTCTGCTCCAAATGCGTAGATTAACTTCCCCAAAATGGCTTGGGGGCCAAAATTCAATTTTGGCGTAGTCTCAGCTTTGCACATCCGAAGAGGCAGCGACGAAACTGTTTTCTTGATCTTATTTACTTATTAAAATTTCTACTCTAAACCTTATTCCTTAATATTTAGTATTGCCGGGTAGTGCAAAATAATGAAATTGAAACCTTTGAATTGAAAGAAATTTGAAGACAAAAAAAACTGTAAAAGGGAGATACGAACGTATGGGGGGATTGGCTTGCGTTTTATCTTCCTCCGAACACGAAAGATCAAGTTAGAAACAGTTTTGTCTTTGGTGCCCGGCGCGCCATTTTGTTATCCCTATTACAAACTAGACAAAAGAACTTTCCCAGAGTCGGGGGCTGCAACGTGCTTTTTCGATTTCTGTTCATCAAACGCCCTCTGTACTTCGCTTAGGCAAAAATTATACTTGATAAGGTACGTACCAAATTAGATGGATGATCTAGCAGTTGGGTGTTGTTAGAAGCGCAAAATAAATTTTGAGTTTTTCGCGTAACACGACTGGATAACTGAAAGTGGGTCCTAGAGGCAACTTTTCGCACATCCACACCGCACCGAGGTTCTTTCTAGAATGACCAGCAGCGCGGCTTTTCTGGTAGCACGATACTGCTTGTTCCACTTTCACATATTGAGGAACGCGTAATTTCACGTACCGATTTTGCCGATTTTGTACCATAATTGTTCTTTTTTTCTGCGTTTTCTGAGTGGTACACATGGTACAATACACTTGTAGTAGCTATTACATCGGTAGAAATTGTATATTGAATATCAATTATGTCTAGGCTGGACAAAATCTGAAATTGTGCCGCTGTAACTTCGCACGGAGCATTATTGTGACAATACAGAATGTGTCTAAATTTCCATAGGTGTGAAGCAGCGAAAGCCAATTTTAAGGAATCCTTGAAAGATAACATTGCTTGTTGAAGCAATACTTTAAAATTGGGGAAATAAATCCAAATGTTCATGAAAAAAAATTCATATTTTTATGCTGCATGGGATCAATACAGCGAGCCGTCGCCGCAGGTGGACAGTCATTGCAAGCGAAAACCCAACTCTAGTTTCATCATATTGTGGACCGCAGTTCCATGGTTCCCAAACAATATGTTTCTGTTCGATATTAATATGTCTAATGTGGTGTTTCGGTTTACAGCTAAAATTAGGGAATAATCCCATTTCGGTTGACCGGTTTTCAATATTATTCTTTATGAGACAAACTGTAAGAAATATCGTGTGGAGGTAGTTCTAAATGGAATCGGTTCTTAACGGCTCCGCGGTGATCGATAAAAACGATAAATAAAAATTCAGTACTTTGAGCAGCCATCGGAGTAGGAACTAGACGTAGTTTGGCGAACTGTCATGCATGAAAAAAAAAGAATAAAATTTGGTTCAAAGTAGACGACGTGTGGCGAGTATTTTATTGTAAAGTTTTCGCAGGCAATAGTTCTAATGCCGCATAGTAGAATTTTCTCTCGGAAAGTACACGCTAAACCGCGTTGGTGAGCCATTTAGGTTGCAAAAGAGTGTAAGGCACCTGAAAAAGTTTATAACACCAGTGCTAAGAGTGTTCCTACTCGAAACAAGACAGAGCAGCCGTGGATAACAAAGGGAAAATGGACTGTAAGTCTGCCATCTTTGAAAGCATAATACTTTTGGTTTGGTTTTGCGATCTCGTGCTTCCAGCCGTGGAAAGAACGTGCGGAAGTTCAGTTGGTCGAGTTCGGAAACCATGATTTATGTTTTTACTTCTCCGTTTTTAGCCTTTCTTTATAGTTTATTATAGTTTTTGTTTTTGTGAATGCGTGCCCTGGTAACGCGTTTTAGATTACCCGTAAAATCTCTATCAATCATATTAAAATAGGAAGAGTTTCAGCTATTTGAAGATACAATTCATTTGGTGATATTTCGAAGGCGCGTCTATTTAACGTGCCACCATATAATTCACACCGTGCTGTGTATATTCGACCGAAAAATAATCTCCTTTGAAATGTGATTGTTTATAGTCTCACCGAGCCCAGACAGTGATACTTCTGGCTACTATAGAAATCGCAGCCGACGTGATGAGCGCGACCGGGGAAATCGAGGAAGATCGAAGTAAGGGCTTGATGGTAAAAGGCATCGCAGTAACATGCGCACGTTGCCTCCCCACTCCTACCCCGCACACACACACACGCGAAGATACCGTCTGACTGCATGGCTGCCGGTGCTGCTCCTCGTGGCCAATCGTAGCTTCTTCGTCTGTCGTGGTCGTGTTACGAGCGATGATGCTGGCATCAGACGCAGGAACACGAACGGTAGCGCGCTCCGTGCCGCCAGAACTAATGGGGTTTCCTTTGCTTTTTAGGGAACGCTACCGGAACAACAGCCGCTACAGCCGCAGCCGTTCCCGATCGTACAGCAAGGAGCGCTACAGCCATCCGCGACAGCGCAGCGACGAAAGAGAACCGTATCGGGATGTGAACGATCACGATCAAGGATATGACGATGGTGGCTGGGAAAGGTTCGTACTAGGAGAATGATCGGTGTCCACGTCCGATCGAGCACTTTATCGTGACTGATCGTGGCTAATCGTTTGCGAATTGTTTGTAGGGACCGGTACCGTGGACGGAGCCGCGAACGCGACCGCGATCGAAGGTCCCGTGACCGCGATAGATATCGCGATCGAAGGTAACCTGCAACGAACTAGAAAAGCATTAAAACGGTATACTAACATCGCTTACGGATTTTTAAAGGGATCGAGATAAGGGACGCCGTGGAGGATATTCGCCGAGCTCAATGGATGAGGGTGATAACTTTGATAGCGAGAATGAATACTTCTATCAGCAGAAGCCGCATAACAACATCATCATCCGTGGTTTGGCACCACAAGTGACGGAAGCAGACGTAAGTTAAAAAACGGAATGGAAATGAAGCACGGAACCACAGTAACCGATTCTCATTTGCACTTTGCCTACTCTGTCGTTCACAGATAAACAGTGATCTCATCCAATGCGGCCTGCAGGCGCTGCACGTTCGACTGATACGCAAGAAAAAGACAGGTAAACACGATAATCCAAGTTGGCGTGTACTGTGTTTAGTTTTAAGCGTGTAGGGTAAGTTCGTTAGCGTTGCAGTATGGCCAATTTTGGTTGACCACTGCGGATGTCGGCGATCATTTTCCTGTTCGCCTGTTCGAGCAACCGGAGTAGCCCCAACTTGACTAGCGTGGTGTGGAAAGCCTTGTTCTATTGGTTCAAACGAACTGGATGCAATAACCTTACAGATATTTTGGGATATGAAAACGAGCATTATGATCCAACTGCTGCGGCTCAGAGCTGGCTTTTATGATTGATATCGTGTTTGTGTTTGCTCTTTCTCTATTCCCGACCGTCTTTTACTTCTAGGTGAATCGAGGGGGTTCGCATTTGTCGAGTTTCGCACAGAAGAGGAAGCAACTCGGTGGATATGTTACAAGCAGGTACCCTAAACAGCAAACAATACAAACAAACAAAAATCCATGAAAAAATATTGTTGCTGCAAGTAAATTCTAGCAAACTGAAACGAAACCAAAACAAAAGTGTGTCGCCGTAGGAAGGGAGGAGGGAAGCGCTCTGCTCAGTCCCGGTATCTAGCCGAGAAACGGTCTAATCCATCGATACTTTTCTCCAGTTGGCATTGGTTAAGAAATATTTTATCTAAAATCCGTTTTCATCGCTCACATGAAACCAACCTGAGGCATTGCAAAACCTGCAGATTTCTAATAAGGGTCTCAAAGCGTAGTGTTTTGTGTTGCTATGCATTTAAAAATTTAACCGAGCTCGTCGTACTGACTGTAACGCTAAAATATCTGTTGCCTTTGCCGAAATGGAAACACAAGATTGCCAGGATGCTAGAGCTAGCCCTGTTATCAAACAAACCTGCGCATCTATCTTCGACCGAAGGGAAACCCTAGCGAAAGGACGACGGAGAACAACGTACAACCGACGGCAATACTTCCCGCACTACAATGCGGCCTCCCCGGCAGAGCGCGAGTGGAATAGGGTTTCTCTTTAGGGGTTGCTAGAACATCGTGCAGTACTAATTCGGTTTTTGTATTCTCTTCCCGTTTCTGTCTCTTGTCTGTCTCTCGCAGGGCGTGCTAGTATTCAACGGGCAGCATGCCGTCATGCAGTACACATTTTCCTTACCCTCGAAGTCGCAGACGGACTGGTACTGCGCTAAGGTAGGTTTGGGGCGGCTTCCATGCTTATTCATAGAGAAGACTTCAAATAACAGCATTTACTACCAGGCGGAAAGTCAAACAACAGAAAACAACCTGTCTTTTAACATTTTCACACTATCAACTGCAGCTTCAAAGTGAATTCTGAACCTTTTGAAAGGTTTTGATTTATTTATTCGATTTCGTCGTCGGTAGTACAATATTGTGTTTTGAACAAATTAATATGATTGTGGGTTCAGTAAATTTTTCATTTACTTATTGAAACAAACGCAGATGTTGATTTATGAATATATTTGTGTTGTTGTTGTGATTTATGAATATATAGAAGCGGGTTAAAGAATGATCCCAAGTTCCTTGAAAAAGTGAGGTTTTTCCATGCAAATGCATAATCTCTTTATGCCTCCAATGTGAAATATCTCGTACAGTAGCCAATAGAGCCGGTCAAGCGGATTCGTAATCCCGCTGTGAAGAGGATGGCTTTGGTGCCAACTGCACCTATACGTTGCCGATGCATTAAATAATGGCACAGAGGCTTTGAACGTTGATCGCTGGCAGACCTGCGGTGATAAAGAATACCTACTTTAATCTACGGCATCCTACATTTCTTGCTATCAGAAGAGGTAAAGTTTTTTAGGGACAAGAAGGAAATATTAAAAAGGAATCGCCATCTAAAAAAAATTTAATCATCAGAAGCGGTCAACTTTTTCAATCAGGCCAAAAACTCAATTATTGTCTTTACCAAATGGTCTAGGCTTTTTTTAACAGATCCCCACTACACCGCACTAACAATGTTTGAAAAAGGTTTCAGTGGAACTGCTGAACACACCGAAGCCCGTGCCTTTCTCTGATGAGGAGCCAAAGGTGTTGATCTGTATATGGTTGTCTAGGTGGCCGCACACATTCCATAAAAACGTTTTGAATCTCAAAAATTATCATGGTTGATCCACGTTTCCTCCTGCATTGATAAATCAATTTACAGAGAGGGACTGTTGGACACTGGGAGGTTAGAATGATTTTAGCACTTTTGACTAGGAGGCATTCTATACAGATCTGCAGAGGTATGAAGTCCTGAAGAATATTCATAATTTTACATCTCGACACACCAGCCATTACTTCTAGAACACACATTTCATTAAATGATGCACCATATCTTTTGGGCACAGTAATTTATGCATACCGGGCGGGAGCTAATATTTAACAACCATCGACCATCAGTAGCAACAGTTGATTCTCACCTCTCCTTAACTTTTAGTGCTATGCGTTCAACTTCAAGCGGAGGGAAAATTGCTTCAAGTGTCACGCCTCACGCGAAGACAGCGAGATCGGTGGCGACGGCAGCGACGAAATGAGCAACATTCTCACCAAGAAGATCATGCTGCGCAATCTGGACGTGCTGACGAACGAGGAGAGCGTACTGTGCGTGATGCAGAAGGTGCTGTCCACCGAACTCGTGGCCAAGCTGGCGAAGGTGGTCATCTGCCGCGATCCGCTGACGTCGATCTCGCGCGGCATGTGCTATCTGCACTTCGACAATCTCGTGGACTCGATGAACACGCACAACGCCCTGAAGGCTCTGGAGCCGCCCCTGCGCATCGACAACCGCGAGGTGATCATCTCGTACTGCATGGACACGGAGAACCGGAACCTGGTGAAGCCGCATCAGGCGGGCGATCAGCAGGGCAACCGCGACGGGAATCGGTACGGTGGACACGGTCAGCAGCACCAGGGCGGGCCACAGGGGGCTCACGGCCATAATGGTGGTAGGCAGGGCGGTGGCAACTTCCACGGACCCGGAGGAGCGGGTGGCAACCATCATGGCGGTGGAGGTTATCCACGCGGAGGCGACGGTGCAAGCAACTTTGATCGTGGAAACTACGGACACGGTGGCGGTGGCGGCGGTCACAATTCGCATGGAATGAATAAGAACCCCGGCGGTGGAAATTCGGGAGGTCGCAATAACTACCAGGATTGCGGTGGCGCCCCGCCGTCCGCTCCGACCATCGGGCCCATGCCTATGGGAGCCACGGACGCGAGCTCAACCAACGGTGGCAGCGGGGGTGGTGGTGTAGGTGGTGGTTTGCCAGATAATTACACACTCGCGGACGTGCCCCGTTTGGCCGAGTACAGTGCGTCGATGTACGCGTCGAATGCGGCCGAGCACGAACACTATCTGCAGTACTACACCGACTACTACACGAATGAACTTGCCCGATCGCAGAGACCCGGTGGGAGGGCTGGCCCGGTGGCCGCCACCGCCTCGAGCGGCATGGGCGAAACGGCCAACAGTGGGGCCGCTGTGGCGCAGTCCGCCATCGCTCGCAAGCAGGCCGGTCCTGGTGGAAAGGGCGAGAGGGGCGACGCGTACGGGCCACACGGTGCAAACAGTTCCGTTGGGAGCAGCGCGTCGGTTCAAGCTGGACCTCAACTGCCAGTTCCGAACGGGCTGGATGGGCGAAAATATCGTAAGTATCTTGGAGAGGGTTGGTTAATGCAATATTCACGTACTTTCCGTATAGTTCCCGAATGATATTTGCAGATCTTTCATCTTTCCTGGTGAAATGATTAGTTTTGCTTGTAACTTTTCTTTAAAAGCAGCATGGTATCGAATTTCTTGGATATACTGTGCAGTTTTAAGATAAGCTATCTTTTGCCTAATTTAATTAAAACTAATTTTGAGCATGCAAGAAATGGAGATGTTAAAAAAAAGAAGGGTGCGCTATTAAGAACTTCGGGTACATACAGTATAAATTTTAATTTATGTAACTTTATTTGTATCCTATCGGTAAGTCTTCGGCTTAAAGGAAATTTCTTCTTCCTGCTTCTGTCCTTTCAGCAACACCCGATGCGTCTCTCTACCAGTACGATGAAACGTCCGGATTTTACTACGATCCCACCACCGGCCTATACTACGATGCCAGCTCGCAGTATTACTACAACAGTGAAACCAGCTCGTACCTGTACTGGGACCCGGATGGTCAAACCTACGTGGCCGCACCCAGCTCTGCAGGAAAAGAAGCGCCCGCGTCGTCATCAATACCGGCGGCGACCGTTTCGCAAGAAAGTTCCGCGCAGCAGCAGCAGCAGCATTCTTCGGTCGCTGCAGGCGCCGGTGACGCGACTGAGAGGACAGAAAAACAGGCCAAAACGAAAGACCAGCAGCCACCGCAGGATAAGGTGAAGGTGGCGAAGAAAATCGTCAAGGATATGGAGAAGTGGGCGAAGCAGCTGAATCAAAAGAAGGACTACAGCGTGATACAGCCGCCGGCGCGCGTTGAGGAGGCCACACTGTTCTCCTCGCTTGGGCCCACCTCCAAGCCCCTGGTGGACCCGCTTGGTGTAGGCGCTGGTGTCGGCGGTGGTAGTGGTGGTGGTGGTGGTGGTGGTGCGGGTCCCGGAGGCCTGATGGGAAGTGGGGGTTATGCGGACGTCGGATTTTCACTGCTGGAGAAAAAGGAGCGCGTTCCCATTACGGTGACGGCATCGACGGGAACCGGAGTAACATCGTCGGCGTCGTCCTACCTGGGTGGTGCGTCGGGAAAAGCTGCAAGCCTGTCCGCCGGTGGGTACGGTGCCGGGTCCGATTCGGACAACGATGGGTACGATGAGCGCGATCTGGTGGACTTCGAACGGCTCACCTGTCTGCTGTGCAAGCGTGCATTCCAATCGCAGGAGATTCTCGTGAAGCATCTGAAGATGTCTTCCCTGCACAAGGAGAACTTGCAGAAGCTGAACATGGGTTCGCGCGGTGGCGGTGGCGGAGGCGGCGGAGGAGGCAGCAGTGACGGTGGCTCCGGCGGTCCACTCAGCAGCCTGCAGCAATACCGGGACCGGGCCAAAGAGCGGCGTGCGAAGTATGGCGAAGGCGAGGCACCACCGGTGAACCGGAACAAGGAGCGCTTCCAGCGGGAGATTGAGAAGCAATCGCAAGCGACCTTCTCCCAGGGCACTTCGGCCGCGGTGCCGATCGGGCAGAACAACATCGGCAACAAGCTGCTGCAGAAGATGGGCTGGTCGGAGGGGCAAGGCCTCGGGCGTACAAATCAAGGGCGCGTGAATATCATCGAGGTGAGTAGCGCGGCGAGATAATATTGCCTAGCCTTTAACCGTTCCTAACTGATTGGCAATTTTCCATCCATCATACAGGCGGAGGCGCGTGTGGCAAACGTCGGTCTCGGTATCAAGGCGAACGCGGCGGCCCAGTACGGGCGCACGACGGACGACTACAAGACGTACATTAAGAAAATGATGAAAACGCGCTACGAGCAGGTCGACGTGAATAACTAACGCGCATTCGCACTCACTCCATCTCCTCCACCTCGATGAGAATTGTTCTCATCGTTTAAGAACGCTCGGTTTAAAAAGCTCTCCTACCCTTCCGTTTTTCCCGTTTACAAGTAGTTTTAGGCTGTAGTCCTTTAGGTTACTTTAATGTACAAACATATTTAGTTAATTAAGCTTGGCGATGGTGTAAACGTGTACGCCCTTCGAATAAGCTCAAAAGTGTGTCGATGAACGGAGGGACACGAGGAATGCAGCCAGCGGGGAAAACAGCGCAAAATGCACTCGTTTGTAATTTGCTGAGTATTATATCCGTTGAAATGGCTAAATAAAAACGGAATTTTAAAACAATTGGTTGCTCGGGTTTTTATTTATTGATAAAGCATTGCGCGCAATAAGGTTATCTAAAATTTGCACGGTCGATACATGGATATGCAGTAGATGCGGCCATGCTATCCGAAATACATTTTTGTTGTATCCTTCCTAAGATGAATATCATAGGAAGGAGTGTCTTCTTGAATTTTCCGTAGAATGAACAGGTACGTTTGCAAAACAATTCCCGGGATTCAAATTCGATCGATATCGTTCTTCTGATGATAAAGTTGGTGCCTGCAGTAATCGCACGGATCTTTTGCTACCGTATTTTCCAAATATTTACCAAACCGGGCGAACAAATGTCGTCGGTGATTTCTTTTCATTGATTTTCTGTAAAAAGCCTAGTTGGCGTAGATACCCAAATTGGAAAAGCCTCATCCTGGAACATTAATCTTTACTTCTACATTTTTGTTCGTTGGACTGGCACGTGCATTTTCAAATCCCTGCAGGAAATGAATCTCTACGAACATTAAACATTTTCACAGTAAAAGAAAGAAAGATTGCAGTTCAAATGAATCAACAATGGCAAAACAAAAAAAACAATAATTTAGCTTTTTTAAATGAAGATTTTGCTATCGCTTTTTAATATTAAACACAAGTTGTTAGAGACTACGGAGGATTCGAAAGAACATCAAATAGTTTTATTTGTTTTTTGTTTCATACTATTTTTACTAGTTCATCGGGCTAGTATGTCTGAAAAGGGACTGCTTAGATTGGATAATTGAGTAGCACGTCCTGGCGGGCTAGTTCGAGCAGCATTGGGTCGTCGAAGAACTTGTTGATCGAAACGTCCTCGGACAAACCCTTACGGCGGCGTGTTTTAATCATGAATTCGCGCGCCAGGTGCGTCGCCGGTTGAGGCTCGAGCGGTCGAATGACGATGCTTTTGTCGAGCGGATCGCCCGGCACGATTTGCCAGTGGTGAAACACGGACAGGCAGAACGCCTGGCCCTGCGTGTGCGTCCGCAGGTCCGTCTCGAAACCGAACGAATCGATCGCCGGAATGAACGCTTTGATGAGGTAGAGCGGCGAGCCGGGCACGGGCGCGTCCTGCGTGACGTGGCCCCGGCGACGCGCCAATACGGTATACACGGAGGAGACGCAGTCAGCCGGCGCCTGCACCTCCACGAACAGGTACGGCTCCATTAGCCGAGGTGTGGCCATCAGGAACGCGGAGTAGGCGACGCGACGCGCCGTCGGAATGATTTGGCCACCACCGCGGTGCAGCGACTCTGGCGCGATAACCGCATCCAGGATCTTAAATTTCACGTTCCGTATTGGTTCCTCGCACAGTGGGCCCTCGCGCGTGCCCCACTGAAAGCCCTGCACGATCGAGTCCTTCACCGCGCCGAGCAGCGTCTTGTCCACCTCGAAAGGCAGCGTGTCGTCGACCAGGATGTTCGGGCCGGTACTGTCCGGTCCGAACGCCCAGATGGAACGGGCCGCCAGCAGGTCCCACTGGTAGTTGACCTGGAAGAACTCGCCCAGCTTCTTCTTGTTCCACCCAATCGAGACCGTCTCGTTCTCGATGTCCTCCGCCAGGCCCTTCTCGAGCGGCTCTGCGATCATGGTGATCTTGTTCTTCTTGTTCGGCGTCTCGGCGAAGCATTTCAGCGAGCTCGTCTCGACCACGCTCTCGCAGAAGGCTACCACCGGATCGGCAACCTTGATGTCTATCTCCGAGTACATCTTGCGCAGATCGTGCATGACGCAGTCCAGGTACAGCTCGCCCGTCCCCAGAATCACGTGCTCGCCCGACTCTTCCACGCGCGTCGACAGCAGTGGATACGACTTGTTCACCTTGCGCAGCCCGTCCAGCATCTTCGGCAGCTCGGACGGATTGACCGGCTCGACCGCGATCTTGATCACGCTCTGCGTGTTGAACTTCAGCGGCCGGAAGATGAACACGTCCTCGCTCATCTGCACGTCGGTGATGGTCGCCGTCTTGACGATGCACTGGTCGATGCCCTCGATCAGCACCCAGTTGCCGGCCGGTACGCGGTTCAGTTCGATCTTGTAGCGCGCCTCGTAGATCCACAGCCGCCCAACCTGCAGCACACGGCTGTCCTCCTCGTCCAGCAGCGAGTAGTTCTCGCCGAGCACGCGCACCTCCTGGCCGGCGTGCAGGGTGCCGCTCATGACGCGCGCTTGCACCTGGAAGAAAGTGCAGTCCTCCGTCGGGTACATCTTTGAGCTGTGCACCATCAGCTGCGCGTTCGCGTCACAGCTCAGCATGTCCTGATAGATGCCGCTCTCGCGCACGCCCGTGTAGATGTGGTCGATCTTTGTCTGGGCGTTTTCCAGCGGCGACCGGATGTGGTCCACGCACATCTGAACGAATCCGCAAAAATCGCCCACGAACCGGTTACAGATGGTGCGCAGCAGCGGCCTGATGTTGCATTTCATTTCCTCGGCAGTCACCGGAATTTGCAACTCGGCGAGCGTATCTGCCAGGGTCGTGTCCACGTCACCGACGACTTGCGCGAACAGTTTGTACAGCGGTTCCAGGATGAACTCGACGAAGCTGCGCTGGGCGGACGTGTGCGCCGGCTTGCGTGTAAATTTGCGTCTTCATATTTGTAGAAACAGGAAAAAGGAAAAGATTATCAGATTTATCAGATGAAATTAAAAGAAAATCTTCCTATTTGTCTATGGGTTGTACGATGCTCCGGCAATTAGGCAAGCCGCGAAAACACTAGTTTCTTCTTAATTTCTTAGTAGGCTGTGCATTGAATAGCCGCATGAGGGGAACATATTGTTCACATTAAAACTGAATTAAGAGTTTTAAAGCAAAGTAAAAGTCCTAGCGTTGAAGTTGATGTGATAACAAATTTTTGAAAAATAAAGTCAAACATATCCCAGTGTAAAATTCACTTTCCTGTTGGTTCAACATATGAATGAAACTTACAGGGGCGATGTGGCAAAGGTCGATTAAAATTCAAGAAGAATCCCTTCATCAAAAATCGCATTCTTCGTGAAAAACGGATAAAATGTGGGTAAAATATGAAGATTACAAATTGCTTACGTCTTGCTGTGAAAGTACATGTCGCCCCACAGTCGCCTAGCGAACTCGTCCACGTTAACCTCCGGGTACGTATTGGCGTACAGGCGGGCGAAAGATTTGAGCGTGAAGCAAACACCATACAGGGAGCTGGCAAAGCAAACATTGCCCAGCACCGGCGAGACGGGCTTGACCGTGGAGTCGCCGTGCAACGTTAACAATCCGTTAATCTCTTCCACGATGTGTTGCAGCTTGAAGTACGCATCCTGCGGCGGAAGTTTCAGCTCCAGGATCAGCCGGTCGATCTTGTTGATGCACACGGTAAACGACAGCTTCTCCTGGATCGCGTGCTTTAGCAGCCGCTCCGTGTTGAGGGTGACCCCTTCAGCAACGTCCACGAAGAGCACCACGCCGTCGCAGAGCCGCATCGAGGCAGTCACTTCGTCGGAAAAGTTGACGTGCCCCGGCGTATCGAACGTGTTGATCAGGAAGCTTTTCCCTTTCACATCCTGCAGCACGAGCGTCATTGGCGTCGCCTTGATACTGACGCCACGCTCCTGCTCCGTGAACAGCGTGTCAGTGTAGCGCAGGTTGCGCTCCTCCATGTTTCGCATCTGCGGATGCGTTTGCCGCACCAAGCAGTCGACGAACGTTGTTTTCCCGTGGTGCAAATGGCCTATAAGCGCTACATTGCGAATCAGCGTCGGAGTGTCCATCAGGTCAGAGAGAAACTCCATCTTATACGTTGTCTGCGGTAGCTCCTGTGTTTTCAGTTGAAACTTCATCTTCTTCACCGGCTCAATCAGGGGTTTGTCCAGCGGCTGTGCATCCTCCTCTTGGACGATCGTCTCCACCTCCTCGCCGTACACCTCAAGCGAGGTCGGATAGTACCGTTTGTCCTCATGGAGAACTACCGCCTTGGACGTTCGTTTCTCCTCTTCCTCTGGCTCCGGTTCGTCCTCCATTGGTTCCTCGTCTTCATCTTCCTGCTGGTCCGGTTGGCCGTAAATGCTCTGGTCATCGTCGTCGTCGCTTTCCAGGTCTGGACCAATGTAGTTTCCAAACTCATCGTACGAAGCCGTGTCCATGCTTGCCGAAATTACTTTTAATCGTGTTTTTCTCCTTGTTTAACTACCTTTGACTTTGGATACACGGCAAAAAGGAAGCGTGCTAAAATTTCCCGGCTAACAAACGAGAAACAAACACTGCACTGAAGTAGTGGTGTAAGTTTCGTAAAAACCTATCCGGATATGGGTTCTTCTGCAATGGGAACGGACTTGAGGAACAGGGTTTTGCACGGATCTGCACAAGGTGTATAAATAGATATAAGCCCAACGGACATAAATCGAGGACGGCTAAGTCTTCGATAGCTCATGGATACTCTCACCGTATTTCCACTTTTTCGGGGACTGCTGATTGACAGGACGTTTGACAGCGCTGTACATCTGTATTTCGAAAGAAAAAGTGATATGGTATAATGTAGAGAGTACTTATCAAATATGATAAATTGGATGTATCAAAATCATTTTTGAAACTGACTTCATAATAAATTAAACATTCAAACATACATTTTGATGGGGGTGTTGATTGGAAAGAATTTATTCAGACGTTGGATAATAAAAAAAAAAGAATTATTTTCTTTATAACAACAGACATCAACACGTTGTGCATCAAAATGACAAAAAACTGCAATCGGCAAAAATGGCTTCATTTATCGTTTTCATATATCGATATCTGAGTGATCGCACGTGGGATCGACGTGTTGCTGGGCGTGGCATCGGCGGCTAGCGCTATCTGGCGGCGAATGGCGCAACTCCAACTTCCAGGTTCATAATGTAAAGCTATATTTTTTCTTCACGTCTGTCAAATATGACATATGAAAAGAAAAAGCCGGCACTGATCTATAATGTTTCTGCATTCTTCATTCAGCGACTTCAATGCAGTCCACAAATATGGTCGCATTAGATTGTTGTGATCTACAGGAAAAAATGGTGTCCAGCAGCTGTAGTTCCAAACGAAGTATACATTATGTATACTTCCGCTGCGATAATATCACATCGCGTAGGACCCTCATCAAGTAAGTCTATAGATAAATGAAAAAAAATCATAATTCTGTTACAATGAATGTGAACATCTTTTACCCTCCGCAGGTAATAGCTAAATAAGGGGTTTGAAGGAAAGTGTGACTGGCTCGCCGAGAGGAACATGGAATGAAGCCAATAAATCCATCTTTAATAGCTCGATACGGTGATGCTTGAGTTAAAATGAAATGGAGCTAATATAAAACTTTATAACAAAGATAATAAACGCATTTCATTTAACTTAAATCGACAAGTTTGTGAAATAACTTTTGGAAAGAACATAGTACGGGTTTGGCGATTGGTTCGAAGCACGATCTGGCAAATCGTAGGTAGAAAAATCGAAAACGCTTCTCTTGAAGCCGGCAGTGCTGATACAGGTAGGTTGATTTCAGAAACCGTAGAAAATTTCCGAGTTTTTATAGAAGAAATCACGAAATGACCTGTTTTCGATCAAAAGGGCGAGCGTAGAGTAGACGATTTGCATAAAATTTGATCATGATCTTTGTTGTTTTTGTCTGCTGAAGATCAACCCGAGGTCAGTTTCGCACCCACGGATTCATTCGGGCTATTTTCAACACAGTCTCTCACTACCAACGCTGTTTCGATGTTGATTTGCGACCAAACATAAGTAGAGTTTTGGAGTACATAACCTTCACGGAGAAATGAGGATCGACAGCTAGCTCAATTCTTTAGTATGGCTATGCTTCTTGTAGGTAGAATTTCCTACCGACATTAACAATATTATTGTATGCAGTGGTCTGCAATATTAAATTTGCTTACAGGATAACTTTAACGATACAATAGTTTTTAGGAATGCTTGTCTCATCGGAGTTGACTATCATTCTGCATTTGCTGCCTTTTGACTTGGATCTTTGATTTTTACATAAACATTGCCTTTTCCCAAGACTGAATTGCCTTTACGAAAAATGGCAGAATAGAAGTTTTCTTCTTGTGTGGTACAAGCCCTGATTCCCTGATATTTCGCGTAATAACTTTCAGACCCCGATCTTGAAAGAAAAGAGAAACGAGTATTCAGTGTGATCGGGTACTTTATTGTTTGATAACGATTAATAATCAGCCAAAGGCTCGCAACCACCAACTGAGCGCAATGGTAAGCTAGCCTTCATGTGTGATGATAATCGATAAGTTAATGACTCAGCAACGTACACTTGCTACATAATTATATCGTAAGGATACCGAGTGACTTTAACACATAACATTCAGTAAGGAAACGACGATGGGCTTATGCGCTGCTCAGGGCGTCAACACCCGGCAGCACTTTGCCTTCGAGCAGTTCCAGCGACGCACCGCCACCGGTGGAAACGTGCGATACCTGCGACTCGGTGCCCCACTTGGCGCAGCAGGAAGCCGTATCACCGCCACCGATAATCGACACGGTGCCCGCCTTCGTGGCCGCCACAACGCCATCCATCAGCGACTTGGTGCCGTTGGCAAAGTTCGGGAACTCGAACACACCGGGCGGTCCGTTCCACACGATGATCTTCGAGCGTGCGATCGGTGCCGCGAACGCTTCGCGCGACTTCGGCCCGATGTCGAGTCCGAGGTGGCCGGCCGGGATACCGGCGGCGACGGTGGCTTCACCGGTCGCGGCATCCTCCGCGAACTTGTCACCCGTCACGAAGTCGACCGGCAGGTGCAGCTGCACGTTGTTCTTCTTCGCCTTGTCCACGAGATTCTGCACGATCTTGGCGCCCTCGGCATCGAACAGGGAGGCACCGATCTCCATGTTGTTCAGCACCTTGAGGAAGGTGAACGCCATACCACCGCCGATGATCATCTCGTTCACCTTATCCAGCAGGTTTTCGATCAGCTGGATCTTGTCGGCTACCTTCGCGCCGCCCAGAATGGCCAGGAAGGGCCGGGGCGGGTTGTCGAGGGCTTGCGAGAAGTAGCGCAGTTCTTTGTTCAGCAGCAATCCGGCCGCTCGCTGGCTGTAGCCCTCGCCCATCATCGAGCTGTGGGCACGGTGCGCCGTACCGAACGCATCGTTGACGTACACGTCGCCGAGCTTTGCCAGGCTCTCGCGGAATGTTTTGACCTTATCCTTGTCGGCTTTGACCTGCAGCGAGATGTAAGGGAGGGAAAGGTGAAAGTGATTATTATGCAATATCCTCTTACAGGCCGTCTGTTATTTCTGGCACACAAGAACGAGATTTCTGGCGACGAAGGGAGATGGACGGATAGTTTAAAAACCGTCCCAAATGTGCCATAACAGAGCGTAAACAAAGTGGTCTAATTATAACCGGGATACTATCGCTATTCGCTCCACACAAACACACACACACACACCTTGTTGCCACTGGCATCGACACCTTTGCCTTCCTCCTCAACGTAGAAGCGGACGTTTTCCAGCAGGATCACGGAACCAGCGGCCGGATCCTTGCAGGCAGCTTCCACCTCCACACCGACGCAATCGTTCAGGAACGTTACGTCACGGCCGAGCAGCTTCTTCAGCTCGTCCGCGACCGGGGCCAGCGTGTACTTTACGTTTTTGTTACCATCCGGGCGGCCGAGATGCGAGGCCAGCACAACCGATTTCGCTCCCTTCTCGAGCGCAAACTTGATGCTGTCCAGGGCGGCCACGATGCGCTGGTTGCTGGTGATTTTGCCCTCCTTGATCGGAACGTTAAAATCAACGCTGCAACCCCGAGGGGACAAATGAAAGGGAAACGCGATTACAAAAGCGATGCTGATAAAGCTGGCACGGACGCCACCAGGGTGAGTTGATAACGTTTGGAACACCTACCGCATAAACACGCGCTTGCCCTTCAGATCAACATTTTCAATGCTTAGCTTATTGAGAGCCATCTTCACGGTGCACACTAATCCTCTCGACGTTCGTCTCACCGGATAGGAAATTAAACTGAGGATTTTCGATTTACAAGCAGATCCGCCGATTCGATTTTCCTGAATCCTTGATTGAATGTCACATCAAGGGCATCAATGTCACCGGCTTTGCGCTTGCTGCCAGGGTTATTAGCGATGTGTAAATATAGTTGGAAGAACCAAGCGGAAGACATACATGCATGGCATTTGAATGTACCGTTTGTAGCGTTAATCGTCGAATCATAAATATATAACTCTAAAACTAGTAAATCAGAAGTGAAGAAAGAGGTATGACTAAACAAAAATGTGTCCAACCATTTTAAAAAATATGAACGATAAAATTAAGATGTACATAATATTTTCAGCTGCGCCAATTAGTTTTATGAAAATAAATTATCCTTTCTTTCAATCAATCATGTTTACAACACGTATATCGGCATAACGCAGACATTTAAAGACCAATAAGGTTGCATTGCATAATAATAATGATACAATATATATATTTCACTATTTTAATATACCGTTGGATTCATGAATTGATATAACATACAATACTACGCACCTCACTTTCCCAAGAATTGGGGCCGGCCTTCTTCTACAAAACTGTTAGTTCGGTATACGAAACCCGTCTGGCCGTATAGGACCGACCTCGTAAACCGTTCATAGATAATATTGATTCAATCAACTTGCATCCGTTGCGTTGTATTTGTTAAACATAGTTTTCGTTTTTCATTTGCTTTAATAATAACACATAGTATAAAAGAATACACTATAGAGTAACAGAAATAGAAGGAAAGAAAAAAAAAACATTGTACCGAGCAAAAATTGTTTGTTTAAAAACCAACCAGTGAGGAAAATATACTTGAACATGTTCCTACCTTTTCGATGGACGAGGAATAAACGAGAAACAAAAAGTAAAATAAACTAAACAAACGACCGATACCACCATGCCAATTAACACTTGCCATTCTACCATCTGCCACCAAAGGACCGTCTGTAGCGGGTTGCCCGATTGCGATTCTGTGAGTAGCTACTGTGCAGCTCCCCTGTTGCACACTGAGGCCGTGCAGTGGCGGAAAATGGCTCACGGACGTGATTCAATTCCTCCCCTTGCTCCTGCTCGGCGGCGTCTTCGTCCTCTTCCACAATCGTATCGTCCGCGTCCGCAGTCACATCGTCACCACCGTCGTCCTCCTCGTCCTCGTCGTACCGGGAGGCCAGCCGGCTCCCGACAAACCCGTGACAGCGAGTTGTACTTACAAACTTTGCCCGCTGCGACCCACAGCATGGTTTGGCTCCCGAATTGTCATTTTGTTGGGGTTCTTGCTGCTGCTGCTGCTGCTGGTGTGGTGCTAAACTACCAGCTCCCGCACTGGTACACGTTCCGAGTGGTTTCGTAGTAGCATTTCCGTTAATGTCGTTACACCGCGAGCCACAGTTGTTCGGCGGGCGGTTGGTAGAGTTACCGGTAGGGGCCGCAGGAGAGCCGGTACGGTTGTAAGTAGAATAAGTGTTAGAAGTAGAAGTACCGGCCGGAGCGTTTCGGCCGCCACCGCCGTTGTTTAATCTATGGCGCACGCCAGAGAAAAAGCTACTCGCTGTGTTGCTGGTGTTGGCGAGCTAGCTAAGCATTTGCCTAATCTCTTTGTGCATGTGACAGAGGAAGTCGACGTAGCTAACCGATCCGTCAGTGGTGCCACCATCCTCCACCAGGAAGTGCCGGAGCACGCTCTCCAATTTATCGCGTTGCTTGACGAGCGTCAACTGGAAAAGAAGCGGCAGAACGGACACGCATTGAAATATAAATATTATCCAACGTTTGAAGTACTCATTTTTGGGTAAAGTAATATAATATATATTTCATATAAAAATGACTTGGTCCTGTCTTTCTGGCGGTCTGTATGTCCCGAATAAACGCAGAAACTATTGCAACAATAGGCATATATTATGGCAGATAAAAAACAGCACAACGGCCACATTTTAATAAAAGAACGAACCACTTAAAACCCAATTAAATCCGTAGATGAGTTTGTGAAATCCGATAAAGGAATGAGAGAGAAAGAGAGATAGAGAGAGAGAGAGAGTCGCGATCCACACTTACCCTCATACAGCGATGCTTTTCCTGCTGTATTCTATCGACGATGGCGCGTATGCGCTTCGATAGAGGATTATCGAATACTGGCAAACCCGTACGATCGGTGTCGATCTGCTGCGTGCACTGGGCACCGAACACCGATTGCGTGAACTCCGATGACAGCGACAGCCCGAGCCACATGAACATATGAACACCGTTCTCTGTAAACGCAAAGCAAATGTGAGTTCGTTTGTCCTGGGAAAACAATGTTTGTTTCGAACTTACCCAAAATGTATGCACCATCCTCGCGCATTTTGTCACCCGTGCACCGAACGGACGCCGGCACCGCGTCCGACTCGACGTTGGCGTCGTGCAGCGGAATCAACCGCGGGTAGAAGTACTGCACCGAAGCCGGCAAATCCATGCTCATCACGTAGTAAATGACGTACGAGCGGTCATCGATCGAGATGTCCGACCCGCCCGAGAACGCATCGTTCTTCAGCAGACAGTTGACGTACAGCGGGAGCAGCTTCATGCCTTCGGGCAGAATCAGCTGGCCGGTGGAGGTCGGCGAGGCGCAGTGCTTCCGGTAGCACGCCAAAAGCTGCACCGCACGATGCACGATCGCTTCCTTCACCGCCTTCGGGTTGTTGTCCATCAGCTTGGTGAGGCCCTGCTTGGCGAAATACAGTATGGTGGTGTCGAGGTCGCAGCATCGGAACAGATCCAGCAGCGTGGCGCACGTCTTCAGGCTGAGGTTGTGCACGCGCAGCCGGCGCTGGCCGGAACACGAAGTGTACAGCAGGGCCACCTGTATCAGCACGTGCTCGTCCGTCAGCTTGTCGTCGTGCTTGATCTCCACCGCCACCGCTTTGTCGCAGTCTAGAGAAAAGCGAATCGTAAAATTAGCAACAACAACAACAAAAATCGTTCGACCGGCCTGAGCAACTTACCGATGCTGGCGATTTCCATATCCTTCGTGTTGGACATGAAAAAGTGACCGTAGAAGTCGGTCGGACGCACACCGGTCGAGGTGCGCACACGCATCACCGCATCAAACGCGATCGGACGCGAAATGTTTTTAATCAGATCGTTCACCAACCGCTGGCCATCAATATCCGCCTGTGACGAGAGGGAAGAATAAAAAGGCAATTACATTACAGCTCGTTTAAACTGGTTTACATGGTCAAACGCAACCGTGAACTACGGTCAACTACCGCAGCCATTAAATGTGATCTAGATTGATCAACGAAGAAAGAGACCTATCCCAGTCTCTCAGGGACGAACTGAGATACGAGAAAAATTACTACGAAAGGGAAACGAGAGTTAGTGTCGTTAAGGAACTGGTAGGACACAGAAATGGAATAAAGAAAAGACAATCTTTGGTCTTCCAAGGTTCCTGAATGATATCCGTCAATGGTAAAAAATGGTAGGACAGACGCTACGACAAAACTCTCGTGCAACCTTTCTGCGATAATTTAAATCGAATTGTAACTTTTCGCTGTTACGTTTACAAACGCGTTTCCTATAAAATTGTTTAAATTTTTCAGAGATTTAACCAACGTTTCGTCTTACCTGGAAGTAGGTGTACTTGTAAACTTCGCCACCGGTCAACCTGGCAACCTGCCCGATGGTGGCCAGATCGATGTACGCATTGTTAAACGCAAACAGATCGACCGACACGCCAGCGCCGACGCACTCCTGCGCCAACATGTTGTAGACCGTCGATTGCGGCGTCAGCACCGTCTTCTCCTTGTCCGTGCCGAGCAGTTTGCGGTCCTCGCGTGCCTTCAGCTTGCCCGGTGCGTCCGCGTTCGGTAGCGACGAGTGGAACACGTACAGTTTGCCGACGCAGTCGGACGCCTTCAGCGCCTCGAGACCCGCCTGCAGCGCCGGCAGAAGGATCGTTTCCGTTTCGCGCGTATCGCCGAACATCTTCGGAATCTGGTCCATTAGCGCGTCGATCACCGTGGCCGACTCGATCGGGTCGACCAGGAAGCCGTCGAGCAGGGGCATGAACATCTCCTGCAGGTCGCCGACCACCATCATCTGCGGCTGCGCGAGCGAACTCTTCAGGTTGTAGAAGTGCACCGAGCTGTTGTACGTGATGATGCCGACCTTCATGGCCGTGCGCGCCTGGTCCTGGTCCACCGGCAGGTGCCGGATGATGTTCTTCATTTGCGCGCACAGCAGGTGCACCAGCCCCGACTTGACGTTGTTGTACGACACGTCGATGAGGAACACCATCGCGGGCGCCTTCGGAGGCGCATTGTTGCGGCAGTACTCCTTCGTCGCGACGAACTCGTACGTGCCGAGTACCAGCTCCGGCCGCTCGTACTTGTCCATGCGCTGCCCGGTGTGGTCCAGGTGCTGGAAGTACCCGGCCGGGACGTCGGTCGTCGCCTTGCAGAACTGACACTGGAACCGGCGGCCGCCATCCACGAACTGCATCGTAGGGCAGATGTACGCCTTGCAGCGGACGCACCGGATCGGGCCCATCTCGCCAAAGTCCACGATCGGTGGCGCCATCTCGCCCTCCGCAAGCCGCGCGAACGGCGAAATGATCAGCGCGAACGGAACCGCGCTCTGCTTCATCATGTCCGTCGTCTGGGGAATGTTGTACATGGCCGAACGCACGAACCGGGGGCTCGCATTTCCCTGGTCCTGCGTGACGAACTTGGTCGACACGAGCGGCGGCATCTGGCCGGGCTGGTTGGTGGAGAAGATGCCCCCGCAGTTCTCCTGATTTTCCGCCATCACCTGGATCGGGTTGGGCATGCTATCCGGGTCGAGACGCTTCTGCTGCGGAGCCGGTGGAGGTGCCGGATAGTGACCCCCTACCATGCCCGGCGCTTGGTACGGCGGTTGCTGTGGATGATGCTGCTGCTGGCCGACCATCGGTGGCATTTGATTATATCCAGCACCGGGAGGCATTTGCTAAGTTGGCAAGCAAACAGTTTGGAATGAGAAAAAGGCCATTTCCAACAATTCAAACCCTTCCCTTCTTTTGATACTTACATTGTATCCCCTCGGAGGCATATGTCCACCCATCGGTGGCATTTGTCCCTGGTGCGGTGGATACCCTTGCTGAGGTTGCTGCAGCTGCTGCTGCTGGGGCTGTTGCTGCATCTGTTGGCCAGCCATGGGTGGATATTGCTGTTGCTGTTGCTGCGGCTGCTGTTGTTGTTGTTGTTGTTGTGGGGGCATGGATGGAGGTCCTCCAGGACCCAGAGGAGGAGCAGCTCCATAGGTGGGCCCAGGCGGACCTTGTGTTTGCGGGGGATAACCCGCGGGCTGCCCGCCCATTGGAGGACCGGCCGGATAGGCAGCCTGTGGCGGCTGTTGCTGCGTAGCCTGTTGCTGATAGGCTTGTTGCTGCGGTGGAAACGGTTGTCCTGGACGCGGAGGACCCCCGGACGGGGCGTTGGTGGCCATCGCAGGAACTGGGGCCCCATACTGTGGCACAGGTTGTCCCGGGGCACCCATTTGATGGCCATTCGTTTGACCATAGCCACCGGTAGACACCGGGGGCATTGGTGGTCTTACTGCTGCTGGCGCCGGCGGTCCATTGGTCATCGCGGGAGGACCTGCTGGCTGCTGCTGCTGCTGTTGGGGTGGGGGAGGATATCCACCGGAAACCGGACCGCCTGCCGATGGTGGACGTACCATGGGTTGTTGAGGGGGAAAGTTGGACGGAGGACCGCCGCCCATCGGACCGCCGTTCATGTTAGGAGGCACACCAGCTTTCGGTGGCCCCGCTAGCGACATAGTTTGCATCTGATTAGCCAGCTGCTGTTGCTATGGAGATCAAAAGAGATCAAAAAAGTAGATAGATTAATTCACTTAAAACCAAGACACAGTTTTCCTGTGTTCTACTTACACCCGGTTGCGTGCCATTCATGCTCGGCATCGCTCCAGGAGGAGGCCCTCCTCCAGGTTGCGGTTGAACTACCTGGGGTTGGGGTTGAGGCCAACTTTGTGGCGGATACTGCCCATAGGCCATTTGGGGATTCATTGTGAACGATTATATTGCCTACTTCGATTTCACTGCAGAATCAAACACGTACTGAAGAAAGACAATGGGGAGGAAACTGTATTTAAAGATCCGAAAACCACATCAAAGATCACTGGACGCAACAATTGGACAGCATCATCTCTGCCGCGACAGCACTTTTGGCACCCCGTTCGAAGGGATGAGTTGGACAGTGCGTACGCCAACTACACTGCACCACTTCCCCCTTACGGAGCGATGGCGATCGGTACAAATGGGACTGACCTTTTCGTTTGCTTACGATATGTTGCAGCTAACGGATTTCACACACGTGGGGAAAAGGATTAGAAACCACTAAGCATTATTTACTTCCACACGCACTTCGAATGCAACCCGATCGGCGTGGGACGTTCGCTAACCCTGTCGATAAGCACAGAAATTTGTCGTCTACTGATTTCCACGTCAGACGTGCACGAAGAAAACAGAAAAATCGGCACACACTCAGTGCAAACGTACCGTGCAACGTATGGGGAGGGGTTGTATGCGGAGCGTGTGTTATTTTGATTGTGTCATAGTTGACAGTCGCTGATGCCACGTAATTTAACGAAGAAATCCCATCGAACCGCAGGGCTGTGCTTCATGTATGGAACGTTTGAATGCATTAAATTTATGGTACATTTCCAATGAACACATAAATTGGAAAATAAAATATTCCTTCACTTGAACACAATTGAAATACTAACAAATATCGATTCAAACTACGCAACATGGCCAGGCGGTAACTATAAAATTAAACTAAAGATACATTACATTCCTTCAGTTTTAGAAGTTTATACCAACCAAATTGACTTCTTTAGCTTTGTTTTGGTTTTGGCGATGGTGTGATTCTTTTAAAATTAAGTAATATATTGAATAAATTTGCTTAGTTTTGCGATAGGTAGTGTAAGTTAGTAAATAATTTACAAGATCGAAACGGTGCCCTCAATCATCATGTTTACACGTTGTAAAGGTCTGAGGCCAGTCACAAATTTTGGATTTGTCTAACTGAATCATCTTTCCTCTAGGAACGGATGGTGAACCATTCTAGGTTCATGACGAAACTCTCAACACTAGGATTATAGTCCAACTAGCGAATTTCAACAGCAGTCGCAGAAGATCTGATGTTTCAGAAGAAAGAACCACAGGAAATACCGTATATCCACCCTGGTAACTATTGCGGATTTTACCTGTCCATGTGCGGGAGCTGTTGACACAGAATAAAAATTTGGACTATTTTCCGGTCGGCTTACGTTCCACGCGACAGTACGCAATAATGTCTGAGTCAAAGAAAAATGAATCGGCGGACGGTGCTGCCCGGGACCAAGAGTTGGACGATCTGCTCGACAGTAAATATCGTTGGCGAAAAGCGGCACATCGATGTCGAATCGATTATGTAATATCGTGTTGTTGTATTTCCTCTCGGAATGCCTACCCAGGTGCACTGGAGGACTTCAACAAACCCAAGGATGAGTCAAAGAAACAGACGAACAAATCGGACGGTGCGGCATCATCGGGAGAAAAAGGCGAGCAGCACGACGATCCCCCTACGGAGCAGCTGTGGAATGAAGAGTTTCTAGAGTACCGTTACCGTGCCAGTTAACTGTTGTTGCGCGGTGGCAGTGGTTACCACCCACCGGCGCAGAGCGATTTTCCATTAATGGCGTTCCCATATTGTTCACTCCATTTGCAGCGTGCAAGCGAAAATGTTCGAACAGCACATGGCCGCCCTGTTCGGCGGTGGTGAGAAGGTGGATAGTGAACAGATAGCGCTAGGATTTCAGCGCATTGCCGAAGCGGCCGGTATGACCATACGGTCCGAAGGGGCCGCAGCCGACGAGGCGGCCCCCGGCAATACGCTCGATCCGTCCATCAGTCAAAGCATCACCGACGCGCTGAAGGCAATGAGCGAGGGCCGGGAGAACCTGCAGACCCCGTTCAGTCCGGAGGACGTGGCGAACATGTTCGGCAACATCGACCTGAACGCAGCCGGTGAAAGCAATGCCTTCCTGCCCTTCATGCAAAGCATGATGCAGAGTCTGCTGTCGGCGGACGTACTACTGCCAAGCTTGCGCGATCTGGTCGCGAAGTACCCAAAGTGGCTGGAAGAGAAAGGTACCACCGTGCCGCAGGAAGACCGAGAGCGCTACGGAAAGCAGCTGGAGATGATGAAGGAAGTGTGCGCGGAGCTGGAGAAGGAGCAACCGGACGACAGCGCCGAGGTGAAGCGGGATCGGTTTCAGGTCGTGCTGGAGAAGATGCAAAGCATGCAGGATCTTGGGCAACCGCCGGCCGAGTTGGTTGGTGAGCTGGGCCCTTCAAATCTCAATCTGCCAACGCTCGATCCGTCGTCATTTAGCGAACAGAATCCGTGCCCGATTAGTTAGTTAACTCACAAACAGGCTGTTGAAATACGACCCGGGACGGACACCCGCTGGTGGAATGGTTAAGCTAAAGCCGAAGAGCTGAAAATTAAGGGTGTGGGTTTGAAAGTAGCTTGCAATCGTAGTTATTGGGACTACCTCGTAGGGGGGAGCTATTGTTTACTAAGTGAATTGGTTTGGATGTTTGTTTCGGTTTGTTTTAGCTGGATAATCTACCGATATTGACAATGGAATGCTTTGGTCTGTTTATGTAACTAACAATAAAAGCGTCAGAATCGGTTCATGCAATGCATTCGCGTTCGTCAAAAGGTATTAGTATTCGAATTGACTAGCTATTGAAATCAGATTGTTTATTAATAACTGAGAAACCCTCCAAAACATATATAGCACTATTCCTCATCATAACGTTTTGCATGCAAAGATCAGTTATTTAGAAGCATCCCGTATTTACTCGAAACTACTATTACTTCTTCCTGGCGTAACCACCAATTTGGTCATGCCTACCCATTGGAGCTAACGAGACTTTTTTCCCTTCGCCGTACTTGGTTAGTTCGGTATAGATTCGAACCCGCTCTCGAAAATACTGTTATGTGTTCAGATTTCATATTCGGTATATCATTTTGTACTGTTACCAGTCAAACATGGATGCGCTTTTTAATTCTAAACCAAAGAGATTCGTCTACTTTCACATTTTTAGTTTTAGAGCCTAACTGAAAAGAACTGATTTCACATTTGAATTTATTCCACTGTTTGATGTCCACTGTGCATTTCCATTTTAATATGTTTAACCTCCTGCATGAGTATCGCTGATGTGCAAAATACATTAACACGTTTGCTGCCACGCTTAATTATATAAAAGAGCAACGTAAACATCTGTTCGCTGCTAACGTATATTTCATCCCTGGACAAGTTGCAAGAATACGTACAATACAATTATTAGTTCTCAGTTCTCTTCTATTGCCAATTTACGTTTGAAAACAACAGGAGCACATAAATGTTCTGAAACTTTTATTTTTCATATTTCATTTTCATTATCTAGTATCGCTTATGCCTTTATAGTACGGTTGTGTGTGTGTGTGTGCTGTTATTCGGACATTGTTTTCTTTTCCACGATACGAAATAAGAATTTTTAAAGCCGAAATCGTTACACCTTTTCTCCGTGGGCCCTAAATGTGGGAGTGCGCCTTTATGATTATGATGTCTTTACCTTTACCAACTGGTGGTTTTTGGAATCTGCCTGTATATTATTATCTGATTTCAAAAATTGAAGATACTGGGCAATTTTTTTTTCTTTTTGGTTTCGGGCGACTTTTGTCCGAACTTTTGCTATAAGTTGTTGGTTGAGATGTTGAAAAATTATTATAAATTAAAGCGATCGTCGAAGTGAGGCAAACATTGCGAGAAAAAGATTGAGATGAAACAGAAGGAAACAGTATATTGCGCCAAACCAGCGTCTTCGTCTTGCAATCGCCGTACGACATAGGTTAGGTGAATGGAAAGAAACCTAATTAACCTAATTAAAGAATTAAAAGAAGAAAAAATACATCACAAAACTCAGCGGCCTCTTTGAGAATATTCTTACAGAGTATAAATTATAAAATATACTCATACGCTTAGGGTTAAGACAATACATACTATCAGTGTTTCGTAGAAAAAAGCATCTCGCAATCCTATATGACAGAAGCGTGAGGTTTCTGACTTGCGTATCCTCCTGTCACAGCGTCCTGTCCTGTCAATTTTATGATCCTGTGCAGGCAGGTCTGTAATCGCAATTCGATCAAACACGCAATCAAACATTATCTCTGTACCAGCTCGAACGAACAGAAGAAAAAATGCACGCACACGAAAACAAATACACGCACGAACCGGTTTACGTTCCTCCCAAGTGCAGGAAAGATTTCTTATGCGAACTAAAATGCATCTCTTTATCACATATTAAATCAGTTTTTCTAGCCACTAAGGAAATTATATTTATCTGTCCACCATCTGGAAAAATGGAAAAAAGATCCAAAAACGTATGCGGCGTTTTTAAGGTGCTTTACCATCTTTTCGAATGATTAGTAAGTGTCTCAAAACTATCAAGTAGCATGACTTGGTAGTCATTACTGCAGAAGAAAATTGATGCTGGTATCTTTAAGCTAACCAAATTGGGCACTGGGCTCGGGCCCCCCTTTTGTTCGGTTCCGATATAAACAAAAGTACAGAAAGAAGGGATCTAAATACTAAATTTATACATCTTATCTTGATTGGAGTAATGCGTATATCTACACTATGTTCTAAATTTTTTATACCTATTTCTATGTACAATTTCCAAGCTCCACTTTTATCCGGATCTTTTTTTTTTTTTTTTTTATGTGTCCTACTTTTCTACTTACATACTTATTAATATTATTATTTGTACAGCCTACTAGAAGCAAATCAACCAGGTTTGCACACTCAGTGCGCCAAGGATTAGGATTGCCTAATCGCTCGTAGACTCGTTCCTAAAAAAATGGAAACGAAAATATCCCACTGCTTCTTTACTGTACTTAAAAACAGCTTTGTTTTTTTCCTCCAAAAAGAACTCTTCAATCACATTCTATCGCCGGTAGGTGCAATCGAACCAAACGACTACAACAGATGGCAACGAAAAGGCTCATTCATACAAACGAAACGTGCACAAATGAACCCCTTTCATCTCATCGCAACATCATCCCCCCCCGCCCCCCCCATCCTTCCACGTGCTATCATCCTCTTTTCCCCAGCCCCAGTTACATTCCTCCTCCCCCCCCCCCCCCTCCCTCCCTCGAACGACGAGGATCAGTCGGATTTTCTAATTACGAGTCGATAGTCAGTCTTTACGAAATGAAACAACTTAATCTCAAGACGGTTGATTGGCCGTCGGCGTGCCGGGCGCGTTGGCGGCGGTGGCAGTGGCGGCGGGGGTGAGTGTGGTCGATGGTCGGTTGGCATTCGTTGGATCCCGCTTGATGTAGAACAGGATATACGGTTTGCATTCGGCAACGGCGGCGCTGCTCACCTCCTTCACCGTGTGGTCGTTGAAGTGCATCCAGACGCCATTGTTGATGGCAAAGGATGTGTAGTGACCACAACTGGACCTACAAGTTAATCACAAGTTAAAGGTTGCTAAACATTTGTTCTCTCAGAAAATATTTTGAACGAAGTTGCACACTTACCCGTTCCCATGATGGACAATGACTGCAGCTAGGTCGTAGATGTTGCAGCTGGAGTTTGATCGTCTCGTTTCCGGTCCGTTGTTGAGAACAAACTGTGACATGTCCAGGGCATTGATTGGAAACGCTATTCTCAAGTCAATTTTAGTCCTACAAGACAAAGAAAAATCATGAAAAATCAACGTTTAATACGCCTGCAATAAATTTTGCCCGGAGAAAGAAAGGGGGTTTGCGGGCTCCCTTTTGATTGAGGTACTTTTGTTTGAATTTTATCCACTTTTGCCATTCCCTGTAATTTCTCTGCTAAACGTTGACTTTCTGGGATTTTGGCCGTCATTAGGCCCTTACGTTTATCCCCGTTCCCTGCACCCCAGGACTCCTATTGACCAGGGTAGCTCATCGAAATAAAAGACCCAATTTTACTTATTTTTACGCTCTGTAGTACGGTTACCCTCTAAAGATAAATAATGGGGTGATACACAGATAGACCGACTTATTTACTTCAAACGCAACAGCCGTAGTAGTACAGGTGTAGTAAAAGTGATGTCAAGAAGTCTTCGGAACCGTAGTGAGCGAAATTTTTAAGAAAAAAATCACGAAAACTATGAAAATTATGTATTATTATGGCTGTAAAAATCTGCCTTAGGTCGCGATAAACTCAACCTTCCGTTCTCGAGCGAGGCGCGACCGCACACATGCCACACAATCTTTTATATAAACAGAAGATTAAACTTATATCTATATCTTGATGAAGAACGATTCTTCGTTCGTTCCTTACCTGTAAAAATTGTTCCATCTAAAGCGCTTTATATGCAAGCACAGTACGTTCGGTAACCGACGAATCCAGAAGCGTTTCGTGGACTTTTGCTTGCACTTGCATGAATTACAGTAGTAGAGTTCCGTCTCTGCGAGCTCTTCTACCTGAAAAAAAAAAATCGTTCATTGATTTTATTTTTTTGCTTCGGTTTTTTTTCTGTATTAACTTATTAACGTCAAACGTCCCTACCTCTGTGAAGCTTGATAGACAATCGGAAATGTGGCATACAGGGGCCGCCCCGCTACTGTTAGCCCCCTCTGCGGCATTCCCTCCGTTGGCTCCACTTTCCGAAGGGTGATCTTTACTGTAGTATTTCTCCGGTATGTCCAACGAGAGATCGAGGAATGGGTCATGCTTTTTGCTTTCCATGCCACAGATCAAACATCGCACTTCGCTCTGCAGGACACCGCCGAACACGTTCGTAACGATCGAATGACGGCCCTTGGCCTGCAGATGACTCAAGCCGGACACGTTGTAGGGGTTTTTGCTTTCGCCCGGCTTCTGACCGCCCAGATCCAAGGGGAACGAAACCTGCTGCAGCTCAGTGTGCAGTCGGTCGAGCATGTAGCGCAGAAACTCGTGCGCATCGTGCTGACGGTGGCCACGAAACTGCGGGACCACCTTCCAAATGACCAAGAACAGACATTCGGGTGAAATGGCACCCTTCGAACCGTCGCCTCCCTGACTTAGATTCAGCAGGACCTAGGGTACATGAAATAAGTCGCACCGTGTGAGTTTGAATCTTTCAAGGCACACTCTGACGCACTATTTTACCTTTCGAAGTTCCTCCACCACAAACACATCGTCCAGGGTTTCCTTCATGCTGCGCGAATGGTACGCCTTCTGCTTGTGTTTCGTCTCAAGCGCGGGCATTGTGTTGAAGTAGCAGCTGAACTCCTGAATGTTGCTCAACGATTGTAATACTGAATTCATGAAGCAGGTGTTGCCAAGATTTCGAAGGCCCACGACCCGTCGCATCGACTTCCGTTTGGCGGTGGAAGCTCCATTTTCGTTGTTACTGTCGCTTGATATCGTGCGCTTCCGGGGCCGCAACTTTCGTGCACTGGCGACGACCAAAGCGGCTGCCGGGGCCGGAACCGGGAGCGCAATTGGCGCCGGCTCTTCCCAGCCGGAATCACTCGACGAGGATGTGCTGGCCGTTTCCTGTATCGACTTCGATGAGCTGATTTCTTCCAGCGTGGACGATGTTTCCGAAATAGTGTCCAACTGATCGCCATTGCCCTCCTTCAGCTCCTGCCGTATCTCCTCCAAAGCATTCTCGATGGTATCGTTTATCACGAATTCATCACATTTATAGCTACAAAAATTAAAAGTAAGCCATGGCAATTCAGTGTCCAAAACAAGGCCTACTACTAAGCGCACCCACTCTTGCTCTTGCTCTTACCAGTATACTGATTGATTTGACGTATTCATACAAATATTGTGATTTTGGTTCGTATTCGAATGCTTCAGGGCATGCCCATTATCGTATCGGCCGCAGAGAACTACGCCGCACTGTAAACACATCCAGTTGTCTTTGCTGATAGAACATTCTGGAAATACAAGATAGATTGGATGCAATAAGGATATGTTAAATAATTAAATTACTAATACATCGAACGTTCATCGAAGCCAATGCGTCTATTAAGTCGTAGAAAGTTGTATATAGAATTTAGAAACAAAAAAAATATCTGAATTAAACCACATCAATGTTAAGTTTGCTTGAACCTATTTTAATGTCATACAACTAATATTGTTGGTAATTTAAGAAAATTTATTGTGAATAAAACAAAACATTACAACGCTTTTCTTTGCCCTGCTGACTTTGCCAACCGTGTATCATCATCCACAGTGCACGGCAATACCAATACACGTGCGCAACTCCCCACCGCACAGTTATAAAACGTGTATCGTACAACGCCGCACACAATTCTAAGTTCTTGCGAGCAAAACGCCACGGGAGAGCAATTGGGCAAGGAAGCGCGAGGGGAAGTTGCGCGCGTACCAAAAGATCGGCCGTTCATTTCTTTGCTTCATTATCAATTCGTTCTAGCGAGGAAAAGCACTTCACCTCGTCGCACTCGCATAGCGTTCGTCGGCCTCTCCGTTGTGGATTACTACTATACTGCAATTATGGGGAATCGTCATAGCGTGTGGCCCTGAATATATGCACATGAATGGATGGGTGTGAATGCAATAGCGGTGGGAAGGAGGAGATAGAATCCCCGTGAATTTATCCAATTTACCCAGGCGATGCACATACGGCTGTCTGAGTAGGAGAAAAAGAGCCATCCGCAGAAAGAAATCGCAAGCATGTTTTGAGACTGAACGAAATGGAATTAGTCCGTGCGTGGGGATACTGTAAAAAGTCGTATAGAAACTAGCTAAAAATATGCATCATTACTTTTTTACTGGTCACATGCACACCTACGTACTTAGAAGCAGCATTGGCAGCACAATCTCGATCATATATATATATATATATATATATATATATATATATATATATATATATATATATATATATATATATATATATATATATATATATATATATATTTTGGTAATCATTAATATTAGCCGTGACAGCAACGTGAGTTTTTATTCTTTTTGTCTGTGATTTTTTAAGCGTTACTATGGCAAAGATCTTCTTGAATTTCATATGAATATTCTAATGTAATTTACAAGTGCTGGCTCTATGTGTTTCCAAGCGGTATTGCAGGTTAGTTTGTCAAGCGTGCAAACCCCATATCTTATAGGAGCGTGAGAAACTGTAATCTAGCTGGCGGCTGTTAGATCATCTCCAGGCAATCAAATCTCTTCTAAATGCCGCAAACGGCACGGACGTCTTAGATTAGAAAGGTCTTAGAAAGAGGACATACAAGAGAGGAAAAAGCGGTAGGGTGGAGATGGACTATAAATTTGACGTGTGACGTAATATTGATTTTTTGTTTACCGAGCCGCATACGGTAGAAAGGATTTGAATTGCTGCAAGATTAGGTAGAACTCTAGTATGGCTTGACGCGACAACGAAAACTCGAAGAAAAAAAAAACCTAAAGGGCCTTGAGCTCTTCTTCCGTTGTGGCTTACGGACACACGTACACGTCCGTCAAATACATGGTTGCCAATGCTTGCTGGCTGGCAGATAGTCATCATGTTCTGTTTCATTTTCGCACTTGTAGTTCGGTACCTGTCCCTGTCACAGTCGCTGTAATTTTAATTATTTGTGGTCAAGCGGGGCACTGATTTTTCCACAGGGATATTGCAAGCAACTTTGAATGCGGCATGCGAAATCTCTCGCCATGTTTTGCGCTGATTTTCGATAGCACTAATCGCGCCTTGTTCGTCACAATTAGATGATAAAGAACGCTGATTACCTGAGCATTTCCAGTGTCTCGATGGTACCGTCGGTGATGATGACGCAGTACACACAGCCACATGAGTAGCTGCTGCTGCTGCTGCTGGCGAGCCAGCCGCTTCGACGAGCGGAGTGTCCGCAGCAGCCGCTGTTGGCAGACAGGTTGCAGGTGAAGAGGGTCGCCCGGCGGCCGAAGTGGTGGTGGTGGTGCTGCTGCTGCTGTTACTGCTGCAGTTCTTCGCGGCCTTTATGGAGTCCTTCCCGAGGGCCACATTGTCGACGATGTGCGGACAATCCATTGCAACCAAACTATAATGTCGAACTTGTGCCGAGCCACAGCCTACCTATCCGCTGCTGGCTCAAGCTGGTTGCTAGGGGTGTTCACTGATCGGTGGCGGCCGTTCGGGTGGAGAACGACGACCTTCTCGTTTCGGTATCTTTAAAAACCCCGCCGTGACGATGCCGTTTCGCCCCGTTTCGTCGTATACTCTACGTGCTTGTGCCGATTGGAGACGCGTTCTACGCCACAGTAACTGATGGGCGGGGAGCAGAAGAGTGGGAGGAGGGGAGTGTCGCAGAGGGAAGTAAAGTAATCCCGTGGCTTTTGCAGACAATATTGCGTTATTTCTTGCGAGCCTCTTCCCCGTATGTCAGGCGGCTTTGAACGGGACCTTCAGGGAGTCTACCTACTTCCCCCGTTGACTGTAGAACTTTATTATGCTAATAAAATCATCTTTTCTGCGATTAACTGGTTTGTCCAGCAGTGAAAAAAAAAGCTAGACTTTACTTGACGCGACCGCTAAGTTACCGACGGATCCACGCCAGAAGGAGCGTACACTGTCCGTATCCAGCGTCCACGAAAACGTTTCAAAACTAAGTTGTAAAAAAAGAATGAGCAAAGACGGACCATCAAAAATCACTTTGCACACGCACACAGCTAACGAGGTCAGACGGATCCGTCCATCATGTCACAATTGGAAGCGGATGGAAAGATCAGCTCATTCGAGTAGGGTGGTTGAACGTTCAATCCTATCAATTAGAATTTATAATCTTCGAACAAAATGCCTGTAGATGGTTGACGAAATAGGCTTACAATCTTCTCGTAATTCTTTTTTTTTTTGTAAACGGACACACGGATTCGACCTCAGTGCGTAGTGTGCGTGTACGATGTGCTTGTTTTGTTCATATTCGTATTCTGAAAGCTGGGTTTCGCACTATGGGACTCCTACAAGCGATTCTAGCTATTGTTTCTTCACACATTTTTTCATTATAAACCCTTCCCGCAGTTTCATGAAATAACCAGTTTAATATTGAAAAATATTTAATTTTTATGATTTATCCTGAAATTAAATAAAAGTCGGAAATAAATAATTAGTTAGAAAATAATTTACCTCCACCAATTTGTCGCACGTGCACCCGTTGTGATCGAACGAATGAATGGAAGCAAGTTGTGTGTGTTGAAAATAAATTCAACAGAGTGAAATATGTTTGACAACTCTTCAGGGCTGTGCTTTCACATGCCAGACATGGTTTAACCCAGTCATTGCAAAAGTGGAAATACGATGAAAGTGTCGATCAGCTGTCGAGGTTTGCTGATTGACAGCCCGTTTGACAGCGCTGTAAGCTAGCTATCATCTAAACATATTTAATGGTTATGATCTGATTTGATTGAGAAATAATTACCATAAATGTTTGTCAGCTGCTCTTCTAGCTTATGGTGTTTTTACACATTGAAAAATTCTGTGAAACATTCGGCTGAAACGTTTTTTTGACATTCGATTTGACGGGATAGTATACTATACTATGATCACCTCACAACGAACCGCGCTGTCTGCAGCGATCTCACAACACAATGCCAGCTCGCCATGCACACGGTTGTACCCGCTCACTAAGAGAGGCTCATGCAAAAACCATCTCGCCATACAAAAATCCTCTCACTCCTGCTCCTCACTATGGCCAACTTTTCAAAACAGCATTCTCACTATGGAAACAGTCTGTCACTTGAACGTCTCGCCATAGAGATGGCCAGCTGTCATCGATCTCGCCATAGTGACAGGCTGTCAGCTTGTCAATTGGGTATAACAGTAACAGGGCCCGGTTTGACATGTTTTGGAACAGGATTATGTTTAATGAATTTCCACAAAACAAAACCTTAATTCGAAACATTATCAATTTTTTTTTGTTTATTTCATGTGATATTATACTTGATTTCGATTTCAATAATTATGTGTGCAATTAAAACATTTTTTTCTTAAAGGAAACACAACTGATTCGGCTAAAACGATACATTTTGAGCAAAATAGTTTTTGGGTTTTGTTTTCCTGCTCTCCAAATTGAAACAAAAATGGAAAAATTGATAAACCAGGCGTCAACAAAGTTTGTCAAAATTATGTTTAAAAGAATGTTTCAAAGAATGGTTCAATGTGTATACGCGCTTTTAAACCGTTGTCAAACAGCCTGTCAAACAGAAAATTTCGATAGCTGATCGATACTCTCATCGTTTTTCCAATTTTGCGGGGATTGTGGTGAATGTAAAATTTCCTTGGAATTTCGCAGAGGTTCTTCTACAAAACTGGGCACCGGTCGTAAACGATATGTATGTATGGATTTGTCGTCGGAAACAAATCGGTATGTCCTTTTTTGAACCGGTTATTACGTAAAGAGAGGGACTGTACGAAAAATGTTGCCTCGTTTATCCGGTTCTCGAATCGGTCAAAGGTCATATCGTTTTGATCGCTTGTTAACGGTTTAAGTGATCGGTCGAACCGATTCGCATGTTGATCGTTTTTTAACCGACTTTAAATGTGGATTCATGGCGGGTGCACCATCTCTGAGCTAGGAACGGATTCATCCTGAGGGTAGGTGCTTCGCCCAACTCTCAACAATGATTACGCTGTCAGTAGTGAAAGAGCCGTGGCCGCGGGGCTTCGTGTGAAGTGTGGCTTCGCGTTTCACGTTCGGTTTTTTCGTGGAAATTTTTATATTCCGAATTTGTTTATGTTGGTTTGGCAAACCAGGTGCAAGATATAACTCTCTGAGACAGAATGTTCCTTTCCTGAATGCCGCTTTGTTATGCGTAACATTTCATCAACATCCCCGCGTCGCACTGGCTAGTAGTAGTGGCCCGTTCCATTCCTATTGTGCTGAAAGTGAAAAAAAATTGCACCCACACACGCCCGTTGTTTGTTGCGGAACCAAAAGCTGAAAATGTAGCGTTATACAACGCGAAACAGAGAAAGTGATCCATATTTACAGGTTAAGCTGCTCTTAGTGTAGTGCTTGTTGTGGTGTTGTTCAAAATAGAGCCATCGAAGTTTGTGGCAGAACATAACGCAACCGGGATTAATTTATTATCGCAACAATACAGTGAGCAAGTGCTATATTTATCCCTATCGCGACCACACACGGCGCAGCATAGAAGGCATAGCAAAAGGGAAGAGATTGTTACAACAAGTTGCTATCAAACGCGTTTTCAAAAATATCAATTGGAAGCAACACAGGGCGGACGACACCTTGCAAATCAATGGCAACTGTAGAGGCGTCCAACAGCAAGTCTCGGTAAGATATTCGATTCTAAAGCAGAATCGGATGAAAAAGCCATCAAGAAAACATCGACGAAAGATACCAAAAACTTGCATACGAAGCTCAAACATAACTCGCGGCAACAAACACGTAAACTACAAACCACAATGGCCCAACTTAGGACGCCTGTTCAACGGAAAAAGAAGAAGCAATACATTGCAGTAGCGATGATTGTGGCTTTTATGTGCCTTTTTGGCATTTACAGCTTCGCAAGCAAAGAAGGTAAGTTTGGGTATATTTGCACATGTTTTATTTTTAATTTGTTGGCGCTGCTATGGATATTCCGCTCAATCTGCCACTACGGGCTATCCGCGAGAAGACACCATAATTTTACTGAAAGTGGTTCTTAATACGATTCTGACGGCATTCAAAATTCGCAAAATGTTAATTATTGTTGTTAATCTGTCAAATAATCGACAAAATTATGTGCTTTGAGTATCAGCGGTTAATCTACACTAGGGATATATAACACCACTTTTCCTGTATGTCCTTAGAAATTGATCATTTTTGTTTATTAATGAGATGACCGCCAATGATAGCGATAAGGTACCTGCAGGCGATACGAATCTTTGATGACGAATCTGAATTAAAAATTTACAGCCCACTTTGATGCTTGTGTGAGATTTGTCATCAAAGATTCTTATCGACTGCAGGCACTTATTCGCTCCCGAACATTTATAAAGTCCGTTCTAAACATAGAGCGAAAATCGCCCGACGCGAACGAATAAAAAGTAGCTCAGTTTAGCTAAAATATCAGCGCGAACGAACTTATTCGTCCGATCCGTCACTGTGGTACATGAACAGTTTGTTTACGTTTTTGAAACCGGCAGCAGGTAAAAGTGAAAATGTGAATCATTCCTTTTTTTGACTTGAACATTTAACCCTACCCGGACTAAAAATGTTATAAAAACTTGAAGCGTTCACAATATCGAAATTATTCACTTGTTAACATTCGAATGATAGTTTCAGCGCACGACAAATTGGGCAACTTCAGTTCAAACCAACATAGTGATGTAACAACCTTGGTTAAAATAGAGCAATTGCGTCCGATCGCCCTTCGTGGTAGTTTCGCAGTTTATAAACAAAGCGCGAACGAAATCGGTTTTTTGCACATGGACTTTCGCGTCGGGTTGTGCAATTCGCACTACCCGGTGCAATTTTCGCGCTATGTCTAGAAGCCGCTTAACTCTAGGGTAAGTGCGGGGGTTTTGGCCAGTGCATGTAATTTTGGCCCTAATCGAAAGAACATCAATTATCGCACTGATTTCAAATGAAAATGCCCGCTAACCCTTTTTATAATGTTTACATTGATTTATTCTAGTTAAATGTCCAGTTTGAGAGCGATTGTATCAATATTTTTCGAGCAATTTGTTAAAATACATGACGTTGTCACTTTTTCGACCCATCATGCTGAAAGCTGATAGTTGGCCCTATATCGAAATATAAGCAACCACTGCGTACAAAACTCGGAAGTAATGTTTTTCTGAAAGTCTGAGTGGTTTAAAGAATTATCAAAACGTTATTTGAATTTTTTGCGCTTGAAAAATAGTTTTATTTTCGATACAAAGAGTGGCCAAAATAGATGCAAGGAAATCTGATTTGGATTTGACAGCTGTGACTCTGTGAAGATCTTCCATGCATGGAAGCCATGACACTCAAGCAAAAACTAGGGAACATTAAAATAGCAAATTGAGCATTAAACCACATTGATTTTACGAAAATAAAAGCAAAAAGAATTATCTTAATTATTAACAAGAATAATAAAATTGTCTAGTACATAAAAGGAGCCTTTTTTTTTAGTGGCCAAAACTGGTACACAGATAGGGCCAAAATAGAGACATATAGGGCCAAAATAGCGACAAAAAGTGTGTTCGGGAATTGATGATTTTTTAGTGAAATCATCAAATAAACTCACAAATGTGATTTGGAAATCATGCTTAGATAGTTACTCTACATTACCATACCAAGTTTATCGTTATATGATCAATACAATGAGTGTAACGAATTTGTTTGTGCTGACCTGATTTCATCCTGATGAAGACAATTTCAATCGACGGCTTGCACATGTTTATCCTTTTGCCACTTGTTGGAACAGCTGTGAAATGTAGATTGATAATGATGGAAATGAAACTAGCTTTTTTATTCTTTTTAATTGATTGAAGCTTGCTGATGGTAACAATCTATAACTCTTAAGCGTGAGTCACAAATGACTAACATGTGCAGAAAACATCATAGTGTGCAACTCGAGCATTTACTGATTATGCTGATTGTGATCATTTACTATTTCAAACGGGACGGACGCATCCTGGCCCGAAAGATGCTGCCATTAATTTTATTTGCTGGTGGAGAGGGGGACACCTTGTGTTTTTCCTCTTTCTTTTTCTCCTCCTCCTCCTCCTCGCGATGTTTGCACGCGAAATTGGTCAGCGCAATAAATGGTCGGGCTTTATCTTTCACAGTCGTCTGCTGCGGGCGGAGCCAAGTTCCAACTTCGCGGCCACTTTTTTCCAAGAGCGCTCATTTTATGCATGACGAATATGAATGTTTGACGGTGTACTCGGTGCAGTTCGTTCTTCTGGCAAATTACAATGGAAGAGCTACTCTAATTGGAACTAACCTTGGCTTGGCCGATTGTTATCTAATATCAGTTCCGCTCATTAGCACCCCATTTGGGAGTCCTCAGCTTGTGCCATGATGTAACTACGCCAAATTTGTTTAGGTGTACTTGTGTTGTTTGCAAAATGATAATACTGCTTACAAAAATTTGAAAATAAATTTGTTCAGTTTTTACGATAGCTTTCAGTGGCGTGCCTTTCGCCCGCTAGATGAACAAATACACAAACAATTATTTTGGTTTAAATCTGTGCTATCTTAACACTTTAGTTTAAGCACAGCACAAGACGCTTTCTGTTTTAATGAGGAAATATAGTAATGTAAATTATGTTTAAAAAAAATGAATACTCACTTGTGGGCTGATATAAATTTGCTAGCTAATTTCAATATTCATACAATAAACTTAAAAAAATCTCCCAATCGTCAGCAGCGCTTACGATGTTATTTTATTAAACTTTTTATTATTTTTCGAGTACATTGTGCAACCCCCAATGGATATTTAAATTCTCTGGCCGGTCAAACTGTCAAAATACACAAATGAAAAAAGGTTCGTTGGTGGAATGGTCATTTTAAGCCTGTAACCGACTGCCAAGTACTGGTAGATGATGATTAAAAAAAAAAAAAACTATTGGAATGTTTTTCGTTAGTCTTATCTCTTGTCATTTTACTGCAAATACCGTGAGCGCGACTTTGAAAGAAGGAACTGGAGATAATTTTGAAACGGTTACTACTGGCCTCGCAGTGTGTTTGCTGTGCGCTTCGATCAGCGCACTATTTATTACTAACTTGGTGGCGGTCAAGGGCAGGCGGGAATAATATACCGAAATTTATGTCTCTTCAAGTGTGCAAATACATGTTGCATGCTTTTATTTTTCAACGATAAAACACTACTCGAAGTCCTTGTGCGTAATCTTAACTCTGTTTGGGTGTTTGATTGTTATAAGAAAAGAAAAACAAACTACTAAAGGTTCATTGGAAATATTCGACATTGTTAGCTAACCATTACAAAAATTAAAATATTTAAAAACAAACAAAAACATTAGACCTACTCTCGACATTTATTTCCCTCGATCTTCTTTTCCAGACAAAAAGCACGAAACTGAACAACCAAATGCCCTTGAACGGTTAGATCTCCCACGGACGGGGAAAGGTTTTCCTCACAAAGGTACTCGTTTTAAGATGTTCCACGTTGGTCCCAGGATCAGTTTGGAATGATACGGAAAAGGAACGAAAATGCTTGTTTCGTCGTCTTGCCATTCGTTTCTCGCTTTGGTTTTGCATCCGTATAATGTCCTGGACCAGCCAAAAGCCGGCTTCATGTGCCAGAAAAGCTGTGAGACATACTCTTCGTTGATGTTAATTTTGTTAAATGACTAAGAATTACTAAAAAGCGTTCATAAGACGTATTTTCTCTTTGTTGAAAATGTTATCACGTGTCCATTCACAGGGTGATTGTTGGACACGACACCGAAGTTGAAACCAAACATATATCGTACACGTGATACGGACCGTCTGGATTCACTAGGTTGCATGAGCGTAACAATGCTTACAAAGTGATTATTGTTTGATTGTCGCTGGTTATAAATTGATAATGGACGAATTATCGTAAGTGGATTAACAAACAGCGACATTGTTACATTGAAAATGATAAGCTTCGTAACGAAATGCACAGATCCTACAAGGAAGTTATACATGGTCATTGTTTTAATGAGTGCAAAGACAGAAACAACTCCTAAAAACACTTGGTAGCTAAAAAAATTGTTTGAATGATTTCACCTGAGGTGCGAATAAAGAAGAAGATATGTTTTGACAGAACAGGTTTAATTACAGGCTTCTGCTCGTTGCGTCACAGAAGTAAAGGGTTTCCTTTGGTCATGCATAGAATTATGATGATAAAAAGCATTTGGGGCATCACCTTCAAGGGAAAACAAATAAGCTGGAGACTAATGAAAAAGGAAAATGGAACGCTTGCGACCGGTTGATAAAATTCCATCATCCTTATCTAGGTATTGACGTATAAACTGTACCTTATCAGTGGTCAAACATTCATTTTTAATTACTTGATTGATCTCGTGATCGACATCTTTGGCGATCTCTTCGTCAACAGTACGTATCATTTGAAAAGAGAATAAAAAAAAAATCAGGTCATATTTTTGTTTTTATCCCAATGATTTATGAAACAGTACAATTTGTGATAGCAATCCAGGTACTGCAGTATGAAACGTGTCTTTAAAATTTGCAGAATCCGTTTTGCTCGAAATGAATGACACAAGTAATCTTCGGAAATCTTTAAAAATCTTTGTTAAACACAACAAGAAATGAGCTAGACAACGATTAACCTCTACTAATGTTTTCATCTATAACCATGCTAACCATATACTTTGTTACATTGTTGCAGAGGACTACGAAAAGGAGTTTCACATTCCGCTGGTGAATGAACAGCTGGTTGTGTGCTATGAAAACGATATGGACTACCGCAAGGGACCTTACATGACCACCCTGCCAGGCACGATGGACGAAGCGAGCACAACGCAACGACAGCAGCAGCAATCAACATCCTCCCAATATCCAGCGCAATCCAACGGGACGGAACCGATGATCTACTTCGTAACGCCGACCTACCCGAGGCGGGAGCAGATAGCGGAAATCATTCGCCTCGGCCAGACGCTGATGCATGTCCCGCGTCTGCACTGGATCGTGGCGGATGACACGGCCAGTTGCAGCGCCACGCTGAACAGTCACATCAACAAGTTCGGTGAGGAACTGCCGAAAAACACCTTATCATGTGATAAAGCTATGTTTCTAGCTGATTAAATGGCTTTTAATCGGAAGGCTATGTTTAGTATAACATGGAGAATTGGAGAGCATTTTTTAAATTCGTTTTAATAATTGATAAACATGGGTTTGAAATGCACACGCTCCCTGTTAAGTTGGATTGATTTGTGCGATAAGAATGTTGATTCAGAAGTGTTAGAAATAGCCTTTTTCATGATTGTCTGCTGGCTTTTGCATCTCTCTCTCTGCAACTTGGGACTAACATTTCCTAAACAATGTTTCCTTTCGTTATCAGGCATCCCGTACACGCATCTTGCCAGCCCAATGCCCGAGGTGTACCGTCTCCGGAAGAACGCTCCTCGGGGGGTCGCCAACCGGCGGGCAGCTTTGAGCTGGATTCGCACGAACAACAGGCGGTCGGGTGTCCTGTATTTTGGCGACGACGACAACACGTTCGACCTGAAGCTGTTCAGTGAAATCCGCTACACGAAGAAGGTGTCCATGTTCCCGGTGGGATTGATCGGGGACTACGCCATCAGTACGCCAATCGTACGAAATGTAAGTTGACACGGTGGGAGGACTTCTCGACGCCACGTTGTTCTCTCGACTACTGACTGAGCGTAATTAAGCAGCGGGAAACTAATCAGTCGCACTTTGCTTGTGTTTCGTTTCGTCCCTCGATTCGGTGAAATAGGGCCGCGTGGAGGGTTTCTTCGACTCGTGGCCAGCCAAGCGAAAGTGGCCGGTCGATATGGCCGGCTTTGCGGTGAACCTCGAGTACCTGGCGCTCAGCCCCAACGCGACGATGCCCTTCAAGGCCGGCTACGAGGAGGACGAATTTCTCAAAAGCATCGGCCTGAAGCTGCAGGACATCGAACCGAAGGCGAACAACTGCACCGAAATTCTCGTGTGGCACACGCAAACCAAGGGTAGCAAAGCACCGACCGTGCGAATCTCAATGGATCGGCAGAAGCTGGATAAGGTGAATCTTGGGGGACTACTGAAGCGACTCGAGACAATGGGCGTGAATCATATCAGCGACGCGGAAGGTGAGTGTTAATATAGGCCAATAGTATCTTGCCGATGCTAACTCTGCGTATCTTCTCCGGTCAGTGTGGTTTATGGTGTTACTTCCAATATCATATCAAATTGTGAATCATGTTTGTGAATTTTACGATGGTTGTGTACCTGTTTTGGGAGTGCATGACGTACATAAACTAGGACAAAAAATCATATCGATTTTTTGGTTAAAATTAACTAGCTCCTGAAATATCTCAGTTTGAAAATCATTTTAAATTAGTAAATTTTCTCAAACTTAAAAAAATCTATTTTGTCATAATGGTTCTAATGCTTAAACGAAATGTTACATGAGGTGAAACATGTGCAGCAACCCAACCAGCCAAATCAGTGGTTAAAATAAACACATCCACCGTTTTACTAAATATTGGGCTTTATACGTCATCTTTTCGTTTTCTTTTTGCAGGCACCACCGCCCAGGCCATCATGAATGGGAGCGTTAAGCCTCTATCGTTTTGGTTCAGCTAATAAGTCAAGTACATTATGCCGGGAAGTTGTCGAGAGAACGTATCAGTCATCAGATTCGTAGGATCTCTGAGGTTTATGTAACGAATCGTTTTATTCAACTTTTTCTTTTTAACTCCAATAACCTTTCGTCAGCTTATTCAGCAGAATTTATTCTTTAGGGTTTTTGGTTTTTAATGAGCGACAGAATATTCTCACGCACTGTTTTTCTATCCTTTGCATAACTCATGCAATGCGTTTTATTTTCCTGATCTAAAAGTTCATCCATTTACGTAGTGTTTGTTTTAGAAACCAATTTTGTTCGTTAAAGCTTGGAAAACAGCCTAGTATTCTGTTTTAGCTTATAAAGCAAACCATTGTTTTATGCCAAATACTGTGGAGCGATATTGCACAAACGGACGTCCTATAGCACACGATCACGTCGGGATACAGTTAGGAAGAGAAGATATAATATCCACTAGCGAACTTTTTCCTGAAAAAAAATGAGCCACAATGACGATGAAAAGACCATCGCACATACGACTTTATTATCCCAGCGTTCTAGAAGGATCGGATGCGGGATGTCCTTTTCACTCGCACTCATGGAACAGATTTCTGCGTGGGTATGATCCTTAACCGCGGAACAGAGTCGAGCTGACTGAGGAATTTCCGGTGAGTTCAGAGATGGTTTTCAGAGGGATAGTGATTGGTAATCATTAGACAAAGGCAGATGGTAGACTTTTTTCAATTCCGTCCATATGCTCCGTTTCGTAAGGATGGTTTTTGTTGAGGGTACAATTGCACCAATTATTTTTATTTGGTATCTTTCACTTTTATTTTAGGGTCATATGATGTTAGATAATGTTTAGTAGACCAAAATTTTGTGTATATTGTAGATTATCGTTTCAGAAACGGCAATCCAAGAAAAGGCGAATCTTTGTAACAGTTGCACAAACATCTTAAAAGATATTTGATTAGAAGACACAATGATATTTGCTAGATAACTTACTAAAACGATCTTGAACCAGTAGTTCCGTTCGACGATACTTATCTTCAAACGCTTGAGTGAGCAACGAGATGATATTTGAGTGCGAAGCATACCATAAATTGGAAAGCCACGCTTAACCATACCCGCAAGTGGCCCCGCCAGACGTGTAGTTCCTTAAAATATGACGCTGTCTTGCCCTACTACTTTTCGCAAACTGCCTTTTAAATTTCATTCAAAATTCTTATCTTTTGAGCCGTTCTTCGAACTGACAGATTACGCTAGGTATCTGGGAGGCTATCTAGTTAAAAAAAAGGACATTCCCCTTCAAGGCAAATGTGATCGAACAAAACACACACAAATTATAACCCATTCAAATCGTGATCGTGAACCAGTAGTCTCATTAAATCACGTTATGAACGTCATGGACAGGGCAAAGAAAAACAATAGAAAAACACCGAACCGTTGACACAGTTTGACCAGTCGGACCAGTTGAGCATTGAGAAGTTCAATTTTATCAAGCAATTTTATCATGTAGCAGGGAAAACAGGGAATAAATCACTTGATAATGGTGGATGATTGAAATTGAACTTAATAATGTTTCATTAAGGGTGGGTAAAGTCCTAAATTAAGGGTTGGTAAAGTCGGTAAAGTCCTTTAAGGCGAGCGGTTGAATTATAAGTTCTTTTCGTAGTTTAGGTTTCCTGTGATATTAGTTTAACGGGATGCGTTCAACAGGAAGATTGGTTGTAAGATCAGACAAATAGAAACTAAAATCACTCAGACAAGCAACGAAACAACAGCACAAAACAAAAACACGAGAAAAAAAGCCGTCGATTGGTGAGCGTTTGAGATTAGCGATCTGTATCGTAACTGGTGTGCCACTAGAACACATAGTAAGTAAGAACCAGAGTCCGGTTAATGTAACTTCCTCAAATGTAAATCCCAAAGCAATAGTATACATGATTCCCAGTCTAATGAAAGGTTGTTTTCTTCATTCAGATAGCGTAACTTTGGACGATGAGTTACACCCATCATTTTGGGATTGATTACAATCAATGAATGAACGTCGAAAATCCTGCTAGATAAATTGAAACCGAATAATGCACACACGTTGTTTCAGTTTGTTTGCTTTAAATCCTACTCTGTTACATAGAGAGATCGAACGGTTTTGTTGGTTGAATGGCTACGCTGCAAATATCATCAAATCAAAATAAGACAACAAGAATAAAAAGACAATATTTTGCTTGTTTGGAAAGCTACCGGTTCCCAGTAGGGGATTGACGCATCATCTCACGTATTTCTTACATACCTTACACTATATTTTTTTCTCCTCATAGTTTGCAACTGCCCATTTAGCTTATGTACATAAAGCTTATGGTGTTTTTTTTTTATCCTACACCATCAGCGGAAACCGTGCATGAAAGCATGAAACCATTAAACATTAAAAATTTCCTCTATGAAATGCGACAATGTGTGTGCGCGGCGCCTTGGCATGGAAAAATGGTCTCAAAATACTAGCGTCGCTTCGCTACGGTAACAATAATTTCCCTAAATCTCTCGTGTCAGGGAATGATCGTAGTCGATTGAAGCCGAGAATAAAGACGATCGCTTCTAGATAATAATTTAATTCAAACAGAAATAGCAGGGAACACAAACAAAAAATAAATTGTACTGTTTTGATATTTTAATAAAAAAATCACTGGGAGGAATCACCTAGTCCAATGGTTTGGTACTTTAACGAAAGATGTTTTGCTTAATCATTGTAGAAAGAATGTCAACTGTTGTTAAGGAATTGAGGTATTCGGTTTGTACTTTTAGTTTATTGATGTTAACTGTCGTATTTCACGTGAAACTTGTTTATTTGAGTGTATTTGAAAACTACCTTTTTTAAACATAAAGCTTTCGAGTGGCAACATTATTAATGCGAGAAATCGGCCCACATTTGGTAGACTTATCACACCGAATCCGAATTAAAGAAAATCGAAGCCCTCCCCACCCTCTTCCTGCCGTCGTTTAGCATAATCTTAGTTTCTTCGACCTGTCTGTATGTATGGCTCCGTTGTGTTTCACTATCCCTCCGGTATGCTATTTCCGTAGTCCACCGATAACGATGAGAGCAATCGGATCGTACCGTCCAGGCATACCGATTTAGACGTCGCTCCAAAAGACCCCTTAATCTTCCACTGCGCGTCGTTGTGAGCATACACGGTCCGAAGCTGGATGATTGACAACCCGTGCCCCCTCTCGCGCGGTCCCATCCATCGTGCTTCATTATGTGCACCATCGAAGTGGCCGACAGCGACCTCTGACATTGGTCCAGTGATAACGAGAGCGCATCAATCCTAGCCCGGACCTAACGATGCCGCAAGGGCCTCTCAATTTCGCCAGTCTGTTCCTTCGCTTGGTTCCGGTCGGATCGTACTGTTACCCGCTGCTGGGCCCTCTGTGTGTGCTTGTGTGAGTGAATTGTTCTACACAACGATTGCTTGCCCCTGTGCGCTGCCGGTTGGCTAGTGGATTATCCTTGGCCGGACCTTGGTGTCGTTGGATATCGTAGCAGTCGTGATGTGGTAGGATATAAACGATCGACGCCAGTCATTGACAACCTTTTTGTAGATCGGGACTAGAAACACGTGTGTTTCTGGTAGAAAGTGGTGATTACGCAACTTTACGAAAATCCTTAATCTAATATTTATTGCCCCCGTTTAAGTAATGCGTTAGGAAAAAGAGAAAGTGTAAGAATTTAATGAAAATGCGTCTGAAAAAATGGCAAGATCATCGCAAAAATAGTGACTGTATAAAGGCAGCATAATCGTTTGCTGGCAGAACGTGTTCAATTGAAGCAATGGAAATCGGTTCAACGTTCCACGTTGGCACGGTGAATGACCATTCCATCTGGCGCTGGAAGCTGGAGATGATCCACTCGTTATCGCTATCAGCTCGATTGCGGCAGCATGATTTCTCCGAACGGTCCGTGCACGCCTTGTGAGAGGAGTAGAAAGATTGAGAGACGAAGAAATTGGAACCAAGTAAACAACCGCTGATTATTGACGCACGCAGCCAAAGTTCAAGTTTACTGTGTCTCCGGGAGATGGTTTAAAATGTGTCCATTGATAACGCCGCGTCTTCACTGCACGTCTTTCGGCGCATTACTGATAGCCGGTGCGCCTGTGTGTGCGTGTGTGTTTGTGTAAAGGATTCGGTGGAAGAGCTACCTCTGATGTAGAAGTCCTGTAGCACGGACTTTGGTGTGTGTTGTTCTGGTGATATTTTTTTTTCTTCGCTTTCCTTTTCCCCCAGATTAAGAGGTTGAACGTGATAAGTGATTGTCGTACAGAGCGTTTCTGTATTGTGGTGGTCCATGCCCAGCGTAGTTTACTTTGGTGATTATAAATAAGCGGACCTTCAAGTTATTTATCCCTTAATCAACTCGTGCAATCAACCTCTTTACCCGCTCCTAAAAGCGACATTAAAGAATACCTTTATTTATTTATTTCAACAGGGCTTGTCACAGAATGAAAATCAAGTGCGATTGAAGTAGTTCGAGTGTCTAGTGTTATAAAGTGTACATGTAAGCATGGAAAAGTGGAAAACTTTCTCGTGGGGAATAGTGCTCCTGTTCTTCCTAGCGATCCCAGATGCACGATGCGCTTATCGAAGAAGTAAGAGAAGTGTTTACAATTTTTAAATGTTTAGAATAAGTTTGTGAAATGATTTTTTTAAATTTTTTAAACATAGGCTATAAAACGTTCGTACATTTGTGAAGATCCGACGCAGTATTTGACCGAACGCATTTGTTGTATATTTTATGAAATGAAATACTATGATATTTTTCCCTTATTTAAAGAGGGAAGGTTTAATTGGTGATAATATATTTTTTACTATGGTTTGTTTAAGAAGGTTTTTAAATGGCAGAGTGAGACTCATACTTTAAACAAAGTGCAGCACTTCATTACTTGAACGACAATGTCATGAGGGAATCTTTACATTAGAACACAGTTTGTCGGTTTTATAACTTTAATTAATAAATTTTGCTTAAGCAACACCATATTTTCTAAAACAAAAAGGCTATTTTATGTTCAAAATTCCGGTATTTTGAGCATGTACCAGATTTTGTTAGGTTATCCAAATAAAAAATCTATGCTGTATATAATAAAACCCAAAAGCGATAATTTTGAATGTGTATTTTCAAAGAAATTTTATTTTACCAGCTTTAAAGATATTCGAGATCGTTGAATGGTGTGTTGTAGATACGCTTGTTGCCCTTGGGGTTTTTTTTTCAAACATTTTGAGATGCATGGAAGACAACAAGTTGTGTATGTGAAAATTTAGTTTTTTTACAATCATCCAAATCCAGTAGAGTTACACTCCGCCAGACGACTAGGGCTGTCATTGAGAAGTACCTAACAGTGAACAATATGATTTCATTATCGCTCTACCATCTCAGATCCTCTCAAGCATCCCCGAATATGCGGCCGGCCTGTTTGTCCGGAAACGAGTACGAAGTTCCGCTACAATGTGGGCAGCATGTACAAGTTTGATAACTACATGTATGTAAAGACGGCACTGTCCGGTAGCGGGGAAAATATCTCCGAGTTGCACGTGTACTCCGTGGCTGAGGTCGACTTCCACGCGCCTTGTCAGGCCATCCTGAAGCTTTACTCGATCGAGGTACGCGAGCGCCCTCTAATGGTGGCTGAAGAAACGGAAGTTGACTATGGCGATGACTACAACAGCCTTTCGGACTCGGACGACACGTCCAAGGGCTTGCACGTGAACACTGAGCTCATCGCGGAGGAGCTGTCGCGCTATGAGCTGCGGTTTGCGTTTCATGATGGCACGATCAGCGAAATTTGTCACGAGGAGGACGAGCCCGTGTGGACGCTCAACCTGAAGCGGGGCATCCTGTCGACGCTGCAGAACACGATGCCACGGTTCGACATCGACTACGAGACGACGGAGACTGATGTGTCCGGGATATGCGACGTGAGCTACAAGACGTCCGGGCGCAACGGAACCAGCCTGCTGTTCCGCAAGTCGAAGGATATCGTGTCGTGCAAGCGGCGCTACAAGACGATTTCTTTCATTCAAACCGTCCCGTACGATTTTCGACCGGTATGTGATAAAGCGAGCTGACGAAACCCGCTTTTCTTGAATTCATTTGTTTTTTTCTTCTTATCTTTCGTAGAACTACGTGGCTTGGCCAATTTTAAACTCAACAAGTTATTGTGATGTAAGTATTGAAATTCTTTTGTTCGTAGTTTTTAACCCCTTAAAATACAATCAGGGCTCTATTAAACCTTTCATTGCAATTTTTGATTGAATTCCTAATTTCCTAAATATGATGATTTATGATCACCATAACAAACATTAAAATGTATAATCATCGCAAAAAAAAAACAAAAACTAAATGGTCTTGTAAGCACAATTTAGTTTAGATAAATAGAGTTGAAAATGAGATATCCTTCACATTTTGAAAGTTTCAACGTGATCACGCGTTATCATTTAAATCGTTCTATCCATCTTTGTACATTTGATTTGAAAATTTGTAACACAATCTGGAACTGAAAATTCGAACGAAATATTGTTCCCATGCTTTAACTGCTTTTAATGCTGTGTTTCAGAGGAAAAATTGGACTAGAATAAATTTTGGATACTCAATAAACATTGGTACCTAAGGAAGGCCTTGGAGTTAGTGAGATGTGAAAATTTAAGTTAGAAAGTTAGACATGTGAACTAATCATGAAAATGCTGTTTTTTAACTGTGATGATTTATTTGTTGCTCGTAGATTTCAGTGGACAATTCGATTTACAAACAAGTCGCCTGCTACGAACGGCATCAGCTGGTGCCATTTTCGAACGGTTTGGCTGGCGCCGTGACAGAGACCTACACCAAACTCGAGCTGATCGACGAAGAGTCGTACACCGTCGAAGATCAGCACAAGGATGATAATGACATCCAGCGCCGATCGTCACTGCTGTACGATCACACTCCTTCTTCGCGGGACAGCCACGACAACATCATTTCGTCCCGAAATCTTCTGCTGGAACTGTGCGCCCTCGGCTTCCCGAACATCAAGCGTGACTTCCCGGACAAATTCCTCAGCTTCCTCACTACAGCCCGGAGCCTGTCGACGAACGCGCTGTACCAATTGCTGACCCGTTCAGATAGCATCTGCGAGAATGGCCGCAACCACATCCTGGAGAGTCTGCCGTACATCGGCAGCCCGGCTTCGGTGTCGCTGATGAAGGACCACATCGTGAGTGGCAAGGTTTCGCCGGCGCTGGCCAAAGAGTGGATGCGTTCGTTCGCCTTTCTAACGCGCCCAAACGAGGAGGTGCTGGAGGCGATGATGGAGCTGATCGAACACGCTAGCACGATCGGTGACCAGCTGTACTTCCTGCCGGCGACTACGGTGGTGCATACGTTCTGCAACGTTCATCCCGAGGATTGCGCGGAGGTGGAGAGTGTCCAGCAGATCGTACACTTCCTGGAGTCGAAGCTGTTGGAATTGCTCGGCGATGAGGCAGACCTCGAGCAGGATCGCTCGCAACGGGCGAGCGTGATCCTTCTGCTTAAGTCGCTCAGCAACATGGGCGTCGTGAACAAGCGGCTTACGCACGAGCTGCGGGCGCTGATCGAGAACGAGCAGAAACCGGTGGAAGTGCGCGTGGAAGCGGTGAACGTATTTCGCCGTCACGACTGCCATCGAACGAAGGACTACTTCCTGAAGGTGTACGGTACTTTCCAGCTCGACGGGGAGGTGCGCATTGCCGCGTACCTGCAGGCCATGCGCTGCCCGGACTATCTGTCGGTGAAGCTGATTAAGCACGTGCTGAAGACGGAGGAAGTCAACCAGGTCGGGTCATTTGTGTGGTCACACCTAACCAACCTCGCCGACAGCGCGTCCCCAGTGCGCGTGGAGGCGCAGGGCCTGCTGGCGGAGAACGACCTGGGCAAGAAGTTCCGACTGGATGTGCGCAAGTTCTCGCGCAACTACGAGCAGACGCTGTTCTTCGATGAGTACAACTTTGGTCTGACGGTGGATAGCAACCTGATCTTCAGCACGGAGTCGTACCTACCACGGACGGTGCGGCTGAACCTCACGACCGACCTGTTCGGCGAGTCGATCAATTTCCTGGAGCTGAACATCCGGTCCGAGGGGTTGGAGGACGCGTTTCAGGGGATCTTCGGCCCGCACGGATCGTTCAGTGCGAAGATGGTCAACGAGCAGCTGCACAAACTGCTTAAGATGGTACGCCAGTTCGTGCCGCAGCGACTGTTGGATCTGTTCGAGGATGACCCGTTGTGGAGTGATGAAGCGGAGGGCACATTGGAGGATGGCCGTAAGCGGAAGCGCGACACCCAACGCTTACCGGCCGTCATTGCCAGGGAGGCACAGGATGAAGCGGAACAAATGGGCTACCGGCTGAAGAGTAACTTCAGCGATCCGCAGATTACGATCAGCGGGAAGATCTTCGGCAATGAGATGTTCTACTTGACGATGGGCAAGGAGGTGTTGCAGCGCGACCTGAAGTGGGCCGTGTTCAAGAAGCTGTTCTCGGGCAAGGAGGTTGCCTACACGAAATCGGGCGTGTTTCTCGACACTTCGTACGACGTGCCGCTCAGTTCCGGCCTACCGTTGTCGCTCGGCATCGTCGGTGCGTCCTCGGTCGATCTGCGAATGACGGGCGCGGCGCGCACATTCGATTTCTGGCGCAAGGTGGTCGACGTGGAGGGCAAGGTAAAGCCGAGCGTCACGGTGGATTTGACTGCGACGATGCGCAGCGATTTAGTGCACGCCAGTACGGCGATCAAGGTGAAGAGCAACGTTTACTCCAGCTCGGCCTGGGAGATGAAGATGAAGGTGCGTGGGCCGACCCAGGCAGTGCTGACGGTTAGCTTGCCACAGGATCGGAACGAAATCTTCAGTGTCCGTTCGGAGATGTTCGTGCTGGTGGGATCGAAAGAGCTCCGTCAGACCGGCATCGAGCGGCGCTACTCCAACTCGACCTGCACGTGGCCCTTCATCGACCAGGCAATTGGACTGAAGGTGTGCGCGAACTACAGCTTGCCGGACGTGAGCAGCGGCAGCGACGTGGACGTACCCAGCTTGATACTAAGTGGGCCTGTCAACTTCGACTTTAGTCTGGATAAGGCGGACCTGACGGCGAAAGTGTTCCAGCTCAAATACAGTTGGGACGCGCGCAATAACCAATCAATCGGGACGATCGTCTTCGACACGCCGCACTCTCTAGTCCCGCGCATTTTTAGGGCAAACATTACACTCGAGGCGCAGCGCAAAACGGCGATCATGTCGTTCGTTAACGGGAACATCTCACACAAGGCGGTTGGCATGTACGTGGACACTGCGAACCAGCACCGACTGGAGATGTCGCTGAACGTGAACGACCGCAAGTACCTGGCACTGGAGATGGGGTACAACCGGACGATGGCGCGCAATGGCCGGATGTACCATCCGTCGTTTTACCTCTCGGTGAACAACGAGCGGATCGCTGGCATGGGCGGACAGGTGCGACAGACCGAGAAAAACAACATTACGCAGTGGGACTACACGATGGTGTTCGAGACGAAGCGGTTGCGCGCGAAGGCCATCGGTTATTTGGCGATATCGTATAACATGACGTACATGATCCACAACTCGATGGAGTACAGGGTAAGCGAGGTTCTACTTGAAAAGTTTGTCGTTTTTAAGGCAATTGATACTATTCGTAACAATTCTATCATATGATAACATTTACGGGAACATCTCGGGTTGCATACCTCTTGTGCGATGGATACTTTGTTGTTAGTAAAAAATCTGCAATTATTTAATATGGTCAAAAGTTTTAGAAGTTATTATAGTACATTAATTAATCTTTTTTTTGAAAACTTAGCACATCGCCGGACGTTTTAAACCACATCATAATTTTTTAAGCATAATGTCCTTTAACATTTTTTAACATTTTACAGATTTTAACCTACCAAACATTATACCAATACACATTGGAGTTATGCAACCCAAAAAAAAAAAAGAAAAAGAAAAGAAAAGCATAAAATTACTTGTTTAACTCACGTCCAACACTCGAGATTAATAAATCTCGTTGCCTTTTACCCATGAAAATAATCACATCCCAAAAATTAAAGGCGAAACTCATGTTAGCTTTAGCTATATTTCTCCAATCGGAACATACGTGTATCCTTTTTAAATGGACTTTCTTCAATTAGCATAATTATCGTTCAGCTTTTTGTCACATATGCTTCGATAGTCAATCGAATTATTTTCAATTCAATTATTTTTGAGATTTGTTTTCGGATGTCACAATCATCATGTCCACGACCACGATCACGATCATCACGAATCGTTTAAATGCTGCCCGGTAGCAATAAAACCTTACGTATTTCCATTCTCAGTTCTCATCTAGCAAACTAGAGCACTTGGTAATAAACGCCCTGGCGGAGGCCATCAAGAAGGACGTATCGACGTACAACGTCAACTTCGATCTGCGTTCCAGTGCCTACCCGCACTTCGATGTGGCTCTCAACGCAACCTACCTGGAGGGCACGGGCCGCTTCGACTTTACGCTGCTCCACAACAACGCCCCGGATTTGCGTAACGAAGCATACCTCACGACGATCAAGGTGATCTTTGCCCATGACAACCCGTACCGAAACCTGATCATGCTGGTGCCAAGTCCGCAGAGCGAAAACCCGGTCGAACGGACCACGCTGTCGTTCGAGGTGATGAGACCCCGAGCAAAATTGGATCTGAAGGCGATGATTGTGTAGGTTTTATTTGCCGTCGAGTGATGCTGAGAAACGATGCTGATTCATCTTTTCTTTTCTTCTTTAAGCCACGAGAATATGTTGAAAAAAGGACTGGAGCATAGCGTACGGCTAATGGTTCGTTACGCACCCAAACGCGAAGTAACCGGGGTCGTGTCGTTCTTCATACCACGTTCACAGCTGTTCTGGTTCGACGGTGCGTTTAATCTCACCGTTCCGGGCTTCCATCCGTTCACGGTGCAAGTAAGGATCAAGGAGAAGGCACCCAAGGAACACAGTGTGAGTATAAACAATCCATTAATGCTGTTTGTACAAGTGTAGAATTAGAGAAATAATACACTACAATTATCGCTCTTCATTTAGTTCGACTTCCGGGGCATTTGGTTTTCGGCTCATGCTCTGAACGTCAGCGGATGGTACAAGGATCGGAGTTCGATCGCAAAGACCTATCACCACGCGAAGCTGGTAGCGTACACAGGGCCCACGTACCGCGAGGTGCTCGGCGATCTGCGGTACATCCGCGACGAGAATAACAACCGGCTGGACGTTCGGACGATGTACGATAAGCGGCCGTACGGGATCACCCTGTACCACAATCAGGGGCCGGAAAATGGCACCACCAGCTACGCGGAACTAAAATGGAACGATGGGTTGTACTGGTTTTCGGCGCTGATGAAATCGGCACCGATTAAACAGCTCGACCTTGAGCTGCACATAGACAAGTAGGTTGACAACAGCAAAACCCAGAAGAATATTCTGGCCTAGGATTCTGAAGCTGACTTTTTGTTGTTGGGTTTTTTTTCCAGAGCTCGGGACGTGAGCATGTCTCTTCGAGGGTATTCGACAACGCTGAAGCGCGAAGTCGGAATCGAGTTTAATTGGGATGCGAATCGTGATCCAACGCAGCGGATAACCATTTCCGGCGAATTGAACACACCGACCGACCGTACGTACGATGGGTTGTTCCTGCTGTCCTATCCCAATCGCACCTTCAGTGGCACGTTCGATCTTAAGCTGATCGATCCACGATACTTGGCGAACGCTCGCATCTCCTGGAATACGACGGAAGCGATCGAGCTGCGGTTGGATGCCGGCACGGACGACGACTTTCTGCGCAACATGTGGCTGTTGTTCCTGCTGAACACACCATTCGAGGGCTGGCGGTACAACTCCCTTAACGGCGGATTCTTCTTCAAGAACAATCTTCTCCGCACAAACCTGTCCGCGCACTGGGCCGAAGATCAAAATCTGGGACTGGCGCTGATGGGGTACTACATGTCCAACGAGACGCACTTCAACTGCGAGCTGGAAACGAAGCTGCACAGCTCCATCCAGCATGTCCCGACAGCCATGGTCCACCTGAAGCACAATACCGACCAGAAGCGAATCGAAACGATCTGCACGGTGAACCACACCGTGACGGACGAGCCGCCGCAGGTGTTTTCCGTGCGTTCCAACTGGCAGTACGACGCGGACTGGCAGTATCGCAACGTGACGGGCTCGTTGAAGCTAATCAGTCCGTTTGACGGCTACAAAACGGGGGCACTGGTGGCAAAGGTGTCGCTCAGTGCGAGCCGTGCCGTCACGGGGGCGGCCGAATTGCAGCTGGACGACGACAAGTACGAGATGCTCGTCGTTGGGCACGTGCGAAACCTGGTGGACTGTATGCTCACGGCCAACGTGACCTCATCGAACGAGAACTATCGCAACATCAACGGGCGCTTTGGGATAAGCGAGAAGGACCGGCATCTGGTGGCGGAAGTGATCACCCCGAAGACTGCGCTCGGTGTGGAGATCCTGTACGCCATCGTATCGTCGCAGAACTTCGACATCAAGTTCCACCTGGCCACTCCGCTGAAGGATTTGGAGAAGGTAATTGTGCGGGGTAAGCTGCAGTCCGATAACGTCGACTTCCGTCTGGGCATGAACACAATCTTGCTGGGCTGCACGGGCGTTTGGAGGAAGGCTCACCTGCGGGACTTTGAGTACTCGTACCGCATCTACACGCCGCTGCCCAAGTTTGAGGAGAGTGCGGTGATCGTGAAGGTGGTTTTAAACAGCGAGCGATCGGAATATGTCGACGTGGAGCTGTCGGGCAAGTTTTCCGAGTACAAGTTAGGGCTGAAGGCGGTTTCTAAGCGGAAACCGCAGCTCATCCGGCAGCTGCTACCCCAGACGGCCTCCTCGATGGTGGAGGAAGACCCGTGGAGCAAGGAAGAACCTGACGGCACCGACGGTGAGGACGAGGACGAGTACGAGGACGAGGAGGACGAGCAGGAGCTGCTTAACTTCATCGGTGACATCGAGCTGTACACGATCGTACTGCCGACGATCGAGGGAACGCTGGAGTTGACCGAGCACCGGTCACAGTATCGGGCGATTGGCAAAGTGAAGCTCCCGCAGGGTGACATTGAAATCCGCGATCGATTCTACCTCAAGGACCTGCTGAACATGCAAAACAACCTGCGGCTCAAAACGCCCTTCCCGGTGGCGAAGGAGATCACGTCGGACTTTGTGATGAAGTTTTCCTACCAGGCAACGGACATCACGGTCGGCATGAACGTGAAGTTCAACAATCGCTCGGAGTGGGTTAACACGGGATTTCAGGTGAACTACAAGTACCAGCTGGACGAGGCGGAGGTGCACAAACATCAGGCGCTGGTCGATCTCATGACTCCGATGAAAAACCTGCAGAAGGTGTTCCTGAATGGGTCACTGGAACTCGAGGACCACAGCTACAAGGGGAATCTGACTGCGAAAACAATGACCACCGATGCCTCACTGGCCCTATCGTTTGAGGTAAATGCCAAGAGCAAAATCAATCGGGTCTCTGTGGTGCAACATTAGATCATGTTTAACCTTCCGCTTTTTTTCCCGCTTTTAGAGTGAAGATCAATTCATCGACACGTTTATGAGTGTTTGGGTCCGTGCGCCTCTCATGCCGTACTACGCATGTCGTGTGTTTTACAAGCAGGACTTCTCCGATACAGAAAATTCCATGGATCTTGGTTTTTTGGTGAACGATGGTGACAAGTACAGCAACGTAAGTTAACTCTCCGGTACACAATCTATTCCAAACCAAAGCGATATTGCATTCTCGTTCTTTTATTTCATAGTTCCGAATTGATGGTGTTTGGACATTCTCTGCGCCAAACTATCTATATGGAGCCGGAAAGTATCAGTCGAACTTCCTGCCGATCAATTCGATCAACACCGATCTGTTGATCACCCGTTCGCCGTACCCGAAAGCATACTGGAACGTACTCTTCGCGGATCAGAACGGCACGACGGAGGCAATAAGGGCTAGCGCGGAACGCAATCGAGAAATGTTTACGATCGCGCTGATCCTGCCAATAGAAGCGTACAACAACCTGTCCATTCATGGCCGGTTGATGCAATATAACAGTATGAGCAATGAGTACTTTATCTCCGGCCAGCTGTACCGCAACGAGTTCGTGTTCCAGCTCGAGGGAAACGCCACGATCATCCAGGATATTCCGTATCGAGCCGAGCTGACGTTCCAGCCGCTCGGGGCGGAAGGATCGGATGGAACGATCAGCTACCAGTGTGGCCGGAAGGGAGCAGTTACCGACTTTAACTTCAAAGTGAAGAGTGGCGCAAAGCTGACCAACCTAGATGGAAGTTTCAAACTGTCCAAAATGTCCGACTGGTACGTGAAGCTCGGTACGGAAACGTCAGAACCGAGTCTGAAGAATATCGACTTCTTGGTGGGCATCGAACCGCAGGTGGACGAGAGGGCGCTGGGGAAGTTTAACCTACGTTCGCCCTGGGTGCAGTACGGTATCGACCGGGCGGACGTGGAGCTAATGTTCGACGTGAAGCCCATCTCGGGCTCGGTCGTCGGACGGTACGCTATACGCGAGCTGACCGGCAATGCTAGCTGCCTGTGGAACTGGGCGTTGAAATCGAACATGCAGTTTGCGCTCGAAAACCGTGTATTGAGGAACTCTGTCGAGCGAGTTTTCCGCACGGGGGTGCGTTATGTCAACCCGGATGTGGAGAATAATCATAATTTCACCTTCGGTGGAGATTTGAATTTGAACAACATTTGGATGTGAGTAAAGAAGTGCCTGTACATATCATTGAAAGTAACGGTCCGTTTTTTGATAAAATACCTTAATACTGAATACTGATTTTCATTTCCTAGATTCAACGCGAATGCTTCGGTTGACTTCATTTCGATCCGAGACCTCTCGGCGGTTATGACGGTTCTGCTGCCTAAACCGGTCGGTGATGTGCACACGCTAGCAATCGCAATGAACGGAAATTTGCCCTTCGTCGAGCCGGTAAAATCGTTCCACCTGGAAACATCGTACGAGACGGAGGAAAGCCGCAAGCGTTACGCATACTACTCGGAGTACAGCTTTATCGGTGACCTGCGTACGCTGTTACGCTTCGAGTGGGGTCCGGATATTCGCAAGCAGCGGGTACAGTCGAAGCTTGACGTTTTCCGTAACGGAGATCGGCGCGAGTTGACGGCTCGTTTACGTGGCCCGTGGTACCTGGAGGATGCTTTCACGGCGTACGGAACGTACGATTTTATCGATGCGCTGTATCTTGTGAGGTAAGGTGGTGCAGATGTTATAGATGTTGAAATGCTAGTCTCTCACTCATGCACACTTTTTGGCATATCTATCCTTTTCAGCGGGAACGTTTCCATTCCGGCATCGACAAAGGTGGCCAGTGCGAACGTGGCATTCAACAATTTGTCCAACATGAAGGGCGACGTAAATTGTACCACACCGTTCCTGAACGTGACCTGGCTCCATGGACAGCTGGAGTTTATCGAAACGCCACTCGAGTCGATCCGCTACCTGAAGGGAACGTGGCCCGAGTCGAGTGCGGTGTTCGACGCGAAGGCAACCTACCGAAGCCACAATCTTGACCGGGAGCAGCAGGGCACGATCAAGATAGAGGTCCCGCTGCGTACGAGACACTACGCCGAGGTGAAGTATGGGCTGGCGCAGCGTCCGGCCATCACCACCGGCCACGCGGAGGTAGACTACAACAGCCAGAAGGTGCTCAGTGGACAGTACACGTCAAAGGAGGAATCTAGGTAGGAATTGAGGTAGTTACTGGGTGACAGGGTTGATTTTCTTAAGCTTTCCTGTTTTGTTGAATATTTGACAGAGTTGGATTCGATAAGGAAACCATCGATGTTACTTTGGAGAACTCTTTTATGCCTGTTGGAGTGCATTATGTGCATTCCCTTAAAATGCTAGACGAAAACATACGAACATTGGTAAGTTTGCACGATGCGAGTTATGTTGTTTCGACATAAATATCATACTTCTACCATTTTGCCCATTTTTAGGATATTAAGCGGGCTGAAGTGTTCAAGTTGCGTAATCAAAAGAATTTCAACATTACCGGCGAGCTGCACGTGCTGAACAAGGCGTTGGGTCGAGAGTACACCGTAAAGGCCATCCATCCTAACCGAACCGTGGTCCTGACGGCCGATTTTGAGCAGGAGAACAACATTAACCGGAAAAAGTCCAAGCTGCAGCTCTCACCCACCGTCTGGATCGCGTATGATTTCCACCTGGTCAATCGTTCGCGGGACGATGTGGAGTCTCAAAATTTTACGCTGACAATTTCCTACCCGAAACGGAACATCTCTGCCGACGGATGGTACGCGTACACGGACCTTGCCTTTGATTCGGATCTCATACTGTCGTACAGTCCGAACCGAACCGGTACAGAGGAGGACACCGAGCCGCCCAAACAGCGCACGGTACGGGGAGCAATTGTGTGGCGCGATCTGGTGAATAGTACCACCGGTGGGCAGAAGCTACAGGTTGCACTTGGTCATCCGAGTTTCCAGCAGGACGTCACGCTCGATGCACTGTACTTTACCAATCCGAATCATTGGTTCAGCTCCAGTTTGGCACTACGCTACAACGACGACGACGATCACCTGTTGGAGATGGGCTTCGATTTGAACGACCTGCGAGCGATCGTTGGATACAGGAACTATTCGTACCACCTGTACAGCAGGCACGCGGTGTCCGATTTGGATTTGGGCTCGATCGGATCGATCGGTTTGAGGCCTGGACTGTACGGTATCAGCTCTAATTCGCATTACCAGCGGGCCTACCTGTCGCAGATGGATGGCCATGTGTTGGGATCGCTGAACATTAAACAGAAGGAACTGCTCTACGAGGTATAGCGGGTTTGTCGGAAGGGGTGCGAATTGAAACACAAGATTTCACTCATGACTGTTTCATAAATTACAGCGTATTACATCGCAAAGCAAGTACCGCATATGGACTAAAGCGGCTGGTGCCTATCCGGTGTACAAGATCAACGGAACGCTGCTCGACGGCACGGACGTCGATGCGAACGGATTTTTCTATCTGAACATTGATGACAGAATGGTACAGATGAAGATAAACATGACGCCGGATGGTTCGGAAAACGTGTACATGTACGGTATCATCCCGGATTCGCGCAGTGCCTACTTCGACTTTTGGCGTGACTACGACAATGCCCGCGAAGTGGACGTTACCTACTACCTGAAGATGAACCATTCCCGATTGATTACGGGGCACATGCTGTGGCGTCCGCAGATCAAGTCGGACCTGCAGGAGTGGGCGAAGGACTACTTTGGCCGAATGCATCTCGCGTTCCTGGAATACACCGAGTTCTGGATCAAACACGTGTACCTCGAAACGAGGGACGCCACCACGAGCATCTACGAGGCCGCCCATCCCTACGTGGAGGGTCTGCTGGAGGATATGGCCGGGCTGAGCGTACTGCAGAACGATTTGGAAGATTTGCACCACTTCCTCAACGCGTCGTACGTGGCCGATGATTTCTACATCCGTTCGGCTATCAACTTCACCGTCACCGTGCTGGACGAGCTGGCCATCAAGAATAAGATTACATCGTTACCGAAAATTCTGACCGAACTGTGGCAGGTGATGGGCGATTCGGGGCAGGCATTGGGCAAATCGATTGCCTGGTTGTTGGAACGCTTGAAGCAGTCGTACATGAAATTCATGGATATCGTTGGACGGATATTCCAGGGCGACGCGATGCGCTACCTGTCCTCAACGCTGGAGGAATCTCTAGAGCGTTACGATAAATTTGTAAAGGACATTCACCTTCAGTTTATTAAGGTACGTTGGAGCGTTGCATGTCATGTTTCTTTTTATTGATGTTCCTAACATCTATGCTTTGTTCTTCGTTCGTCTTCTAGAACATCCAAGACATGTGGGAAAAATGCACATCGATGGCCTCCACCTTCTGGCACCGGATGTTGCAAAATATCGAACCGACAATCATTCGTCTGGCACATTATGGTGAATCGCTCGGTTGGTTCGTCGGGAATGAGATTTTCAGTAAGTTGGGGTTAGAATTGTTAGAAATGTTAAATTTGATTCGTTCGTTAAATAAAACCTGTTATCTCGCAGCTTTCCTATACAACAAAACGCAGGAGTTGGCCGATTCGCCGTACTTCAACACGGTGACCAACTTCACGCAAGACCTCGACATGCTGTACAAGGATCTGGTCACGAACGATGTCTTCACGAACTTTAAGAAGTACTCCTCGGTGACGTACCGGTTCATGCGTGAAAAGTACTTCCAGCTGGTGCCGTTCGGGCGCGAGTTCCACCAGGTGGTGATGGAGCTGGCGGAGGAGATCAAGCAGCTGCAGAAGATCGAGTACGTGCACTTCTTCATCCAGCGCTACGAAGAGGTCCGGGCGAAGGTGGAGTGGCTCGCGGACGAGTTCCAGGTCGAGCGGCGACTGCACCAGATGTGGCTAATACTGCGCAACAAGCTGTCGCACATAGCACAGACGGCGCTGCAAGCGGAGAACCACTACCGCGAGGCGAAGACGAAGTTCGTCTTCGACCCCGACCACGGCGTGATGGAGCTGGAGCAGAAATTACCGATGTCCTGGCACGCGTTCAACGAGACGCCCAAGTTTGAGGAGATACCGGAGTTTAAGTTCATCGGCGACATTCAGGATCTGTTCGCGGGAAGCAACACGACGCTCTGGACACTGTACAATGACATTTGTCCGTTCGCCGATCCGCAGATGTGGTTGCCACCGTTCAAGAGCGTCGCACTGATGGTCGGTTCGCGGCACTACATGTCGTTCGACAAACGGTTCATTTCGATGGATTTGCGTGAGATGGAACAGGGCGGTACCACAAACGACTGTCGCTATCTGTTGGCGCATGATTATCACAATCGTACGCTAACGCTGCTGTTGGAGCCTTCGGTAGGATTATTACGCTCCGTCGCGTCCCATTTCTTGTTAAAGATTATTAAATTATTATCCATTTGCCTCTAGGTGCTGCCAGATGGTCGGAGCTCACGGAAAATCACGCTGATAACGAATGATCATACGCTGGAAATCGATATCTTTGATATTGTATGTATCCTTGAAACGAATGTAAAACTTTCTGGCATATTTCAATAGTAAAACTATTTTTTTTAAACTATCACCATTCCAGAGTGTAAAGATCAACAAGAAAGACACGACCGCCCTGCCGGCACTGATCGGCAAGGAAACGGTGGTGTTCCGGGAGTCGGACCAACTGTACGTCTCTTCGCAGAGTGGCTTTCTGATTGCCTGCAGCCTCCGCTATCATCTGTGCTGGCTCGAATTGAGCGGTTGGTACTTCGGCAAGGTAGCCGGTCTGCTCGGTACGATGAACAATGAACCGTTCGACGATCGTACTACGGCCGCCCAAAGCTTCAGCCAGTCCGACGACCAGTTCCTCAACAGTTGGGCCATGCCGGGATGCAGAGCGCCCGTGGCCACGGCCAACAGCACGAGCAACTATTACCGTGCGTCGGACGATTTGATCCAGCTGTGTAGCACCTTCTTCCAGCACAAGCTATCGTACTTGGCCTCGTGCTTCCCGGTGGTGGACGTCATACCGTTCTATGACATGTGCCTGGATTTGGGCAACCATTTGCAAGTGGCGACGGATGGAGCTCCCTCGAATCGTGGGGCATGTTCGGCAGCGCTTGCCTACATACAGGCGTGTGCGATCGAAGATACGTTGCTACGCGTCCCGGACAGTTGTATCAGGTAAGTTATCGAACTAGCTCTTGGGGTCACCAGTCGTTGGTTTTTTAACCGTCCTTATCCATCGTTTGGTTTGTCTCAGCTGCCAGCTACTGAACGGAACGCACGTGCCTGAGGGAAGTTTCGTTCCATTGCGCGATGAAGGGGTCCCTGCGGCCGCGGATGTGGTCTTCATCGTGGAGGCAAAACCGTGCAACGAACGATTCGTGCAGACGAAGAGCATCAACCTGCTGGTGGATCACATTAACCGGGAGCTGCAGGTTTTGAAAATAAATGACACCAGGTACGGCGTGGTAGCGTTCGGTGGACCGGCTCCATTCGATCGCGCGCACAGCGTCGTGGTTGGGAACCATGTGTTTGAAAGGCACGACCGACTGCAGCCATTCTTCGAGCACATCGCGATCGGCAACGGCACCAACGAGGACATTTTCGATGCGATCATACTGGCCTCGAAGCTCATCTTCCGACCGGGCGTGTCGAAGACGTTCATCCTGCTGCCGTGCTCCCGCTGCGCCACTTCGAGGATGGAGCTTGACTTCTCCTCGATCGTCCAGCTGCTGATCGAGTACGACATCAAGCTGCACATCCTGGCCGACCACGAGCTGTCATTCAACAAGACGCGTGTCTCGCGATTGTTCTACGGCATGGACAGCCGGGCGGCGTACACGAAGAAGGACGTGAAGGAGCTGGTCGGCGACGAGGAGCTCCGCAAACAGATCCGCCTTCCGAAGGCAACGCTCGGCGAGTGCATCGCGCTTGCAATGGAAACAAACGGTTCGGTCTTCGGTGGCCATAAGCTTCGGCAGGATCGGGCCAACACGAACAACACGAAGAAGTTTATCAAGGTGTTCGCGAAGCGGATCGCCTTGACGGCGGTGCCGAATACATGCCAAACGTGCGAGTGTACCGGCCACAACACCGGCGTGGCGTACATGCAGTGCCTGCCGTGTCACTATCCGTCGCCGTTCGCGCTCGATGACGAGGATATGACGGACGAGAAGTTCCTGTCCGTAATACAGCCGGGCTACGAATGGGCCTGGGACGAAGAGGACGAGTCGCTAATGCAATAGAAGGATGGAGAAGAAATTGGAGGCTTACTGCGTAGGTTTATACGATACGATACGGGATGATTTAATTTTACATGATTTTTTTTAAATAATGGCTTCGAATTTGGCTAAATTTATCCGCTACGAAATATGCAATAAGATATATTTTCGTAAGAAGCGTTTTCATGTTCTTAAGTACAATGGATAAATACTTCTAAGTGAAACTGTTAAACGAACTCACATTAATTGCTCTTCCGTACTTCCGTTACAAAGTTTTCTCAAAAGATCACTAATAAAGTAACTTATCACGAGTTAGGAAAGAATATCTCATTTTTATTACTATCAGTTGGTTACATATAATTGGTTTCATTTGCTGTCTTCCTTGCGTCCGTGTTTTGTTTGTTTTTTTTTTGTTTTTGTTAAGTCGGGTCTCATCTTAGATACTATTAGATTAAAGTTTTAAAGTTTCCTTTGCTTTCACGTGCTCTCCATGGCGTACCATTTTCCTCTAAGACTTCGTTAGTTATCCTCTCTATTAATTTTGTTTTCCTCTAAATTACGCTCACACTCCTCAGTGAAGCCAAATGTTTGCTTGTTTTCCTTTGCTTTAATTTATTTTCAAATGGCTACCACATTTTTATCGCAACAAATTGCCATCTGTTCGCCAACCTTTCTTTCTGGCATCTCCTACCGGGACCAGGTGAACATGGGCGTTTGTGTTACCTCTTGCTCATGCGCATGGGTTTGGTTAGTTTCGGTTTCTTTTTTAAATTCATTACTTTGGCTCTAGCCTGTCTCGAGAAGTTTAGGTTTACTGTTGAAACTAGAAATGTTCTCAAGACAATTTTGTACGAGAGATTGATCGACATTAGATGTTTGGAGCATCTTTTTTTTTGTTCATTATTTTTCATGAAAAAGGGCAGCAGGCGATTCCTTCCCATGAAACGTCTCCGTGAAGCCTTTGGATCTAAAACAGTGTTATGATACTCTCAGTGGCGGATTTTTACAGTCCATCCGCTGGTACTGTCCATCCATGGGTGTGTGGATTTTTAATGATTATAAAGAATAGAGATTTATACAACATGGTATTGATACGAGGTGCAAACTATATCAAATAGATACATGCAAAAGCCAACGATCCCCGGTCTTGAAGTGGCTCTCAAGGGGGATTAAAAATTCAAAATATAATATTCAAGTTCTTTTCTACTAGTGGTTCGCGTTAGCGCGTTGTCTATCAAGCTTCTTTAGGAACTCGGCGGCCGTTTCCCACAGTTCTAAGTTTGGCTCGACAATTTTTTTGTTTATTCATTTTTTTTTTGTTGGAGTGGCATTGCTATCTTCTAAGTCTATTTTCTCCATTTTGATATGTTCTACTGCTGCTGATGCCGTTGCTTGCTGTCTAGTACTGCCTGCTTGTGTATTTCCAACTACTATCGGTGGCATAGTTTTGGGAATTTGTAAATTAAGCTATAGTAAGCCAACGGAAATCGAAAAATAGTGATATTAGCGTGGACAACATGATGCTTGTGGCTTCGCGGGTAAAGTAAGTTGTAACGGAAGCATAAACGATAGGATTGATGATTGTCACTAGGAAGGGATATACTCATTCTAATAGTAAAATAAATGAAATAAAAACTAAAAGGAAAACATATTTTAACCATAATACTATGTATGCAACGGTGCATTTGCTTTTCTCATTCAATCGAACCATGCTAAGCCCGCCTATACTTAGATTTGTGTATTTTGTTTGGCAAAAGTTAAACAAAAGGTGATGAACAACAAGAACTAAGATCTGTTTCGCACAAACGTTTAGCAAGTACACTTCTTGGTGTACTTTCTTGCACTGGTTTGCTTTCCTACGCCGGAAGCCGGAAAACGAATTCTCCTCGAACACGTTTCTCGTAAGAGCTGAACTGTTATGGACGTATCGCTGATAAATTGCGCTGCATGTTTTCAGTTGCACCCCCTTTGTGAATGGTGGTTCTCCTGTGTGTGGGACTATGTTCTTTACTGGTCTTTTCTTGCTAAATTACCTAGCTAATAAAACGGATCACCGAAATGCAGCACTAAAAATACTAGTACTTTCATCACTCATTCCTTAGCTCACTGGAGCGATTTTCACTCTACGCTTTCAATCCAACGTTCGCCAATATCTGATCTATTTTCCGTTGCATTCGTTACGACAAAACCTCTCCTCTCCATATGAGCAACAAATAAGGCAAGCATTGTTTTTTTTTTATTGTGTTCTAGAATTGTTCCACCCTATGACACCGACGGGAAGTGCCTTTTCTCTGTCCTAATTTATAGCCAAATTATTACCAAACAAAAACTTTCTTGCAAGCAACACCCAGTTGCAAACCACCTCCATCATAATACCGCCAAGATCCCCTAAGATTCTCAGCGGAATCAGCGTTTTGGAATAAGCACTTTGTTTTCCTTCTTTTGGTGTAAGCGTGTCGCTCACTACTGTACTGGTTTACGCACTTCAGTGAGCTACAAAAGCGTTCAGGCCGCGGAGATTCTTTTCAGCAGCATTGCTTGCGTTTAAAAAAGGTTCTTGGTGAGTTATTTTTTTAAATAAGTGGGATAGCTAAAGCTGTACCATCCATTGAAGCACTTTTGCGCCTGAGCGTTTTCGTAGCTTTTTCTACAGCGCTTTCTGCAGTTTGCCGTTGCTGGAACCTTACACGTATCTTATCACTGGTCTAGTGTGTATCTCTGCTAAATGGAATTTTGAAGTTAGAATCTGACTCTATCCTAATCAGCAATGCTTATAATACTATCGATCGATCTGACCCACTGAAACATTCGCTCTGTTTCGCTATCTTCCAGGTCTGCACACGCACGAAGCTTTCCGAAGTTGCGTTACAATATTCCTCAACCAACATAGGTACGTTTGTCATCATTTTCTTTTCATTAAATCATACCGTTTCATTGCATCTTTTCACCCCCATATATACTTTACGTTTTTAAGTGTGATCTTTACCTCCAAGCCCATGCCACACCGAATTCGCAGCGTGGCACGAAACGAATAGCATTCGTTTCATAGTATTTGGCGTTGTCGTTCTGAATCTGCTGCCCGTTGCTGCCCGTCTTTTGCCGGAAGTGGTTTGCGATCTTTGCGATCGGGATTTGGTTTTCTCTTTTTCCTTTCTTATCATATATATCATGTTTGTTCGTAAACCCTTTGTCTATATAGCTTAGAACTGTTTTTTTCTCTCTTTTCCTCAGTTCTCACCCACCTTTCTGTACTGTAGTAGAGTGATGAATTACAGAATGCTTTTGACTGCTTTTGACCCATTTGCTAAACGTTGCAATAATCTTCACACCAGCATCCTCTCGCTATGAATTAAATGTCGGATGGTCCCCGCTTACTTAAAGAGGTAACGGTGTAGGACAGCTTGCACAAATCAGAAAAGCTTTCCGCGAATCGTGCATCGCTAACCGAGGAGACATACACGTATTCTTCTCTTCTGGCAACCGCAAACAAAGTGAGTGCATTGTACTAAGGTGTGTTTGTGTCTGTTTTATCAAATATACTGACCTAGGATTTAAATACTGTATTGTTCATTTGAAGCTGATAACCATGCAACGTTACAGTCAGTTAAAGGTAGTTACTGATAACAACTGCTTAACTAATACCCTGAAGTGAATAGTAGTGGAATAAATGCTTCGTTATGTAGCGATAAGTAACAGTGTTGCGGGAAATAATTCGATAATGATACATTATTGTAATACGATAGTTGTAATAATTAGATTTATGCAGACATGCCATTGGCCGGAGTTTGCTTCGTTGTCGAGAAGTTGCGGTTTCTTTTAGAATTTCCATTGCAGGGCAAAGAGTTGGGTATCATCTTCCATCGAACTGCTAATCGATTAAACATGTTTTGCTAACGCCTAAAAATAGTTTAAATGCTTCTCACTTTTATCCCATTAAATCAATATGTTTGCACTCATTTTGCTAATTTTTTAGCTGCAATCCAATGCATCTCTACTGAATAGGTTACTCGCAATAAAATTATACTAAACACAGTATAAACGAACAAACTTTAAAATAAATAAATTGCAAAACATAATACAGCTTCAACAATTTTCTAACGGTATGAAAACAATATAGTTAGATACAGTGATTAAGACTTAAGTCGGAAAATACTTTCATGTTAATGTTGTCGTCTTTTGGCAGATAATTACTTTATAATTCTGGTCTGTTAGCTGTTCTGTTTCAAATACTGAAAGCAATACTTTTTTTATCAAAGCGGTAGAATAACGTGATGGCACTATACAAAAAAAGTTACTGCTATTGCTTTCCTGGATTATTCAAAGTGTTTCCGTGTGCTCCAAAATTTGGTCATTGCAAAAGCCCACTTATAAATACTGAAGCATTAAAATACTGACGCATGTCCTAGTGGGTAAAGCAAAACACGGGGCCGCTAACGCTTCGTGGAACGTTCCCGAAACGATCCCCGGAGACCGGTATTACATTGCACGCGCGACGGGCAGGGTGAGCGTGAGGGAAATGGTCGTCTCGTTGCCAGCCGCCTCCCGCTCCAGCGAGTGCTGGTAGTAGCTGGTAAACCCAGCGGCCCCGGCCACCGTCCGGCAGCCGCCGGTGTCGTCCGACACGGGCGCGCCTCCGCCTCCGGCCAGAACGAATCAGAATATGGCACCGAACTTTTTCGCCAGGAATTCCTTGAGCGGCTGGTAGTACTGGTACCGGAGGCAGATCATCTCCGGCCAGTTGCGCAACGGCGCGAACAGCTCCGAGTCGGTCTCGAGCACGTAGACGGCGGACACGACCAGCACCACCACGACGAACAGGAAGGACGGCACGAACGCCTGGATGAGGGAGAACTTCTTCGCCGTCTTCGCGCTGTTGCTCGCGTTCTGCTGCTGGATGATGCTGGCGGCGGAGTTGGCGTGCGCGTTTGCGCTGGCACTGCCGCTGATGTTGCCGGCGTGGCCGCCGCCCACACCGCTGAGCCCGGCCAGCGCCTGGATGTTGTCCGTGGTGTACGCCTGCCGGTGCAGCTGGTGCAGCCCGTGGTGGCCGGTGGTGTGCCGGTGATGGTGTTGATGGTGGTGCGGATGGTGGTCGCCGACGAGGGCGGCTCCGGAGCTGATGGCGCCCGCCGTGAAGCCCGACTCCGACGACGAGTGGTCGAACGAGTCGCGGAAGTAGTAGTCCGACAGGTGGTCGTTGCTCTCGCCGTTCGTCTTGCGCGCTTCCTCGGACACAGTCTCTAGTGTTGGCAGTGGATTGTCGGTGCAGTACACGGACGATGCCATATGGTCACCGCAGCCGCCCAGCGGCTCCGACATGGTCGACCGTGGCAGGCTACTATATCCTACATTGGGTAGCGAAGGGGGGAAAAGCCGGGCAGACACCAGCATCAGACATGACATAGCAGGCAAGGACACACATAAACCCACACCCACACACCATGCACACCAGACACACACACACAAGCACGCGCAAGCAAGTAATAAGAATAATACAACACGTGTTAGTTGGACAATGTGGCCGGTTGCCCTGGCGGGACTTACGGGACTTACGAATTTCCGCCAGGTCACCCTGTGGGCTCGACGGTGTCGCCGGGACGCTCTGCGCTTTCCTCTTGCTCGGGCTGGTGTTGTTGAGCTTCTGCTGGCGCAGCGCCTGCAGAGCCTCCGACATCAGCTCCCGTTCGGTACGCCCGGAGTAGCGGAACTTGGTGCCCCAGGAGAAGAATCCGCCCCCGGACACGACGGAGGCGTGTTGGCTTGTTGGAAGACTGGAGGGAAGAAAAGAAATAAAACAAAATACCGTTCCATTCTGGTCTCCCAATACGATCTCTGAAGAAGGTGGGCTTACGTAAAAAATAACATCTGCTCGATAGAGCACCGCCACACGTAGCGACACGCGGCCCCGGATGGGCACTTAAAGCCTACGGTATGCTTTTTCTGAAAGAGACAAGAAACAAACAAAAAACCGAGTTCGATTTTAGTGTATAGGGTGCATGCATAACTTTCCCCCAACCGATGTACGTGATGGCTTGGGTGGCCCGTTTCACCAAATGAAGGCAAAACATTATCACTTATTTGAGAAATACTACACCGACGCCATAGTTTTTCATTTTAATAGATCTTTTTTAAATATCAAGCCTTACGAAAAACGAAGGATGGTTTCGCAATTATTTGTAATCTGCTAAAAAATATAACATTGCTCAATTTATTTGCAAGATTTATTCGGATGTGGTGTGTTTCGTGAGAATTGTTTCGTACAAAATTAAAATTTTAATTAAAAAAATAACAATATTGTTTAAAATAAACGATATTTGATATTTTCTATCATTATTATGGAACAAATGAAGGTTACTTCATAATAAATGAAGGTTACTTAAGCCTTAATTTTAGAAATACCGTTAATTTTGCTATTTTGCTAGTAAATTATTTTGATAAAAATGCTTGTTTGCTCTGGAGGTAAATGTTGCTTGTTTCGCAGCACCAAGGTAAAAGTGTAAATTGAGTAATCAATATGAGCAATGTCCAAAGAATAAAAAACTCATTATGATATTAATAACTTTACTATGATGGATGAGATTTAATTACAAAACTATAAACCTTCTCGCAACTATAAAATTTTTACTATACAAGCAATTGCAAAAACGTAATTGCCCTCGATTTTATTTTTGACAATCCTCAACTTCACACCGCCTTGTCTACTTACCACCTCCCTCCGGTCCTCCGAGTACGCCAGATGAATGATGAACATCTTGCCCTCAAAGTTGATCTTGTGGACCTCGGGCCACCGGAAGTGCTGGGTCCGGCGTCCGGCCGCAAACGTGCTGATGCCGGAGAAGTTGATGCCCAGGTACAGCTGCGTACCGCGGTGGTCCTTCACCGGGTGCGGATCGATGCCGTACGTCTCGAGGCTGCGTGCGATCCCGACGAACTCGTCGTACACCGCGACCGCCTCCTGGCCCGGTTCGCGCTTCTGATGCAGCTCCATCGCCTTCTTCTCGAGCTGGTCCGACTGCCGGAGGGCAATTTTGAGCGACGACACGTACTCGCCGGTGTGTGACTCCGCATCATAGTCGCCCAGCTCGTCTGCGGGTGGTAAACGACAAAATTCGTTAGCTCAATTGAGGCAAAAAGGTAATAGTGCGTGGAGAAAGCAGTGATGTTTCATAATTTGTCACATTTGTCAAATTACAGACCGAAGGCATAAAAGCTTCATCGAGGACGCTCGATGGAAAACAGTTTGTGGACATGTTGCGAACGTTGGTGGTGGGATTGTTTTGCATCTTCTCGACCCTACAACCCTCTCATGAAGAGATGGTAAAGATCTTTAAAATAGATCGAATTTCGAACTGTGAATCGAGTGATCCGTTTCCCGCTTTCCTTCTACCGGAATACGGCGTAATGTACGATCGGGGAGTGGTTTGCTTCAACTGTACCCTTCGAATCGTCGAGCAAATCGATGGCCCTATGAAGGTAGTATTAATAGAAAGGATAATATTGTTTTTTTTTTTTCATTTCATTCATCTTTTATGCCGCAAACGTCTTTTTTTTTTGCCTGCAGTATGTGGCAAACATCAAACGCTGTGAGAAGGACCTTACTAAGTGTGAATTTTTCAATGAAATTGAAGCCGATGACCTGTGCGGATACTTCAGCAAAGTCGAGTTTCAGCAAGGGTTCCTGAACAACATTTCCTCAACGCTATCGTGTCCGGTGCAGCCAGCCGAGTACCGGTTCACCAACAACAAGTGGGACATGACGTCGATCGTGAACCTGCCGGGTAGTGCGTATCGTTGGAATATCACAGCCACCGTCACCCAGCTGACCACGGGGCGTGTAGTTTACTGCACGGTAATGATGGCGCGTATTGTAGTCATCAGGAAGAAGGGCAACAGGAACAAGCAGCGAAAGAATTGAAATTGGTTTTTTGGATTGGCAAGATAAGAAAAACATTTGAAAAGAAACTATAAAAACTATTAAAGTAAAGTTTCCACTGATAAGTAAAGTCATAACGACTTCAAATTCATCCATAAATCAAATTGGACGTTGATCAAGAATAGTAGATTGTTCACTTATTATATTTAGAAAAATTGGAATAAGATTTGAAAGATTTAACAAGTTGCAAAAAATGCAATAATTTTAAATAAAAACATAAAACTCTTATACAGTGAATATGACGAATAACAAATATATTAGATGGTAATTTAATCCACCATTTATATTCATTTGTTTCTGTAAGGTCGAGATGGTACTATTATCTCAATTAGTTACTATCCCAGTGAATATTTGAATTTGTTATTAATTAATTTTGAAAAATGTGTAATGTATAATGTGTCAAGAAAACGCAAATGACTTGTGCCAATGTAGGTTTTTAAACTCAAAGATATACTTGGCAACCTGCCAAATCCAGCCGAATAATATTTCATCAGGACAGCCTTTAAACAATATCTATATGCTTTTAGACGAAGGTTGTCCTAGAGAAAGTCTTACCGATATTGATTGTTGGATGACACATTTGACATCATATTTTATTAGCTACAATTTCATCAAAATATTAAATGTTATTTAAAGAAAAGGCTAGGAAACGCTCGATTTGAGCAGATTTCTAAACATTCGGGTTTCATGTTCAAATTGACAACAATTCAAACGGCAACGAAAATACACCAACCATAAACAAAAGAATGCAGGAAAAGATAAGGATGACCCATGTGTGGACCTGACAAGTTCGCCTGGCGATCGTTTGAAAAATGTCTGCTCTACCGACAGTAGTCAAAATGAGCATCACACATCAACCGAATTGAATCAATCACAATCTGATTTACGCACCGAACCATGCAGTGTAATGTTCTTCGCAAATAGCCCGGATGCATCAGTTGTATCGGTCAATTAAATGTTTGCAATTCATTTTCTATGAGAAAATAAATTGCTCCACAAATGACCGTTCAGTGGGGCGTGAAATTTCAGGTTACCGTGGCGGTATAAATATGTTGACGTCAAATGTTCTACTTCGAAGCGGTTTCTTTTTTAGGTTCGCTTACGATTAAAACAGTGGTAGACGAATAACCATGGCAGGTGGATCATTTTATGGAGCATTGATAGTGACCATCGTGATTGGAGCGTTTGTCCCAGCCGCACTGGCCAAGGTAACGGATCTCTGCAATATGTCAAATGTTCGCTTATTTAAAATCGTACCGCCCCAGTTCTACGACGTGGTGACGTACGAAAACTGCAAGCACATGGAGGGTTCGGCGGCCCGGCTGAGCAGTGTGAAAGTGTCCGGCAAGGCGAATGCCATCGAGCTGAGCGCCACCCTGGACGTGGATCGGGAACTCGAGCCACCCGTCCATCTGAGCCTGTTGGTGAAGCGATGCACCCTGCAAAAGGAGGACTGCGAGTCGTACGAGCGCATCTCGATGGAGGATATCTGCGCTAAGGTCGAGAGCAACCCGATACTCCACAAGTACATGGATATCTTCACGCCTCCGTTGAGCTGCCCGCTGAAGAAGGTTGCATGGATGCGTGTTCGGAAGCATCCACTTTATGATGGATAGCAGCTTCTTATGGCGCTGTTCTTACCACTCTTCGCTAACATTCTGCGTTTCAGGGACACTACGTGGCGGAGAAGCAGGAGCTGAAGCTACAGATGCTGGAAATGTTCCCGGTCGAGAACGCGTTCTGGCAGATGGAGTTCCGCTTCCTCGACAAACACAACCAGACGATGCAGTGCGACTTTGTTGAAATCGCCGTGACCGACAAGCAGTGATTTGCTTCGTTTGGATAAAAAAGAAAAGGACAAACCCCTTTGTACTCCGACTCACCTTGCACTATCAGGGCACCCAGGGCAGCCGCCTCGCCAGCGGAACAGTACAGTCGGCCATGTCGCAGGTCGCGTTTCAGCTGCTGGTACATCATCAGCTTCCCATTGTTCGTCAGCCGGAGGGGATCGGCTGGGTAGAATTTGACACGGCACGAAAGCACCAATGGATCAACATCTGAAAGGCGGGAGAAGTAGTACAAATAAATGCAATAATTTAAACAGTATATTTATCAATGCGTAATAATTCACTATTTGGAAATTTAAAAAAAATGAAGAAATAAAGTGAAACATGGACAAGAAATTTAAAAAATTTGATAAAAAGAGTTCAAAATAAAAAAAGGAAAGTAACACACTGCAACTGGAAGCAACAGCACTGTGCATCACCAAGGTCAAGGGTAAAATGTATTTTTATCTAAACTCCAATTAAAATAAAGGATTAGTTTAAATTGATAGAGTGAAATCAATTAAACAATATAATAATAGAGAACCACGAAGAACCAAAAACGCCCAACTAATGAAATAAAATAAATCTAGAGTGCTCATTCTAACCTTTGACTTGTTTGATTATAGTTTTCGCCAAGTCCAGCCAATGCTGTCGGGGTGTTTGCGGGGTTAGAATTCGAAAAAGAAACGGTTAAAGTTAACGTTGTACAAAAGGTTACAATTAATTATTAAAATCTTGCTATGAATCATCTTTTTCTTACGGCGAAAAAGAAGAGGGCAGAGTTAGTGAAAGTACTTTAACAGGGAAAAACCCTACTCGTCGTAGCACGTTTCGTTCTTTCCTTAAAGTACTCAGCTTTAAGTGGGCCAATTGTAGAGCGTTCTTGAAGGGCAGGACAGTGACATGATATGGATAGTGACGGGGTAAGCTAGGGCACCGTAAGAGGAAAGTGAGTGTACTTGAAAGACGAGTTGTGAATGTTTGTTTTTTTTTTAAACATCTGACCTTTACTGCCATCGAAACTCTTAGCTCTATCATCACGCTAGTACGTTTTAGCCCAACAGTTTAAGGCTATGACGGCGTTGCAGTAATGTCGATCCTAGATTACACCCTTGCACCGCATAACTTAAGGTAATGGATGTTTCTGGACAGAGCAAGCTCCAGAAAGGTCACCCTAGGCTGACCAGGTTTGTTTTACAGTTTACAGTAAAAAGTGCAACACAAGTATCGTTCCCGCATCTAGGAGGAACAGAACTTTTCCAGCATGTCGTGCATAGTTCATGGTCTACTGCAACATTATTCATAGAACACCCTCTGGATGGTCAAGATAGGAGTTAGGAGACGGTTCTCGGGTTCCCGGTGCGGCTATCCTACCCGTTGCTTGGCGGAGTCCACGAAGCGTAGTCCAAAGTAATCCTTCTCGGTGATTTCCAGCTGCTCGCAAACGTAGTCCAGCAGAAAGCTTCCCTTGTGGTGTGGCTAAAAATAGAAGATATCCAGCATTAAAAAATCAACGATCCAACCCAAACGGCGTACTTCCGAAGAAAAGGGAAAAAAAGAAAAATAAACGTGTCGGAGGATGAGGAAAACGACGACAAATCGCTGGGCGCTACGAAGGATGGAAACGGAACATTCATGCTTCCAAACCGGGGAAGGAAGTGTATAGACGTATGGACTGTTGCCGTGTGTGTGCCCCCTGCGAATGCCGGGAAGTGGGTGACGGGGATTTCAGATACGTCAACATAGGAACCCCCCCTCCCCCCCCCCTTTTTTCATGTTTCCACTCGGGCGTAACGTGCGGAGGGAATTAATATAACTAATGTATAATTAATGTAAAGTCTACGATAGCCGGCGAGGCGGCGGTCGGTTATTTTTAGATCGGGTCGGCCGTTTTTCCCACCCAACTCCCAGCCAATGTTGAATGTATCGTTCATCGACCAGGAAGTGTACCTATATGAAGAAGAAAGAACGCGAACGCGACGCACGAGATACCGCGGGCCAGCGAATGTGACGCTAGAGCGTCCATTCGCTCTTGTCAAGGACGCCCGGAAGCACACAGTGGCAGGGGAACGGTGAGATACCGGCGTCATTTACCCCGGGGGAGTCATTTCTCTGCTCGATAGTCATAAGTCATGACGTTGCGAGCGACAACGCTGGTTGCCTAATGGCAATTCAACTACAATGCCGGTTCTGTGTTAAAGGTGTCCTGGGTGAGTGAGGTCGCGGTCGTGGAACGGAGCGCAGATGATCCGCATTATTGTCGCGGAACTTCTCTCCGATTTGGCAAAGCAGATAACGTCCGACGGCTGGCCACGAAATTGGCACACTCCAATGGACGCTACTTTGTACCATCACGTAATGTGGAGGGGTGTGTGTATGCGCTTTTGTCACGGATTCTTTTACATGTGCATTAACGATGGCAAGGGATAATGGGAAGTGGGCATGGGCAACCGAGCCCGGGGACTGTCCAGCAAGGATACGCTTAGCACGAATCCGGCAGTCTATCATACTTTCTCCATTTTTTTGCCTTCCGAGGAGCGGTGGAACGATGTGTTTGTCACAGACTGCGGTTGCAAGTGCGCTCCTCCAAGAGTCCATTTAAGACCTTGAGCCAGTTGAAATAGATCAGACTAGTAGTCCTTGACATTTTTGGCTTAGAGAGTCCTTTCCACGTGTATGAATGTATATGGTGTATATGGTATATGGTATGGTAGGTGTGCATTCGGTGTAAGGCTGGTGCAGATTCATCATCATCTTGCGATGGTCCGTACCTGAAACTCGCATTCCAGGACATCCAGGTCCTCCAACAACCGAACTGTGCACTTGTAAACAACATTGCCTTCGCTGCGGCTCTTGAACATAGTAGCGGCCCGCAACCGGAGTGGGCTGTTGTACTGGACTGGGACACCGATTGTGGGAGCAACTCGAGGGCACCTTCTTCCCGCACAGGATCAGCCGGTCGCACCCGTTTGCTTGGCATACGCAAGCACGAAGTATTTCTTTCCCTTCACTGGCAGGCACGCACCATCCGGGGTTTTTTGTTTTTGCTGAGATGAGAGGTGGAGACGCACTTTTTTTGATGGATCCGCAACTGGTGCTGTCTGGGGACACTTGGGCACCACACTAGAATGATTCACACGCCGACGAATGGCCTTTGTAAGACAAAAAAAAAGTAAAACTCGACCAGTCAGCACCGGGGGTTGTTGATTTTCATGCAGACACTCGCGCACGGTTGTCGGGAGGTCCTGTGTTCCTGGGGGTCGATTGCTGGTAGCTTGCTCCTGTGCCAACTCCCTTTCAGCGAATAGGCCAAAGGAGCAAGCTGTACGAGGAACCGAATCACTAGAACCACTTGCACACAGTAATCTGCAATCGCGGCGATGGTCAGCGTATCGGATTTTTATCGAGCACCCAGCAGCTCGATATTCTTTTGCCCGCAAATCCGATATGCGATGTTCTGCACTCCGCTTTTTCGGTGTGGCGAATGCAAGCCACGAGGTTGCTAGGGACACCCGGACGCAGTTGTTTCAGGCGCATCGAATTCTGCACACACCGCGGTGTAACCCCGATTTTTTTACGACTGTGACATCCTACGGGAGCGCTGCCCGTGCCCGTGCTCTTTTCTGCTCCTGCCGTGCCGTACGATGGTTGACTGCTGTGGTGGACGCGAACTTGTGTGCGCGTGGTCCTCGGCCCGTGGTATGCGTAGTTGCGTAGCCGCTTTTTCCTCCTCGCGTAGCCTTTTGCAGCCGAAACACACGGGATCTGTCAAAAAGGCTACTGCTGACAGGACACTAGCAGCCAATGCCGTGTTGATATCTTGCCGCTGCGATGGTCGACAAGAGTGTGTGCGTGACGGGTGCGTGCTTACAAGGATGCACGGAGGTCCTGCTGGGTAGTGTCAAGCGTTCCAACCTGCACCCGTTAGGTCCGCATCGTTCTTCCTGAAGGAATGGTGAACTCCTCAAAAACTTACCGTTACCGACGGACCAGCGCCATTGCTTTATGAAAAAAGTCAACGCATTAGATATGGTAGGGTTAAATTGTAATTTACGTTGACAACAAATATCAGAATCTTACCTTGGGCCCTATTCTTTTGCATAAAAAACCCAGTTCCGAATTGTTCGTAAAAAAAATTATAATAGTATGCTCATCCCTACAGCTGCGAATAATCCTGGGCTACAGCAAAGTGAGCTACTCAAGAAAGCTTTTAAGCAAAATGTCCTTATTGAAAGCTTTTTGCTTTTTTTTTACAAAGTTCGTTATTTAGTAATCATCAAATCAGAGATAGAATAACAGAAAAAATAAAATACAGTTAAAACTCAATAAACCGTCAGCGTCGGGATCGAGGTCGTGACGGAAAAATAACCATTACTTGGAAATTAGTTGCATTCAAACATGTCTTCGATTTGCCTCGAATATAAAAGGTTCTTCTGAATTTGGTTCTCAGAACTGAGTTATATGAAAATGTTAAAGTTTTGGTCACTTTATAAGTTTGAACTCGTAGTATGGAAATGAGTATGTTTTACGCAAAGGCAAAATTTTGGTTTGAGGATTCATCCCGGTCCGTGATTGTGCAATGACGGTTAACACAAACTGGTGGTTAAAAGAGTGACGGTAAAATGAAGTTTTATTGTAGATACAATAGCCATGCTCAATGTATCTACACAGGAAACAAAAATCGCATACCTATAAAATAGAAAAAAGAATTGAAATAAGTAATTTGGTACCTGAACTTATACCTCAAATGTTATTAAAAAAAAAGAATTATTGTTACAGATTCGAGACTGGACCAAATTCTTTCAAGCACACTAATAAATTAGGCCTTGAAACTGACTAAATGGCAAAGAGACAAGAAACGCATTGTACGATGTAGTTTACAAGTTTAAAAATTGTGTAAGAAAAGCAACCTCTCATGAGAAGATCAATTCCTTTCTCATTGTTGTTTATCTGTACTGTGCCAAGGGGCTCTTGTGCTAGCTGTAGATGGCATTATGCTTTTTCATTGATACTCTCCGAGCAATTTAGCGCATTCAGTGATTTGCAAGTGGACGGGCGAAAAATATATGAAAATGGTAGCGCCGGTACAAATGGTACAAATAATCCTACCGTGACATAAATTGTCCTATTCGTAACCACACATAATGTGAACAATACCGTCGAACGTGGAAACACGTACAAGCACAAACACCGCATTAATTTATCTTATCAACATCAGCATGCCCATTGATAATGGTTTAAAAATACAGATTTGTTGAAGGAGTCTTTTTTCAATGGCAAATAGTGTTTTTTACATTATGAAAAAAGATTTTTTAAGGTTAACAATTCTTTAAAAAATAAGTGATATAGAATTAAACTAAACACGCCATGCTAATACTCCGCGGAGGGAAAAGAAAATAATTCATTCGGAAATTTGCATTGCTTAGTAATACGCTACGCAAGGACGTTGACCTGAGGTTAAAATAAAATAGACAAATTTACTAGACGAGGGGAATACGGACCGAAAACTGAAGCTACGCTCAAGGGACCGATTGTTTTTATTTTACCACCATCACGTTTATGCTTGTTTCGTGTTGACCGCATAGCAAAACGCAAACAAGATTATTTTGCTTAACACATTTGCCGTTGCTTCCGATTGATATTTCTAGCGTTTAGAAGCATTTTATTTGCATGTTTTTGATTGAAATTGTTCCTTTATCATTTTAGTACACAGCCGGTATTTGAAGGTCTTAGCAATTGCATACCTTAAGGCGCAAAACATTTAACTATGTTAGAAACAAGATCAAAACCAAACTTGGTCAATTAAGTTACGCAATCGTAATGTGAATTTAAGGTTATGGTGGTTAAAGTCCTCATCCACAGGTTTCTTATCAAATTCGCAATGTAATAAACAAGGCACAGCCGTTTGCTCATTCTATAGAGGCCGTTTACAATGTATTTAGCATACACAAAAAAGTGGGAAAACGAGAATGCACAAGAAGAACCAAAGTTCACACCCGCAACAAATAAATTGCACGCCCTGAAAACACCCACTATGCGTGCGATCCCGCGTTGCCGTCGTGCATAAATCTCCAACACGCTCAAACGTACCACGACACAAACATTATACACACACAAACACACACGCACATCATCGAGTGCGAGGTGCCTTTTCCTCGATTTTATTTGCTGTCTCAGCTTTTGCGTGAGTTTTTCGTGATTTTCTCTGTTATTTTGTTTTTATTTTTTCGGGAGCTTAGAACCATCAATTAATTGCACGCGGTGCGCTTACGAACCGGGCTGTGTATGGTCAAAGGGAGGGCGGGGGAGAGGCGAGTGGCTGTTGTAGGTTGGGGGGATTAGAGAAGAGTGGATCGATTAATGTGGATGGCCGTGGACAACCTGCGGGGGAGTAGAAACCGGGAAACCGAAGGTCAGCAACGGTTCATCTGTATGAGGGGTGTCGGTCACGCGCTGCTGATTCCGTAGTGGGTTTTTTCGCTACTGTTTTAATAGGATATTATTCAGGGAAAGGCGATTTTCAATGCTACTAATGCCTATTGCGAATAACAACAATAACGCTGCATATCGTCCACAAAACGCCAACTGGTCAACGAATACACGCACGAAGATAGGGCGGGTGCGTCCGAGTTTGCGCAGGTTGCGCACACGGTACCGGCAACGCAGCTCGCGATCAGGACGACCAAAGGGGATCAGGGGGGACCGAGACCAGCAGTGGCAAGGAGTGTGCGCAAACGCAACGGGACGCGACGGATCGCCAGCTCGATCAATAATGGTGCGCCAGTGTGGCTGTTTAGACGCACGAGCCGAACAGCCGCGCGCTGCTTTTCACCCCGGTTCGTGGTTTTCACTTTCGCAACACACTGCCACTCTCACACAGCCATGCGGGCGCACACACCCAGCCGGTGTGCGTGCGACTTTTCCGACTGGCCAAAAATATCATTCTCGTCATCCTCCGCACCACTGTCGCCCACCTGCCCCACCGTCTATTACCTTCGCGGGAGGGTCGTGGGTTTCCACTGGCGCAGTTTTTCCCCCGGCACCGTGGCCTCCCTCCGCCTATCTGCGCCATCTTACCTTTTACCTTTCTTTTTTGGCTTGTAAAAGATTCTAAAATAGGATCAATGCCACGAATCCACCACTGACGGGGCCAGAGCAGGCCGTTTCGCTGCTGCGGCGCCCTTCCAAGCGCACGCAGAAGGGAACATGATGTTTTCACGCCATGCGAAATCGGCTCGTGTCAATGCACGGATGGCCGTTGGGCACGCGGGATTGGACGTCAGGGCAGAGGGTAGGGTGTAGGGTGGAAGGAGGCAACCAAAACTATCCCTCACTACACACCTCGCGAATCGACCACCGCACCGAGAGCCGGTGCCGAGAAGGAAAACGGCAGGAAAATCACGGGGGAAAACATCGTCGCTTCGGTTAGTAGGATTCTTTAGTAGATGTGGTCGTACGTACGGGGTAGCAGCGAAACCGACGCAGCGCCACGGGGACGCACGGGGGAAGGGTGTGGATTGATGTGCGGAAAACCCGAAAAACCCACGATCGAGATATTCTCGCGCCCGTGCGATCTCGCGCGATCCGCGACCGTCGGCACGCTGGCCAGTGTGAGTTGGACGATGGAACGCGTAACTTCTAAGCTCTGTGACTGATAGAACAACGAATTTTCTCAACAAATATATTAGCTAGTGGCAAATTAGGGTCTTTTTTCTCGGTATTTTTACACACTAGTTTTATTGAGTGAGCATCTGCGCAGGATAGCCAAAAAGCCAAAAAGGTTGTCGACGACTAGGAACTGCCGTGCCGAAATTCAACAGAAGTAATTGTTCCTTGGGTTGTGTGTAAAAATTTAATTTTTCTTTGGCGCTCGGTAGTGCTGTTCGATTATCGAAAAGTTGTAAATTAGTGTGGTTCTTTGCGACGTAGTGTAAACTTGTGAATCGAAAAAGAAAGAAAAGAGTATTTCGAAATGAAACAACGCACGCAAGAAGAAATTTAACCAGTGCCTACTAGAAGTAAGAAAGGGTTTCCATATATGATATTTTAAATTGGCAACTAGTGCTGGTCGCAAGCGTCAGCAAAAAGGGTACGATAAAATTTTACCATCAAGCCGTCAAACAGTTGTCGAAACGAAACGAAACGAAAGTAGTAGTCCTAGCAGTAAAGTAAGTGCAGTAAGTGCACCCGACCGTGAGCGATCGTTTTAATTTTTCGAGAAGTGGTGATTTGGAAGGCGGTGTTTTGCTTAGACCGGAACCGAAGAACGTTTTAGTTAAATTGGATGTGGCTCGATCACTGACAGTGACAGAGAGATAGAGAAAGGAGATAATTTATGTGTGAGTGCGTGCGACCGGGCAAACAAGTGACCGTTTTGCGTTTGGGTCAATCAAGAAGAGCGTAAAGTCCTGTAAGGATCTCGACAGAAGCGAAAAGTTGTGGTATCGCGATTAGAGGAAACTCCTCGGCAGAGACAGCAACAGAAACAGCCGCAGCAACAGAACCAGCAAGATGGACAGATCAAGGTAAACCTTTATTTGGCAGCTGAATGGACGATATACAACCTACTGCATGCACTGACCTCAGGTGCCTACTGAGGTAATCCTTCGGTAGGGTTGCTCTCGAATCCTCTAACAAAACGGCTTTGGGACGAAAGCATTTTAATGCCAAGGTTGATTGTACCTTACGCACTCACGAGCCTCTTGAGTTTTTGTTGTTCGTGGGCCTAACCTAAGCCAAACCGATCGATTCAATCCCTTCGATCATGGTCGCTTCATTCACCGGTCCGCAGAGACACCTTTCAGCTCTTCGACGTAGCCCGTTGGTTTGGTGACCATCGCCAGAGCTACTGGCGAGGGATTGCAAATAACACACTGAGCCATCAGACAGACATACGCTAGTGGCTTCTACGTTTCTAACTTTTTGCGGCAGCGAAAGTGTTCGCCATCTAGCCGGCGCTAGGTGGTGGCAATAGCGATAGCGAGGTGGTGTTGGTTGGTCGCACCGATCGTTCAAGATGGATCCCGCTGGCCTAACAGCACACCATTATCATCAACACTACGCCGAGTCGAGTAGTCAAACACTTCGGGAAGTCGCTATATTTAGCACATTTCACCGAGGTTTTCGGCAGAAGACGTCCGACGACGTCGTCCAAGATGCTGTCGGAAAAGCCGACACCGACGAATCCGGACGGCCGGTGTTTGTCAACGGGGCTCTGCTACACCACCCCCTTAGGTTGCCGACCGGATGCCCGGAATCACTGCGACAGCGGCTGGGCAGATGCTCGTGTACGAGGAAAACCCCTCACAGATGGAAGAAAAGTTATTAATTTCATAATTTCGCTTGTATATCTCCGCGAAGCTCATCATCTCGGAAGCAGCGAATAAAAATGACAAGTGGCTGAGAGGGAGATTCGAATGGAAATGGCCGCACGGTGGCTGCGTACTGTTTGACAGTTGCTAGTAGACATGATGGACGACAACGATACTGCATCACCTGCGTGCGAAGTCTTTCGCCCGTGAAGTTTTGAACTTAAAAACAAAAACAAAAAAAGTGAAGAGAACCGAACAGCACAGTGATGTTAAGAAGGGAAATGGTTGATGCAACTTTATTGCAAGCGTACAACAAAGTTCGGCAAGATTAATACATCAGCGTTCATTACTCGTAATGCCTGTCTATTGGGACCAACTGTTTGAGGTATAATAAACACGTGCAGACGTGCACGTGGCGTTTTTAACAAGGCTTCAGCTCCTGACACTCTGTGAAAATATTGGAAAAGAAAACAATACATATTTATACCTCATGTGGATTTTACCAAGTCACCTCAAACATTCCTGTGGTTTCCGACTTCCCTTGGGTGGTTTGTTTGTTTCAATGCGAGATAACAGGGAAGATACTCAACCGTCTTACGTTTGTTCCGTAACAGAAAAAGGAAAAGTGAATGCCGTCGATTTACGCCGTAAGGACCGAGGTTATTGGTTTGCTTTTGCCGATGGTAGGTTGGTAGGTTGTTAGTGAATCACAAGATCTTTTGGAATCTGGTCAGTGTTCTGCCATTGTTCCTCGATGATGCCGGTGCAGGTGCTATAATTCACTTAGTGTGATTTGTTTTTGCACGATTTGTCATCTTTTTCGCCAATCCATGGTGTGCCTGGCGTACCTTGTCATACCGTCGCCAACAAGATGGCGTCGAATGTGTGACACCGTGACACGTAAATTTATTCACCATAAATTATTGTGCTATTTGTGTGCGGGCGAGAATGCCCCGGAATGAATCATTTGCCCCGCAAAATATCCATAAGGCAATGAACGATCGGCACACGGCGCACGACCGGCTGCGAAAAGTCACCCGTTATGGTCTGGTTTTCTTAGTACACTTGTTGCTGTGGACATAAGCAGATCACCAGCAGGTTGCGCCCACCTGTTCGGCACGTGCTAGGAAACTGTTTTCAGCTGTGATCACTGCTTGCGATGTATGCAATTAGGTGGGTACATTGATCGTATTGACCGGGTTGCTGTCAGTGTCAACTTAATCTTTGAAGCTATAGGCGTTAAACGTACGAGCATGTGTTTATTTCCAATTTGGATGTTTGGGCCGGAAGTAAATTTGATTGATTTTCAACAGCAATGAGGGGGTCTCCTTCATCTGCGCCATGTGGATTTTTGAAACGTTTTTATATGATATCCATAGAGTGTCTAGTTTGGATGATTCCTTTACGAGGCAAAGATAAATTTTTAAGCCTATCGATCGAATACTAAAATATTACTTATGAAATACTTATGAATATAAAACCGTCTTAGAAAGCAAGGATTCAATGTGGGGCTTTATTTGACATTTTGATTTGCTTGCTTGTATCAACTTGTCGTCTATCGAAGCCGTAACAAACATTCCCAACAAGAAACGCATTCCCTCCTCCCCCTTTCCCCAAGCATTAGCCTGAAGCATCCCTGTTGATAAAAATCACGAGATCAGTGACACCACTTGGGCAACGCATAAACATATGCGTAAGATAAGAGTCGGAGGAAGCAAAGAAAGATCAACAAGAGCGCCACCAGATCCACGGGGCGTTCGTTCTGAGCTAAGGAAACGGCGCATACAAACGAAAAAACCTGGCCTTTTGATGTGGCAACGCACTTGAGAGGGATTAAAAATAAGCACCATTCACGTTAGAAAGACCACCGGGCTTCCTTTCCATTTCCACCGGGCACCCGCGCGGGCAGGATACGCCGATGTCGGACGCGTTCGATGTCCACCGACGGAAGATTGATGGCACCAACAGGTTTTGCCAGATTGAGTCGTGCTCTTCTTCGGTGTCGTACTTGTTCGTCTTGTGGCTGTCATCTTCAGACGGCAGTGAACTTCCGAATCGGTTAGATTTGGCTTGTTTGTCTTGATATTTTTCCTGAAGCTACTGGTTACTGGTTGGGGCTTGTTTGCTTCCTCACGCTATAATTTTTGTTTTTGCTGATTTGCATGCGTGTGTTCTCGGGATGGATTTACGCGCCGACAGACGCTTTGGCGTGCGGCCATCGCCGTGGTACCACCGTGGAGGAGAGGCAGGCTTTGTTGCCCTCTAAGAACGCCAACGGGTCGGCTTGTGAGCGTTTATTACTTTCATCACTCTTCAAAATTTCGCGCCGCACCTCTCGACGCACCGCCAGTTCGTGGGCCGATCGAAAATAACCGTGATTCAATCACGTCAGCTCGCGCTTTCAAATAATAACCGTCAACGCGTGCGCCGGTTTTACATGGCTGCAAATGGTAAAACATTAATCGGCCACCCGACGCTCCTCACCGTGGGTCCAAATCGATTTTCCCGGAAGTGCATACAACAGGTTTGCGGCACGATGGGGAGTCCTAGTCTGCCCGACCCACGGTCGGCAGTAAACCTCTAATCAAATTCGATCCGATCGCGGACGTACTTACACCGTGGCGATAAACAATTTTCGCCTTCCTTCCCAAGCCACGGGTGCCGATAAACGCTTGGAACGCATTTCCTTCGTTTGCGTACGTAACGCTCCATGCCTTGGTTGACTCGGTGGCCAGCCGCAAGAGGTGACAGAGAAGCTTGGGAAGATGTCGTAAAAATTTCTTGCACCATCTATCTTAAGCCCATCGAGATGAAGGTGAAGCTCAGGAAAAGGTGGAAATGGGGTGAAAAGGAGAATGGCACAGTGTTGGTCGGTGATGGTCAATCTGCGAAGTGGACAATCCGGGTGTGTGAGATGAGTTTTCTGCGCCCGTGTCGCCGCGTTGGCTATGGTGGTGGTGGCATCGTAAATGAAATTCATGTACCAAACTGGCTTCACCGGCAGAAAAGCGCTCTGGGACGCGTTTTCCATAGTCGCAGGTGCGGCGAAGGTGACGAAGATTGCCGGTTTTCTTCTTCTCTTTTTCCTTTTCTTAAGCAAGCACGGAAAACTGGTATCGAGCGGGGGGTAAAAAAAAATCTCGTGCACGATCACACGGGCCTCGGGGTGAATTTTGCCATCTCTATGCGTTTTAAGGTTCCGGGGGTACTGTTATTTCATCTACCGAATCAGGAAGCACACAAAACCAGATCCTTTGCGATATGCCTTTTTCGATTCGAAATATCACATCATCGAGTGGATGAGGCGTGCTTTCGTGTGGCTTTCTTTTTCCGTTGAGAAGTTGTTGAGCAGGGTTTTCGCAGAGTGATGGGTTTCCATGCGCTTGGGTTAAATGTCGTTTTTCTTCTGTGTTTGTGCGTCTGATTACAATTGATGGGTTGCTTAATTGGTCGCAATCATGTTTGGCACTTCAAATTGTTGGTATAGCCGTAAATATCGTTAGTATTATTGGTTGTGAAGTATTTATTTGACGAATTATGCAATCATAATTCTTACATAAAGGAAAAAGCTTTGCAGTGGTGTAGAGTTTTTCATCAGAAACTAGAACATAGAAAATAGATGGCGATCTATTGTGCTAAGGACTTTGTATCGATCATTAAACTTTTCCTCGTCCTACCTTGTCCGTCCTCCTAACATCTACATTCATCCATTTATGCAAAACATTTAACATCCTCATCTACATTGATGGACCTGGATTGTAAGAGAAAATCATCCAGTGAAATGAGTTGAATAGGCTAGCACGACAATATTTTCTGTACAATTTAGAATATTTTCGATTCGAAACATTCTAAATATGTTATGTGCTACCAGGTTTCAGCTTAATGTTGTTAGGGCTCATCTATTTAGTAACCTGAGTGTTGATGCTTTAACTATTAAATTGCAACTGTTTTGTTAGTTAAACCAGCTTTCTCAAATGACAAACATTTAATCGTGGCTTAACGGGGGTGAAAGCCCCGTGAATTACGCAACAATTGCATATAAACTTGCTTTGTCTATCAATGCGATGTCTAATCGAAGATGACCCATGAACATTGCGCTTCCGTAACTGTTGCGTTACCGGTGTATATGTATCCCACGTTACGAAACCATTTATGTTTTTGTTTTGTTTTGTTTTTACGACGGACACAAATCCCATCTTCAGTCCGTTTTGTAACTGTTGCGAACAACAGCAGCTGCGAGTTGCAGCCAATCTCTCGCCGGAACACTCAGTGGTCATCATTTCGACTTCGAAGCGAATTGGTCACGCGATCACTCCCTCCTTGCCCTTTTCCACCCCGCGTACCGTGGCTTTCGAGGCGTCGTATGCAATTGCATCCGGGGCACGGCCCCGGGCAAGATACCTGTTTTTATGGCTCCTCGACCACACTTAGCGTTTATCACTTTCTTTGCACGGAGCTTTGGTCGGTGTGTTTTCTGTGGTGGCAGTGCGTGAAACAGCATTGGCTACAGCGGAACAGATCTTTGCGCGAGAGTCTCGCTACGGCGGTGAGCTGCAAACAGCGCAAACGATGCGGAGGTGGAAGTAAAAATTAATCGATCGTCCCCCACCGGGCGCGGCTGCGTATGCTGAGATTTCTGCTGGCACAGAATCGCGTAGCCGGTGCTACCACTTCCTAAGGTCACCTCAGGAGCCTTCAACGGTGTAAACCAGTTCCGGAGAGGTTTGAACGAATCAAAGACACCTAGAGAGAGAGAGAGAGAGAGAGAGAGAGAGAGAGAGAGAGAGAAAGAGAGAGAGAGAGAAAGAGAGAGAGAGAAGAAGATTGAGAGAGAAAGAGAACGGAAGAGCAAGGAAATTGCATCTCCAGAAGGGGCTCTCTTGGGTAGTTTTTTGCGCTGGAACACAGATCTCTGCAGCTGCGGGGGGATCGGAGTTCCTTCTAGGGCACGGTGGACGTTTACCTACCCTTAGCCCGGAGCTTAGGTTGCGGACTTCAGTTCAGTTGTCTGGCTTAAGTCGCCCCAAACAGACGTCAGCACGCGACGTTCCTCGCCGCCAACGATCGGCACGGCGACATCCGCAGGGGGATTGTTTCGCTTTTCAGGCGCGTTTGGAGTTTGTGAAGCTCAGGCGAAAGTGCGGTGAAGTTCTGTGTGACGCAGGTGGTTTGTGTGACTTCTCGGACGTATGCACCGTCCGCAGTGACGCCCGTGGCCACGGCCGATGGGTAATTAACCGTCAACACTATAGAGACCTGATGTCAATAGCAGACCCTCCGCACACTCCGTTCGCTTTCGCTCTTGCACCTGATCGTGCACCGAAATACGTGTTGACGCAACGGGAGTGTGTGTGAACGGCCGCAATCGCGTCGGCTCTTCGTGAGAGATAATTCTAGTTTTTTTTTTTCATTTCGGTTAATTGTTGTGGTTCCGCTCGGCCGCGTTCCCCGGGTGGAAAAAGTTGCGTTCGTTGCGTTGCGTTGGTCCTGTAAGCGAAGCGCGGTGCTTGGTTGTTCGGACGAACCGACGTCCCGGTAAAATGGCAGCGATTACGACAATTACGAAAGGTGGGCCCAGCGCGACGACGCCTGCGGTGCCCACGACGGCGCAGTTCAAGAGCCACGTCTACTCGAAGTACCGTGAGTTGCTGGGCTCGTACAACGACAAGGCGAACGAAATCCTGCAGACGTACCCGGCGTACCGGGTGCAGGAGGACCACGGATTCGCGCTCAACGGGGACAAGTGAGTAGCGGTTTGACTTGTACGGACATATTTGTGTTCGGCGTTGTGGACGGTCGCAACGGGACGGTAAAAGGTACAACGTGCTTTATGCGTGAGAGACCATTATACTGGCAGAAAAAGTTTAGGCACTGTCTGCCATTAATTATATGCATGTACAATGAGCACTATGGTCATTATGGTTTTACGACACTGTAGGAGTATTAAAACACGATTTGATTGCAATGTTCAGGCGTCAGGCATCGTTTATTTCAGTTTACGCCATTTTCGTTTTTCATTCAACCATCATTCATTTAAAAAAATTATCTGTTGTATTGTTCTTCTTCGTTGAAGACAGTTTGGACTTTTCCTTCGTTCAATCATGTCGATCCTTATGAAATTATGAGAAAATTATGAAATAAATCAAATTCATAACCAACTGTGTAGCTAACAGAAAATTAGACATGAATTGCCTGACTCTACGTTTTTTTAAATCAACGGTCTCTCCTGTGACTCAGCGAACACTGGAATTTCCTACCTATGTTCGTAGCAGATCACAACTTCGATTGTTTGCATAACATACCATCGTGTCCCTGAAAAACAGCTGACGTTCGCCAGCCGATTACAAAGACCTTTCTTTGTGCTCAGAAGCGTTGATCTCCTGGAGAAGATAATACCAGAAAAAAAAAACTACTGTATTCGCTACATGAATAAAAAAGCGAAATGTTGCACTTTGACGGGTGTTATTGAATTTAAACTATTCAACATTTCTGCTCAAGAACTGCAAGAACAAGGTAACGAAAGTAAATTCCAAGCGTTAGAATGGCCCTTCGTGATGTGTTTTTGTTTTCTTGGACGACTCGACTTCCGCCATTCAGGATGAAGGTTTCAAGTTTTTGGGGTATTTTCTGAAGTTACAATTAACGAAAACGGTTTCCTCACCGACGGTCAAAACGGCAAATGGATGGACGGCCGGACGGACCGATCGCGAACGCGTTTACATTGACAGTTCCATTTACGGAGACAGCGTGCGACAGCGTGGCTCCGACGGGGCGAAAAGGTCGACGTCATCGATGGTGGCGCCAGTGGATGGTTGCCTGCGCCCTACGGTCGGACGATTGTGTTGTGATCTATGCGATTTGCTGCCGGCGTCAACAACACACTCCGGCCTACCGAGCCAGCGTCGGGTCTTCTCTAGCGGTTGTCTGATGGCGTCATGGCCACGAGCGCACTCTTTGCACACCGTATGGCGCCGCTTAGAGAGTTTATTTCCTCGATCCGGTGCTGGCGACGGTTGATTCTGGTCAATGCCAGTGGGTTGAAGAGCCGCAGCATCTTGCAGGTCGGGGCGGAAGATTGGGATGATGAATTGTACACATTGAGAGGCCTTGCGTAGAACTTAGCAGGTCAGTGTTCGTCAAACTTTAAACGTTGGCATGTTAGAATGAGCTCTGAACTAATCGTGTGCTTCCATAACTATTTTTATCTAGAAAAACTCAAAAATTAATGTTCAACAAGTATTTTTTCCCAAATATTTCACTTTACGCAAAAAGGATGAAATTTTGAAAACAAAAATAAAACAGTAAATTTTATTTCTATTGTATGCTGATCATTTTGAATATATTCAAATAATACGCACCACGAATAAAAACATGTAAATAACAAAAACGGTGTCAATGATCGTTTTTTGGATATTCTCGGTGGTTCCCGAACACTGCCGCAAACCAACATTTGCTTGAGCGACTTAAATGGAACGATTCCGCAACAAAGTCGCGCGAACGTTTTTCTGCCATTTTGCCACAACCTGATAATAAGGTGTGTATACCTGATAGAAAGGACTGCTTTGTTTGAACTTAACTTTCCCCTCCCTTTGAGAGCCTCCTCGTTGACGAATTGACCGACTTAGTCGGAACCCGTTTTCCAGAACCAGATTCTTCCCGATCGCGAAACAAGTTTTCCCTATCCCGATGAGAGTCCGTTTTTCCTGTCGCGAAGTTAGCCGCACTACGATGCGAACCAATAACGTGCCCTCCGACTGCCGGTGGATGATCGTGACTGTTGCCAGTCACCAGAACCGTCTGAAACGTGGGCGTTGAACGAAACACGGACGCCGGACGCTCAGGGTACAACGGTTCGGAGGTTTATATTTTTAAAAACTTTGATTGCTTCTTATTTTCTCTTAAAGATACCACCCATGGTGGTGGGAAGATGTGTTTCAATAGGAAGATGGACACCTGGGAATGGTGGCTGCGGTGTCGTAGGTACCGCGGAATGAATTGTGGGAGCAGCCGTTGTCCACTTTATCTTACGGGCCACGGTGTAAAATGGTAACAAAAATGCTTAGATTTCAAGGTTAATATGTTTGTTTATACTTGGGAAGTGCCGAGTTCGTTCGTCTCCGATGCCGCTGGCATGTCATGAACGCGTGTGCTAAGCGATTGGATTGGGGCAGTGGATTTGAACTTGAAGAAGACCTGCGCAAAACAAAGTAATCGTACACGAGGAAGATGGTAACCATGGGGGTTAATGTTGTACGGGAAACAGTCACAGTTCAGGAAGAGCAAATATTGACGGCGAAAAAAATGGTCTACGTTTCCTTAAGGAGTTAGTGAAATGTTTTACGTTCAATGTCTGGCCTTGCCCAGACATATGATGACATCTTTTTGAATGATGCTAACAGATGGAATGAATTTATTTATATTCCTCTGCTTCGTACCATTATGGTGCCAGTAAATATTGGAAAAAGTCTGGTTGAAAATTTGTAACGTTAAATTTAAATAAAAAAAAAGTTTCCAACTTACCCACATATTAAAAAAATGGAACTTGTAAAACCCAATATTTGCTATTTGCAACTAGTGCGGGTCCTTCTATATACGCAATTTATGTCCATATATTTATTAGATCAACTTGCTAACGCCGTTCAGTATTCAAGTTTTTCAAATGCTGCAGACAAGACTTGAGTCTAAATACTGCTAGTTTAAACCCAAAATCAGTTTTATTCAATCCTACAATGTTATCTTTTGTTTTGTTATTTTTTCATGAATCGCATTCGAAAAATGCTGTTTTGAGACCATTTATAACTTTAAAAAAATCATTGGTTTTATTATAATCCACTATTTTTGCAAACATTGTAGAAATTAATTGAAAAATAAATTGGAATGTATTTTTGCCTAACATAAACCTGAATATTCTATGCATTACTGAGAGATTATGGAAAGAGTAAAAATTAATTATTTAAAAGTGATGATCCTCAATCTCAACATGACCTCAATGGTCATTCCAAGATTTGTTAACCTCTGCGCCGACTGCAGTGTTTCCATATAGCACCGAAATATCGTTCGCGTTCTTGAGGTTCCTCTGTTCCGAGCAATTTTCTTGCTCCATTTCCTCAACTTCGCTGCACTCGAGAGGGCAAGATCTGTTCGCGGGCAAGGCGATCTTTGAATCGTCCCAAATTAGTAACAGCCGGCGGAATTGCGCTGCGTCTTGGCCAACGCCGGTGGTGGCAGGACGGCGACGATCGCCGTGTGCAACGTCGGAAAGGGAATTAGCTGCACATTCCCATTCCGGGCGGCGTGAGTCATGGTTTAAATATTGAACCTGTTTTTCATCGCCGTGGACGTAACAGCGCGTGGTCGTGTTTGATGGTTTTCCTTGCGCATGCTTTGTCCCTACCGCCGGCTTCTCGTCCTCCCTGCGCATGTTTCTTGAATTTATAGGTCCGTTTTTGGCCGAACAGAGCCGATGCATGGGAACGATTGTGGACGTGTGGATCGGACGTTTCGTGCATTGCTGGAGCGAAAACGTATCCGCCGCCGGACTCACGCGAAAGAACCGATTAAATGGATACAGGCGAGACGCGATATTCTGCTGCTGATGGCGGCTTAATTTTGTGTCTTGGGAACGGGTTTCTCCTTGAAGGTTCACTGGTTCCAACTTATGCTAGGTCCGAAAGTTCAAAGGTCTCATGCATTTGAAAGTTTACTTTCAGCTTGATGCCTACGTTCGCTTAAAAAAGCTACCTTTGTCGTTCGGCTTTCTCCACCAACGGGGTCCTTCTAGAGCACCCATTTCACTCATGTGTCGATCGTCAGTTGGAGGCGTATTTAATGATATCCTTAAGCGATGGAACCACCTAGAGTGTACGCTTTAATGATCCATCTGGGACGACAATTGATTGGTGGGGGGGAAACGAGCACTGATTGGGTCAAAGGAGATTTCCCTTTCCACTAGGGCAGATAGAAAGGGTAACAGAGAAATGAGAACTGTCGGGACAAACTCGCTTCCCGATCGACACAAAGTAGTAGATCACGAGCCTGTCGTTCCTCTACATGCGCACTTCACGTTAGACGCGCAAAGTCGCTAAAAGTACACAATTTATTTCGACTGGCTGTCAATGGATTAACGGTCGACAAGGGCCGCTATTTGACACCGTTTGTTGTCTGTGGGTTGGGACGGTCGAGGGTTCCCGCCAGTCTATCCCTTTTCTCAATGGCTTCCTCCTTTTTGCATCAGCTCGCGCCCCAGAAACCATTTCTCCCAAGGGAACTGCAGATGAAGCGTGGTCTATTTATAACCCGGCCCGTTTCTAGTCTTAGTTAGTCATGGGCCAAACATTCCAACGCTCGACCGTGTTTTGGCCACTATTGGTGCACAAGGGAGGCGAAAGACGAAAGACGTGGCAGTGATGCAAGGATAGTGTTGAGCGTCTAGTTGAAGCAAAAATGCGGAAGAACGGAAGGGAAGATAGGCACACATTTCATGGAAAATGAACTTGAACTCGAGAAAGTGCACACTTTCACGGCACGGTAAGTCGACATTCGCCTATAGAGCTACAAGTTGGGGCAAATGGTGAGCTCCTGCCTCCATGGTGTTCTTGCCTTCGAGTTGAATGGTAACTGATGACTTACGTACAGATGTTTCTTGCACCTGATGATCGTAATGGTGGCGTAGTTGCAGAGCTTGTACTTGTATCCTCTTTGTATGCCAATTAATTTTATGATTTGGCAAAATGATGAGTAACACTATGCTAGATTTAAAAAGAAAGTCTTCGAATTAATTAAACCTAAAATAGAATATGTTGGTTTTAATCCATATTAAAGGATTAAAACCAACATATTCTACTATTTGGGTTCCGTTTCGAATGTTATATCTATAACGTCATGAAAATTTGATAAATAAAACTAGGTCGAACAGTATAAAACAACAAATGATTGGTGATTAACTTCACACGGTTAGAAAGCTACGAATGAACAATCAATTTAAGTAAATGTTGCAGAATTTGTTAAATATGTTATTCTACTCAAGCTTTAGCATGAACAAAGAAATGATAATATATATTATTAAATAAAAAGTGTTATTTATGAAAAGGTTTTATTTCCGAAAGTTAAAACAATGCAATTCTCTCACCATGTTGACCCATTTAATTTCCATTAGCAAAGGTAAAGAAAATAAATTCAACCGCAAAGTACACTTTTTATGAATGCAGTAAAGTGTCTCGTCCTCAGGACCGTTATTGCAATGATTTTTTAATTTACCGATTGCATCAGTTGAACGATTATGTGGGATTCGTAAACCTTACGCCAATAAAGTGTGTTTTATTTAACATTGCAAATGAAACTGGGCGCCACGAGTGTTGCAAAGCAATTAACCCACAAGTAGTAGAATTCACTTACGATACTAATAAAAACGAAACCCCACTGGGAGTGCAAACCTCCCGGCGCATGCCACTTATCGGCTCCCAATGCAATTTCATTCAAAAAATCACTTCATAGCCAAGGGGAAAAAATGGAAAGAAGTTAAACCAACCCCAGGAACGTAGATAACGGCGGAATGTGTCAGAATGATATACACTCCCGGGTTGGTGTCGCACTTCCTGTGCAATAAGTTGTGCAGCATCCGATTGAATGGTGCATTAAGAGCAGGGGAGGGGGTACTGGGGTTTCTTGCAAGGGGGAAGCGCGGGATCACATACTTTCAGACACGTTTTAGTGCATCATAAATTAGGGACCAATTCAAGCACACTCTTTGAAACAATTTGTCCTTTTTTTATTTGTCGCCCATTAGCACTCGCGATCGAGTTGTGCGAAAGACGGGTAGGATGGGAGAATGTGCAATTTCGGGATTCGGAGCACATTTAAGTATTTTGAGCCATTTTCTTACCGGTCCAATCGTGTTTTATTCTTTTTTTTTGTTTACATACCGCCGCTCACTCTTAACCGGTCGTGGCTGGTAAAAGTGCACAAGTACGTCACCAAAACAGAGATCTATCTGAAGTTTGTAACAGCCACAGATGAGCCGCGGGACGGACCCAACAACCTCATGCCCCTGTTACAAGTGTGTTCGGACGTGGATGTTCGATCGTTCAAAAACTGCACCACGCGAGGTACTATTTTTAAGACTGCGGTGTGACGAATGGGTGGGACGAAGTACGCAGGGCAGTTTTTCTCAACCCGCAATAAAGCTACAAGAGGTGTGAGGACGTGCCCCGCATGACAACAGTGCAGTGTCATGTTTGAGCTGTTTAGGTTAGGATGCCGGCTGGTGAGTTTTGAGCCATTTTCATGTTTTTTTTTTCTTCAGTGACACCGCAATAACAGGAAAATGGAAAACCATTTTTTTACGCTGCAATGGGTCATGCAAATGTCATGTCGATCGTTTTCCGCCGCATCGCCGCCCAGCAACGTGTTCAAGGCGCGAAATTCGCAGTACTGACCGATATTTTCCGCCCTCGCCCAACTTCCGCCAGGCAGCGGGAAGCCACGAGGGAGCGTGTGCACGCTTGTGTGTGTGTATGGAGTGGAAAACCACTTAACCTAATTGTCCGATTGAAACGATGATAGCTACAAGGTAACGATCTGGCGCCGAAAGATGTCGTGGGCGCATCTAACACCGCCGCGCATGATGGATGATCGTTTACCTATATTCGGTCGGTTGTCAGGACAGCACAACTTGCCAGGCGCAACAACGATGCCAGGCAGAGGTGACGAAAATTGATGAACGGTTTGCTTTTGGTCAGCTGATGTTTGAAAGCTGATGCTGTATATTAGGAAAGCGAGGAACAAAGAGCAGGTTCTACGAAACTCATTAGAAAGTGGGTCAAAAAGTGCACATCGTGTGAGTTTTTCCTATATCAATGTCAAGAAAATTTGCTTGCCTTTTTCAGACCCGTTATGGGTGAAAGGCGGCCCTTTTGGGTAGACAGCATTTCTATTTGTGTATAATAATCCTTAAGACATCTTTCAACTAATTTACTTTTCCTTTTCAATTACAACAAATACCTCCTTTAAAAAATTCGAAATCCTCGAACTTAAATAACAACTTTAGATATCGAAAAATATTGAGTTAAGATTTGATTTGAGATTTGATATTATATTATTATTTAATCATTAAAAATGTTGGAGCCGCTCCGAATTTTATCATCAGTTTTCTTTTGCGTTTCATTGACCAAACCTTTTTGGCACTCGATGCAGCGAGTGCGTTACAAAAGGACTTGACTTCAACCGAATGAATTTTTCATTGGGTTTCAAGGTAACTACACTATTTTTAAGTCGCATCTCAAATGTTTTATACTCGATGCCAGGTTGAGTGGTGCAATAGACCTCTAATCCATTCAAGTCGGTCGATACAATCGTCAACTTTCATTGTGATGCGTTCACAAGTTGCGTAGTATTTATTCAATGACGTGAAATGGTTTGAATGATTGCACGGCAATTTTCCTTTTTCGAAATGATGGCCACGAAGAATAGTGGAAGGTTCAGCTAGTTATGAAGAAAGCTTACTTAATTAGGTTTGCAAATATTTCTTCTACAGTTTATATATTTTATCGATAAAAACCGGTACAATGTGCACAACACTGTAGTGATTGCCATGAATCGAACTTGAATTTGCCTTGCCAAGCGAAGATTGAATGATCTCGCAATGATCTGCATGTAAAAAAAGTGATAAACATTTAAATTTCCTCAAGACTTCTTCTTTTATGTATATGTGAAAAATGGGTTTTTCGAAAATTCTATTTTTCCGAGATGACAAAAATAGCTTTTCCGCGACGATCGAGGGACATGAGTTCCTTTTTTTCCACTCGAAAAATCTAATGTGAATGGAAGCGCCCCCGCACACGCAAAATGGGTCACTGCAAAGTGTCTGTTTTTCCATCCATTTCTGAGAATGTTCCAAACGATCGATGGTGAAGGCAAAAATAAAAACAAACGCACGCACACATTGTGGTGGGGATTAGCACGAAAAGAAACTGCGTGCGCAATGCTCGATGATGGCATCAGTTTATGGCGTTTATTCTAGCGCTAGATGTAGGATAAATAAATGGAACATTGTTTATACTGGCCCCGTTCGGTTGATATAATTTTTGGTTCATGTTTTTGCTCTGATTTGTTTTTTGTTTGCAGCTATGGTGGACCCCCACAGTCGACTGTTGGAAACTCGGCCCGGCGGATACAGGCACAGCTGCCGGCAGAGCCCCCAGCATGTGTACAGAATGCGATGATGCGCCGAGACAAACAGCCTTTCACCTACACACCGGGTGGAATCGACCTGTCCCAGATCAAATCGCCACGCATGGCGAAGCGAATATCGCGGAACGCCAACTCGGAGGGTGTGACCGGCCAGCCTAAGGTGTCCCCATTGGCACAGGTAATGATGGATAAAGACGGTTTTTTCGGGGGATTCCGACACCGTTAATTAAAGATTGTCTCACTAATGATCTGTTCTGAGGATATGCAGGATATATTTATTTATAATTTATTTATAAAAATAATTCTTTGATTTAAATTTGACCACTTAACTTCAGAACAATGGATCCAATAACAGCACCAATGGCTCCAGCAACGGAAGCCATAATCCAGTATCACCGGCAGCAACCCTCGGCGCAGCGGCTATGGGTATGCCCTTTCAGGTATTCCCCACAGGACCACCGGCGCCACCACCGCCGCCACCACCAACTGGTCGTGTGGTGCCAGGGGCGAACGGAGCCGGCTCAAACAGACCGATGCCTCCGCCTCCGCCAGCCCCGGCACCGGCGGAGGTCCGGAAGTCCCCGAGGCCACAGGTATTCGAGCCACCGCCGATGGGAATGCGGCCAGAGATCAAGATCCCGTCGAACCCGATGTCCAGCCTGCGGAAGGCCCCGCGTCCACAGCCGAAGAACGACTTCTGGATCGAGGAGTACCGACGGGAAAGGCAACAGGACGCCGGCCCTCAGATACCCCGGCCGGTACCACCGCCGAGTTACAGCTACACGAACAGAGATCTAGACGATGAAGGTAACGAACGAACGCGGGCTTTCCGACACGGCTCCCGCCGACGGACTTGCGTCGTGTAACTAGCAGAGACATACATTTCCCTGTCTATCAGCAAACTTCCTAGCGTGTTGTATGTCGCACCGTTGTTTGTAGCTAATACTTTGTGCATCTTGTTATCATCTTGACTATCATTGCAGTTGCTAAAAACACATTCAATCGCACTGACGAGCTCACCGTCCTCGGTGACCCACTGGCACAGAAACGATCGCCAAGCCCATCCAATCTAACTAAACCGCGCGAGAACGGTTCTGCGTCGTCGTCCATCAAAACCCCGCCGGTGTATGGGCAGAGCCCGGTGCCGCCCAACCTGCCACCGCCGATCACCCCGATCAAAGTGTCCACCACCAACACTTCCTCGCCCAACACCAAACCGTCACCTCCACCCGTACGTCCCAAGCCATCGCTCTCGCCTGTGTCCATCTCCAGCACCAGCCAACCGTCCACTAACAGCTACACCGGTAGGGAACAACCGACAGCAGTCGCCAAGAACACCAACAGTACCACCCCAACAACCACGGCACAGACTGGTTCAGGCCCTGCACAACCCTCTCTTCCTCCTCCACCGCCACCACCACCATCACAGCCATCGACGACGGCTACACCACAAAAGAGAGAACCACAGTCCACCTCGCAGTCCGGTGTGTCCCCATCAACTTCCCCATCCTCATCGACAGGCCCATCTTCATCTTCGCCATCATCCACCAGCACACCAGCAGGAGCAGCAGCAACAGCAACAACTGCGGTGCCGTCGGTCGGCGCACAGCGACCGGCTGCGCAGGCCCTCGGCTCACTCTATATACCGCCGGTACATGAGGTGTTTGCCAATAGTAAGCAAAGTCTCTTAACTCAAGCGAGCCCACCATGGATGTCGTCCCGGCACAATAGCCTCAAGGAGCAGCCCGAATGGGTGCACCGGGACGACCAGGAGCAGCCAGGAGCGACTTCGAACTCGACCGAGCACTGTAACGGTTCGCAGCAGCCACAGCGCACGCGGACCACTCCGCCACCACCAGAGAAAGAACAGCAGACAGTCATCAACAACAACCAACACGAACCACAAGCACACCGAGCGAACCAACATCAAGCCGCTACCGCCGGCAAGAGTGAAAGTGAAAGCACTAAATCCGTTGATTCTATCGTCACAGCAGCGTCGTCACAACAGCTCACACAGAACAGCGGCAGACCGTCGGCCAATGTGTCCGGCTCGGCGCAGCAATCCACTACGTCATCTGCTCAGCAGCAGCAGCAGCAGTACGTCCAGCAGCTTCAGCAAGCAGCTAGGACAACCCAGCCTTCGGTGGGATTGGCGCAGCCCACGGTTACGATGCCCGTGAGCCGCCCCTATCCACAGCAAGGATCGGTGTATGCACAAGCGCAACCTGTCTACTCACCCCAGCCGACGGCCGGATCGCAAAAGGTTAGTACAAAGTGAATGTAACCCCTAACGATTGTTTTGAGCTGATTATTGTTTACACGACGATTTGTCCTTCTACGCTAAGAATGATGTATGTCAAGTCTTACCTTGGTTTTCGAAACGATTGACACCTATCCAGAGGTATACGTAAAGTCCGGAAAGGTCCTTAGTATTTGTCTACTAAAATTGTTATTGCTCTTTGGTACTTGGCGTCCTGGATGAAAGTCCTCAGCCCTGAGGTTACGACAGCTGTTTTGATAGTGTGTTAGATTTGCGTAACATTAGAACTCACCAAATTATACTAGCAGTAAATAGAACTAGCAAATCATGTTGGGATATTAAAGTATGTACCAGATTGAGCTTTGTAGTCATAATTTTAGTTTAAAACATGAGTTCCGCTGCTAGAGGCCATTAATTTTCGAAAATATAATAATGATAAAGCTCCGATGCTAGAGGGCATTAATTTTCATATATAATTATATTATTAGTTTATAGATAAATTTTACGAACGAAATTTGAGATTTGTAAATACTTTTGGGAATACAGCCTTTGGATGCATCAATCCGTTTTTCTTCCTATATATCAGCTACTAGAAATAGGAGTTTAAAAAGCTATCAACATGACCAAACGATTGGTCGAACAATAGCCAAGCACTAGCTTCAGTACTAGTTTAATATAGCGACAGTGATTTTTGCAGCTGAAAATTTAATTACCACACAATTTTAAATTCAGAAGCAGCGAATAATTAGGGAAATTGAAACGATTAGGCATGTGCTAACCACAAAGGAGGGGACGACTTATTCCTGTTTCTGAAACCTCCCTCTCTTCCCACTAGGAGCGTATCATACCGATACAGATCGAGAAGTCACCCGTTCAGTCGCCTGCAACGGCCCCTAGCTTCGCCCCGCCGCCATATTACAGTCCGGTCCCCCAGTACGGGCCGACCAGCGCCAACAGTGGCAGCAGCATACAGTCTCCCATACCGATTGGCTTCGCTACACCGCACAGTGGTACCGACTTGCAACGCACCGTACCATCTTCACATGCTAACTGACCTTTTTGTTTTTCCTTTCCACCCGATCTGTGTCTTTCTTTTCCGCTTGGTGCGCACTCGGGGGAAACCAAACACTGACATCGTCCACAGGATTTACAACACCGACGGCCATGTTTACCAATCCCAACCATTTCGTCAACCAAGGCTACAACAACATCAGCTACCCGCCGACACCGACCGCCCAGCAGCCGCACCCGATGTACCAGCACCATCAACACTATGCGCCTCCGCAAACGCCACCCCTGCATCATCATCCCCTGCACCCTCAGCCACCGCACAATCAGCAGCATCAGCAACAGCACCAGCAGCAGCGCATGCAACAGCACAACAGTACGTCCAACGTGCGCATCGTGCCGATCAAGGTAGAGGGCGCAGAGCACACGGCCCGTGGGCCACTGTCCAATACGCCGGCTATCATACAGAGGTAAGCCACGGTCACTGCGACCGGGTGTGACGCCCATCTTTGCTCCCCCAAGGTGTCCTCGCGTAGCACTGGCGCTGCCCTGAAGTCTGACGTCTTATTTCCTTATTTCTCGTTCTTTCCCCGCTCTCTCTCTTTCTTTCTCTTTCTCCGCGCAACTTTACCTTCCAACCTGAACCGAAACCTGATCCCCCCTCATCCCGGCCTTGTTGTCGGCGATCGCGAATGTCCTGAAAAAACCCAACACGATTGCAACAAAAAATCAAACGCACCCCCGCAACCTTAACGAACCCCCACTCGGCCGTAGTGGTGATCGTAGCTACATCATCCACGACATCCCGCTAGAGGCAAAGATTCGTTTTCTTAAAAATAGACTCAGGTACTGAACACAAGCACGCACGGAATGGCGTTTGCATGGTGAAACGCGAAACACCATCATTACTACTGGTACCCCATCTTCACTCGTGAAGGTGTCTCCGTCGCTCGGACTTGGTGTGCCAACCTCGCGCCCCTGTGTGTGTGTGTGTGTATGTTGGGACAGTGTTGAAAACTAGCGAACATTATAACGGTGCTCAAGACTTGTTGAGGCAAGGAGCAAAAACATTGACTTGGCTGATCGGTTTACTTCCGTTGTCTTCCGCTCAGTTCCGTTGGTTTCCATGTTTGTTAATGTTGATATGTGTTTTCTTGCATTCCGTTGTTATTTGGGTCCGGTGTTTCGGGCCTGGAGTGGTTCGGGACCTGTGCCATTCATGCCATTCATGTGCCATTTGGAAGTTATTCGTGCATGGGATCCAACGTTTATCGCCTGATTTGTCGCTCGTTGTACCATGTTATTAGAAGAAAATGTTCAAACACTAATGGTACAAACTAAAGAAATGGTACAAACACTAAAGCTACGCAAACCAAACTTAACAGAATATTGTTACGAACCCTGGGCAAAATGTCTTCTCGATCAATCAATCTTGTTTTCTGGGTTTATCTTTCGTTCTAAAAACTTTCAATGTAAAATATAGCTGTCACCTTCAGTCGCCCTTTAATCTTCCCCAAATTCATTCCGAATGAGATCGCTTTGAATTTATCAGCTGTTTAGAAACTGAAGCAACTCTTTGACGGAATTAGAATAGGTAAAGAATAGGCGATAGACATGAAGTACCAATTTGTCGACACAAATTTGTTTACGACTGCGGTGCAGCCGTAAACTTCCGATATACTCCGCTTCTTGCGCGATTCTTTACTGAGTTTAAGATCCATGTTGTCGTAAACGAGATATGTTATTATAAACGGCTTGCTGTTGTGCAACATCTTTTAAAGCACAACATATTGCATAAACTCTACAAATGGCTGTTTTTTTTTAACGATACCTTAAGTCGTACGTTTCACTCTAAAGAAGTTGAAACTCCTGAAGATGTGAGCTCAAAAGCAAAGCATATGAATGCAGGTTTGGTGTACATCAGTGTTATAATTTCTACTTATTCAAGTATGCGTATACATCCGCTAGTTTCAATTACAGTCAAATGGGCCTGTAAAAATCTAACCAACAATGTCAAACCATCGAGTTATCAAAAGTTGTCGTTTGAAAAGCATTACATTGTCAACTGTGTCTTCGTTCGCCATTGTTGCTGTTAATCGTTTGAAACATGTTCGCTTGTCGGTCCTAGAAACACACATTGTAAGATAAATGAATTGCCGGTTCACTAAAACTCCGCTCCTTTCCATTTTTGCTCCAGTGATCCTCGATCATCGAACAACACGCAAGCCTGGAACGGCAACAACGCTCCGAACCAGTCCCGCTCGTTCCGGGTGCTGCAGCACATCACGGACACGCTGGATGAGTCCGAAACCGGCAAGGGTGCGAAGGAAACAGTCGGTGAGGCTGCCGGGAACGACCAGGCCGATGGTCAGCAATTCGGACGCAGCGCTCAGGAGTCGGCTGACGGCCAGATGCGTCGATTGCAGCTCAGCAACGAAGATAAGGCTCTGATGAATAGAGTAAAAACTCAAGGTGCGTATGCCGTGGCAGAAACGGAGTTCGGCCGAGAGAACCGGTCATAATCGTGCCTACTAACCGGCGATGTGTAATGTTTTGTGTATCTATTATTTGTTTCTGTGTCTCGATTCCGTGTTTGTGCGCCACTGTTGTCCGCACTAGTCGACGGAGAAGTATATCTCCATAACGAAGAAGATCCTCGCTACCGTGGTGCCGCCATACCGTCCAAAGCGTTCAAGTATCTGCAGAACATGACCGACAGCGGTCAGGCTGCGAACCAAAGCAATACTGGTACGGATGAGAGTATTTTTTCATTAGTTTGTGGCTACGAGCATATTATAAAACATTCGGTAGAATTGCTTTTGCGAATACCTGATTTATTATTTTGGCCATGGATGTGAGCACATATCTCCACCCTGATTTGCTCTCTATCATCTGTTTGACGTTTTGGTTCAGTTCATTCTTAAAACATAGATTTTAGTGTACCTCTGGTGTACATATCTGTTAAATAGTTCATCAACTAATACTGTAAGTAATTTGTTAGCTTGGTCACTTGGATATTTGCTCATTATTTATGCTGCTGGATTTATTTTGTTTTGCAAGTTTTTTTTAAAGTGTTTCTATACATTTGTTTCCTTATTTTTTCCTATGGTGCACATATGTTTTTATGGTTGGTGGTTTTGTTTTAATTAAAATAATTGAAATTAAATCCGTTTGTTTTCAATTTCAAATTTTAATGTCATGTTTTTCGGTTCGCTTTTGGCTACAGGCTCTGGAAACCGCACTCAGCAGATGTTTAATAGAGGAAATAACACTGAATCAGGTATGAATAACACAATACAACGATGTCAATCGACAAATTTAACTCACGGATTTGCCTAATTGAATGGCTGAAATCCATTCCAACCAATAGATGGGGAATCGCCTGCGCAGTATGTGCCGCCAAGCGAGCAGAAGGTGGAAGAACCAAAGAAGTACACCGGTGGCTCCATACCGAGCCGATCGTTCCGGATGCTCCAGGCCATGACCGGATCGGATGCTCCAGGTAAGTGTTCACGGATCCTTGACGATGTTTTAAGTCTCCACCAACCTCCGTCGATCCCACGGCCTCCCGTTCCCGAACACGGGTGTGGACGATACAAAAGCCCATCGTTTGCGTCCCCTGTCCACATAATGGGGCTTCATTTTATTGTGCCGGGCGTGTCGTTGGGACGTTAACATGTTTTGGTCCCCAGGCTACGCCAACAAAATTCGAGCTACCCTCTTCGGCGAATTATCCCATGCCGTTCAAATGCGAACATTGTCTACATTGATACCTTTCATCAGCCTTCATATTCTACATAATGACCCCGACTTATTATTTATACATATTTTTTACCTATTAACTTAGTGTGGTATTTATTTTGCGATCTCCTGACTTTCTATTTGGTGTTGTTTGATCATCAAATTGCAACAGTTCACCCCCCGAAACTTACACAGTAACACTACGGTATTGATCACACGTCAGTGCTTCACCTGCCGTGTCAGCTCCAATAATACAGTGGAAAACACAAGGTTCTTCTCAAAGTTTCATTCCGCCCCAAACAGAAACCGCCCCACCTCGGCAAAACTATCGACAAGAAGTGATTGATCAATTTAGTATTTAGGCTTGTGTTGAAAGTAGTGACGAGAATATTGCCTTTCCGTGAAGCAAAATGTACGGAAAATACAGTTTTATTAAAAGATGGAAAAGAAAAACTAGTGCGACTTGAGTCAATGTTGCACTGCGGTTTGACCGTTTGAGGACACAAGAGCTCTGCTTTCCTGGTTGATATCTGCCTCATAATATATTTTTTTCAGTTTCAGTAACCACGCATCCGCCGTTTTGCTGGAAGTAATCTGCATAATGTGTACCAGATATGCTTTTGTCTTTGTTCGAACATTGTTCTAACTTTCAAAGTTAACTTAATGTTCCTGCATATCTGCATTAAAAAATCCCGTGTGCTACAACCGCAAACTGGTGCTATGGATTTTATGGAATGTTTTCAGAATAAACAATGGATTTTTACTTTACTGATATCTCTATGATTTTCATGCAAAGATGAAGCATTACTTCGCGAACTTTGTAAGGATTTGAAAACGATCGTATGATGATCGCAGAAAAATATACATTTGTTTATGTTGTAGATGTTTTTGAACCACTGTTCTTTTTTTTTTTTGGTCTTGACAGACCACAAAGCTCACGATCCAGGTGCAGATTATGTAGATTACTTCCTTACAATTGGAAAAACTTTAACCAGAGAACCCTTCGAACTTGGAGTGAAACTGAAAGCAAAATCGAACGCTCAGTGCATCCATTACACATTCATCATAATGTTCTGTCTTCTTCTTCTCTCTCTCTTCTCTCTTTCTCTTTCTTTCATTTTCTGCCAATCCCATCTCCCACCCAGCCGATCCAAATTCCTCAGACTCTGAGGGTTCTAGTGTGAAGCTGCCTCACTGCAGCGGCACAGACATTCGATATTCCCCCTATCCCTACCCACACCCGCAGCCCTACTACTGCTGCAACCCCAATTGGCACTTCTACGATCCGTCCACTAACCCCCAGTACTATCCCCCACCCCCGCCTCCACCCCCACACGCGCCCGGTTATTACTATCCGCCGCCACCGCCACCACACCCGGCCGGCCATTACGATCGGACGGGCGGTTACTACGGTGGCTACATGTCGCCTCATCACTTCTACTACGCGCCGGAACCGTGCTCTCCGTGCACGCCCCCGCCATACTATCAGCTCAGCCAGCCGCAGACCGCTTACTGCGAGTCGCTGCCGGGCGAAGCGATCCACACGTATGTGATCACGACGCCACCGCCGCGCATCGTCGTCACGCCAACGCCGGCTGACACTGGTGACTCCTGTTCCGACAGCGAGCTGCAGCACCAGCAGCAGCGCCGCGAACAGCTCGGCGAGCTGCACGATGTAGTCGGGGAATTTGCAACCGAGAGCCACCAGCAGCGTCCGCATCCGCATCCGTTAACCCGCTCGCAGTCCAGCCTGAAGCGGCTATCAGAGCGGTTGAGCAACTTCAACCATGGTGGCGGCGGCGGTTCGCCTTCACCATGCGAGACCGAGATGAAGTCGTCGCCGTCATCGGTGCGTTGCTCACCGTGCAGTCCGTTGAACGAGCGGTATCGCACGTACGAGGAGAGTACCTCCTCGGTGCCTTCGTCTCAGTCTGAGGCTTCAGACTCGGAAGACGAGGGCAACGCGCCCGCACGACGCAAGAAGGGCTCGGTGGCTGGTGAGCTGAACGGAACCTACCGGAACAATCTGCGGGAGGGACTGGTAAGTGGCAAAGGGGCCGTCACTCCTCCCGTCAGCAAGAATCAAACCAACAAGGACAAAGAGCATGACGTCGATTTGAATGAGGAAGAAGAGGTAGAGGACGAGGATGAAGACGAAGAGGAGGAGGAGGATGAGGAGGAGGAGGAAGGCGAAAGCGAGGACGAGGAAACGGTCGGCTACGGAGCGACCGATGGCGCTCCGACCGAAGAGCATCTGCCGCACCAGTTGAGTGTGATCTTCGAGGAGGAAAGCGTCTACCAGTCGACGGTGGCCAGCCGGCGGGCCAGTGTCTGCAGCAACAGCTCTACGCTGAGCGACTGCTCGTCCACGCTGGCGAACGACCTGGACGAGGAGGACGAGGACACCGAGGGCAAGCCGAGTGGCAATCGGACCGACGACGACATCGATCGGCTCGAAGAGGCTGACATGGAGCGGTCGCTCGTTTCGGTGCGCCTTCCGTTGAAGCTTTCGTTTAGCAAGTCGCCGAATAACGAGGACATTGCTACGCTGGTTGTGGGCGAAAGCGAAATTACCGGCTCGAGCGAGAAGATCACCGGGGCCAAGGATGTCGCGAGACACATGGTCGAGGAGGACAGTGGTGACGAAAGTGACACCGAAGAGGACGAGAGCGAGGCTGACACGGCAACGGATGAGGAGGATAGCACGACCGAGACCCCCACGGCCGCGGTGGAGAAGGAGGAACACGACGCCGACACCGACGTGACGGTGACGATCACAATTCCTTCACTCTCTAGCAAGGCTGGATCCGACGGGAAGGAGCGGAGAGCCGACCGATCGGAGAACGCGAAACGAGACGAGCCCATGAAGACGACACCGTTCAAGATAGACTATGAGGAAACGTCGGAGGTGTCTGTGTCGGTTTCGTTGCCTCTGAAACCTAAGAGCGGCAGCAGTGCGTCCGAAATAGCCAAGTCAGAGTCGACTGCCGACGAGAAGCCACCGGAAGTCGAGATGGACAAGGAAATCCAAAGCAATGCTGATGTTAAGCCGGAAGAAGCAGGAGAAGAAGAAGAGGAGGTGGACTTCTGGAGTCAGATTGGTGACGAGGAGGACGACTACCAGCGTCCGGTGCGTTCGTTCTCACGCGACATGTGGAGCAGCCGAGAGTTCAGTGTCGATCGGCAGAGCGTTTGGAGTCAGGACGATGAAGAAGCGAGCACAACGGGCACCACCGACTTTTGGAGTGCGGAGAACGGTCCGACGGAAGCGTCGGATATGTGGAAGCTGGACAAGCTGCAACCAATGTCGAACGGGTTTACGAGCGGCGAGGATGAGGCGAAACGGGGCTCCGTCGAGTACTGGCAGAAGGAAAATGAACGTCTGGTGAAGGACTTGTACAAGGGGAGAAACGGCAAAGGTACTACGTTAGATGCAAAGGATGAGAACAATAACAAATCACGGATGACGCAGGATGTACCCAAGACGGAAGGATCGCAGAGAAAGACTGAGGAACACAGCGAGGAGGAGCTAGAAGAACAGTCGGACAGTGAGGATAACAGTGAAGAGTATGAAACGTCAAACACCTCGAAGGAAGAGTCGGAAGTTGAGCAAGACCCGGGTGACTCCGTGGCGAAGGAAACCATTGATAACCCCAAGGAAGTCATGCCACCGAAATCGGAGAGCAAGAGCAGCGAGCTAGCGGCGGGCCCCGTTGTGTGTGAGAAGCTGGACAAGGACAAGAAGTTGTCGGTGAAGGAGCGGATAACGCTGTTCGAAACGCAGCGAAACGTGCCGAGTCCTTGCGGCGGGGAGACGCTGCAGGCAGGTGCCGCACGCCCGGTGAGCCAGAACAACAGCAACAGACTGAGGGCGCTCTCGCGCCAGAAGCTGTCCTGCGACGAGTCGGAGGCGGAGGACGACTCCGGCGTTACGTCGGACATGAGCAAGCACATCTCTGAGGTGGAGACGGACTCCGAGTGCTTCCCGGAGATGCGCAAGATGACACGGTATCAACGTGCGGCCACACATTCCAGGTTATTTAAGCTTTTGCAGGACGAAAGTAACAACGGTGATAGTGAAGATGAGGACGCTAGTGAAGATATTAGTAAGGAAGTGTGTAAAGAGAAGCATGAGAAGCAAGAGAAGCAACAGCAGCAACAGCCTAGTGGTAGAAAGCCCGAATTGGAAAAGTTATCACCACCAGCGCTGACTCCGGTGGTTCGCGCCAACGTAGCTAGCAAGATGGCGACGGTTGATGAGCCGGCAGAGGGACGGCGCGATCGCCTGACGCTTCCCATCAGCCAGCAGTCGTCCTCTGGAAACGAAAGTCTCTCTTCGTCCGGTTCATCAGCGTCTCCTGTATCAGGAACCCTGCAGAACGAGAAGCTCGCCGAAGAGCTAGTACAAAGTCTGCTGATGAAGAAGAAGGGCCGTCTGTTCCGCAACCTGCCACTGGAGAAGCTGCACGCCGCTGCCCTGAAGATCCTGCAGGAGGATCTCGAGTCGAACGGCACACTCAGCTCGACTGAGGACAATCTGGCGACGGTTGACTCCACGCCGGCCCTAACGCCGCAGGAGTTCAAGAGCGAGTTTCCAAGCTCGTACGCCGACTACTACGACACTTGGTGCAACGACTCGAGCCAGCAGCTCCCGAACGGGTGCTACTCGGACACTGGCTCCGACTGTGGCATGGTGAAGGTGTTCCGCACCGTGCCCGAGCACCAGCTGTCGCCGCTCGGTCGCAAGGATGTGCCCCGCGCCATGACCAGCACACCCAACGGTCACTGGTCTCCGCGATGCCCACGGGTCTTCAGCAACAAGAACGTTCCTCGGCTGGCGGAAGTACGAGAATGCGAGGCGGTCGTAACCGAATCCCCGCTGGGCTCGAGGCCACCGTCCAGGGCGTCCAACAATCGATCCCCGTTCCCTCCGACGATGGACGACTACTCGGCCCAACGCAACACTGCCAACCGACAGTTTAAACTGCAATAATATGCCGCACTGCCCGCGGTCGCTCGACTCATCGAACGCTAGCAACACTGCCACTATAGTTACAGTACCACTGCCATCACCACGAAAGCACTAATGTGCGCATATCAACGGATACTACGATCGAACGGAGTATGCAGTGCCAGCACGCTGCCAGTATCGAGAGCTGAACGAAGGGAACGAATTTAAATCGATTGATGAACCGGTCGGAATGTCGCGACCGGTTCAGCGAGGGCCGCCGTCACGTACGATCTAATCGATTGTTGGAATGTTGGCGGCCATTTTTCGCTTTTTCGCGGCGCATTTAGAAGCGACCATGTACTGTGTATATGTTTCTGTATATATCGATTTATTTATGAAAGATTGTTCAAACCGGTTCGCGGAGCCCGGTTGCTATCAGGAGCTTTTTGTTGCTCCCTGTTTTTTAAGCATCCCTTTCAAACACCCCCCCCCCCTTTCCCCCCGCATTTTAATTGTCTCCTACCCTTTATCCTTCCTAGTAGATCCCTATCCGATCCGCACGCCTTTCTCCTTTTCACGGCATTTTTTCCTCCCAGCGATATTTATTGGAAGTAGGTCCCATTTGCCATTTCCGGAAGCGAGCGCGTTGGTTTCATTCTCTAGGAGAACGCCCATGATGCCATAAATATGTTCATCATAGTAAAAAAACTCTTCAACAAAACAAACAAAAATGCAAAAACCAAAAATCAAACCCAAAATCTTTCCCATCAAGATTTGTAAAAAACAGGTATCTAAACGTAAAATTTTATCACGCATCGAGCATTTATCATTTAACTCATATTGTTTGTCTTATCTTTTTAGTTCTTTTTAAGTTGTCTATTTAATTAATTCATTGATTGATTGATTGATTGATTGATTGATTGATTGATTTGCAATTGGTTGATTCTGTGTAACCGAGCGAATTGTGTTCCTGTCTGGTCTGATCTGTTCCACAATGTTGTGCACTGGTGCGCTTTAGGGTAGTATTTAATGTAATATTGCCAAGAATGCAACACAGACGACGATGATGTTTACCTCACAGCTACAGCTAAACACATGCCTGTGTGAGGCACGAATGCGTTATTTCCCCCTCGGTTGGCGTGTTTCGTTGGCTTCCCAACAGACTGCAGCCAAACCTAGAGGAGTCCTTGTACAAAATGGCGTTATAAGGTCGCGTTTTGTTGTTTCGTAAGGTCGTTCATTTTCTTTCTCTTACCATTCTTCTTCTTTTTTCTTTTTCTCCTTGACCTTTTCCTTATCCGATCTATTTTTTTCGTATCCATAATGCAATGCACCTCGTGCTTTCGTCGATGAAGTGAATCCAGTAAATTGGTTATGGATCAATGAAAGACAAAACCGTTCTTGCTTTCAAATATTACCTTAAATACTACTTCTTTTACTAGCTTGAATACTGAACGTATTTGAAAAGCATTCAGAGACACAATTTATTAACTAGCTTTAATGAGCCAGGGCGGATGGCAGAAAAAGATAACTTTAGGTCAACCATTCAGCTGACGAAACACCGTCTAAATTTATCTTTTTAACGTTGCAAAGTTCGCAAAATGCGCGGTGAAAGGTAGCTGACAGAAGCTACTGCCATAGATTTCAAAAGATCTCTGTCATTGTACGATGTATCGCGTATGCAGTATGGATGCTGCTGGAAGTTCATACTTCGTTTGAGATATATTTATTACTTCAGCACCGGAAAGGAGATGTTTTGACTAGAGCTTGCTATAATGTTACGTACATGCAGTGTCAGTGTATCTTTTTTCGTATTTGTTGTTTGATGATTTGTATTTGGATTTACGGCCATTGGCATGTTTGTCGTTTTTTTAAGTTATATTTTCATTGCAGCAATACCTTTACTTTAAGAAATAAATACGTTGTAAGGCAAATATGACACGAGAACATGCATTGATACCTATTTTGCTACCATAGTTCAACTTTGTAATGAACTATTTTATTCCATTTTTTTTGGAGAGTACCAAACATTTCGAGGTTATGGTCGCTAACTAGTCGATTTTACTGCTGATAGCTCCTTTACTGCCTTTTACCGGTTGCGTCATTTACGAACCACTACTCCTTGAACTGCCAAGTATTGCCTATATTTTTTTATCTTTTATTGTTTTTTTCCTTCACAACTGTTGAATGTTTCTAAATCGCTCACATCTAAACACAAAGCATATACTTTAAACACACACAAAATCTGTTAATATTTTGAAAGAAGAAGCACCAAATTTCTCTGCTGTATTTAAATTCTTCACCGGAAAAGCACAAACTCAACCTTTTGGCTGAAACGAAAAAAAGAATTGAAAAGAAGAAGAATAAATGTGAGAAGAACGACGAAAATTAAGTACACAGAAGATGTCACGATCATCAAGACCTGCCGAAAGCTGGTTTTGTTTTCCCGCGGCAAAACAAACAACGCTGCCCGTGTTTGTTTGTGCGCAGCTTCATTTTTAACGATGACGGAATGGAATTGCATCAAAGCATTACCGTCTCGTCGAAGTAAGAAACCACTTTTTCAACACAAGTATCCAAGTTAAATTGATTAAATCATTCACTTGAACATGCTTAGGGAGATGTCTATCCTCCGTTTTTTTTTTCTCGAGAATTCCAATTAGAATTTATTGTAGCATAGTCATAGTTCGTAAACTTAAATTTCCCAAATAGGTCCGTTTGTTTCCTTTGTTTGGGGTTGCGGTGTTCTTTTCTCTTTAAGTTTTCTAGGTTTGATGTAATCTGGTTTGGTTCTTTCGATATCAATAATACGTTTTCAATTCATGCAATACTTACTGACCATCTACTGATCGGTTTTTGTTAAAAAATTAAAATAAATGTTACAAAAAATACAGAAATCAGACAAATAGCTTATCTTTAAAAAATGAATTTAACATAACCGATAATAGTTTGAACATTGCAATGTTTGACCAACTAAACTTCATCAAGAAAAATATATTTAAGTAATTCAATACTGAAATTATCACATTGGCATTGTTTGGAAGATGAGTATCTTTTTTTAATAATACGTTGAAAATAAAAGACATTAAACCGAGAATCATACCTGTAACAAACTTTGGTCGAATCAATTCTTTTTTCCGTGCAGCCGGCAGAGGTGAAGTTTATGTTTTCCGCACTTCATGCAAATTGAAATGAAATAAAAGCATTAAAAAGAAACGAAAAACAACTTACGAAAAAAATCTAACTAAATTAACATTGCATCAAAACAAACAAAAACAAATTCACACAGACAAACTAACGCCCATATACCACTGATCTAAACCGAACAAAACAGTGAACCTGGAAAATGGTGTGCCTAACAGAAAAACAAACCGGCCAAGCCGAGCGAATTCGCTTCTTGTGTAAGAGCTAGAACGAATCCAGGGGAACAGTTTGGGTTGACGCCTGCGACATCTACCTATTTCGTTTTTCCCTTACTTGCAGACCAACGTGGCGAGGCGAAGAGAAAGCAATGATGTGTCCGGCAATAAAGTGGCACACCGCAAATGTATATCCTACTTCGTGTGCACGTTGTCAATAGTTGATGGCGTCCGAGTGATTGCTGTGTATGCTGTCGCTAATACAAAATAATCCTGTACAGACCTGTTGCCATTTGTTTCTCATTGTTTTGCCACACACACACACACACACACAGCCGCCACGAGCAGATTAGAAGGAGTAGGTGCAAGAGCTCCTAGAGAGTGTGAGTACGGGTACACGTGTGGTCGAGCTTCCTGAGAGAGATTGCCAATCTCCTTCCAGCCAAGCAAATAGAAAAATAGTGTGCTTTAAAAAATTAATGGATAATAGTTTGAAATGTTGCTTCGCGCTACTGCCGTTCGATACATTTTTGTTTATTTCTTTGAAGAAACCTTGCCCTGGTTTCGTTGGTTTTGCAAATCGCGCACTTCAATGTTTAAACAGGATTTTAATTTTATATTTCACGCTTTTAACCATTCCTATTAATTATCCCTAAAGAGGGAAAAGAAATGTGTACGTAATGATTATAGCATTTTTTTGCATTAGTTTAAAATTAAACTTAAACCTATTTAGTATAGTTTGTACGAGATCCAAGTGAATAATACTAAGTTTATTGCTGGCTAAGGAAGCTTCGCCGTGTGCACCTGTTTTTCCTAACAAACTGCTCTACATAATTTTACATGTTTGTTTCATGATTCATCACGAACATAAGTAAACCCATCGAGAACAAGCAGCTCTATTTTACTTCTTTCGTTTCATTTTTCTGTGTTTTTCTGCTCACTTTGTTTAAATGTGTATTGCCTTTCTTCGTTGCATCGATTTTTGTTTCGTTTTCTGATATTTTTACGTTTTAATTTTTGCATTTTTTAACGACTCGAAATATGTAATTTGGTGAAACAAATGACTTACTAATTTTTCTTCTTTCTCCTCAAACTGTCCTTTCAGGTCCAGGTGAAACCGACTTCTAATGCAACGCAGTGGAAACAGGGCAGCAGTAGTCGAAACTGTGCCTGGTGGTTCCTCGGTGCAGTCTTAGGATAAAGAAGCTTTCGTTTTAGTCCCAAGTTTTCAGCAATATAATCTTACATTTTAATCTTTTATTCAACGTACGATACTGCTTTCAGTAGTTTATTTTTCATAAATGCAATCTGCAATAATGTAACGAATTCTGAAGGAAGTGTCAGTCCATCTTTGAAGAAAATTTTCAATTAATAAATAAAAAAACATTAGTCAGCCAAGATAGGACGGGAGTTGTCAAGTTTGCACAGCATTTTATAATTTGTTAAGTCCACTGACAGCCATATGGTAAATGTTGTTATTGCTTCACAACAGCTTTCCTCAATGGAATAGCTCGATTCGATCAACGTGAACATTCAATACGAACAATTTGTGGATTACTATAATTGCATGCTTAAGAGCCGAGCGTGCATGCAGCAACGGAGGGAAGTCTTTCGGCTAGATGCGGTACTTCGCAGCCATAATAGGTGCCTGCTATCAAAACACCTTAAATTTATTCTGTACGTTTGCGTTTTGGAGTGTGTGTTTTCACATGAATTGCACCCATTCTGTTCGTGTGCACTGCTCTTCATTTAGAGAATAAGATATGCTTCAAAGCAAGCAATTGCCTTTTGTTTGTAATTTTGATACCTGTTTCCTTGGACCTGTTTGTTAGGTAATCTTGAAAAAACAGTTTGTTTTGTATTCTTTTTTTTTGTAACTGAAAAGGATTTTTGGATAATTTTGGAGTGTGCTCTCATCTGTTTCCTTTTAACATTGTCAAAAGAAAGCTAGCTTCGTGCGTATATGTTGAAAAGATTGAAAAACAGAAAAAAGAATGAAATTAGTATCCCTGAATTCATATCTTCCATTGTCGACAATATAGCAACGTGCTGTTTAAACATCCTGCAGCATGTTTGCTGCACCTGGGTGAACAGTTAAGAAGGCTTCATTTGTTCGGGATTAACAAACGAAGATAAACGCCTCTTGCCAGCTAGCCAGGTGGTGCAACGCTTCCGGAAAATTTTAAGGCAACGCGATCAAACATACAAATCCCAGTTCATAGAGCGAAACGAAACATGAAACATTATATACCATATAGCAAGATCATAACGATAATACTGATTAAAAAGAGTAGCACTAACGGTGGCTAATTCATGAAAACGGACGATTGTCTTTTTTTTCATCATGCGTGCATCAAGGAAACAAGAAAAAAAAAGATTATGTTATTAGTCCGTTAACAAGCACTTAATATTGTTTTATATTTTGCTATGAGTAATAAAGGAAAAAAATCCACACTCTTGTGTCAGCTTTAATCTCTGAACCGTTGAAAGAAATTTCCGGATTCCGTGGAGGTAGATGTTTCAGGTCGTGATCCGCTTCGAAGGCTATAACCCTGTTTGTTTCAATCCATTGCACTGAAATTACCTCAATCTTGAAAAAAATGAAACAAATTTATCATAACTGGATCGAACGGTTCCAATTGAAATCGAACCATCGAATCAATTCTTCTGTGTACATTACAGGTTTGAGTTGTCTTCACTTCAATTATTTGGATTTATCATAACAACTCAAAGCTTTTGGTTCAACAGAACTGTTTAATACTTCTACTTGAAAATAGTTTGAAAAAATCGTTAAATAAACTACGATGTACAACAGCCAATGGTTTAACAGTATTTATTCGACTACATTTAGTAATGATTTAGGACTTAAAAATCATGTTGCATAGTTTTATATGGAAAGCAGACACTTTAAAATCATGGAATTGTTTAACCATGAACATTTATGACCTTATGTTTATGTGAAGGTTTTCATCGAACTTTGAACAAATTTCTCGCGTTATCAAAGTCAAGTTCAAGGTTTTCGCTTGAAGCTGCCATCTTGCCATCCTGTGTTTACACATCCACTTGACGTGTTTACATAAACCTCTGCAGTATGATTGATTTGTTTTAAATCCGTTCCCTTCCCTACGTTCAATCATTTGTGTCTGGCTTCCGTTTTATGGCTTTGGTTGATTTTCCTGTGAGGTATTAAGTTACGACGGCGATAGTTATGCAACATTGTCACAGTTCCGCCCGTCCGTTCGCTCGCTGGCACTGACCACGCACTATAACCCATCGACTTTGTGCTGCTCTCTGATGCCCCGAGATGCCTTCTGTCTGCGGTGCGTCCAGAGAGTCAGACAGGTTCTTCTTGCAAATAAATCATTAGGCAAATAACTCGACTTTGTTTATTGAAAGTCGATTCGCGTACAACGTTATTATACTTTCGGCTCGACATAATCTTTCTTTGGCGGACGACGAAAGGGGACGTCCGCAGGAAGCCTATGGGTAAGTTGCAGTTAAGAGTGCAACGTATGAAGACCCGCAGACTGAGAGGAGGGTTTGAGAATGGCCAGGCCAGACATATTTACACGACATCGATAATGGCACGAAGCGTCAGAACGACGGCCAACGATCGATGGCTTAAGTTATTCGATACATTTTCAGATTTTAGTAAACGCATCGCACCAAGTTGTTGACTAGTTTAATCTTTCACTTTTCTTCCCCGGGATTTGCCCCTAACTGACCGTTGGGAATGTGAATAGCAAAATGGCGTGCTTAAAGGAGACATTCCGCAACACAGACTGAAGGATTCGAAACAACGACGGCGACCATCGACCAATAACAATAACCATTTCAGCGTCTAGGAAAATTATCCATTCCGTTTGAAGTCTTGCCTGAAAAGGAAAAACTGTCTGCTTCATTCCAGCTGTTTGGTTTGAACTTGCAGGCTCTTTTCTCACACGTACGCCGTTAAATACCTTAGCACTGGCTAGTTGTGCATCCGAAAAGGATAGGAATAGTTGAAAATGATGAGGTTTCTCATTATTACTTCCGATGACTAGCGATAAGTAGCGATTCTGTAGATTATTCTGATTGCGTTTTGAAGGATGCTAGTCACTTAAATAAATAAACTTTGAGAAATGTTTATGAACCCTGTAGGAAAAAGACAAGGAAATTTTTTTGAACCAGATTGCCTGTAGGTCTGTAAAATGGATTTTGATGGAAAAATGTAATACGAATTTGTTGTCGTTTTATTTGAGCAGATAAGATTGCTGAATTGAGTAAGATTGCTGAAAATAAGTTTGGCCCAATTCAAGTTGGTGCAAATACTGCTCGAGTTCTTTCTCATAAAAAAATATTATCTAAACTTATGAAAAATTCATAAAACTCATATTTCCGTGAAATTAGTACGTGTCCTTATGCTGAGGGAATGAATTAATGCAAACTTCAGAAACTGTACGATGATAAATGTTTCGATTTTGTTCCAGTGCCACTGATTTCATTGTGTTTGTACCGTTTAACTCAAAGACAAACAATCACGAGCACCATTCATGTAAATATTAAATTAGACCCAAACCAGGGCGACCAAACTGAGCTTCTTGAATGAATGTTCGTTCTCTTCCCTGCAAACACCTCAGGGGTAATAAATCAGCCACTAAACGAGTCAGTGCTAATAACAATCCACGGTGGATAGTTGCCTGCTGGTCGAGATTTCCTCCCGAATCCCCGTTCCAAGAAGTGCGTGTCCTTTGAACTTTGAACAATGCGAAAAGAAAAGTGTTACAACGAATATGCAGCATTGCGGCATGGTGCATTATTGTGCATCGCACTGCATCCGTCATTTGTGACGCTGCACGCTTCCACAGATAATCCATCCTGTCGTCGCTAATTCTGATCCCCCCGTTGGTCGTTGACGCCCTTCTATTCCCTACCTTCACCCTCCGTGCTCAGCTTGGCGTTGCTAGCAAACATCTTCGAAGATTCCACTGGAGACCATAAATTGTTCCCTCACCCCATCCTACATCCCCCCCCCTCCCCCCCAACTTCACCCTCTAACCTTCTCCTTCCTTCTTCGCCACGCAAAGAAAAGGTCGGAAAGATGCTCAAAATCGGGAGCTCTCGCGAAGCAGAAAAAGGCAATGAAAAATTGCTATATATTTATATTAATTATAGAAATAACTCGTTTGCAAAAATACGCCAGCGTGCCAGAGATCCTATTTATGTGTGTGTGTTTGAGATATACCTTCTCTACTGCGAACACGCCATGGATGCAAGATGCGAGCCAACTTTCCGGCCGATTTTAAACATTCCGGCCGACAGATTTAAAAGCGAGAAAATTTGCCGTGAACAAACGTGAAGGGGACGAAGTTGGTTTGAAGCGTTTTGGCGAGGAAAGACTTCCTTCTATCTTTCATCACCTTGGTGTGGTGCAAAGATGTGTTGCATTTGGCTGTACATAGTTTGATTTGGTGATCGATGTTTTTCACAATGCAAAAAAAAACGGGAACGGAATTTTTACTTTGTCTTGAAGAAAATAAAGCCTGTTTCTTGGAGAAGCTATTTGTACATGCTATTACAAATTACGAGGATTTTAAACGTATTCCTGCTTTCTTATTGTATAACATATCATTTGAGGTCAATTTCAATCGAATCAGTCTCATTTTGCTGACTAATGGTATTTCTATTTTTTATCAATTTTTTTTCTATTTCTAACTCAAACTCAAACACTCAAACGGTGTAGGTATAATCGTTCGGAAGGCCGTTGTTGCTTTGGGTTTTATAACTCCGGCCACCAAAAATGCATTCCTGCGTCCCCCGTTACCGTGTGCAGTCCTCCCCGCAGGAAGAACCAAGAAGTTTGAGGTAGCGGGTCGTCGTCCGGGATGCCTGTATCGTTATTGCATTGGCAGAAACTGCAAATGAGTCCCAAAGGGATTACGATGTTATAAGCCACCTCCAGGACGCTGTCCGCCCCGTTCTCCACGTCCTTTGCTTCCTCAGGGAGAGGAATGGAGCAGCGTTATACAAATAGCAACACATTTGTTAGTGACTTTAGCACACACCAGAGTAAATCGCATTCTGAGCCATATTTCGTAGGGGATGCCGCGCCGCCGGGTGGAAAGGAAATATTATGGCTTGCATTTTCACGCATCATATGTCACAGGCGTCTTATAGCTTCCGCTCGCTTTCGGGCTCTCGCTATTTCGCTTACCCACGTTTGACTCGTTCATCGGTGGTTCGTTTATTTCCCCTTTGTTTCTTGCCGGGGATCGGGCAGCATCACCGGGAGGCTAACAATACCCACCGTCCTGGAACGTCCTGGGGGAACGGTGCGCAGAGTTTAGCAAATGGTACAAAAGTTCTCGGGAACGATTTCTTCAGATGTCACGGAAAGTAGCGGCCCACAAGCACAACCGTCCTGGCCGTTCCTTTCCCTCCATCATCCACGGGAGAAAGAAACGAGCCAATCTGAGTGGAACGAGGCAGTTTGGAAATATGTACACTCATTAGTGCAATGATCGGAAGTTCGGTTTCACCAGCAGGTTTTTCATTCCGCTTTTTATCGGATTATCTTCTGCCCGGTAAACGGAACCCCCCCAAGGAAGCATTGGCAGTTGCGAAGCTGGCCGCCATATAACGCATGAAAACAACTGCCACAAGATAGTTGGAAGGTGTGTGACGTTTTCAAGTCTTTATTCCTGAAGCTGATGGTATCAACAAGTATTAATTAAATGCAAGAATTTATTAAAAGATTCGCTTGGGCAGCAAACAACTAAAACTAGTTCATATCTCATCCAACGGTAAGCCATTGAATCCTTCAAGTATTATTCATTTTTCGCCTGCAAGTAGGCAACAGGACAAACATTAAATCTACGTCTCTACATTAAGCATTTCCCGGTTATGCGTTTGGTATACTATAATTACCAAAGTAATTTGGTATACAATTGTTGGGAAATTACCAAATTTTTTTCATTTTGCGAAGCTGTTTGTTCAATCATTCTCATTCATAAAATTAATATTTATTTTGCGCTTCGTCCGTTTGCCTATTTTTACGTGTATGTTATTATAACTAGGTGTTAAATTGAATGCGTAACATGTAAACACTGAACAAAATCAGTCTCATTTTAGCCACGGTGATGAGTGAACCAAATAAATAAATTTAATTATTAATTGATTAACTAATGTAATACTTTTGCTAGTTTCCAAGCAATTTGGTAATGTTTGATTAATGTGAAGTTTTAACCATTATTTGCCAACCTCTGTTTTGATTTCTCAGTTTTGAGATAAGAAAAAAAATGAGTTTCTTGGAATGTCATACTTTATATTATCTACCCACATGACTTTGTGAAATAGGAACGAATGTTGTTTGGAAATAATGTCGATACACTCGCTTCTCAGAAACCTGTTGGTGAGAGGAATAAATTAACCAAATATTCCAACCCTCGGCTAATCCAGCATGTGGAGCATAGGCGATCAGTGAAAAGAGAAAAAAAAAACTATGAGAAAAACCGGAAAAAGAGGGAAACATGAGAGAATGAGGCAGAGCGAGTTTCTAAAGAAAACCCAACTTACAACTGCATTAGAACCGCTATAACCTTTTCATTCGGCGATCGACGAGGGTAAGAAGGGCCAAGTAAATTGATTCGGGTGTAAAGTAAACAAGCTGGCGAACGCTTGATCGACTTCCCCGAAAAACCGACTTTTCAAAGATGCCGCTAGTGATTGTAGTCCCTTTCGATTACCGAGAGTACAATTTCGACCGTTTTCCGGCAGGCTGCATCGGACAGATCAAGCAATTTGCTGCTGCTGGGCGATGCAGCATTGAACGACGTGCGGTAAGTGAGTTTTTCCTCCATTTACTACCGGAGCATCAAAGAGGCGCACAGTGTGAACGAGGATTTCGAGTTGCATCATCAAAGGAAAGTGTATGAGCAATACTGGATTTTTATTGAGAGAATCATTAAACGGGGAAAATTTTATTTTGATGTTTTATGAAGCGGGAAACATTCCTAAGCTTGTTGCAACATTTCCATTTCAAAAAAAGATAATGATTTCAAAGAAAATCAAAATGATTGATAAAGATGGTTGTAGGACTGATATTGATAAAGATGGCTCAGCTAGGACAGGATGTCCGAGAAGCGAATGAAGGAAAAGGTAATTGAAAGTGTCGTAAAGATTGCCCATTTCTTGAAATTATTATCAACATTTGTAACAGGTTGCAAATCTTTCCAATTGCTCGAACATAATTCTCAACTGCTACCAAACAAATCGTTCGTCAGTTGGGCCATTCCATTTCCTTCGTGATCGCAGGTTTGGAAGAAAAAAAAAAAAAAGAAAAGCTGTGCAGACTAATGACACTGCCTCGAGTAAGACGATCCGCAAATCGTGACCTTTCAGCTTCAGTCGAATGCAATCGATCCATTGATCGATCGGTCCGCCAGGATAAACAATCTTCCCGCGCAAGCCCTACGAACCATTGGCAACTCGGAGCAGGATCATGGCATTGACTGTAGGTGAATCGACCGGTGTTTGCCCGATGTAGGTGTTCTTAAGGAGGAAGAGTTAGGCTGCGCCCGAATATACCCCAATTTCCCCCCAATCAAGTTAAAAAAAAAAAAATGGAAACCGTCTTACTACCCCTGTGTTTATGTACAGTGGCGCGCGGATAGACACAGATAAACCACATTAATCTCCATTACTCAGCACTTGAAACCAATCGGATTCGGTGCTTCTTCGCTCACTCTTTCTAATCCTCTCCCAAGCAAGTCTGTTCTGGCGGAATCTGCCATCGGTATTCGTGGAGTGAACGGTATGTTTAAAATAGCGCACCGGGCCCGAAACCAACGAAAGTTGTTTATTGCGAGGGCGAGGGAAGCGGCCATCCATCCGGAACTTTATTTTTTTATCTTCTGTATTTCCCAAAAATGCGGAGCGTCTTCGAAATTTCCTATGAAAGAGTAAAACCAAATAAAAAAAAAAAAAATCATAGGAAGAATGATTTTTATCGTACTCCTCAAAACGTTAAACAGATATTGGCACCATGGCACGGGTTGCGGTAGGGTGGGATACTTGCCTACCGGTACTGTTAGCATAATCAGTTATGGGTTTTACGTTGCTTCATTCATAAACATTTACCTGTGGTGTACGGTTACCAATGTCGAACCTACGCGCTCCCGATTCTTACCACGTTGAATTGGACGACTATGCAATTGGGCGAACCATAGCCTGCGTGTTTAGATGTGTGTTCCGAAGTGGGTGGCTGGTCGTTTGCCTCAAACCACATCAACACCAATCGGTAGTTCGGCGCGTTAGTGGCAAACATGAGGGCAATGGAGCCATTAAATTTTCACATGATTTATCCAGGATTAAATCACAGGATATGCAGGCCCCATTTTCATTTAACTGTTCCGCCTCTTGGAAGAACGTTTCCCATCCTCCTGCTCGCCCAATACTAATCACTGCCTCGCTTCCAGGCCCTGTACTGGACGAAGTTGAAACTGGCTTCTCTGACAATCATTAACAGTAGCTTGTAATTTGATTGACAGAACAGAAAATAAATAACAAAATCGATGTGTTTGCCCCCGAAAAATATTGTACATTCAAAATAAAAATAATACAACACTTTCTAGGATTGAGACACTTTTTTTCTTTAGCGTGAAATTAATAAACATTACTGCTGATTTATTTTCAGCACACATGGTTGAGTGTCTAGAACGTTATCGATTGCGGATAATCATATCGTTGCTAAAATTAGAAGTAAAATTTGTCCACCGACAGCACACACTGTTCGGCTGCTCGCCATCGTCCGACACCCCTGACGGGCTGAGCCGGAAACAACGTAATCCGCCATAATGATAATTCACTTTCTCAACCTTCGACCTCGGCTCATAATGCAAACGTACCGCACGGTGATGGTACAATATTCAAACGGGTGCTAAATGCAACCCATTTGCCTGCTTCCGAGGTTCAAAGATACCACTTTGCAGCGGCATGAAAGTTAATGGCGAAGGCTTAACAGACCCGACTAGCCAACGCCACCGTAGAAGGATTACGGTGGTAGATTCAGCTTTTCGGTAGGCAGTAAGCATCGTTCGGCTGGATTTTCCATGACCTCAGCAAACCAAACAACCACGACCTGATCCTTCTCGGATGCTTGGAAAAGACATTGTCAGATTGTCGGACTAATGGAACGATGGTTCGGAACCGAGCGTAACGTACAGGTTATCATAAAAGTGTTTGCTTCCTTAACCGCGATTGCATGTTGCAGGGAGTTTCCTCCTACAATGAAAATTGCATTCAGCACAACAACCACGTGAGCAACAGTAAGATGGGATGCTTGGGTGGAGGGCTTAAGTAGGCTCAGGAGCGTTCTCTCAGGAAATTCTAGTCAAAAGACCACTTTACCGCACCGGGGGACACCAGGAGTTCTATTGTTCCTGCGACCGGATGATGAATCGGGCTGGGAAAGCTCTAAAACACACAAGTGGAAAATATTCAACATCTTAACAAATTGCTCATCAAAAATAAATACGTCGTGTGGAATAGGCTCCCGCTCTTTACGCGTTCGTTTCAAATAGAGCAAATTATTTTAATATTTGATTAACATTTTACTTCAGGAGCTGATGACTATGGAACATTAGTAAGAACTAGTTAAGTTTTTCATAGCATACAATAGAAGAGTTGAAGAAAGTTGAAAAAACCCTCTTACTAAATTAATGTATGTTATCTGACAAAATATAAGCTACTTATTATGATCATTTAAGACAAGGCACGTTCGAAAATTAAAAAAAGCAGAACGATTGCTATCAATAACTATTTTCTTTACCAGCCTTAGAACCTCCTATCTGTAACCAACATTAAAATTTAGTTAAAATAAGCTTTTGCAGATGGAGGGCCGGAATAGCCGAGAGCGTACGCCGGCTCAATCACGACCCACGATGGCGATGGTAAGAAGAATAAGATAAGAACGAATAAGAACTGTTTGGCAAAGCGAGTTATAATTTATTATATGTCGCACTTTATTCAAACTGAGTTTGAAGGCTAGAAGGACAACAATATTATCATTTTTTTTTTGCAAACTTTGAGAAGGACAAATTCAATTTAATATTAATATTCCTGGAACTACGGAGGGTCAGCCGGTCAGCAGAGTATCTGGATATACTACCCACTGGACTACTGAAGTGTAGTTTTCGTAACTTCTTCTTTCCTGGCGTAACGACCAATTTGGTCATGCCTTACCCATTTGTTTAGTCAATCCTTCGATCCGGGGTAGGTCCTGTCTGGATTCGAACCCACGCCATCGAGGGTCATGTCGGTGCCGGCGTATGCGCTCAGCTATCCTGGACCTTAGTATTCGTAACTATATAATCTTTTTATTTAGAATTGAAAGAAAAAGACTACCACAACATTGCAACCGTTTCATTCCTAGCCGACTCGGTCCTGCTACGAGTGTTTGATCTCACTGCAACATACGCGCACATATTGTTTCAGTGCATCGTTTAAGAGCCCCAGCCATAAATCAGGTGAATATTTTCCCATTTTCCCCGCTGCTTGCGGAAACGGCCACCAAGGAACCAATCGATGCGCAGGATGTAACGAAACACAGTAAAACAATTTATTGCCCTATGGTAGCTTTCATTGCGTTTGGCCAGAGGTTGCACTTTAGCATTTTATAAATGGCCTCCATCTCAGCGCCCTTGCAAGCGGCAGAAGTGTTCAATTAAATAATTCATCCGTTCCGCGACTGATCGATTGCTTCGGTTGCGACGTTCGAGGTTCGCGGTTCTTTGGCACGCAAGAGAGCAGCAATTACGGCAAATCACGACCATCGATTTGCCGCGTGCGTCGGAGCATCTTTCTTGCGAATTTTCCCCGAACCCCCAATCGGCGTGGGCTTCCATATATATGCCCCTGCAATGGCATGCGACCTCGTTCGTAACGGGGAAGCTTGAGTGTTCATGAATGACGTTAAATAAAAATGCGGTCAGAGGCAGAAGAAGAAAACAGTTAATCTTTAGATCAAGTATGCAGTTCTACGTGAAATTGCAAGAAGTACTTCGTATTTAATCTATTTAAAAAAGATTTGTTCAAGCATTTCCAATGGTTTATAGTATCAACCTTAGCTAATCTAGAACATCTTGTTTTGAACCAAATGGAAACAAATGATGCAGCAGTGTTGACAAAAATGAGATCCCCCCTCTTCTGAACTGGTTTGGGCATGCAAAAAGCGATGATTTTGATTATCGTATATCTTCAAATGTGCTTCGATTTTTTCCTACTTCGAATAGCTTAGGACATTGTTCGTTCCTTTCAAAATAGATTTCAGAATTGTCATGAATGGCAGTGAGAACAATTGGACTATAGATATGAATGTATGAATTTGATTATTAATCTAACATTTTGAAGTGCGACTTTGTCTTATTATATTTGAAAAAAATAAATGACATTGAAAAATAATTTTGATGATTACTTTTCTTCAGTATCCAATTTTATGTGAGGAATTATATTTTATCCATCGGTAAAAAACTAGAATTCTTTTAGAATGTTTTCATCACTTGCATTTCATAAAATTTATTTTGTTCCTTCGTGTTTCCATCGCCTTTCTTTTTTTTGTGCATTCCGTTTCTTTGCATCCTGTATTCTTGTATTTCTCAAACGTATTGTGTTTATTAATTCCCCATTGCACACAATCTCGTCCCAGTATATTAAACCTTTTTTCCATTCATATAAAAAACCATCATCGTTCGTCCTTTGCTATCTTTTCTCTCTTTGCGTGCGTGCCCATGTGCTTCCCGCCGTTTTATGTCACGTCGTAATGGAAGACTTTTTTGCTCTTGTTTCTTTCCTTTTCTCTCGACGCGGAGGACTGTTTCACCACTCAATTATGATTGCGCTATGGTGCGATACCCTATGCACGTTGTCCTGAATTCGCGGTTGTGGATTCGGATCGCGAGTGATGAAGGACGATGGCTGTAAAGGTTGAGATTTGCCCACCAGAACCTCGCGTGCAAGTGTGTGCTTCCAGTAAACCCACTAACCAGACGGGGTTAAAATGAGAACGCAGTAGGAGGAAATGGAAGAAAACCGGAAACCCTTCCCACAACTAACCGCACGCGTCTGGTCAGGGACGAGATCTTTGCGACGGCGTGGCTCGGTGTGAGGTTAATCGGCGGCATGAGCAGGCTAATGATGACCCGAGCCTGGAAAACAGGGCCAGACTAAGAAGGCAGTTCAGGTTTTGTCCTCCTCGAGGACATGCACGGTCGACAAAAGGGCTCTTGAATGGTTCCGAGGCCGAGAGAGGGAAAACCGTGCCAGGCAGTTGGTTTATTGGTTGATTAGGCACTTCAACCTTCCACTCCACTCTACCGTTGTTTCCGCAGGGCTGGAATGTGTCGCATAATGTAACCGCAAGAAAGGGAAAAAAATATTATCCCAGTACAATGTCGCGGAGGATGAGGGGGACTATGGGTTTCCTTCCTCCCCTTCGGTTTGGATGCAGTTTTATGCAAGATGGAAACAGGTCGGGCCGGATAAGTGCAAACTCCCCGGAGGGAATTTAAATCAAAAGTCAGGGGTTAAACTCGCGAAATGGGGTTAGTGCAGGGGGAAATGAAAGTTAAAAACTGTCATCGGGAAACCTTTTGCGGGCAGACAATAATTAAAGGGTTTTTTTGCTTTTTAAGGACTTTTAAGTAAAAGACAAAAAGCTTAGGCAATAAAATAGCTACGAGTTTGTTTCATAAATTAAACCTCATTTAATTGTAGATAAAAGAAATTGTAGATAATCCGTTCAGATTGATATTTTCAATGCATAATGCTTGTGTGTTTTTTTTCAGAAAAACATTAGAGGTAAATATGTTCTAATTCATATCTAATATGTTCTAATACATAATTGGCATCACCAAGTACTTCACTTAAAAGTTTATTTTACCGGACGATTTAATTTATAACATAATCTAGTGCATTAACTATCATCTGCGCCTAAGAAATTTTTGGTTTCTAGGACGTGCTAAGAAAAGAGAGAATATGTTATATGAATCTCGAAGAAGCCTTCTATTTCATCCAAATTCGTATGTGTTCCAAGCAAGAATGACTATTGTTGTTTATAATCCACCGTATCAGAGTTTGTTTAAAAGACCCTTTTATCCGGGATACCGTACTCCACTAGAAACATTCCAAGGTAAGAAATCTGCATTAAGTGTAGCATCAATTCCTTTTCGCTCATCATAAATTAACGGTGCGCCCAGTTTCACTGCAATGGTAAAATGGTTCCGTGGTATCAGAACGTATCGTGATACCAGGTACAAAATGCAGATGGTGAGTTTTTAACCACCAGCACAACATAAAACATACCAGCGGTGCACGTGGCGCACAACCTTGGTGCAGGCATAAATCTGGCCCGGCATCGCTAAATTCACTGAAGATATGCTGGAGGATGATGAGCCACGGCCACAGGACGAAGTTTACCGCCAACGAGAGCGGGGATGTGAAACAAAATGAAGCTGGGTTTCATTCCTTGCCGAATGGAGCCCCGGTTCCATTGTTTGTTTGTCCCTCTTTATTTGCCAACGTGGAGAAGGAGGGCCTGCTGTCGGGGGCGTAACGCAAACCAATTGGCTCGGTTGAAGACAAGTGGTTGACAATTGTGTTGCCGCGAACGATGCGCCGCAACATTTGACGAAAGCAGGAAAGCACACCCGCGTCAGACGCGAACCAAAGGAGGAGATTCATGTCGGGAGAAAAAAAAATGCAAGCATCCAGGATGTTAATCCATGGCCACATTTGTTCAAAACCGTTCCTCTGTCTTTCTTTTCATTTGCATTTATGTGAATGCGTTATTGTTGGACTAAAAAGCTGTGCCAACATTATCTTAATTTCCTTTTTGAAAAGCTACATTCCTTTATTGTGCTGATTAGCAATTGTCTAGGCCTATTGCGCATTTATTTTATTTGACATTTTATTTCTGCATAGATACGAAGGGTTACTTTTACTTAAAGTTATTTTGGACCGAGGGACTTCTGTTTCAATATTGTAGAATATTGCCATGGTTCACAAGGATGATACAGGAAAAGGCTCATGGAAGGTGTAAGCTCCTTGCCAATCAAGTTTGCCCTTTTCAGATTTTAGTATATTTTAGGAGTTTGGGACGATTCACCTTACTTCTTCATGAGCAGTGTAGCCTGTACACGGAACTTATAATGCCTCTATTAAAAATGTCCAAGTAAAATAAAAGAACCTCTTTTACGTACTTTCACGCTGTGTGGTTCACAAAAATTGAAAATGGATTCCCAACAACCGTAGTAAGCGAGGTTTAGTGCAAAAGTGATCTTAAAATGCTATCGGAACCAAAGTAGGCGGGAATTTTTTAAGGAGCAAGTCTGCCTTGAATCAAAACGAGCACAACAAACCGAAAACGGCCAAATCGATCCATCCCGTTAAGAGTGCTGCCTTGTAACAGCAAATATTGTATGGTACTTTTCAAATTAAACCTGAGTATTCCAATGCTCTGATTAACTTATTAAACCATTCATAGAAACCATTTAGCGTGAAACATGCAAATGAGAGCACTTACGCTGCTCTAAACTCACGTAAATCATCCACGTCCACGTCCGGGTGGCCAGAACCTGAAGCGTCGGCAATTAGGGCACGCAAGCGCCACGAACCAGCACATGCTAGTGAAGACCGAAAGACTTAATCAACTCGTCAAACCTGCCGGCCACCACCAAGCAGCAGCGGGCCTAATTATGTGCCGATGTTGACCATTTTCATGTCGTCCTTCGTCGGCCGCCGCAGCAGGACAGCACTGACTATGCGAATCGTGTGTGTGCGTGTCCTCCTGTCGAAGATTGAACTCGAATGATGTCGTGGTTTGTTGGTAACCATCCGATGTAGTTTTTAAAGTGCCTGGAATATTTATTTCAATCCAATTCTTTAATGCCTGCAAAAGTATATCCCAGCTAACGGCGCGCAATCATTTCTAGAAATGTTTTTCGTAATGAAAAAAATAGAACTACCCAAGCGGCCTGTCAGAGTCTTATTCCCCCGGTCCGACTGAGTTATCCACCACTAGTTGTTGTTTATACTGTAGCGTAATCCCACGCATGTACGTGAAAAGTGTATTGATGATCTAGGTTCAGAATGGTTTGAAATGGAATATTTTCAAACTAGTTTCAAATGAAACTACCCCTGGTGATTGGATGATAGCATTCGCTCTACTGACGTTGAAGACTCTTTATGTTTCATCATTGGCTTCAAATATAACAACAGCTCCCGTGGTCGAGAGGATGCATTCAAGTCTGTCAACACGAAAGATAAGCGATCGAATCTCATTAGAAAAATTAATATGATGCAACTAACTTTCAAGTTCAATAGTTAAATTTACTTGGATATATTTCAGTACTGCCGTGATGTAAAATCACTTAAAAATGCGAAATAATAAAAATTCTCACAACAAAACCTAAAGAAGATAATGCAAGCACCAGCACCAGCGCACCAGGAGCGCAGCGCCAAAGGAGGACACACTCATCTTTTTCGATCCGCCACAAAAATTTTGACAGCGAGGGGGAATAGGTCCTCCAATCACCCGGTGATCAACCAACTATTGGGTCCTTAATCACCCGGTAATGTTCCAGTTGTTCATCAGGTGATTAACAGTTCCGTGGTTCCTTGGGTAATTAGTACGAAAGTCTGTTGTATACGTTGTAGAAGCAGCAGACTTGCTCATCAAGGGGTTTGCTTTCTAGACATCTCCCCGTTTTCGGTCTGCGGTCCGCAGTACTTCTCGAGTTGACTCGAAATGGCCCGCAGCGATCCCCGTTTGTACACTGTCCGGCCGGTAATTCCCACAACAAACGCAACAGATTCTGATGCTTCTGCGCTCCTGCTCGGAACATGCGTCTTCCGGGAGACGCGAACCGTCAGCCGTGCTCCGTTCGTCGTTTGATCCATGCCGTTTGACTTTTTACCTTTGCGGCGGTTTATGTTTTGGTTTCGGAACTCCCGGTCCCTAAACAGCGCGATCATGCTCCTGGACTGTTGACGTCAAATGCGCCGTCTTGTTGCGTCTTTAGGTGGAAGCAAGAGGAGGAAAACTTCTCGCATCACATTCTCCCGTGCTCCGGTGGTTCGCCGTCAATCCCCAGGGGGGGGAAACCCATTCAAGGGCGCTTTTGCGAAGTGAATTATAAGGAAACCGGGAGCTCGAATGACGCGATAGCGAGGAAAGGTGCGGAGAAGTAACCTGTACCGTGGAAAATGGTTGGAAAAACGAACCTACCAACACGCCGCCCCGCTTGTGGCTGCAGTTCTGTTGCCCCCTCGACGCTGCGCCGGCATGGAAGATGAAATAAAAGGAATAATAACGCACTGGTCGGGATCGTGAGGATCGCCGCGGGGTAAGAAACCACAAATACTCGATGGAGAGGGAAGGATAAATGTGAGGTGGATTGGTGGCTGGAAAAACAACACAGCATACACCGTACGCCGGAGGCGTCCATTCTATTACACGCACTGTTTCGGTGGAGGGCTTGTTCTATTGTTGGCTTGTTTGCGGCCATTCTAGCCAAAGGATAATTCCGGTAAAACCTTTTCTCACAATTGTACGCGGAACGAAAAGCCACATGGAAAAAATACTTTTTTGATAATATCTTGGTTTGGTCTTGGATAATACTAACGACTATGTAAGCTACATTTTTAACGAACCATTAAATATGTTTCTTGTACTATTGCACTTTTCATTCCAGATAAATTCTGCATCATTACATGCAATGTCAACATTGTGAATTGAAAACACCTTTTCTTTTTCGTTATATCCTATCTAAACTTGAGAAAATCTATTTATAAACCATTCCGTTTTTCCAAACCTTTGTACTTAGCTATTTAATGTTCCCCGCCATTGCAAAGTTTCATTCTCTAATCTGTTTTTTTCTTTCAATAAACCTACTAACCGTTCCGGAAATAGTCACAATTGAAAAGTGGGTCAGCATATTTCTTCCATATCATTGATTCGTCTTTGGAAGAAATGCTTATTTTTGGAAATTTCAACCTGCACACGAAGAGCTCCGTGAAGCGAGTTCGCGCAAATATGAAACGAGCGGATGTTTTTCGATGTTTCGCCGCCCAGCCTTTGAACCGGCAGCCAACATCAAACGTCTGGCGAGCGAAGCGAATCCGATGGCCGGAAGGCACTACGCGGGGCCGTATGTTTGTACGACTCATATTGAACCATTTTCCTGCCCGCACACGGTTATTTTTTTATCTCTCCACGAAAAATAACGATAATCCACAACGGCCGCAGTAAGTGCTGAACCTACGTACTTCCTGAAACTTCCCCGTTAAGCCGACGGACACCGCACGGAATGGCAGTGGGAGGAACCGTATGTAATGAAGCGGTGAGCGTTTACCGAATCAAACATCTTACATTCCGCCACGTCGCAGGCGGACCGATCGACCGGTGGAAACGTTGCAGACAGAAACAATCACACGAATGTCGCTGCCATGCTGTTATGCTGGGCACGGAAACGCATCAAACGAAATTACGCGCGCTACGATCAACGGAGCGCAATACGACGATAATATTCGACTCGTTTTACTTTGATTTTCAATCCCCACCTGATACCGATTGAGTCCAATCAAATCCTGTTGATATTGTTCGTTGGTTTTTTTTTTTGTATTTTAAATAAAATTTGTAATTAAAGTTTGAACCATGAACACTTCAAGATGTACTTTGACTCAAGTTTAATTTCGCTCTGCTCTAAACACTTTGGAAAACGAATATTAAAATTCTTTTGACATTTTCGGTCCAGCAGTTTTGGACTCCGGGCTTAAGGATTTTGCACAAAAACGAAAAGCTACATAATCCAACGGTCTTTATGCTCACTGCTGGCAATATTATTCGCCATTTTTCCTTCGCCCATTCCGGCCACGGATGTTTGCAGTTATGTTTGCCGGTGGTAATGTCCCAACATAGCAGACGGCCGAGATCGTCGAAAGGGGAGGAACACCACCCCGAAGAAAGAACAAGAGGTATTATGAAAGAGGCACGTATCTGCTTTAACCATTAGATCGGCTTTGGCAAGAGCCGAGAAGTCTCCTTTATTTCACCCTTCCCGAGGCTGTGGGTGTGTGTGTGTGTGTTTACGAAACGAAGGAAGAGTATGAGCGATTCCTAACAGCTTTTCATTTCCCTGCCAGCAGATACCGGCACCGCCAGCACCCGAGCCAGACGCATATGAATGGCCATCGAATGCGGGCTCGGTTTCAACGCAAGGCGAGGCCCCAAACCGAAAGCGCCAAGCGACCAAAGTGCGACAAAGACATTCCCCGGCGTCTCCAAACCGTAACGCAAACTTCTCCAGCTTCATCTCATGCGGCACGGGACGGGCGTTAGAGTCTTGGGATGTTTTTTTGTTCTCTCTCTCTCTCTCTCTCTCTCTCTCTCTCTCTCTCTCTCTCTCTCCTCTCTCCCTCTCACACACACTCTTTCTACAACTCATTGTGATTTCCTTTTCGTTCTGTGTCACGTTACTTCCCGCCGGCCAACTAGGGGGCCAACGCGTTGGTTCCATTTGGAAGCTGAGAAGCTGAGGTTGCAGCTCGTTAGCATGCCGATAAAAGTCGTTGAAGTATAAATTTGAAAAAAAAAATCCCCCACAGACCGGGGAATAGAAAGCTATTAGATCGGGTTGTAAAATTTAACGGAAATAGCCCTTCAAGTGTCACTGTTCTGTTTCCTCTTTTGTCCACTATGAAAATCCTGAACACGTGTAAAGTGTAATAAAATGGAATAACAAAATTCCAGTCACAGACGAAACTAAGACAATTATTTCATTTATTTGTTAATTTTGAAACGAAATCAAATTAATTGTTAATTAATTGTTTTTTTTTTCTTTTGTCTTTTTTTGTATTGTCTTGTGTTACTTTATATTCATTATTTTCAAAACATCCACCCAAGGTTCTTATTTGGAATTGCATTTTCTATGAATTCAAATACATGTTGTTCAGTAATTCGGCACGGACCGGTCTTCATGACTAAGAAATTATTTATATTTTGTTTAGTAAATGATTCTTTAATTAAAAAACTATTTACTGGCAAAAGAGTTTCGGGATAGCCGAGCACGTACATTAAAGGGCCAAAAGTCCTAAAAATGGGTAGGCCAAAATTGGTCATGAAAAACCAAGAAAAATTAAACCTTTCAAACCTGTTATCAATTTTTGAAAGCAATCATCGATAAAAACTCTGGTATCAATTATTGAAAAGCAATCATCGAGAGTGCTTTCGAATGATCTTTACGTTTCAGTGTATGAAAAATAAAATTAAAATCTAATTAATAATCCATCCCTTCCTTCAAATGACAGCTTGCATTCTAAAACGAGAAAAACGATGCAAATTTTTTTAACACCTCCGAATGCAACCAGAACCATCGATCACCGTCGCCCCTGGGCATCTGGACCGAAAACTCGAGTTTGAGCGATCAGCGATATTCCAAGCAGCGCGGCTCAGCGCGATTAACAACCGATGCTCGCGGATCACGGCGATTGCGAGCAAGCTGATCCCGTTGTGAAAAACAGAAGAAAGAGATTGGAACAAGTCGTTGAATCAAATGCAACCGCCGCCACCGAAGAAGGTTGCAGAGCGCGTGAATTCCGCGAGAAATAGTGCGCCTCCTGACGCACCGGAACCCCCAAAGCACACCCCGCAGCGCTCGGCGGTTTGGCTCCTCGATTTTCTCCGAACGCGCGCGATTTCTTCGCGCGTGAGAAGAACGAAACCGATAGTGAGCGCGATTCCCGGCGTTGATCCCGCAGCGAGGCAACGGCGGAGATTATATACCGCGAAGGAGCGAGAAGGAAGCCACGAAAAGGCGAAACGAGTGCCAGCGGGACCGCGATTTCGGTTGCATCAGCGCAGCCTCCCCACCGTTCCGTCTCTTTCTGTCCGTTCCGTTCGCGGTGCATGCAGGATGCGTGAGAGAAGTGCAGGATGCGCGCGCGCTGCAGGTGAGATGAGCTCCTGCTCACCAGGGGTGAGCGTGAGAAAGCCGAGCTGGAGAAGACGGGCGAGAAGCGCGAATCGCGGGCACCCGAACGATGGACGATCTCACAACGCCACGCAGTGAGAGAAAAGCGCGAGAACTTTCGTCCGAAACGTGCCTGCTCGGATCAGTTTTCCTTTGGCAGTCGGACGGTTCAGACGTGCGTGCGGAATCACAAAAGCCTAGGCCAGGTCTTCGGTGCTTTTTTGAAAAAGTTGAGGCAGTTCGCAAAAAAAAACAAAAATCGCAAAACCGTTTGCGAGCCCGTTACCGACCTCGTGAGTTTTACATTCGGAAAGAAAAGCAACAAGAATCAAACCGGCCCCGCAGTTTGCCGGCTGGCAAAATCTTTGCGTAGTGAGTGGAGTGTTTTGCGTTCTCCGTGTGTTTCACGTTTCGGTGCTTAAGTCTTTCGGTACGAAACAGTTCTCTGTTAATTTGTGGTTCAGTTATGTTGGGGAAGGATACACAACATGGAAAAAAAACCCTACCGTCACCCACGGCAAGATTGATGCTGCCACTGCAAAACAAAAAACAAAAACAGGCAAACTCTCGCGAACGTTGACGCGCCCGATGCATCGTATACAGTACTTTGATTTGCCGGTCCCGTGCCATGCTCGTGAGAGCATATACTTAGATTAAGTTATAAATCTGCCGATCCCTCGTGGAAACGTCCGTTTGAGAATTTGAAGGAGGAAAGAAAGGCAATCAAAGCGAGACGATCGCGATGAAAGAAGGTGTCGTGTTTTTTCTTTAGTTTTTCTTTGCTGTGTTGCTTCCCTGCCTTCTTTGATCTTACGGCGTATATGTTGCAAAGACCGCCCTTGGCGCGCGTAAATGGCGCGTCTGTGCGAACGTGTTCCAGGTCACATTCTGTTTCCGTTTAGTATTCCACGATCGATCTTTCTACGGTGGAGCATCGAAAAATGAAATGTGTGAAAGTGTGAGACCATCGGCTCGCGTGACCCAACCCTCCGATCGACCGACGACAGATTGAAAGGTGTTCTCTGGTTCCTTAAGGGGGCACCAGGTCGAGCGCACAAACGGTTTTGTTTGTCCGCGGAGTAGTCCACGGTTTGATCTCAGGATTTATTTCGAGTGGCAAACCCAAACTATGGCAACCATTGTAAATGGCGGAGGCTTGCGCAATGTTGTAACTACTGTTTCTTTTCATTTTCCACGCGCCTGCTTCGCCGTACTCCACCAAGCGTTGAGAAGAAAGGAACCTTTTTCTTTCATATTTATCTCCCTACTAAAGCAGCGGGGGAGGGAAAGGCCTCGACGGAAGGTTGCGGCTTGAAAGCAACGGTTCTGTGCGTCCGCGTGACGGATTGGTGTTTGGGCGGAAAAAAAGCAACGTACGTCGCAGGCGTGGGAGTAAGCAACCGGGGCCCGATCCAGCATCCCTGCCCTGCCTGCGATATAGCTGCATGCACCCACCACATTTGCCAAAGATCACTGCTTGATTGTTGATCGTTTTGCGTTGATCATCCTTCAGGACGGGCGGACCCAAGAGATTAGACGGTCTAGATAGGTACAGAGGACAGACACACACACACACACAAACCAACACACGCACCATTCAGCTGACTCACTTTGGATCCGAGGCCGGAAGTCCGGCAGAAGCAGGAGGAGTGCGGAAGGCTGGAAGAAGGTGCGAAAAAGATAAATCAGCAAATTAAGTGCCCTGTGGTCGCGAAAATGGTTCTTAAGACGGTCTAATTTTGGCCATCTTATCTCCGGTCGTAGCCGAAATGGCAAACCCATCTAACCTTTCGTCGATGCCTGGAAGGTGTGCAAAAAAAAAGTCGAATAAATCGCCAAATGGTCTCCCACGCGAATGGTTATGTTTAGTCAAAAGCGTGTTCAAATGAAATGATATAGATTAAACAGATAATCGCCCTCGATCAGTAGAATGCATTAAGTTTATTTGTATTTGAAGCAATGTCGAGTCAACATGTGTCTCAAAAGATATAAATTGTATGACACTCAATGAAACTTTACAAATATGAGCACCGGTTTCAGCAATAAATACTTTTTCTAGAATCTCTTTCTGCTTATGCCGTGTATAACGTTTAGTAATCATCATTACAATTGCCTGAAAAACCATAAAATGTTCTAAGACTTCATCACCTTTCGAATAAAAATACGATGTAATGTTGCAGCGTCTACATAATTTCACATGAATGTGTAAAGTGATTACAGCAATAAGGGAAAATTATTGCGATCACCGGCCATATCTTGGCCATGATAGATGGAAGCTAATGATCTCGCTTGCCAGCCTATTTATCGACACTTATCGCGTCCTCCCCTGCACCTGATTAATTAACTCAATTATCGTCGCATTAAAACGTATCATCTCATGCACTCCAGTGGCAGCATCGTCCGTAGCCGCACGGGTCACCTGAACGTCCGGATGGTGAATGTATCTGCTGGCCGATCGTGCGAAATTTCTTCCAGGAAACACGCTTTTAAAGGTTCCTCGATCGAAGCAAAAGACAACGGGCCGTACTTCTCCCTTCGACCGAAGACGATCGGCAGCGATTAAGACACTGACCATTATAATCACCGTTAATTTTCACTAACTAACTTCAGCGCCTAGTCGTCTCCGTCGAAGGAAACGGAGGCACCTTGGGACCCTCCCGCCCTCGCTTGTATTGACATAAAATAGATATTTCTGATCGAACGCGAATACGAACGGATTTACTTGATCTTTGTGTTTGCACTTTGGTTACCGATAGTGGTTCTTGTGCAAGTGAATGCAATCCTAAGCAGCAAGGTTGCCACGAGGAATCGAATTGATTGAATGAAGACAGGAGTGAGTCAGAAAAATCGTGCAGTGTGATCCGCTTTGGTACGCGTCCATGTCATCGTCGCGCTTGTGAGGTGTAGGATTTCGTCCAGCGAACCCCGAAGCGAGGGATTACTCTGCTAAAGTGTTTTTTGGCTTGTGCTTTTGGTTTTTATTTTCCGCCGCGAAGAGCGGGGCAGCGCTGCCTCGACGCTCGAACGAAGGAAAAGCGTAACCGAAAAGGTCGACCATTACAACAAATTGTGGAAAACAAAAAGTAAACGAGGTGTAAAAAGGCCGCAGTAGAGTTTTACGAGAGAAACAAATCTACCTCCGGTGCAGCCTCGGGTGCATTGTGGTGAGCTCCAAAGTCCAGACGCCAAGAGTCGTCTCTTGGGAAGGGAAGCAGGCCGGCCGAAGCAGAGGAAGTGAAACGGGCGAAACACTTCTCACGTCAGCAACTGCGTCGTCTTCGTCTTCATCCTGCGAAGATCACGGGCGAACCAGAGGTTCAACGCAGGGCCAGGCTACAAGCGACGGCAAGAACGCGGGAAACGCCAAGGGGTAAAGGTTTGTGTTAATTAATGGCATTTAAATTTTCCCCGTTACCTATCCCACACAATCCACCATTCCTTTCGTATCCTTGCTATCCGGCAGCGTGTAGACGAGGCTTGTTTAAGGTTCCCTATGCTTTTGACTAGCTCTTCTAGGCCAGCGGTGGCAAACCTATGTTCCTCGAACACTTTTTCCTTTCAACCAATGTTAAATTTATAATAATCAGTTTATAAAACCTCAACTGATTAATACCAGTCTTCGCTTTGTAAATTTTTATTGTTTTGGTTCGTAATTTACTCTATTTTTACTTCAAAAATATACAAATGTCCAAGGAAATTAAAACGATGTACTGGTAAATTCTTAAATCTTCGAAAACTTGATACATTAACCAATTGCACACATCAAATTTTATGTTAAAAGAAGAACAGCATTAGCAAAAGCCAGTAGTACCAGTAGCATTACCCTTCGAGCCTTCGAAGAAGAAACCTTCGAAAAAGGAACGCTTCTCCATCACTGTTATAGCCAAAGTCATTCGCTTCTATTCGAACGCTGCGGAGGTATGTTTCCCACCTGGCCGTAGGATTGAATTCTGCATCTCCAGGAATGCACTGGACTTCGAAACTTCGTGCTTTTTCCCAGGCTGCCCAAGCGCAAGGTACGTGCAGGAACGAAGCCACGCAGCATTCCTCGGGGCATAAAAAAGGCTCTCACTACCCTCAGCCCGATGGATATGGTCTCACTTTTTCTCGCGCTACCCGGAAATCCATCCATCCCGGATCATCCATCCCGGCACTACCTTTTGACCTGCTCTGTCGCCCTCCGCAAGCCCCCGGAAAACCCACGAGACGCCGAACAATTATTTACACTGACATTATGGAACCGCGCGCAGCTCGCGATCGCGCGTAATGCACGTTCCGTGTCGTGTTGCTTTCTTAGCTGTTTTCCAAAACGGTTTGTTTATATTCCCTTTTCGACGACTATGACGACGAAGACGACGACAACGTCGACAACATACCGGGGATCGCGACGCCTCTAATGTCTTCCTTTACGTCATGTGTCCGTGCCTATTTGGAAGGATTGGGCAAAGGCCTGTTGTGGGGGCAGGCAATAGTTATTTAATTAGTTTCTGCTTTCTGACCTCTGCGTTTGTACGTGAGTATCTTGATGATCTGTTTTCGGGACAGTCGCTGTTTATGGCGATCATTTTTAAGGAGCGAGGATCTCTACGTGATCATATCCAGATGCGACGATCACGGGCTGGTTGGTTATGTTCGAAGTGCGAAGAGAGGCACGTTGTCGAAAGAGGAAGGAAGGACATTTTAAGAGCTGTAAGAGATTGTTGAGCTCATGGAGTTTATGAGCTCTACATCCACGAGGTGCAAATTGAAACTGTGAGGGAACTGATTGGTTAATTTTGGACATGATTTGGATAACGTTTCTTTCATCCAAATTCATTTTAATTACATAGTTAACATGTACTTGGCAATACAAATTTTTGAAACCAGTCCATGTCGTATTATTAAAATTTGGATAAGATCGTAATTTATTATTTTTCACCAAAAATTTGCATTTTCAACGAAAAAATTTCGGCATAAATAAATGTGCCTTATTTAAACAAATTCATTTCGTCATCAAGTTTCTGTGTGTTGTTTTACCATCCCTTACTACATAACACTTCTTATTTTAGTAGTAATAATCTCAGCAATTTTCGGTAGCCTAGCGTGGGTTCGAATCCAAAACTTGGCCTTTCCTGGGATCGTATGTTAAATGGATTGGCATGACCAAATTGGTCGTTGCGCTACATCACCCAAATTTAATTGTGCTCTCGATCATTCAAGCTAAGAAAATTGTATTAAGTGATATCTAGACCAGAGGTAGAAGGTTGAAGACTATATGCGTATAAGATAGGGAAGAAAGGAAAAAAAGTGTTGGTAAAAAATAGATGATAAAACTCAATCCTCATGTTACCCTGACATTAAATTGTAATCAGTCAAAACATAATTTAAAAAGAGGATATTAATTCTTTTTCGCATAATACCAGACGATTGGATGAAGTGTTAGAAGAACAGTGTGAAAGGCTTTGTGACAACCTAATTCTAAAGTGGTGTGCAGGATGATGGTATAAACCGGATTGTCCAGATAATCCACCGTCAATGCGTTTGATACCATGCAGAATATTTGACCAAATCGATTACCCAAACCAACGGGCAGGTCGAAAAATTCTTATGTCGTTTATTCTTATGTGACTCATCCAAATATCTCCACCTCGGAGCTTCCCCACACCGGACTTCTTGCTGTGCACAGGTGAATCATTCTCTTCGGGCGAGTGCTGTGCCTGCATCGTTAGGTTTGGGGACAGGTCTGTGGAAGCACCTTAATAAAATGTTACAACCACTTGCTCACTCCCCAGCCAGCTTTCCCACCGTCCTTCCACCGGCTGCGGCGTTTTGCGTTCTGCGACACAGAGCCCGAAATGGGCCGATTTCCGTTCGCCCCGTGATCTCGCTATGCCTCTTGCCCGATGGAAGGGGCAATTTTTCATGCATCACTGCATGTATTTAATTACCATAAATCCCGAAACTCATCGACTGCCTACTTGCACGTTCCACGCGCCGCGTCCTCAACCGTTCCCCCTTGGGAGTTGGCTGACTTTCCAACCCGGAATTTTCCTCCGACACCCATGATATCGTCGTCCGGGGGGGATGAAACGGTAGTTTCAAGAAATCGGCGCAGTTTATCCTCCGGTATTTGGCGAAGGGATTCAGCTGAGAGACGCACGCATACGGGGCAGGCAAGCAGGCGAAAAGCAACGACGAATGAGCGGGTTTTATGCTGTAAAAATATTAATTACCACATTTATTTACAGTAAATTAAGCCACAAAGCAACGTTTTATGGCGCAATCGTGCGGTTGAGCCGTCCGTCCGTTTTCGGCTGCTCCGAGGGCCGAAAGGGGAGTTGCGGGTGCGTGCAACCCGGCCACTTGCCGGCCCTTTGCCTGACTCTTGTGCCCTTGCAGTCGGCCTGACGAGTGCTGACTTGCCTAATGAAGGTAACAAAGTGGATAACGGCCAATCTTCGGATGACGGCGGTGACGGTGACGACGGGTCACGGCACGTCTGAACCGACCGCGCGCAGTCGAAGTTTATGGAGGTGAAGCAGTATTGCGAATTGCGTTGAGTTACCTCTCGTCGACGCTGTTTTGAGGAGGCATTTATGGTTTACGTGGACAGTGGGTGCGATACTTCGAAATGATGGCCATATAATGACAGTTTGCCAAGCGGTAGAGGAATAACCAGTTGTTGCAACATCTTGTCCCTTCAAATCATACTGAGTTGAATTAAGCGGAAGCAAGTAGTTTGTGTGTCAAGAAGCTATGAATTTACATGTGTCGATGCTCGTGAAAATATTCATTGATATTTAAAAATTTATCAATGTTTACATCGAACAGCAATCATTACATTACTTCTCCAAAAAACATTAATCGTTTAAAAAAACGTGATATAAGAGCGTCAAAGCAAGGACAATTGGGTTGTTGATTTATTCGTAACAATTTCAATTGTTCCGATTGATGTATTCGAATTGATTGTATCAATCATTCATAGGAGACTTCAAATGTTCTTTAGCAAAGCTTCGTCGGCCATCACTGTCATTTTTTTTTCAGTCTGCAATTAATCGCATGACATTCGTTAATTCTCAAATCGAGCTTATTAGATGAAATAAATTATGTGCTGTCTTGATAAAGATCAAACTCTTCAATGCTTACTTTCATTAAGTTTAAAAGCTTCAACAAGCTCAAAAACCAAAAGAAATTTTTTAAATTATTTTATGCTGTAAAAACGACAAAAGCAAAAAAGTGGAAACAATAAACAACATATGGCTAATTCCATCTGAAACGGTCCGTCTTAACGAACATAAAGAGCAGAGAAAAAATAGTGTTGCATCTTTTGGTCGGTTGACTATATCTTCAATCCCAAAGTGTTACACGCCACCGAAGGAACATTTCCGTACGGGAACGGTGAGTCGGGTCATATCCAACAGGCCTCGCGTTGAATCCTGTCCTGTTTGCATCGTCCGTTTGATGGGTTTCCCACAGTCAGCAAATTTTCGTTTCCGCAAGCCACCCTTCCAGTCTCACCCACCCTCTTTCATTCCACCAAAATGTAACCTGATACATTGGCTATTATTATTTGCTGTTATTGCTGCTTGTGCTTCCAAATAAAATTAGCATCTTCATTACACCAATCATTGCCTAAAGCGTTCGATAATGAATGGATGAATGAAATCGAATAAACGGGGGAGGATTCCAAACGTTTTCAACTAAATTATGGCTGTATTCATTAGCAATCTATTGGTTAGGAAAGAGCGCACGATATTATACATTTGGTTTGCCAGGATTCCAGATCCGTTATGTTTGATGTGTATATCCACTGATAATCTATTTGAAATATTTTATTCAAGAGGCTGGTATGAATTGGATGTATGTATGTTTTAATGAAAATATGATTAATTCAACCCGGTGTTGAAGCTGCAACAGTATAAAGGAGGAAATGTCTGAAGAACCTTCGCCAACACTAAGCGCGACCTCGGAAAGCCGTCAAATACTCGGCGTGCACGCAGTTCGTTTCAGGACTTCAGAAAAATGTGTTGAAATTTATTTCCAAACTCTCGGCCGGTTTCTTTCGCCGGCTGTCGAGTCTCGCCGTTTTCCAGGCACGTTCCCCGGGGGCTGGAAAAACGCTTCGATTGGTTTCCCAGATTGGACGGGACCAGGGAAGCTGAAGAAAGCAAGAAAAAAAAAACTAGAAGTACACCGCGCGTATTGGGTGGGCTAAATTATGGCCGAAAGTTTTGTTTGTTTCGAGTTTTATTTTTACGACGTCTGGTTTGTTCGGCAAAGTTTCCATATGCTGCTACTACTGCAACGGCTGCCTAGTAATGATTCCGGATCGTGCCCCGCCATCGACCGGCTAATACTTTTCACTTCGATCAGTTCATTTTTTTTCTTCCTTCTTTTCACTACACTGCCTCCAATCCGTTTCACTTTTGCTGCTGCAACCCCAAGACGCCGAGAATTATTCTCCCTGTTACAGTGTAAAGATGGAGGCGCACATGGGAAGCATATGAGGAGCATGTTCTATGCCGTCCGTGTTTGCTGATGGATAAAAGTTATCATTCTGATCCTACCACCACTCTTGCCGGAATGGACAAAACAAGGCATAGGGAATCGTTGCACTTAGCTTAATTAGTGCTTTAGAATTTTCCATTTTTTTTTTGTTGGGCCAAATCATTCGAGAACAATTGATTACTCTTGCTCACCGAAGCCTAATGCAGATGAAACATTATGCCGAGTCGTTTGTTGCGTAGTTTTTCCATCTACCGACCAAAAAACAAACATGAGTTCTTCAACAGCGGAGAGATTAAGCAGTACATTGCATTACGACTACCAGTGCAAACTTTTTCAATAATTCTGGACTGATTGCTTACAAAACAAGTTGTACTAGTGTGGGCTAAAAAGTGCCGAGTAAATATTGTAATTTATTAAAGTTGATAAGACTTTGCCTTTTATTAGAAATATTATAACATTCTCTCAATTTTCAAAGAAGTTGTGTCGTAAATGATCAAATGTTACTTTTTTTTTATTTCAAAAACGTTGGAAAATTTTCAAAAATGGGAATGATGCAAAAGAGAACATATCTTTCCGAAAAATATTCAAGGGAACGCCCAATGAGCACCATTTTAAGACAACAGGCAACCCGAAACAAGCCGAGTCGAAACGGAATAAACGCCATCCGCCAAAAGGACTATTGGCCTTTTTTTAGCATTGGCAAAGAGGATTGCGACAAAATTGATTTGATTATTATTGCTCTTAGTTGCAATTCGATCCAGTATCTTTTGAGTCAATATAGTTACGACGTGATCTAGCACAACTATATTTCTTGCTACGAATCCTTTACGTCCTTTGAAAAGCACTTTTCATTAGTGCGTAAAAATATCGTAAAATTATTTAGTATTGAATAAAACATCACGATATACGGTTATAACGTGAATGAAAAAAAAATATTGAAAAATGCAACTCTGCCATTGGATACGACAATGCCCTGCAGATCTTCATTATTATTTAAGAAAGTAAGGAAATTAGTTTAATTTGTAGTTCAACTCAATTGATAACCCTTGTACCAATCGTAGAGAGACTCTTTTTATGTAAATTCTTCCCCATTTGAGGACACGACAAAACCACGGACGGTAGCAGTAGTCAAGTCGTAAAAGAAAAATCTTCCTTCAAAGCTCGTGCCCATGCTTTAACTAGATTCAATCAGCGCGGAATAAACTTCTCAAGCGACCGCCTTCTCCCGTCACCCCAGTTTCCTGCCCGCGACTGATCTAAAATGTCCTCCTTCTTGGGAGGAAAATCATCCCGATCTCTTCGTCCATCGGACTTTGCACCGCTCGAAGTAAAAACGATAGAAACCTCTACAAACCGGCGAAGGAAAGTCTTCTAGCAGGCGGGACGAAGCTGGGTGCATTCCTTGCCTCGGTTGGGAGATTCTTGCGGGGGGTTTCTTTTTGTCTTCCTGTGGGTCTTTGCGGGAAGATCACGTCGGTTCCCGCTGGCAACAAGTGCACAAGTGGGGGACTCGTTCGCTATCGGCCAAGTGCATCAAACTTGCGACTCGGCTCAGCCAGCTGCATCTGCTTCCCGCCGCCGACCGAAAAGTCACACAGACGGTCGACCGTGTGCATATTCAGGATGGCACTAATTAGCTCTTAGTCGACGAATAAATTTCTGCGCACTTCTTCCCTCCCTTCTCGGGTCCTCCAGCCGTGGCGTATCCGTGGCAAGAGCAAGTGCCACCTTCCACCTTTTTTCCAAGCCTTTCATTAACCGCACTGCAGCCCCTGTTTCATGTTCCCAACATCCTTCACTTCCTCCGAACGAAGGTGGGCGGCGCATCGGGAGTGCAAATGTCCGCCTTTTGGCCCGCTGCCTAAGGAACTACGGGTTAGGAAAGTGCGCGAAGGAGATGAAGCGAGACCGATTTAGAGGGGACCCCGGTAAGGGAACTGCTAGCCAGAGACGGTGCAACACTCATGAATATGCACGCGTTCGCCATGCACTGATGAGCCGCCGATGGGTCTCCGTATGAGCGAAGCAGAAAAAAAACCTCAAGAGCATTGACTACGATGATCTGTTACTAGGGGGAACAAAAAAAAAACCGAAATCTCTCCACCATTCGGTAAGGACATGTCGAGACGCGCGAGAGCGGTCGCGAGTGGCAAGAGGGGGGGGGGGGGGTGTGGGGGGGAGGGGAGGAACCCGCGACCCGACCTCGAGTGGAAAACGATGCCGACCTTTGTTGACCGAGTCGTTCGCTGATCGTGCCATTTTCAAGCCGTTTCGAGGATCCATCATTAGTCTTCGTCGCCCAACTTGACATGCTGGGTCTCTTGTGGCGCAATTCCAAAGCCAGCACCGTACCTTGTGGGTTATTGGCACACCGGCCCCATGAATGGCGGGAGCAATATCGCTTTTGCGGAAATTTAAGAAAACTTCAAACTTATAAACATAAAACTGCACGTTTACGGCCCAACCAAGACGAATGTTGGCTGTGTTTGCTGGAAACGCAAATTGGAAATTTCACACCACCGAACGAGGGGAACGAATAACTGCTTGTAAATGATTGTTGTAAAAAAAAGTGCTGCTTTTGCAATTCATGTACAAACGAACGGCGCCCTACTTTCGAACAGTGCCATTCCTAAAGAGTGTATAATTGGATTTCAAATATCAAACATCAGTACTATCGAATAGTACGAGATCCTCATCAACAAATACATGTTTGGCGTTTCGGCGACAGGCGGCTGCACAATAATTAGCTTTCGTTTTGTTTTACAATAAACATCATTATTTCTTATCAGGTTGTGCCCATTCTGGGTAAAAGCAATAGCTGAACTTCACTCACCCGACACCCTAGCAGCCAGAGAAAATGGCTAATGGTATTTCTTCATTTGCTGGTGAAGAAATAATCGATTTTACCGATAAATAACATTCACAACCACGTTAGTCAACGTCTGTTTAACGGTAATTCTACATTTTCCATCATTGCATTTTTAACCGTTTTCAATCGACAAGCCGTTCTGTTACCATGTAATTGCATTTAGTTTTCTATTCGTTTCTATAATTCATTTTCTTTCGTTCAAAGTTTCTTCTTTCCAATCATCTTTTTCAATGCATTCATTGTAAATTTACCTCTAGTCACATTGATAACCGACTTATTTTTCATTTGTTTTTTGTTGGTCCGTTTTATTTAGTTTTAATTGTGCTAGGTACGATATTTTTCTTTCTTGTTGGTTTTCCTGCTTCCAACTCGATGTCTTCGGATTTATGCACTTCTTCCACCATCTCGACGAATTTTGTATCCCCGGATACAAATTGTACCCTTTTTCCCTTAGGCTGTGGGTCGGCTTGAATTCGATCGATTCAGAAATGCTCTGTTCCCATTCTCGCTGCCCCTTTTTTCCTTCTCTCTTTCTCAATTGCTCAATAGTTTGGATTGTATTTTTTACCGTCCCAAGCATGTATCCGCCAGTTGCGCTGCGCGTTTGAAGTTACGGGGAAAAATCAGGTTTTTGGCTCGATTTCGGTATTTTCTTCCTTTGATCTGTGCCTCTGGCTAGCTCCCCGGTGGCTAGCGGCGTCCACCGGCGGCATTTGAAAGCCATCGGCAAATCAAATGAAAAGAAAAAGAGGGATAGAGGAGATAGAGAGAGGAGATATAGAGATAGAGGAGAGAGACAGAGAGAGAGAGAGACAGAGAGAGAGAGGGAGAGAAATACGCTGCCCCACATCCGGCAGCACTATTGCCGTGATAATTTGTGTTAACGATCGGCGCGCGGCGTTGGCCCAAGGAGGGCCGCCGTTTTTCCACACTATACTGCTGATACTTGTGCTTCCTCGCGGTTCTTGTTTCGGGTTTCGCTTCCGTGGCGCGCGGGCCGTCGGTTGATTAAAAGCGTCCGAAACGGGGCCCAAACCGATTTCCGACTCTGCGTTTCCGCGAGCTGAGTTCTTGGCCACACACACGGCACCGATAATTAGCTGCAGCGAGCCGAACTGGTTTTGGCACAAATGTCATCGGCATGGTTGGCACAGTGGTTGGCACAGTTTTGATTGAAATTTATGCGACCCAAGCGACTGTGCATTTGCCACACAGCTGGCACGGCAAGATTGTACCTGGTCAACTGAGGTCTTGAGGGAATGATTCAGCTCGATTTGAATTAAACTGACCTTTTGCAGAACAACTTTATGTTGGACGCCTCGTAGGCATATGTTCGAACGATCTTAATGTTTGTATTTAAAAAAGTCACACACAATTGCAACATTAATCAATTTGCTTTTACTGCATTTAAGCTTCGGTTTCGTATGGTTTTGGAATATTTTGAATGCCAATATAATGCAGCCCATATTGCAGCAGGAGTCGCTAAAAAACGTATTATCTGTGCGTCTCATTCAGGAATGAGGAACACTGCGAACAATTTGAGCACTTCAAGCAAAGCCATGGTTGGCAGTCTAGAATGCTGGAAAAAACATTACCCTTGAGATCCGGGAAGTCGACAGGAACCCTGTCACCAATAGTACGGAAAGTATTGAGTGACATCACAGTAGGCTTTCTGGCAGTTTTGATCTGCAGTTACCATTGCTAATCAAGTTTGAATTTTGCAGACGTTGCGCTGGTTTTGTTGTGAGTATTTTTCCATTTCGTCCATGGTTCCAACTTATATTGCTAACTAATTTGGCGTTTCATAAGGCAAGCCGATTTCCAAGCTATGATTGACCAAACGAATTGTATTACCCTTTGTTATAAACGTCCAGCGTATAACGGGCACTCCTGTCGCTGAACACTTCCACTGGACTGGAGTGGAGGGTGATTGCCGATCGGGAGGATGGCGGGATCGGCACTCACGAGAGTAAATGTTATAAAAAGGGGCCGAAGGACGCGCCTTCGGCAAGAAGGAAGCAAATAAAGCACAAATAAAGACTAATTTTTTGGTCTCTCCATCGCGAGGGCTACCTAATCAATTCTTTACGTTTTTGCTTCCGTTGCGTTTGCAACACCCTTAAAGGATCGGCGCAAATTGTAGCCCAATATTTGTGTGAGTACATGCAAAAGTGATCGAGGCGAAGAACCGTTTCGTTTAATTGTGTGATATTTTTTAGACTACGCTATGAATTCCATACTTTACCAACGCGGAATCTATGCGTCCGAACACTTCGTGTACGAAGAAAAATATGGCATTGTTCTACTTGTGTCCAAGAACAAGAACGTTCGAACATTCTTTGACAAAATATTGAATATAGTAGAAGGTAGAATCATTTCCCCAATGGTTGAAGAGAGGTTTGACAAAAAAGAAATGAGTTCCTTTTTTGACACTTTTTAGAGTGGTTACCGAATCGAAAAATCAAACGTATAAGCATGGTAATAATTGAAGTAGCTACAAGGAAGACATTGGAACGTTGGGATTTCACCTTTGAAAATGGAGATGACGCTCATCCTGGTGGAAATTTGGAGTTGTTCTCCACTAAGTCGTTGAAAGCGACTCAAGCGGAGATACGTAACGTCATGAGACAGATCACATCGTCAATCAGTTTCTTGCCGCTCATCGAAAACAGAGCGACTTTCGATGTATTGATATATCCGAAACCGTCCGAGTACAACAAGCATTTGCCCGCACAATGGGAATGGAAATCAGCGAACGATATTACCATAGCCAACAGCCAACTGGTGAGGATGCAATCTTTTTCTACAGGCATCGACAAGGTAGATACGGCAGTTGTTTATAGAATGATCGAAGAGTAATATGGGGTGATAAAGAATGATGGTCGATAATTGAAACCCAGTGGTCATTTGATAAATTTGATAAAGGTGATTATTCAATCCCGCTTGAAGTCTTGCTCTATTTGCTGGGCTTCCTTCCGAACCACGCAATGATCGCATTACTTACCACGTCATAATCAATTGGCTTGATCAATACCTCGCAGCTGGAAGCATACTGGCATTTTTGTATGCTCAAGAGAGGTTTTTCGTAATCTATTAGAATTAGCCTTAATAGAAAAACGGGAGGAAATAAAGGCGGAGAAGATACATTAGGCTAAGGTTTTAGGTTTTCTATGGTTGTTATGGGTTATAAGGTTTTTGGCCGGCCCCTCTCATGGAAAAATGGGAGACATAAATTCCTAAAAACATCATTAAATGTTGCAGAATATGCGTGGTAATGATCTGCAGACCACTTTATAACTAATAGCTATTCTTTTGCTGAGTATATTTGCAAAGCAAAGAATTTTTTATTGTGACATTTTAGTGTTTCTAACATGTTTCATTTACCAATAAAATTCCTTTTTAATGATTTATTCTACCTTAAATTTCACCCAACCCAAATTTCACGTGTCAAATAGCTTATTTAAAACATAACAACATGGAAAACATTTTAGACTTCTGTTCATAACAGTGGCACAAGAGTAGATGCCTCAGCATAAAATACCGAGGGGAAGCTAAATCGTCCAATGTAGCTAAAACATCCGCTTGTTGAAATGTTCAATCATCTTCTCAGTGGCGTTCTTCCACTTCAAGAAAACATTGCATCACCTGAAAACACATTAAGAGCCTTAGGAACATATGTTTTAAATTCAAATGGAATAAATGATTTGTTTTACATATTTAACAACCATTTCAAATGATTGAATTATCATGAAATCAAGTATGATTTTGTTTGCATTAAATCCCCATAAAACCGTAAGCAAAAAAAAGTGTAATATTTTGCTAAACTTGATTACTAATGAAGTTTTTTTTTTAAACATTATTTACACCACTGTGCTGGAAAACCTTAGTACACCGGTGTGCTGTTAGTGTCACTCATCGTCGAAGGCGGTTTGTCTATCATGCTTAGCTGCAAAACTTCAACTGTTTCTCCAGCGCGAGAAGGCGTGTCCAATTTGCGTGCGTCAGTTCGACTTACTAGAAACCTTCGAGCATCTCGGCCGATTTCCGATTGGTGGTCTTGCACGGCTTGGCCACAAGCATTACCACTCCTTCACCGAGCGCAAGTCCTTTCCTTACAGCTTGGAAATGGAATGGAAAACTTCTCCCCAAGCCCAGGGAGCCCCGTCGCACGCGAGTCCGGTTTCGCAACGAGCAGCATAACCACTCGGAGGAGGTTTGAAAAGAAATCGGGCGGACGACTGGCAGCCTGGAAGCCGCATGTAGATTGAAGTATTTTTATGATTTCATACAATCGTAAATATAAACAAACGCACACCAGCGGTCAATTGCCGTCCATCATTGGAGCTCGCTCGCTCCATCGCTTTGCAGAATCGAGGCGGGTTGATGGGTGCAACAGTGGAATGGAACCGGCATCCTGCGATCTTCCGCGCTGGTGCGTTGATTGAAGTAACAAATGGCCGGTCGATGGTGAGGGGCTGCTGGCCGCAAAACAATCTCTAAGATGCGTAGTGGAGAAGAAGTTTAAGAAGAGCATTAAAACCGAACCTCACCGGTGGCATTATCCACTCAATTATCCTGCAACATGTCTGCACTCTATCCGCACACTCTCGCACTGCACTCCATCGGTGGGACTGGTAGGCTGTACAGTCCGAAACATCCACCTCCATCCATTCGTCTTCGCACGAGCTAAAGCAGGGGCTCAATTCGTGCAGCATTTTGCCTATAATGATTTAATCACTTTGCCGTATAGAAATTATTTAAAATTAATTAACATTCATTATATCGTTTAATTAACGGACGGGATCGAGTGCCTGGAGATTGCGGTGGAGGAGGGTAAGCTGATCATTCGCCCCCATTGACTGCGGGCAAATGGCCTCGAGGCACGAGGATGCCGATGAAGATAATTTTCAATCATACCTCAATCCGAACCGATGGCGCCCAGGCTGGCTAATGGTCGCTCGCTCCATAATGAGCCTCTGGGCTAAAGGAAAGGGGGCTGGGAGCGAGGCACCGGTGGGAACATGGGGAACCCACCGCCGGTCATAATTCCTTCATCCACCTCCGGGCACCTTGATCCTTGGTGACAGGATGGTTTAACACCGAATTTCCGAACGTACACTTGCACATGGTGGTTTGATGGTCGTGCGCTGCCGTTTGCTAATTTACGAAGCATCGCCTATAAATACTCCCTCCAAATGAGCTCATTATACGCCGTCTGACCCGAGGCCAATCATTAGCCGAAAGCTGGCTGGCAGCATGCGTGGTGGGTGTCCCCAGTAAAACAGGGCCTTCCCCCGACCCGGTGCGGCGGCGGAAAGGCGCAGCGATTAATAAGCGCCACTCGTCGGCACCGGAAACCTCCCACAACGGGGCGCATTACGCACCGGGCACGAATTGCAAACTATGGCAAACGGTTTCATTTTCCCGTGAGCCCCCGTGCGGCTGTTCAATCAAATGCGCAATCGCTTACGCACGCGGCTGGTGACTTTTCTTGTGCATCGAAGCTTACTTGGTTTGTAGCAATTTGAATAACGTATGCCGTTTTATGACATGCTGATGTAAAAAAGGGGTATTAAAAATCTATCCGGATAGTCTATTTGTTGGTAAATTATCCAATCCTGCCTGTTTCTTGCTTCACGTTACAAGCGCAGGTGGACATGCTTCACTATGTTATCGGGATTCATTTTAATTGTGGACAAATCGTTATAATTATCAACATTTTTATTCAACCATCCAAATCAATGAGTTTATAGTTTTGCTAATTTTAATTACATTTTTAAGGGAATTTTTTGTATGTTTATTATAAGAACAGTGTCTATCTTCCAACTAGAAATGTGGCGGAAAAGAGTTATATTGCGAGTTTAAAATAAGAATGAAAATAAAGCTCCTTACAACTGTCATTCGAACAAATAAGATATTCATTATGGCTTTCTTTATTTGAATTTTTTATTCAAAATGAAACAACAATCATACATTTTTCTACATTTTAGTTTACATTTTAGAAGCCGTGTGGTTGAAGTTAAAATAAAGTCCTAGAACAAACATATGCAGTTGATGTTGTTAATAACAGTTGTTAAAGTTCTTTAAAATTTATTAATACTACTTTAATTTGCAATGATTTGCATCAATAGAAATCAACCGAAAAAAAAACATACAAAATACTTTGTAAAAATAATTTCAATTTATTACTAACGTTTATATGAGATTATGTCCAGTTTTGAGAATATGAACAACAGTTTTGAGTTGGTTGCATTAATTTTAGTAGTAATTGGAATAGCTAAAAAGTTTTTTTTTTCGATGAAATATCAATGATATTCATCAATGACGTGGTTCTACAGTTGCCAGAGGTTTCTAAACTACTATACGCTGATGACTTGAAGCTGTTTGTCCCTGTCAATGATATTTCTGACTGTCGTCTTCTTCAGGACTGCCTCACTCGGTTCAGTGCCTGGTGCACATCCAACGGGCTGCGAGTTAATGTTAATAAGTGTTCAGTTATAAGTTTGTCACGTAAGAAATCACCCATTACGTTTAATTATCATTTGGAAGGCTCTTCAATTCCTCGATCGGAGGTAGTCAGGGACCTAGGAGTTCTTTTAGATAATAAGTTGACCCTTTCTGACCATTTCAACGCAACGATTGGTAAAGCCCTACGTCAACTAGGATTTATTTTCCGTGTTTCAAAGAGATTTAAGTGTCCGTTTACTTTAAAATCACTGTATTGTTCGTTGGTAAGGCCAATTCTAGAGTTTGCGTGCATTGTCTGGTCGCCCGTTCATGCCACGTGGATCAAAAGACTCGAAAATGTTCAGAAGAGGGCCACACGTGTCATGTATTATCGTTTGCCATGGTCTAACCGCATGTCCCGCCCTCCGTACAGGACTCGCTGTTTGTTATTTGGTCTTGAATCTCTCGAACATAGGAGGAAAGTTTCGCAATGTCTGTTTGTTCAGAAACTTTTTCTTGGTGCCGTTGACGCGCCTGACCTGCTAGAAAAAATTTTTACGCTCCGTCCAGAATGTTGAGAAACGCGAACCTTCTGCAATCAGAGTTTCGACGAACTGTTTTTTGTACACAGGACCCAGTGTTGCGTATGTGCCGTTGTTATAATGATTTTTGTGCGTTCCTAGATTTTAATATTTCGTTAGGCGAAGCTAGAAATTCTATCAGGTCCAAATTTTAAATGTTTTATATTAGATATAAGCGTTATGTAGGCCATCGGGCCAGATAACCGTGAAATGTATGAATAAATAAATAAATAAATTCAAAATAGTTTGACCTATCACTAGCTCACTAGAAGATCGAAGATCCATCTTTAATGCAACGCAAAACAAAAAGGACTCTCGTAGAATTTCAAGAAAGAACACTTTACTCTAGTCAACTAATCTCGTTTTAATAAGGTTAATCTTTTAGAGCAGTTTATTGGAAAGAGAAAAAGAAACAAAACAATGGCTAATGTGCAACGGACCCTTCCAAAATCGCAAAAAAAGTCTCCAGGCCCGCTCCGTCTCTTGTGTCGACATGTGCTACCTACACAACCCTCCGGTGGCCCTAATTTGTTAACAACAATTCAAATTACCCCTCAAGAGCGCCCCGCACCGCATGATCCCCTTGGCTCGCCACAAGGATCCAACATTCCAGGGATTCACGTGCATTCGAGGAGTACGGACGTTGAATGGGACCGTTGGTTTCTTTCGTTTCATTTTCTCGGCTTCTCATCGCATTCGGCCCATTGCCATTCTCGAGGACCCTCCGGCCCGGTTCCGCCGGTGGTGATTTGTTGGTTTCGCCCGCGGCTTTTCCGTGGCACTGCGCCAATTATTTCGCCAGCGTACGTAGCGAGCGTATCGGAAACGTATTTGCGTAGGAAAACAACGCCCCCTTTCGAACGCTACCGGGAATGCCTCCGTCGGCCAGGAATTGCCCGGATTCGAGTACTTCAAGTTTGCCCCCATATTGTACGGCGCATTTTTTTTTTTTTTTTGACGGGATTGTTTTGTTTTTGTTTTTTTTCTTCTTTTTTTTTCTTCTTGTTTCCGTTTTCTTTTCCGTCCTCCAACTCAATGCTCTTACATTGTTTACGCTTACTTTGCCTACCATATATGTTCAGCTTATGCCACGGACATTCTCCGGTTTCCCGCCTTCCAATCCGCCCCTGGGATGCAGAGTTGCACGACGGATTCAGCAACCTAATAATCGAGCCACTGACATAAGACAAGCATCATAAAAAAATTGCTGGAAATCTGATATTTTCATGCTCACGGCCTCTGGAAGAACTGGAAATACAAACTGAACTCAATCTTTGTTTTCCTTTCTTCGGACCTTTTTTTCTGCGTACTGCTGATTGCGATCCTTCCACCGAAATGTATTCAATGCAGCACAGAAAAATAAAAATAAAATGGTGTTCGGTTTGATTCGGCCAGATTTTGTTTAATGCATTTGAGTGCATTATTTCTCAATATATCCCTGCATGTTTCCAATGGCGTTTGGAAACGCCCGTAAATCGTTTAAAAATAAAATTGAAATATAAACAAAATCTAGCGAGTTAAAATGTTTTTCAAATCCAAGCCATAGCTAAAATATTTTTTGTATTTTGGAACCTTTTAAACTCAGTCGATTTTGTGTACGGGTCGCAGGATGAGCAGTTGAAGAAGCAGTTGATGATGAGAATTAACCTCAATTATGAAAGTTGAGATCTAATCATCAACTCAATCGGGGTTATCGTTTTACACTGAAAAACTTTCCATCATCTCCCGACCATCGGCAAGAGATTGTGTGGGCTGTCCGCTAATGGATTCGGTGGTAACGGATCGGATTTTCGAGAATCGTATCGAAGTCGAGTGGCTCTTCAAAGCAAAATCACTCCATCTTTTGTCACATACGGTGCAAAACCTTCATTTAAAAAAGGGTTGTTCGTAGGAAGTAAACTGAAAGAAGCTCATTATTATTTATTTCTGTTTACATCTCTCGGTTATACTTCAGGATACATCTCACTAAGTAAAACTATTAAAACATAAGCTGACACCAACATAATAGCAATCGAAGACTTTCAAAATGAAATGATTCATCAATTAAAAAAAAAAAACAATTCAGCTGTGCTTGTGCTTGTGGAATCAAAGCAAATGGATTAATTTGTCTTGTTTATCTAGGATTCACAGACACAAAGTGCAAAGTACTAGAAAAACAACATCTTTAACAAAATTTACGAACAAACATGAATTGAAAGAGTTCTTCATGGTAGGGATGTATGATTTTTATGTTCCTCTTCTGGTGCAACTTGCTTCCTCAGCAGAAATTCTTCGTTTTTATTCGTTTTTTGATAAGGCTGAAATTTGTTTTTTTTTTTTGTGTAGCCCATTTGTGAGTATTCGGTGATCTGCACAACGCTTGATTTTGAAACATTTTCCGGAAGTTTCTGAACAAATCCGTCTCGATCCCATGAATTGTATGCTTAGTTTTAGATAACTTAAAGCCTAAATATTTAGATGATTTAAAACAAAGAAATAATGCGATCGATCATGTTTTTCTTCGTCACAAAGATGCAGGATGATATTTGTCCGTGGTTTCCGAGTTCAAAAGATTTTCCGTTAGTCTAAAGCCACTTGGCAATTTTTCGTCCAACAGGTTCACCCCTCGTTCGTTTAAAATGCTTGCCACAAAATATCCGATGGAATAACCTTTTGCCTACTCGTCTGACACACCGAAAATGGGAACCATAATCTTCTGGCTTGTATTACGACGACAACACTCAATAGAAATCGGCTCACGAAGCCTACGAAGAATACGAGGCGCTTTAAATATTCATGCCCACGCGCTGTCATCAAATCTTCCCCACTTCTTGCTTACTGCCGGCAAACAACAAACAGAAGCAGAACGGTTTGAAACGGTAGGAAGGATGACGGTGCAATCCTTATAGCAGCCCCCCCCCCCCCCCCCCCCCCCCATGGCGTGTCCTCGGAAGGACCGGCTCACCCCATAGACGACGAGCGCCACAGTTCTAGGCTTATAAATACTGTATTAAACGCTCGGGTTCACTGTGCGTCTTGCCTGGCTTGTGTTGTGCTTTATAAATCATGCATCGATTGACTCCTTCATCTGGGAGTCCTTTTGGGGTACGGTCGCATCCGAGAGCAGGGCTCAATTTGCTGACGCTGCTGGTGCTGCGCTCGATGGAGCAAATAAATAAATATGATTGCAATCGAAACGAGCTACTGTCCCCCATGGCAAAGGAGATCCTGGGCACTTCCTCCTTCTCTCTTCCGACTCGAAATGTCCTGCGAGCAGGATTATACCGTGTAAGTCCTATCAAGTAGGCTAGAAAATAACGGAATCGAACCGTGACGACATCATCTTGCGGGATCGTCCCGTCTCAGCAGCACTTGGGAGGATTACAGGAGGAGTTCAAACGAAAAGTTACCCCGGCTCCCCCGAAGGACACCCTTGTTAACATCTGATGCTTCCGGAGGCGGGTTTGGGTTATTTTTTTATTTATAAATTCCTTTTTCATGAAGTGTTGCTGAGCTGTGGTTGGTTTACATTTTACCTCAAAGGGATTATTTGAACATTTCCATTTGATTTTTTACTATCCTAGGCGCAAGATAGAGATCAACGCCGGCGAAAAAAAATCAAGTATAGGATAGCGTAAAAAATCATCCTTCTACAAAAATAACAAGTCTTAAACGACATCCTAACGGCTTGCTGCTGCTTTCAATTCCGGCCAAACGTCCTTGTTGCTGCACCAACCGAGTAGGATCGTGCGACATGTGAACTGATCGCCAACGGAACGTTCGTTGGCCTAAATAAACTTTACAGAAAGGCCCGACGTACCGACAGCGAAAGGTATAGCTATACAAATACGTAAAACGAACGTTTAGCAAATAGTAAATATGGTTCAAGGAAGATGTAAACAAATTGTTACCAGAACGATCGCTGGCCTAAATAAACGAATTTGCAAAGGTCCGACGTTCTGGCGACGGAAGGTCCGTAAAAGAACAAGAGCCATAAAAAAGGGATCACGAAAGAATAAGGCACCAAGCGGACGACGGGAAAACGCGATCGCGCCATAGTTTCAGGCAGATATCCTTATCAAGGGAACCGACAGGAAAACCTAAAGAAACAGGACGAGTTTATGATCTTTAGGAAACATGGTTCAGGATCAATGCATGCGACATTGGTCATCCCACACGCATACCAGCACATACGTGTACGTATGACACCTACACGTTTACAATTTTCTAGTATATAAGAAACTTAAATTGTATGAATAAATGAGTATCAATCTTAGACTCAAACGGAGCACGTCTCGTCTCTTCTTTTTAGAATTGCTAGATTTCGCTCCAACGATTTCGAGGTTGTTACTCTCCTGGGATTCTTGCCCGACCCCATCCGAAAGATCAAAGCGCTCAGCTCTCCCCTTCTGCGGCATAGGCTTCCGACATACGTGAAAGCAAACTAGCGGGAAGGTATTAGAGAGCCAGAGGTTTTGACAATTGCTTAGGGCAAGGATTCTCCAGGAACATTTGTTCCGTGTACGGACCGAGCAAGCTAGGAGGTCTTTCCTTCGCGGGGACCTGTTTGCCGGAACGTACCGCAACGATTGGTGGCTCCAGAGAGGAACGCCTCTCAAACAAAGAAGTAAGAGGAAAAATTGGCCTCTTAAAGGCAATAAGGGAATAAGGGTTAGAATCAGCCTCTTATAGGCAACAGAGGAAGAAAAAAGATTTGCCCTCCTAAAGGAATATTGCCCAGGTTTTCTGTGAGCAGAATAACCTAAAAAAGTCTCTTTCGGACAATAAGTCGAAGGGAACCGAGCGTGGCAAAGGAATTGTTTCCTGTAGTGGATTACTCCGCGTATTATCCTTCACAGCCACTCGGAAAAAGGACTCTCGAGTTCCAAAGTTAAAAATGGACAGGAAATCTTCCAAATATTTCGTGGCTAATAAGAACGGTCATTGCCAGCTGTGTGATCAGCCGGACACAACGGACACTCATATGGTCCAATGTGATGAATGCGACCGTTGGTTTCATTTGGCATGCGCAAAGCTGTCAAAACTGCCGACGAAGGAAGAAGAGTTTATCTGCATTAAATGTAATGCAGATAGATCCAAGATGGTACCGTTACCTCAAGAAGGATCTTCTTCAGCACCAAATGCTGATGGTTCGAACGCCGCAATTATGGCCCTGGTAGAAGCGCTTCAAAACAGTAATGTTTTCGGCAACCAGCATTTAAAACGAATGTCCCTAAATGAATTGCCATACTTTGATGGCAAGGCAAGGGAATGGCCTCAATTCAAACGTGCCTTTGAGGAAACGACCCGAGATGCTGGGTTTAGCGATCTCGAAAACCTCAGTCGTTTGCAAAAGCACCTCAAAGGTAACGCTGAGAGAAGCGTTCGGCCTCTCTATCTAGATCCAGCAAACATTGGTTTGATTATGGATCGCTTGGAGATGCAATTTGGCCGGTCGGAGCTGGTTTATCAGGAACTGCTCAAAGAAGTGTTAAGAGCAAGAGCGGACCATGATCACATCCCAGAATTGAGCGATGCGGTTGAAAACTTTGTTACAAACGTCATTGCTATGGAAAAACCAGCATTTTTACATGACCATCGGCTGATCGAAGAAATTGTATGCAAACTTCCAGTTGATAAGCAAATCAGCTGGATAGAATATAAGCGCGAAATTGAACGTCGAGCAATTCCAACGCTCGAGCATTTTAACAGTTGGTTGGCACCAATTGCTAATAACATTCGGCTATTGCCAAGAAGGATGGACCGACATTCAGTAAATGTTCACAAAGCCATTGTAGCAAGAAAAGTACCGTCAGGCAAACAGGCCGAGCGCGATAAAACGAAAGTAAAGAATCAAGGTTCATCGGGATGTCCTTGCTGTAAAGGTTCCCACAACTTACTGAACTGTGAGCAGTTCAAGAAAAAGCATCCCAAGGAAAGGTACGACATTACCAGAGAGTGTCATGTGTGCCTGGGATGTCTTCGCTCCACCAGGCACAGGCTCAAAAACTGTTGGACAGCTAGGCAGTGTAGTATTGAACAATGTAATGCGAAACATCATCCCTTGTTGCACGTTCCCAACTCAAGTCCTATTTGTAATCATAATTCCGGATCCAAGTTGTACTATCAAATCATACCGGTGGTGTTGAGCAACGGACGCACCAAGATTAACACATTTGCTATCTTAGACACTGCATCGTCGTCAACACTCATTGAGGGTACAACGGCAAAGCGTTTAATGTTAGAAGGAGATGTTGATCCACTTACGCTTACGTGGACTCAAAACTTATCGGTTAAGGAAACTAACAGTAGGCGCGTAAACTGTAAAATTAAAGGCGCAAAAGAAAGCAAGCAATACAGGTTAGAAGATGCAAGAACGGTTAAAGATCTTAAGCTACCAACACAGTCGATCAACCCTGCAAGATTAGGTGAAAAATACCATCACCTTAAAGGCATAGACATGATGCCTTACGAAGACGCACGCCCTACCGTTTTGATCGGGCTAAACAACTCCCACCTGATGGTTCCTTTAGACCAAAGGATAGGGGCAAGCAAAGAGCCATCAGCGATCAAAACTAAACTTGGCTGGACTGTATTTGGTGAAGAAGAAAAAGAACATGACAATAGTTCCGTCTGCGCTTTAATTCACCAATCGGAAGAGATAGCAGAAAGAGTTATCAAGCAACGTTCTTCATCGGAAGATTGTGGTGCAAAGTCCACACCAGAACCGAAAAGGCAAAAAAGAAAGCGTTGCCCTGGACAAGCAACAAGAAACCACACACCTCTACACGAATGCAGAATGGACATGTATTCCAAAAGAGAAGCAGTTGTCGGCATCACAGAAGGGTATGCAAAGGTTCAGCATACTCAACAAACTTCTCCCCTACATCGACGAGGATGGCGTCAAACGGTTTCGGAGAAGATTGGAAAAGATTGCCGCGCTATCTCCCAGCGCAAGCATCCTGATTATAGTCAGCCACATTCTCAACAAACAGCTGCACCAAGCCGACAACCTTGTTATCTCAAACATCGATTAGCAGAGAACGAAAAGGGTTTTACGCCAAAGGTGGAAATGGTCAACGCAGACTTGCCGAGGAAGAAACGTATCAAACGAGACAAGTGGGCCAAGCGTATAGAACCGATTAAAGAGAACGAAATTGTATTGCTAACCGACGACAACGCACTTCCGAGAAAATGGTTGAAAAGAAAATGGTTGAAAGAGAAAATTGTTGAAGCTATCACAGTACCAGACGGAAAGGCGCGGTCAATTAAGGCACAAACAGGCAACACGATCTTCAAACGACCAGCGGTGAAGGTAGAAATCGCAAACGTAGAACAGAAGGAACATGTTGTTCTGCACAGCTCGACGAAGGACCAACTCTACAGAAAGTGATGAAAGGCTCATCCGGAAGACTACTTGGAGAACCAACTTCAGCAAAGCCTCGTGTTACTTGCGAAAAGAAAGAGTAGAATATTTGAAAACAATGTAGTTGGAGCAACAGAAAATTAAAGACAGAGTAATTCGACGGGTTGAATTACGAGGGGGAGAATGTTGCTGCACCAACCGAGTAGGATCGTGCGACATGTGAACTGATCGCCAACGGAACGTTCGTTGGCCTAAATAAACTTTACAGAAAGGCCCGACGTACCGACAGCGAAAGGTATAGCTATACAAATACGTAAAACGAACGTTTAGCAAATAGTAAATATGGTTCAAGGAAGATGTAAACAAATTGTTACCAGAACGATCGCTGGCCTAAATAAACGAATTTGCAAAGGTCCGACGTTCTGGCGACGGAAGGTCCGTAAAAGAACAAGAGCCATAAAAAAGGGATCACGAAAGAATAAGGCACCAAGCGGACGACGGGAAAACGCGATCGCGCCATAGTTTCAGGCAGATATCCTTATCAAGGGAACCGACAGGAAAACCTAAAGAAACAGGACGAGTTTATGATCTTTAGGAAACATGGTTCAGGATCAATGCATGCGACATTGGTCATCCCACACGCATACCAGCACATACGTGTACGTATGACACCTACACGTTTACAATTTTCTAGTATATAAGAAACTTAAATTGTATGAATAAATGAGTATCAATCTTAGACTCAAACGGAGCACGTCTCGTCTTTTCTTTTTAGAATTGCTAGATTTCGCTCCAACGATTTTGAGGTTGTTACTCTCCTGGGATTCTTGCCCGACCCCATCCGAAAGATCAAAGCGCTCAGCTCTCCCCTTCTGCGGCATAGGCTTCCGACATACGCGAAAGCAAACTAGCGGGAAGGTATTAGAGAGCCAGAGGTTTTGACAATTGTTTAGGGCAAGGATTCACCAGGAACATTTTGTTGCGCGTACCGACCGAGCAAGCTAGGAGGTCTTTCCTTCGCGGGGACCTGTTTGCCGGAACGTGCCGCAACAGTCCTAGACCCGGGAGTTAACACCACGTGAACAATGGAATGCAAACTAACTCCAAGGAAAAGAAACCCAGCATCCTGACGACATCTTCATCGATCCTCCGCATCCCCCTCGACGACGGCCGTCGATCCACCCTCGTTTGTCTCGAAAAAGCCGCAGCCAACGCACAGCGACTATTATCGCCTTGGCGCGGGAAGCCCGTCGTTGTTTGTCGTCAAACTCGTGAGCTGCTATTTTATTTATTGTCGTCTGCCTTTTTCCCCCTTTGTGCATCTGTTTGACATCTCCTGGCGTTATCCTGGCAACCGCTGTAAACAACAAACCTTAGCGTTCGTCACCTTCCTCGCCGGAGCCGATAGGCTTTGTAGATCGGGTCCCCTTGGGCGAGATAAATGCCCGTATCCGTTTTCCATTTTCCTGCGCCGGGCAAACCCAACCGCCTTCACCCGCAGTCCCAATCTGGGAGGGGCGAAAAACGGAAACACATAAAACATATCTAATCCGTGTAATATTATTACGGCACATTACGGAGTCGAATCCGGCTGGCCGCCGGTCGCCAGCGACCCAGGCGTGTACCCGGTTTCCCTCTTGTCTGGTGTTGTTTTGCTCTTTGCGTCTTTCCGAGATGAATTGGTCCGGGTTGTTTCCCTGCCTGAGGGGGACAACCGCTGCCGCTTCGTCGAGCGGCGCCCAAAATCGGTGCTATTTGTTTTTGGAAGGCACCACCGAAAGGCTCGATTTCATTTCGGCCTACAGCCAGTGAACCCACGTTGCCTCCCGTTGGATGGTTTTGATAAATAAGCTCACAGTTGATTACGTTCTCGAGCGATTGCGATCAGGCGGATAAAAGGTTCGAGTGGCGTCTAATCCACCCTGTCTTCCGGTGATGTGGCACGGATGTGCTCTGATGAAATAATGAACCAAAACACAATTATCTTTATTGACGTACAATGGAAAAGAAAAAAAAACATATTCGAAGTTTATAATACTGGTATAAAAGTGTTGTTTAAATTATCTTTTTGGCATAATGGGTTCTCAATTGTAAGTAAACTGGAAGAAAATTATTTTTTACTTAGTCTGTCCAAGTTATAACCAGCATTTCAAACTCTTTTATTCGCTGGCCATGCTTCCCATTTGAAACTTTGATTTGGATAGATACTGATAAATAAACACATTTAGCTGTTATAAGTGCACGAAGCATGAAAAGGACAAGAAATCAGAAAATATGATATAAAAATCTCCATTTCCACACTTTAAACTGATCCGAGACGTTTTGGCATAAGCTGCCGGGGTAAAAGTAAAATATAGGAGAGGCGTAGTCAATAATCTTCTTCTTCATCATCTTGGCGTAACGACCCTTTTGGCAATGCTTATCCAATTTTTAGGGCTTACGAGACTTTTCCTCTTCTAACGTACGTTAATAGTCTTCAAAACGCCGTGAATCGTGTTTAAGCCGGCGTACCCGCTCAGCGGTCCATAGTCATTTATAAAGCTAGTAAATTCGCGAACCAAAATGCGTTCTCGTTTTTTCATCAGCGCGAAACAACAAAATTTTCAAAGTTGCGGAACATCCTATTAATTTCTTACAACATATCTTACTAAGAAGTTGGAACACTCGGATATTTTTTTATCAAGAAAACAATTGTAAATATTCAGTTTGTTTGTAAAAAATATACAAACACATGATAAATTCATAGATATTTTAATTTTACCATCCCTATATTTTCACTCTCATGTTTCTTAAGTTCAGTGAAGGTGAAAGAATTGAGGACATTCAGTTTTAAAACAACGAGGATTTTTAACTGTCATTCAGAACCATTTGTAGGAAATATACCTTTTAATTTGGGTGGCTTTTGAAACTGAATTAATTTTCCTAACTTCTATCGATTCCAACACTTTTCTCATTCAATTCGCCAGCCCGGAATTTCGTGTGCCACCACCTTTCCCGGCACAAACTCCGCACGCCGCCACCGCCATGCTGCGTTGTCGGGCAGCGGCCAATTTTTGATTGCAATTTTACGATCGCCATTCTTGCAGCCGGCGGAAGAGAGTTGGTTTTTATAGTGCGACCATCTGCGACACGAGCATCATTTCGATAACCGGGTGTATGATTTGATGTTTCCCCTGCACCCCATTCTGGGTCGCCTCTGCCCCTACGGAAACGTTTGGGTGACGAAATATGACATGTGTTTTTAGTGTCCGTTGAGGCGAGGAGGCGCGGCTCCCCGGGAAGTGTGCGAAAAGGGAAATTTAATGATGAGCGAGAATATGGCCGTCAGCGCCGGTGCACCCGGAACGAAGGACGCCAACGACGAGGACGAGGATTTTATTAAAAATCACGGCCGGTCGTTCTCGGTCCGACTCCGTTACAAGCGCGAGGTTCGATTGGACCGGACGGAGCTTATCGGAGATGAAATTGGGGACTTCGAAGCAGGCCAAAACCTAAGCTCACCATAGAAAGAAGACCGAACAAAAAACTCACCGTTTGAAGTCATTACACTTTACGATCCTCAAATCGTTTCCCATTTCCCTGGCTTTTGGCTGAATGTATGGCGTAGTATAGCCGTTTAAAGTTGTTTTCCATTTTCTTTCCCAGTTACGGTTCGGGCCACAGTGTCCGCTTCCGAAATGTCGCTACGACTAGACTAGGGAACAGTGACGGAGATCGGTCCGAGTAGCCCACTCGAGTCATTCGCTGCCCACATCGCACAGCAATCTCCCGCACGTCCACCTGCATCCTGAGTTTCTGCTCACCGTTCGATCCGGGAGTCCCGAATGTGCTAGATTTCCGGCTCGAGGGGAAAACCATGGTCCAGCCAGGCGAGGACGTTTATCAGCCGTTTTGCTTTCGACTGTCGCCACCACCACCACCACCACCGCAGACCGCAGACAGGCCTGCCACCGACTCGAACGGTGGTGGTCGTCGGGGACGCTGGATCCGGCGGGCAGCGCCATCCGATTTGCGGCCGAAAGTGTTGCAGCTGGCGTTGCTGATACTGGTGTGCTGCGGGGGGCTGACCGACGGAAGCTGGTGGCGGATTGCCGATCTGTCGCTCGATGCGGCCCACTTCCACCGGGACAACCGGAGCTTCGAGCTGTGCGGCGATGGGACGTTCTTTACTCCCCAGCAGCGCGACTCCTGCTACGACAATCCGGAGTTGTTGAAGGTGAGTTGCGAAAGAGGGTCCGGGCGATAGGGAGCTGCTTGAATGCTTCTTTTTTCGCACATTTCTTTTCCTCATCTAGGTGATTGTGCACGCCGCCAACACTGCCAAATACGAATGCCAAACATACTTTCAAAATAATCGCTGGAACTGCTCGGCGAAACGGGGTTCCAGTATCTACTACGGAAATTTTGATGATAAAGGTAAGTGGAAGCGAGTCAGAAAATCAACATAAATTTAAATTAAATGAGAAACAATTTCCTCCGTTTATATGGAATGTTTTTGTTTTGGAAATTACATGTTGAGATTAAAAAAAAGAACCATATTCTGTTATTTATTTTAAACACGTAACGCTTTTTACTTAAAAAAATAAGTTTCTTAAGAAAGGTTGTAAAAAATTAAATAAATGGTATAAATAACGTAAAATCATGCACAATCAAACAGGCTGTCATTAATCTATATGAATTTTGAATAGTTTTCCGTAGTGGATGGCAATTAAAAAGATCTGAGAACTACAATCACCACAAATCTCTCACTCAGAGCATATTCTGATGATATATTAACTAGAAATCTACAATTTCATGGAAAGTTTAATGATCCTGTTTTACTCAATATGGATGTTTCTTTTAATTGTGACAAAACGACAGCTTGCTGATTGTATGCTGATCGTAGTTTCTTCAAAGTTTCCTCTGCAAAACCGCACTACGATAAAGCTTCCTTTTCTTGCTCCTTACCCATGCCACTTGCCCTCTTCCAGGCAACCGAGAGACCGCCTACCTAAGCGCCATCAACTCGGCCGCCCTCGCCTGGACGATCACGCGGTACTGTACCAAGGGCGAGCTGACGACCTGCCACTGCGACCACATCCAGCGCAAGAAGCACAGCAAGTGGACCTGGGGCGGCTGCTCGGAGGACATCAACTACGGCATCCGGCAGGCGCGCCTGTTCACCGACCCGACCGAGAACCGCACCACCAGCTTTGGCCTGATGAACCTGCACAACAATGAGGCGGCACGACGAGTACGTAAGTGTGGGTGCCGTGCGCGCGGGGGCCAATCTGCGCACGAGCACGCGACCACCAGTTCGAAAATCATGGCCATCCTAAAGACAGCCTCATCTATTTTCAATCCACAAAGAAATTTGTTCCAATACACAAGGGGATGAAATGAGGACTAGTTATTTCAGTCCTAACTGACTCAGTCTGTTTTAATCGAATGGTTGAAATTTTGTTGTTACATTTTCATTGAGTAAAGAGATGTTCAAATATTTTATTAGTAGAAAATTGAACATGCTGTTGTCATCCGATTTCGAATGATTAATATAACGACAAACAATGAGTGCCAGTCCTTCCCCGTTGCAATCTAACTGACCCAACCCTGAACCCTTGCAGATATTGCGGTCTAGGATGGAGAAGGTGTGCAAATGCCACGGCATGTCCGGCTCGTGTACGACGCGCGTCTGCTGGCGGCGCCTACCGTCGATGAAGCTGATTGCCGACACGCTCGGTTCGATGTTCGATGCCGCCGCGCAGGTTAAGGTAACGAAAGTTGGTCGAACTATTTTGGCCTCGCAGGATGGAACAATTTCAATCATTTTCTCACTTTCATGGTAATGCTCTATTCCGAATGGTGGTATTTCCCCCACCTTTACAGCCGGTCGAGAACAAGGGCATCATTAAGAAGCTGATGCGCAAGGACCTCGAGTACAAGAAGGTAAACAAGTCCGATTTGGTCTACATCGCCGAATCGCCCAACTATTGCGAGGAAAACGAGAGGTACGTGAAGAGTTCAGTGATATAAAGTAATTTACACAAACATGTTTGGTTGTTAATTAATATACATTTTTACGTTATACGTTTATTGTATTGGTTCCTGAAAAAAATATCCTAGTTTCTTAAGTGTTTTAAAGGTAACCATTTTTTGTAAAAGAAATGTTTTACACATTTTAAAACGAATATATTTTTTTAATACAAAGCTTAATTACACTCCCGGAGATCGTTTGCTATTCGCTGTTTTACATTTCAAAGGGATAATTTAATTCTTTCCTCGTTTTTTGTTAGCTTTCATGATATTCGAATTTAAAACATTTAATTTGTTGAGTACATGTTAGGAATCGATCTCATCGTGGCCCGATCTAAAATATACCCATTTATTTTGTTGTCACCAGCTTGGGCATCTTCAGCACGCGTGGTCGGTTCTGCAATCGGACGTCGTACGGCATCGAGGGCTGTCGGCTGCTTTGCTGTGGCCGAGGATACCAGACGCGCATCCGCAACGTGCAGGAAAAGTGCAACTGCAAGTTCGTGTGGTGTTGCACGGTAAAGTGCGACACGTGCAGCATGCGCAAGGACGAACACATTTGCAACTGAACAGCAACGGACTGGCGGCATTGGACGAGAAACACCGACGATGCAGAAGAAGCGCGTCGCCGCAGTAGTGTGTCCTGCAGTTCAATCCGTTCCGGAGAGAAAAAAAGAGAGGCAGAAGGAAAGAGGTAGAGAGAGAGAGAGAGAGAGAGAGAGAGAGAGAAGTTTGCCGAACGCTAAGCTCCATCCCAAAAACGAAAGAAAGGAAAACAAAATAATCGGCCCATCGTATCGCGAGCGCCAAACTGTAGAACCATAAAATACAAAATGTGTAACTATTTATTCAAACGTCGAAACATTTTATCTACGTCCATGGTCATCATCGTCGTCATGCTCGTAAAAAGACTTGTAATCCTGTCAGCAATCCTTTTCCTCCAGCTTTATTCCTAAATCCCACTCCCTCCCAACACTCAAATAACGTCTATTATTTCTTTGATCATTTATTTTGATTTTTATGGTAATTTGTTATATTGCAATTTTGAAACGACTTTCTACTATCGTTAATGTCAGCAACGTTTTCAATACTGTTCTTTATATTATTTCTTCTTTATCACTTGCACTTGAAAATCACTGGAAAATCTCCACGAAATACAGTGATAGCGAAATACAGCAAAACCTCTTGTAACTGAGAGTCATTTTCGAAAAAGAATCTTTGTAAAACTTTGTAACGCAAGCTAGAATTTGAAGCAAACAGAAAATCCACATTGTTTGGTTCAGTTTTGTTTAAATTTGAAAGTTATTTAAGCTGTGAGCAATTCCCAAAAAGCCGTTATTAAATTTATTCCGGATGATTACTTGACATTTAACTTTATCTTAGAACAAATAACGTACACTCCCTCCAGATACCATTTGCCAAATTGTGAGAAAAAAAGTGGTACTTATCATTGGAACGTGCTTTTCGGAAAGCCAAGCATTACTTTCGCTGCATGTAGAACAAACTGATTTCCCGATACACTTTCCTTGCCTTTCCATCCTTTCCCCAAGCTGCGAAAATCCCTTTCAAAACCACCAAAAACCACTTTCCACCCTCCGCTTTGCCCCGGAGATGCCGTTTAAGGGATGTTTTTAGGGTGTAGGTGAATGCATTTTGAATTTCTGTGATTTGATTTTAGAAGCATTATTATTTTATTTTACACTCCCATCGCATACGCCGACGGGTGTTGCATGTTTTATTTTTTGTTTTATTTCAATATACTAAGAAACATAGGTCGATAAGTTTAGCGAACGCCAGCGGAGCGTAGTTCGTTTCGGCAGTGTACGCTAAAAGGATAGCAACTACAGTAATCGATAGCTTTTCTGTTCCATGAATAGTCCTGATGGAGCTAACGAGCACGTCCGCAATCGTACGCATAGCTAGAGATAGGGAGTAAGTGGTAAAGTTTATTTATTAGTTTACTTGCAACCTTTCCGCCGCCTACGTCAAAACAGGTGTCCTGACTCTACCCAATTTCGAATTCGAATTGCACTGTATATGATGGAAACGTCGAACAAAAATCCCTTCCGTACACTTCTTACCATGACCACGTTTAGGGTAATATGTTTGATTTTTTCTCCTCAAAACCATGCGCTGCAACATTCTTTGGCTGCGTTTATTGTAATCTATTTTGTAATATGTAACACGGCTACAACAACATCTATTGTATGACCAATAAAGTATTGCCCTTTGAACAAACCAACCGGTAGAAGTGTCTTATTTCATGGCAAGAAAGCAATGGATTTTTATTGTTTCAGTAATTCAACCATCGTTGCAGTCACTGGAACCATCGAATGACTCGATGGAACTGCCTATCATCACGTCCACAAATCAAAGCGAAAGACTTCAACGGGCGAAAAGAAAGGACGTTTTCCCTAAAGGGACGGTATAAAACCCCGTGCCGAACTGTTATCTGACTCATTATTTATTTTAGCAAATCTTTTACATACAATCGAAGCCATCCTGATTTATCTGAACGATCCACGCCAATATGAAAATGATTGAATCAGTGAATGTGAACGAATATTTTTAAAGACATAACGCATTGTAACGCTATCTCGAGCTGCAGTTCAATCAGCAATTGCCTACCTGCAGGCGTTAAAGATTCGAAACGAAGAACTCTTTGAACAATACGCCAGAAAGTATGCAATTAAAGTTAATACGTTCCATGGAAAGCTATTTTTGAAATTCAGAGTGAATTATCATCAAAAGCCGCATGGATAACATCTGAATGAAAAAAAATCACTCCCGTGTGACGGATAGGAACTACGTGATGAAGAATACTCTGCCCTCACTTTATACAAAAGCATACTCAACGTGTGGTCGGAACGACAGCCGTTTATCCAGCATCACCCAGAGGTACTTCAGCTGCCACTGTGATCACCCATCCTGATCGACCTGACCTGCACCTGCTGGTGGCTGCTCACCAGTAAGTACTACTTTTTGTGGAGTCTAAGCCTATCGCCTCCCAGCTGCCACTGTTGAAAGCGTGTTTAGCATCAATCATAACGATCCGGTAGCAACGGTTTCCAGTTCTTCCCTTAATCATACTACGCCCTACCTTTCTCCACAAACGCAAGGATAGCATGGTCTATCCGTCTGTCGGTCTGTCTGTCTGTCTGTTTTATTGGAGAATGCAACACTTATCAACGAACTTAGTGGGCACAGTGCAAAAGTATGATCAAAGTATTCTGTGCATTCATTGTAGATTATATTCAATTACGAAACTTCATACGGAGCAGACGCTTCCATTGTGCATAGTTGTTCGTTAAACTATTTTAAGGCTATTTCCATTTTAATCATAATCCCAAGTTGTTGTGGGCCTAGCATAGCGCGGAAAGTAGTGGAATCGTAGAAAAATAATCGTTTAGTATTCTAAGTTTTAAAGATATCTTTTTTTTCTCGAGAAGATCGAGTCGCGTCGTGCGTGAAAATGGCGGACGACAAGATAGAGAAGCTGAACGACCAAAACTTCGAAATATGGAAGTTCATGATGGAGCTTAAGTTGATGAAGGAGAAGCTGATGAAATTCGTTTTGAAGCCGAAGCCGAAACTGAAGAAGCCTGCGGTAAGCGGTCAGACGGTAAAAGCGATAGACCAAAAGGATACAGCAATGGTGTCGGCGGAAGAGATGACGTTCTGGCTCGAAAAAGACGGGGTGGCACGCTATATGATCGCTATGGCCGTGGAAAACGACCAGCTAGTGCATATTTGTCGGAAGACGCCGGCAAAAGAGATGTGGGACACTCTCCTTGAAATCTACGAAGTTGAGTCCATGAACACGATGATGACGGTGATGCAAAAGATGTGTTCGCTGAAGCTGCCGGAAGACTGCAATCTTCTGGAACATCTGAAGCAGTTGATGGCGATGCATAATCGTCTGGAATTAGCAGATGAAGGGTTGAAGCCTCGTCACTTTGTGTCAGTGATTCTGTTGATTCTACCAATGTCATATCGTACTTTGATCAATGTCATTGAAGGCTATCCAAAAAATCAAATCACAGTAGACTTTGTGAAGAGCAAATTACGCGGTGAGTGGCTTCGTCATCAAGAGCGTCAAGATTTCCAAAGTAGCTCAAGTGGCGAAAAGACTTTAAAGATCAGTACAATGACTCAAATGGCACAATGGAAAAGAAAAATGGTGTTTGTCATTTTTGCTAAGAAGAGGGCCATTTTATTCGTGACTGCCCGGTGATGGCTGAAAAGCGGAAGGAAGTTGTGAAAAGCAATTCTACGAAAGGCCAATGTAACAATGCAAATCCGAATGTAACAATGGATTCCGTAATATAAAGGTAGGCAGAAATAAACCTGGACGAATACTTTTATTTTTGTGTTATACTTTATTCTTCGCAGTATTTTGTATATTACAGGGATTTCCATCTTGGTGAAATGGGGGCTATATTCAGTTACATTGTGTGGTTGTTGTTGTTTTTGTTTCTTTTTTTCCTACTCTTTTTACTTTGCCAATATCTGCATGCGAACTCGTTTGGACTAAATACTTTAGCCACCTCACAAAGCACCGGTCGTATTTCACTTATTTTTGCCACCCATTTCTCGCTCTACACATGAACATTGGGGATTCAGGAGGGGGGTACCTCAGTTGCGACTGTTAGTTGAAAGTAATGATTTGATTGGTTTATTATTAATATTACATTTCTGCTGATTTGTAACTATGCTATTTAATCACAAAATTTTACCATCTCTTGATGAAGATAATGAGCTTGTAAAAGGTGGAAAAAGTAGGAAAAAATTTATGCCATCGTATCCGGGCCATAGTTTTGTGTATGTGAGTTGTAATCGTTTTCTCTTATTTTTATTTTTATGGTTGAAGGTTTACTGTAGTAGCATTTTATCGGCTCGTTTGGTTCGTCGTGCTGCACGTCTCTGTAAGCATCTGTTTAATTATCATTGTTTAAATTTTATTCCGACCGCTGTCGTTTGGGTTTACCTTTCATCACACATGGTTTGGTTATCATGTTGGATTGTGCTCCACGTAAACACACACACACACACACACACACACACACAGTTGCATCGTAAAGTGTTCCTTGGGTGGAGAATGGTGGTTGGTGTGTTTAATTATCTTAACATTGACTTTTTCTTTTTCTTTTGGCAATATTCTTCCTCGAGATCGTTGCGGAATTCTTTTAACAATCACAGGGACACGTATATTTCCATATCCTTCTGGCGTCGCTACCACAAAAGGTCACCTTATTTGGTCTTTTTCTGTGGTTTAGGTCGATTGAACTGCATCCAATTCGAGAAACGATTAATTGACTGTTGCACACACCATACCGTGGCCTTTAAAAGCTTTTATCTATGGCCCCGGTAGGGTAAATTAAAGATCTGGAGAGCGATTGGTCCAGGCTGCTAAACATGCCAGCAAACCTGTATTAACCAACATATCCGTGGTTTGACTGTTTCTTCAGCCATGATTCTTTATTGTTTTTGCCCAAAACTCCTGTTGTTCATTTAAATTTTATCATTTAGGATTCCATAAAAGCCCGAAGAGGTTTTTATAGTTGTTATTATTACTCTTGTTCATTCTCAAATAGCGTTTAAAGTTTTTTTTTTTTTGCTCAAAATAATCACACCTCTAACAGTAAATATGTCGTTTGATTTGTGTAGCGAAACAAGTTCACTTCTATGAAATCAGGTCAAGTTATTCACATATTTTTGCATTAATTTTATCATGTATGTTTTCGCTTCGAATTTCTTCCTTCTTTTCACCCGTTTCGAACAAGTTTTTTTTGGTTTGCTTTTAGTTGTTTTGTTCAATAAATTTAAATCATCCTTTCGACCGTATCAACCAACAAAAGTCACCACTTTTGATTTCTTAAACTACGAATTGTACACAGTTTGTTTGTTGCTTTTTAACTTGCTCTTCTACGATGCACGTTTAATAACTACCTACAAAACACACAATCTAACCGTTCAATTCAACCATTTACCGGTAACATTAAATAAGGTTTCTTCTGTTTGTTTGCTTCCTCCTTTCATTTATTTGTTTTCACATTTTCTTCCTGGACAATAACATACCTACATTTCACACTCGCCAATGGGACGTACAAGGTCTGGTGCTCTGTGTAAGGCAAGTGGGATGTTGGAGAGGACTAGGAACCCTTACGACTTCGGGAGGATGAGCGGGAGTACCCAGGAGAAGTTTAAAATGTCGAGTCTTAACGCTTATACTCTTTGCCAAAAGCCCACCACCCGCTTATCTTTCGCTGGTGGCCCTAATAATTCTATCTATGTTTCATCTTCGTCGCCATAAGTACATTACGTAAAATTGTACTTAAATAAATCTATCCAAAAAAGGTACACACACTCACAGAGAGAGAATATTATGTGCTACATATCTTCCCGATAAATGCCCTTACGCAACACCCTCATGCTACCAATACCATTTCTTTAAATCTTGCCTATGCTGCGTCCTACGTCCTTTTGTTTTTTTTTACTCCTTCCCCTCTCTCTCTCGCTCTCTCTCTCGCCTCTTTCTCTCTATCTATCTATCTATCTCTAAGGCCCAAGCTACTCTTGTGGTTGACTTGTGCGAATCGGTTTACGGTGAACGATTCCGTTCCTCAGTTTCATAATCGTATCTTTCCACTACCTTTCGACGTTTTTATTTTGTTGGTGATTTAATTATCTTTTTCAGAAAACGATACATGCTCGTTCGCGTGCCGGATCACATCCACGCGCCCTCGAAAGAGTAGGACGCGCACGTCTGTCATCGACACAATTGTTAACTAACTATAGAAACATGATGGCGTTCTTGCGAATCTTGCAAACAAGAAAGTTTTTGATAAATGCTCAAGTTGGACCAAAAAACGAATGAAAACGATTGGGCATAGACAAAATACAGGTAAAAACCAACGCACATGAGAAAAAAAGAAACAGCAACCAAATTAAAGACGGTGAGGTACAAAGTTTGGCACAGTACAAATGAGTGTGCGTTTTCGAGAATTTAAACCCAAAAAAAAAGATATATCCAGCAAGAGACCAGTTCCGTTGGAAAGAAAATAAAGGAAGAATCTACAAAAGAAAAATAAACAACAACAAAAATTAAACAGAACAGCAAATAAGAAACAAAACAAAAGATTTTTTTTAAATTGTGTCGAATAAGAACAAAGTCTTACTGCTAACACTCGTTTACTCATTTAGTTACTTATTTGTTACACGTCTACTATTTATAAACGATTTTTACAGTATGCAGAGCTTTAGCGGTTAACATATTCCATATCAACAAGACAAAAAAAGTGCATTCGACGCGCTCCGTTACGATAGTTACAACAAAAAGAAACACAAAAGAAAGATAGTTAGTCGCAGAAGAAGACTTAAAACGTTCGTTGGTTTCAACTGATGAATGTTTGATCCTTTCAAGGGCGTCTGTTTGTGTCGCATTTCCCGCATTTTTCATTAGCGATTTCCATAAATTCAATATACACTATACATGTGTTGGTAAGCAGTTTCATCTGCAGAATTGATTGAATGTCACTATTCGCCATTTTTGTCTCGTTAGCATCATCAAATGGAAAATGAAGGTTTCCCCCTCATTATATCTTTCTTTATGAAGTTGTGAGCGGAAAAGATTGCGGTATGATGAATACATTCTTTTTTTCAGACACAGAGCTTGTCGTAAGCATGTGATGTAAGACTTTACGGTAATAGTTGGGATCAAGTTATTCTATTTCATTTGGTTCACTTCCTTCATAAACATTATCCTTCTTGCCTGCTTTTTAACAATTGTTTGATTTTTCACTTATCATGATAGTATTATCGGTGAAGAAGATCTGAATAATAAATTGCAAAGGCCATTAGTTGTTTCTAGTTTGTTCATGTGAACTATTCATGATTTACATCATATTACAGGTCCATATTACGCTGATGACTTTGTAGAAAAAAAAAACAAGGGAACGACCACGGAGTGAAATACAACTTGTATTGAAAATGGTTATATCTACATTCTGGTCCACATTATGAAGACAGTTATCCACAGACTTCCGAGTTACCCGTCTGCAAGCTTCAACAATTTATGGAAAGCGTTTGAAGAACGTAGACAACCTTGAGAAGATAGGATTGGAAGAAACAGTGTGAAACGAAGAAAGTGTTAGCGAAAAACGGAGGTACAAAGCGAGCGAGAGAGAAATTTGTGAGATGCGTAGAGAAAGAGGATTTTAAAAGTCTTTTGTACATATGTACAACTATTTTCTAGCTTTTGACAGAAGATGGACAATGATTTATATTTAAGATTCTGTCACGTCACTAATGAAAGTACTCATTGAAAGATACCAAGAATGGAGGGGAAACAAACAAGATGTAGACAAATCCATTGCTTATAAAAGGCAATTAAGGCCTTTGCCTAGCGGGAAAAACAACTCGTTGCAAATGTGTGACGTTAGTGACACGAACAAAAACAAAGAAAAATGCTAATCCTGTAATGCGCACGTGAAACTATATTGTGGAAAAGGATTTTGTTACTAATTTTATCGTATTTTCCTACCGCCTCCCCCTTCTCCTCTTCACGCGTTTGCTGCCTATCCAATTAAGGGTCCGATCGGTTCGTTTAAAACACATTTAGCTTCTTTGTACTTCAACGTTGTTTGCCATACGGGGGCGGAATCTCAACTGGGTTTCTTTGTTTGCATTCATTAAGGTAATATTAGTAAGAACAAGAGAACAGGCGTGTTTGCTTGTTTCACTTTTGTTTTACTGTTAATCTAGAGACAATGATCGGTTGCATTAGCCGCTTCGTACACATCCGGTCCTGCTGAGCCGCAGACCAACACATATAGCATTTAGATGCAGGAATTACGCTCATCAGAAGGGAGACAATAGTGTGGTTCGTCGGAAGAAGGTAACAAACAATTCGAACAACTTGATATGTTACGATATTTTACTTTCCTCCATGCTCCATACTCCCTTCCAGAAGAAGAAAGGACGAGCCTGTGTATAGCTTTCATTTGATTTATTATACTCTCGCACCCCAGCGTCATCACAGAAACTAGCAGATTTTCATTTCTATTTAATTCGTTCCTATCATTCGTATCATTCGTTTATATCATGTGTATGGATACAATCATTGTTTTTTTTTTCCAAAACATAATTTCAACTCGTCCCTTGGGATCTTTGTTGAGTTTACATTACATTTAAGGCCGATCCAGACGAAGCGCAAACCATCAGAAGTTAATCGAAAAAACCATCGAAAAGTATCATGTAGGCACTCCATATTCTTGGGCCTGTATGAATGAATGTAGTGTTTACAACAAATTATGATTGATTTTAGATTAAAGTTTGACCAAAATTCAGAAAGTTACTACATATTCGTTGTTAAAATTTTATCAACAAACAAATAACACATACGTCTTTTGTCGCTAGAAAACTTGCCCTCGTACGAGTTCAATAACAGCTCTTTTCGGTTATGCGTTTCCCTAGCCAAACCTATAAACGCTTTATCGACTAGTAAACGATTATTTGACATCGATGATACTGTGTTTATAAAAGTGTGTTTGCTCCTCGTCTGCATCGGCCTTTGCAGTTCGACAGGACGAACTGTTCTCACCGACATGAGTGTAAGCGTTCTTTTTTATCATTCACTTGTGAACCAACAAAAAAAAAAAAAGGAAATAAAAGGATAATGTAGCGTAAAATAAACGAAAAAGCCATTCGTCGATCATTGCAAACTTTGCACTCAGATCATCGTCATTGGTGCTGCAATGCAATCCTAACCATGCATAATAAAACTTATCCTTTGCTATTTCATGATCTACTCTATCCCGGTATTCATCCTTCTGTTCGTAGAGTGTAATTTATTAAGTATTCATCTGCCCCAATTTCGCTACCGGTTCAGTTCGGTTCATTTTTATTCTTTTAGAGTAAACTTTATTACTCTTCCTAATGTAATTGTATGTGGGTATGTGTGTGTAATGTGTGTTTGTGTGGGTTTTTTTTTATTTTTCCCTATATCTCTCTTTTTTGTTTTCTTTTCTGTTGTCCATTCTCTCGTTTTCTTGCCTTCTATTTTACGTTAATTCGCCGTGTTTCGTTTCCTAACTAAACTTGCATTAATTCTTAGCTACAATCTTACTTATCTTAAATTCCCTTATTATCGGTAAATAGCACAATGTCGTCATCTCTACCAGCTACGTGACATAAAAACAGAGCATTACACAGAGGACGAGTTCTAACCTCACACTGTAGGTATCGCTATTGTTGTGTTGTTCGTTCCCGTGCGCCGCAAAAATGTCTCTTCTCCGTTTGACCCCTAACGTTCTACTTCAGAGATAGCGCCGCTTACATCTAAATCTTCAAAGTCATTTTTGAAAAGTTTCTGTTCATACCCGCGATCAACCCAATGCTCGTAACAATCTGATGGTTGTGTGTTGAGAATCATTCCCGAACTCTTTACCCTGAAAACGCAAAAAAACAAAGACGGTGACCCAATATCGTTCATCAATGAAAGAAAAAAGTCAAATCAAAAGAATTCAACATAAAGCAAAGGATTCTCAACGCTTTATGGTTTGGTTTGGTCAAGTTGCTTTAACTTAAAACAATCTAGAAGCCGCTCACAAATATTTCGTGTTTTTTGTGCTTTTTGACGGAAGAAAACATCCTTTATCCGCAGGGGAACAAACACAACATGCAGATTGTGTTTGCAATGATGGTGTATCATGCAAACCGTTACAATTTGCCCCAACTATGCGCCATCCACATAGCTACCTCCTAAACACGGAAGTATACATTAAAAAACAGTGTGTCTAACTATCCGATGGAACAAAAAACCAACCTGGTACTTTATCTTCGCCAATAATATGTCAAGCAACGTCAAGTAGTGTGAAAAACTATAAGTCGTTCTTATGACCTATGTTTGTTTGTTTGTTTTTTCTTTTTACAATCATTGTAACCATACATGGCGCTATAAACATGCTCGTAACATTCACCTTCACCACCTTTACCGTCGTCATCGATATCCGCTCAGCCTCAAGTATCATTTCAGATTTACGTTAGTTTAAACTAATGTGTCCCTCCACCCGCATGTATGTGTGTCGCTGTCCCCGCATTGATCCAGCCAAACCAGGTCATCTCTTCATTAGCTTTTTTTTCACGGCTTTCCGATGGACCCTGCTTTCATTCTTCAATAACGCTCTACTGTAAGTCCCGCCGAAAACTGTCTTCGTCCATCGGATCGATCATCGTGCTGGCGTCGGACAGCATCTGGATGCTTTGAAAATCCATATGACCGAGTCCAAGATCGGCCTCAAAGTCGTCTGTTAGGGAAACACAAAATAGAGAAAAACATTCAGAATAAAGTTCGCCGCTCAACTCAACAACGCTCAACTGCGGGATACTAACAAAATAACAAGTAATAGTGAAATCCTAGTGCCTGTTTACACAATTCTCACAACAAACTAAATACGAGCAGTGCTTAATACTTTTTTAACACAGTGTACTGATGATTATGGTACATTTATAGCACAACGTTTGACATGGTGACAACAAATCATTCTTGTGCTTGTACAAATCGCTATTTAACTATTTAATCTTTTTCCTTCAATGCTTATGCTTCTTGTTTTCATTTTATTTTAAATTTAAAATAAAACCCTGACATAAATTTAAAAAAACACTGACAAGATTTACGAATTTCTAAAAATAATAAAATATCTTATCAAAGGCAAAATCTAATTTAACCCATTAGACAATTTTCTTCTACATACTGCATATCATTGTTTTACACTACTCTACTTACCTCTGGTAGAATAATCTGCAAATGAAAATGAGAATGAATTACAGTCATTAGCTGTTCACAAATGAATGTGCAATGAAACGGCAAACGGATCAACGGAACGGATAAAAAGCACACACGATCATCGGCAACGCCATTCCACGTACGCACCTGTGAAGACGATCTCCGGTATCGTCGGCGTTTGGGGCTCTATCAGCGACTGCGTATTGGTCAAGCTGAGCAGCGGCTCGCTGGTCCCGTTGAACAAGCTATTCATGTTGGTGTTCTGCATATTCTGCATGTTCTGACAGTTGACCGAATGCAGCTGGTTGGTTTGCGATGTCACCGTTTGGTGGCCCTGCCCGTTACCCTGAGTGGTGTGAGTTCGTATACCGAGACCATTGTTCATTAGATAGGTTTCGTCAAACTAAAGTCAAATTTGAAAAAAATATATATATATGACAACATTAGTAATTCGAATACCGGAGAATCATCTTACAACAACATCGCAAATAGGACTTACCCCACCAAAGACCATTTGATTCGTGGTAAAATCGGTGTCACCCTGCGTTTTTTAAATGTTTTGTTCATTAGCCGACAGTAACGAAATGTGATAAAATAAAAAGAAAAGAAAGACCAAATCGTAAGTTAAGTTTCTGCCCTTGACACGTCTCACAATGTAGAATGGCAACGAACGAACGAACAACCGAACAAGCCGAAAAAAAAGTCTAGAAGTGGAACCAAAGAGATATGATACATGAACAACAACGACAATCAAATAAGACAAGTAGAAGGAAAATGGAATCTTAAAAATTGCACTGATATGCGATGGCAATGGTAAGCAAACGTCATAAAAACTACAGAGCTAAGTTGAAAAGGCTACAGTCTGTGAATATTACAATAAAAAGAAGAAAGCGCAAGAAGTTATAAAAAAATACACAGGTGACAGGAATGTGAGGAAAAGTAAAAAAACGACCAAAATTAGAAAAAAAGATAATACACACGTGACCAGAAAGTGAAGAAGAAATGTACAAATACGACCAAAAAGGAAACGACGAAATGAAGCGAAACTCATGCTGTCAGTAGTGCGATAATTTGGAACGCACTCCAATAAAAGTATTGAATTTAAAACAAACATAAAAGGTGCTATATGTTCTGCTGGAACTCCAAGCGTTTATGTGAACTAACCAACTATTGTTAAATATTATTATATAATAAAACAAAAACTGTACGGTGTCCAAATGAAAAGACTACAAAAGGTAAAATTGTGTTCATCGTAGAAGCTTTAGGAAAATAGCACACTTTAATAGAATCCACATCAGATTTGATTTTTAAACAATCAAATGATAATGGAACTGAGTTTAAAACAATTTACCAAACCGAAAAATAGAATGCAACGATTCAAAGGCTTCAGATCAATTCTGCTATAAACGTACAGCAAACAAACAGAAAACAGTATTTAAAAAAGGTGGAAAAAGTTAAAATGCCACAAAAATAGCGAAACTAGTTAGAAGATTGATTGATTGATTTTATCGTAAAAAGAAGTAAATGCATAAAAGGTATCAACCTGCACTTGCGCGGTCAATGTACATCCAGACTCTACTAGACTCTGAACCAGAGTAGTCCAGTCCTGCAGAAGGATGATGGTGAAGATTGTGGTGTTTCGATGACGGGGGGTTTTGTTTTTAATGCGTTCATTAAGTGTATCGCATCCCAAACAGGAAGTGGAGATTATAGAACCGAAGTGAGCGGCGTTGGGAGTAATCAAATGCATTTCGTTACGTTTCCCGGGCGGGATTTCGGAATGATTTCATGAATGCGATGTTAGCACAATGTTTACACCATTGCGGCCACAAGAAGGGAATGATTTAGTTGTTGCATTACAGTCAACATCCACGCACGATGAAATGGAAAGAAAAAGAAAGGAGGTTGATGATGGTTGATCGTATAGGGAACAAGCGATGGGATTGAAATTGGAGTTGCACCCAAAGTTGCAAGTAGCAAGGTAATGTGACGGGAGCAACCAACAATATCGTTCGCAGTTAATTAGTAGCAGCCGGAGGGTTGTAAGTTTTTGTATTTGATTGTTTGGAGCAAAAATTGGACACCACCCGCAGCGTACACGATTAATAAACAAAGAAAGAATGGTTATTGGAAGGGAAAAGTGAATGCTTGCATTAGTGATATTATACGATTTTTCTTCAATAGATATTCTTACACGCTAAAACATCACTTTAAATGGGGCTCAAATGGGAATTTCTATTCAAGTTTAAACTTATAAAATGCTACCATTCAGACTACGAAGAAAATTCAATAGAGTCAAAAGACCGGTTAAATAATACCGAAGGGATGACCGGAAATGATTGGATTTTGTTGAGGTGTGTGATAGAGGAAGATTCAAATTTTGTAGCGGACTTATTTTGAAATACAAAAAACATGAAATGGAGTAAGGTTAGTAAAATTGATGAAATATAAATGCAAAGGTCTCTTAAATGTAATTTTATCATTTTAATAGCCGAAATTGCGTCCCTGTCTAGGTATCTACAATTTGAACAACATTTCCAATACAGCGCTTGCCAATGTTTGGAGTAAAAAAAAACCGGGGTCGTACAGATACAGTAAACGGTGGAAACTAATTAAATTCTCGACAAACAAATGAACAAAACCAATAACCATAATTGAGGAAGATATTAATTTTTGTAGTAGATGAACAAAACTCAGAAAACAGAGATTGCACAGAATATAGAAAGACAGTTTACTTTCCAATCGGAAGGTGTAGGAATAGAAGTAGAAGAAGTAGTAGCAGTGGAGTGAAGTGATAGTGAAACAAACCGAATCGATCGTCTGATGTAGTGCAGCAATGAGGTTATGGTATGTATAGAGAGGTGGAGCATTTTCTTGGTGGTATATATGTTTCGACAGGGCAAGGATAAGGTTAGACAAATGACGGAAACAACCGAAGAGTCGACAAACAAAACCGAACAGAGCAAAAACCGCCGGAACCGCGGACGTTTATCCATCGCAATACCTACCAATGTTATGTGCTCCAAATACTGTGGTAAGGTGTTCTGCACGTAAACGTCACTCGTCGGATATTTCTCGTAAGATTGTCTACAAAACAGCAAAAGCGGTGAATTAGAAATGTCAATTCGAATCGGACACATTTAGCCGTAGTGCGGAATTTGCTTACCCATTGTTGCTACCAACGCTGTGAGACACTGGACTGCAGGGTGCACTGGAGTTCGAATCAGGATTGTTCACTAGTGCAAGTCCTGGACTGGAGCCGGGGCTGGGTCGAGTTCGATAGTCGGACATTATTTGCTGAAAAATGACAAATGGATCCGTGATGAAGAAATGTGGAAACGTGTTTAAGAAAAGCACATCGCATCACTCACCGGAGACATATTTCCATAAAGTATGCTTTCCGGTGAGTTCTGGTTGGGCGATGCCAACCCATCGCTGATCTGCGTGAAGTTGTCGTAGTTGATCTGCTCTAGATTCGGTATTCGCTGCTGTTGCTGCTGTTGTTGCTGCGGAGACTGTTGCGATTGCTGCTGATGCTGCTGCTGCGGTGATTGTTGTTGCTGTTGCTGGCTAGTGTCATAAGCATTATTCACCTACAGGAAATGAATAAATTTCAGTTAATAAATCCGTAGTAAACATAACAAGGAAGGTTACAAGATTGATGTTTTAACTATACACATCGTACAGAACTTAGTTTAGGCGTGTTGAGCTTTTTTAATTTGGAAGAAAATAGGCCTCACTCGAAATGTATCTCTTCGTAGCAAGTTACAAAGCTTTGCAAAATGAGAAATATTATCAATTTTTGTGCCATCGTATGACGACCGATGATGACTTCTTTCATGTATTAGTTTATAAAATCTAGCATATAGCAGAAGTGGCGTAAATGGCAATTCACATACTAATTTGCGTGCACAAAAGTAGTGGAAGTTTGATAGGCTACTATCTATAATAACTAAACTTTTAAAACATAATTCGTAGGTAAAAAAACATTAAAAAACGAATCTACAACAAATCGCCAATTTTCGAACAGAAATGCTTTCAAGATTAAATATGGTACGTATAGTAAAATAAAAAACGAACGGCCCGTGCGAAATTAAATGATAAAAATAATAAATAAAAATTATATACCTTCGACATAAACGAATATCTATTACTATCTGGTACAGATAAAAAAGGCTGCAAAAAATTAATGATAAGAAAGAGAGAAAGAAAAACAATAATAAATATAACACAGCACGTCCACAAGCAAGCTGCAATTAAAAGAAGATAAGAAAGGTGCACAAACTGGGGAGACTGTTGAAGTGTGTAAGCGTGTTTAATGGAGTTGGAATCGATAAGGAGAAAACAAAAGAAGTTTGTTTTTTTGACAGATTTAATCAATGTAGAAAATCATAACATCATCATACAAGAATAAAATATAAGGGAAGACAATTGTTAGAGAAGCGGAGGTATTGTAATAAGATCCACGGTTGGCGAGCATTGCACATTCATAACCAATAAAACAATAACGATGGGTATGCTAATACCGATTAAGATTGACGTTTTGTGCCGGATCTCTTGCCACCTGCGGTGCACAACTACAACAGCGAGCGGACAAGCGGTAGCCAAGCTTCTACTCGTTCGCGACATTTTGTCGACTTTCGGTCGACTTTCGGTGCGTCGTTCTTCGTTTCGATGGCAGTTTGCGCGTAACCCTGCACACTCACCTGACTAGAGATGGTTGGTGGTTTCGTTTTCTTGCTCTTAAGGCCATTGTTAAGAGCGATACCCGAGCCATTGTTGCTATGGTTGACCACGGCATTCACCATGTTGACGGTGTTGATGGCATTCGCCGACACTGCATTGGGACTACAACTGATGCCGCTACCCGTCGGGCTGACGGAGCCGCTGTTCGAGAGGCTGGTCGGAATAGGGTACCCTCCAACGCCGTTGCCACCACCGCCTCCGCCGGCACCGCTCATCCCGCCGCTAAAACTATTTGCTCGCGGGTGCGGATGATGCTGATGGTGGTTCTGGATGGCGGAGGTGGGCGAAAGCGACGATGGTGAAGTGCCAAGGGGGCTCTAAAAGAAGAAAAATTAAAGAACAAACATAAACAAAGTATTTTGCTACGATCAGTTTCTACCATGATTTACCAACTGAGGCATAGTGACTCTGAATTCAAAATGAAAGAGGTCTAACTATGAAAACAAGAGCTACTCTAGTCTTTTTTGTAATCAATGAAAATAAAGGATATAATCTGTTCCTTTTGCTATTCACATCTGTTATGCCAGTAGAGAGAATAACAACAACCATTTTTATATCGATTTTCCTCTTGAATCTACTAAATAGATTTACAAATACCTAAAAATAACAAGAAGAAGGACTTGTTTTCGAACTTTGACTCTCTTTTCGCGCTCATACACTTGTAGCAAAGACAACAGAAGCAAAACAAATCATATGTTTGTTTTACACTTCTTCTGTCGCCCTGAAAACTCCCTGTTCGATAAATGATCAAAGATCCCTTAGTCGACCACTACTTTTACTTAATAGACTACTAAATAGACACTCACCGGACAGTAGCTGTGATTTTGTCCATTCGGATCGTACTCTTGATCCAACGTAGCCGGATACATGGAGGGATAGCCAACGGAGGTGAGGTCCGGCAGCGAACCCGTATTGCTCGGTATGGGTATCTGTATACTGTCTGGATGATTTTGGGTCGGGTAAATGCTGCAAAATGGGCGAGTAGAGCGGGTGAGAATGAAATACCACATATGGGGCGCGTCTATTGGCTGTCCTCCGAGAGCTTACTTGATTCCTGGTAACCTCGGCAGTGCCGTCGAGGATCGTGACCGTATGTCCTGCGCCGACGACCCATTGTTGTCGTGGTGGTTGTTGTGCTGATGGTGGTGATGGTGGTGGTTGTGTAGGTTGTTGGTCATGTGGCTGTTGTGTACTTTCGAAATATGTTGAGCATTTGAAATCTTCCTTTGCACTGTCGGGCTTAAGGTTAGGGGCGAGTGAGTGGTCAAATGGTTGGAATCTTGTTGCTGCAAATTGAAATAAAAAGACAAAATAAGCAAAATAGGAAAATATATGACCAACCGAGCCACGGAGTAGCAAGTACTTTACCTGATTCTGACAAAGACTCTGATGGATGGCCGAGTCTGAGATTGACCGGTGCCAGTTGCTTTCCATGGGCGGTATCAGATGCACCGCGCTATTGCCGTACGGGGACGTGTCATGGTTTCGACTCGCTTGCCGATTTCGCATGGGCCCACCGGGTGTTCGACCTGAAAGCACGCGAACGAAAAATCGGTTCAAAATGGGCCAACAATTCAAACCGGTGCACGTAAAATCGGTTGTCTTACCTCTCGACTCTCTCGTATGGCTCGGTGTACTGGCTTTGGGTGCAATTTCTTTTTTCACTTTGATCGTCTCCGGCTGCGTGTAAGTCTTCAGCTCCGTTAAGTTGGATCCATCGTCAACCTGGAAAAATAGTGTTTTAGTTATGAATAATAAGCATTTCTAAAGCAGTACTGTTTCACAAAAAAAAACAAATCTGGTAAATAGTAACTTTAATCCATCGAATACAAACAATTGAAACACTTGAACGCACCGACAATTTCTTCTAAACCCTAGAAGTCAACGTAGGGTCAACTAACGGACAACTAAATTCAATCTATTCCACACCAACCATGCAAAGAAAGTTAGATAGAGTAGATTTACAGGATAATATGGCATTTAAATTATTTCCAAAGTGAAGTAAAATCTCGTCGCACACCATGCGCCTCCATCAGCTGCCTCCAATTTCGGGATTTCACTTTTTTCGTGTTGCCAAACTCTTATTTAAGATTTCTCTGTATTTCAAAATAGTACAGCCAATTTTTGAGATGACGGAAGGAGTTTGCCGATCAGTTTAGACTGCAAAAATTGACATACAGTATGTCGCCCTGCGAACTAAGCCTAGTTTGTGACCCACTATTGTTAAAACTAAGAACAACAAAATCGAACAGTATTCACACCAGAACTTATATTTTAGTATAAATGTATATTTAATCTCTTTTGTATCATTATCCACGTCAAGCTAGAGTCTACTGTTTTTTTTTTATTTATAAAACATGAACAATAAATCCAATCAACAACGTAAAGTGAAACTCGTGCTTAAAATCAAGCGGAAAAATGTGCTCAATATGTGTGTGGAACATGCTTAACTTTGTCGAACGGTTATGTTTAACCCACACAAATAGTGAAAGAAACAAAGATTAAAAGGGAAAAGATCATTTGTACATCGTATTTGAAACTAATTTAAGCTACTTCTCTCTAACTATTCTAATTGTAATCTAGTGCAGAAGGACCTGCATCATGCGCCAAGTAATGAATTAAAATATAATCTGTCTCTTTTGTCGAAAAATCATAAACCTGCCAATGACTTAATTACTGGCACAAGTTTGGTTGAGAAATAAACAATACATGCGCAAGTGAAGAAAAGTGAAAACTTATTTGAAATGGACAAAAAATGATTCCAGAAACACCTAAGGGTTCATCAATATTGGGGATAATCAAAACCACGTTCAAAAAAGGCAGCTAGAAACAGACATGTAAGGTGTTCTAAGAAAGGATGCTTTCGAATCGAACCGGCTATGAAAAACGGATTCGATACCGCCAACGAACAACGACAAGCATTAGAAGGAATACCGAACCGAAAAGAACTCATATATTGTTGAGCGCAACACGAGAACGTAAAAATTACGATAAAAACCTTTTCCTGGTACTGTTTGTTATCGTTATTCACGTTGGGCAGTGAGCCACCACGAAACGTCCCCAAGGAGCCCGTGATCGGTGACAGGTTGGCACTCTTTGAAGCCTAGAAATTTCCATATCACAACAAATCCACGAAGCACCGCGAGGCAAACGTGCGGAACGACGGCGGAACGACGACCCCCAGGTGGAGGCGGCGGCGATATTTGTTGTTCATTGTTTTTCAAGGAGTGGCGACAAAGATGGGAAGTCATATTTGTGCAGTGCAATGTTGTTTCATTCAAAGATAGATTCGCAGATGATGACAGGATGTCCGAGGAATTCCGGAAGCCGACGTGAGACGCGAGATAATCGAAAGAGCGAAAAACGAATCAATTATTGCTCAGTGACACATTGAGAATGAGTGAAAAATAAACCCCAACACTCGCGTTTGCCTTTGACAAACAAGTTTTGGTTTTAAGCTTGATAATTTATACACAATCATAATTTTTTTTTAAATCCTGCGTTAGCGAGATAAATGTGATGTGTTGCTTGCTTGATTGATTTTTTACTTTGATTTAATAATTAATTTATTGTTTTAGTTTTTGCTGTCCAAAGCAATTTTTCATTTCATTTCATCTGTATAGTAATAATAGTTTAAAAATTTAAAACTCTCTTACAATTAATTGATTTATAACTACATCTCATATGTTGTAAAGCATGATTTTAAATTAAGTATATTGTTGTATTTTTGTATGATTTCTGATTGCTTTGGGTTTAGTAGAGTGACGGTTAGGTGAATAAAAGTTATCCTAAAAATTTGTAGTAAGTGGTATTCGAAATTTTAAATTTAGATCTTCCACATATTGTGTGTTGATATGTTATTTGTTTACAACAAAGAAAGTGGAAAGAAGCTTATTACCAAATCAACGGATGCATACTACAACGTCCTTCAAAAGTAAGAACATTAGAATTTCTTATCGATAAACCCCCTTCTGGTGAATAATGACAAGGGCCTCGGAGAAAAAGCGACTGATATGCGTTCTGCACGATCACTGGTCAGAGTGTATCGCCAGAATCGATCAAATTCACAATTTCCCCACACAACACTCAACAGGCTGACAGAGTACAGCTGCTCTCGGCGACCCAACAACGCCGTTTCGTTCGAACGTTGATTAATATTCCAAAAGGTCTAGCCAACCCGTTCGTTCCGCATAAATCTTTAAATAGTACATGCCTACTAATTATCAACACAATGTTCGCCACCCGTCCACGCACCCCTCACCCTCGTCAAACAAACGGCCGACCCAGGCCACCTCTCCGTCTCTTTCGTACTCGCAGCCCGCCATCCCCTGTATCGCCTAGCCATTTGTTGCCGAGCAAATCACTCATCGGCCGCGCTTGGTAGTAGTGTTTACTTGTCGGCGTTGACAGCGGCGTTTGCGGACGAAGTGGTTCGGGAATGGCGGACGATTTGGTTTGCCCAACTTCCCAGCTCAGCACCTTGATGAGGCGGCAAAGTCGTCCCCATATGATAGGAACGTCGAGCACACGATTCCATCACTGTTCTTATCCACCTGCCTTCGTCCCATGCGACCCGATGGCGCACTTTAAAGTGCGGCTTAAGGTTAATTAGCTTTCGACACTCCATCCAGTGACACCCGAAACGAAACGATTGCTTTTTCTGTTCCCAACCTTTCGTTTTTCCTTCATTCGGGAGTACTGAAACACAAGCTCCCCCACGGTCACCGGTCGTCTTCACCCGGGGGAGGTGGAGGTAGATGTGATTATTTTTGTCCCCAAAGTTTAGTCTCCGCCGCGTTCGGTGCGAGTTTCCAACGCAACTTCATTAGTAATTTCATACACCGGTTAAATGATTGATGTTGTGCCGCTAAAAAACCCGGTGGTTAAAACCGAATCAAAACGGGTCTGGCTCGACAGTTTCGTGCTGGAGCCGGCAAACGAACAAACCCATCAAGCAGACGGCAATCTTTAAACATCAGATATAGAGTACAACTAATACAACACTTTAATCTTGACTAACAGAAGATAATGTGTGCTCATAAATAAACTTTACAAAAGAAATAATTCAACCCCAAGCATTGTGTGGAAACCTCAAGCTTATTTTCCTAAGCTAAATAGATTAAAATATAAGGTTAAAAAATAAAAATAAAGGTTATATGTATTAGCAACACATATGAGTTCATGATGTTTTAATCAAACAATTGGTTACATATCCGTGCATAAAAATATTTTCCATCACTTCCATTACTTTTTCCCTTCTTTCAGCCACCAAATATACAGCATGGGCCTCTTGCCATGAGCATTCGCCTTTGCTGTCGCTGATGAGGCAGAGCCGAGGTATCCATAGGTTACCCGAAGTTTTTTACTATCGCAATTAAGCCCATGTTCATTGGCAGTCACAATTCGATGCAAAAAACTCTTTCGATTTTGGCGTTGGAGTTGGAGTTTGTCGCAAGCCTCCCGCAAGAACACATTCTTCGATACCATTCGATTCGGATTTGCCATTTTCGGAACGCACAGAAACTATGTTGTTAATACTTTTGCGAAATGGCAGACAGAAGAAAAGAAAACCTATTGATGACACTTTAAAATTACAGTGTTGAGCCAGATAAAACTAACATATTATAAACTGGGGGCAACAACTAATATCAAAACGCCAAGAACTCATTTGTACAACTCTACTATTTCAACTATTTCAACTATTTTTGGATTCGACAAGTACTTGAAGAGTAAACTTAAAGATGAAATAAAAATCCACTCGAAAATACTAGGCTCACTGAGAATCGACACGTTATGGATGTAGATGCATTTTTTTGTACATCTTAATCTCACTGAAAACAGGAAAAACTCACCTACGTGATGATAAATAACAACAAAGAAATCATTTACCTTAACGAGCCTTGAAACGCAATAACCCGCGCACAAGGAGGTGTTGGTGTGCATATGACCTAGCCTTTTTTTCTTTCTTCTAGCCTGATGCAGCACCACCAACGCAGTGTGTGCACTTTTTCGCAAATTGGATAATCAAACAACATGGTGGCAACAAGGATTGATCAGTTTTTCACTGCGTTCATTTTGCCCGGTGCACGGTACAGAGCGAGTAAGGAAAATTATCAACAACACCACACCACATACACTTTCGTGGGAGTGTGAAAATACTTCGTCCCTGTTGATGTGGTGTCGAAGCTGCCGAGCGTGATGGAATGCGCCGAAAGTGAACGACAAATGGAATGATCCTTTCACAGTACGGTGACGCTTTGTTTTGCGAGAACAAATTGTCGAATGCAATATAAGCACCACTTAGGCTCCGCTGAGGCGAAGATGAAGAAATAAAGCAGAAAACCAAACAATTTGACCATTTGGCCCGCTTTGGGACACGTCTTCCCTCAACATCTGAGGAAGGAGGAGCTGGCCACAAGGTTAGTTTTGACGTCTCGTCGCTACACCACGCCGCCCACGCACGCACCAACACACGCAGGAGCACGCAGTCCGGCAAGAAAACACGCTCTCTCACTCTCTCTCCCTCTGCTTCGAGAGCGAGGTAAACAAAAACGGGGACGCGCGCGCTTTTTTGTTCGATAGAAAAGCGCGTCCGACCCGCGAACGGTGGAGGAAGCTTTTTTCTGTTTTGACTGTGAATCGCGCACGCTGCGAAACGCACACCACCGCCAACATAAGTTGATGGTTCGCTAGATGGTGTGTGTGTTGAAATTGGACACGCGTACATATCGCCAGCGGGCAGGCAAAAGCAAATTCGACGCGTCTCCACCCGCCATCGAAAGCGCTCTTCTTCTGTTTTCCGCATTTCTTCTTCCTTTCTTTTGTGCCGTCGCCATAATCAACCAGAGCCTATAAGGAGAGGGAGATCACGAGAGAGAAGCACGAGAGCCTTTACCGAGCGAGAAACTTGTTGTCAAACCTGCGATGGTAGACACACATTCTACGGACGTTTTCCGTTTTTCTCCTCGATGGTCAGAACGGAGCAGAGACGCAATTGCACTATTGCAGCCTCCCACTTTCGGTAGAGATCAATCGACACGGTTGCATGCAATAATTTCCCATAAATAAGAGTGTGTACACTATCTCAGGGACATCAAGGACGAGCATAACATTTAAAAAAAAAACACACACTAGGCGTCTCCATCACTCAAAGGATTGGTGGATAATTTTTATGGATAAACCCGTTTGCAACTGGGTTCGTAGCCAGCGATAACGAAGCACACGAAAATCGCCATCTTATCAGATCAATTGGATTACGAGAAACTCCACACTCGTGGCGAAGCCGAAACATGGGTTCTGGTCAATTTCCCATGAACTCATGTTTCGGCTCCAGCTTCCAGAAGACACCCACTTCTTTTTTAACACATGTTTACAAATGTAGCGTTAAAACTAAGAGGAAATCCATTCTTTTGTTAAAAAGAATTGTTAAAAACAATTTGTTTAACGTGGGGTTCCCACAACAAACCCATCATTGGCAGTCCTCCATTTCAATTTGCATCCGAATTAGCATGGTTAGGAGATCTTTAGCATAATTCAAAACTTCTTCCGAACCCTTTTGAAGAAAAGGAAACCCATTACCCGCAAACTGGAAGCTGATTTTTGAATTCGTCTTCACGAGACAATTAGCAACAATTTACAAGTGTACATCAGTCTTCCGTAGCTCTTCTAGGGTTTCCCCGAAGTTGTTTTTACCGTCATTGGGAAGTTAGCTTCACGAAGTCAGCAATAATACGCAGTAGAAAACAAGTGGATCATCAGAGAAAACGCTAGACGCTCCGTGGACCATTAAAGCTCGTGTACCAGCCACGCGTTAATTTTTTCCAGTTTCTTTTCATTCAGCGTAAAGGTGTGAAATGAACAGCAGAAGTTACGTATCGGAATGGGAAGCAATAGAAATGAATAAGCAATAGTCTCTATTTTGGCACACGTCGGGTTGGTATGAATTAAAGGTTGAAGAACTATTTATGGACTAAATGTGAAAAATTTGGAAATTAATGCTTACACAACGGAAAGGTTTCAAGCAATCTATCCATTGCCAAACTGCGTGGTAGTTTTGCTTTGTTTTGTGACGATTTTCAAACATTGTATCAACTGTGGGAGTTTTCCGTCAAAATCTGCGGCTCCATTAATAGCTGGCGATGCAAGAGCCCAAGCGAGATTGTCCAAGCAAATGAACCAGCACCAACAACTGACAACTGACAGACAGTGGCGGCTTTTGCGCAACCATTTTCCGTTCCTAAAATTTCACCACACTCCAACGGAACGACAACCAGCAGCGAATAATGATGGCACCAGATCGACAAGCTGCATCCTTCTTATGGCCTTTCGAAAATGGAGAGTCGGAGAGAACAGCTTTTGCCATTTTGCGACGCGCATTTCGCGATCAACGCACATCATTTCCCCCCTTTCGCCGATTGTTTGCGCTGTACGGAGCCGGTTGTTTTTACTTCAAACGCGGCGTGTTAGTACAGCAACCCTTGTGGCATGCTTGTTTTTCGCTTCGGGTCGAACGCTAGAATGAGCAAGGGATGACCCTGCAAAGATTCAGTCAACCGGATGATCCGGGCTAGATCGTTGCGCTCGCTCTCCGCTGTATTTCTTTGCTAACGTCCAATGAGTTGTGTTTGACTGACTGCTTTTTCTCTTTTTCTCTCTGCTTCAATCGTCGATGGAACGACGAGTGGTGGTCGCTCGCCACTCGACGCTTTGGCGAAAAGTTTATAAATAAACACAAAGTGTGACCCGCAAACGGGGACGCGTCGTAAACAGCGGCGTTGGTTTCCTTGGGAGGACTCATCTTGCTCATTTGGCTGCTTTTTTTTTTTGCTCCACACTCCGAAGCCCAAGGAAGCCCCGCAGTTGGATGCGAGACGCGCAAGCACTTGTGGCAAAGTGTTGTTCATTAGCGTGAGCTGCCTGGGTCACATATAAAAACTAAAACTAAAATAACGCAAACAAAAAAGAAACAGCCGACAATCTAACTTTATTCTTTGTGGTTTTTTCCCCCCAAACAGTCTTCGCTCTTCGCCTCGTGTCATGCCGTCTCGAAGGTAATCCATGACGGTGAGGAGACAGAAAGGCACAAAAAATCAATCCCTGCAAACGATCGATCAACGAAAAGTTTGTTCAATTTTTTTGTGATCGATTCTTAAATGTCCGACCAATGAAACACGCCTCGACGGACACCTTGCTGGCTTTGTGGTACTTTTGCCTTGGCATTGAGTAAACTCAGAAGCACGAGCGGTAAAGTGCCGTAGGTCTTACAATTAGGTTAAGCCAAATGGGCAAGAGGGAACAGAGTTTTATTTTTTTGCTCTTGTTGCTTATTGTCTGCCTCATCCTATTCCGGAAAGGGAACCGAAGCCATGGCACGACCTAGAGGTGTCCAATATTTAAATCCGTTCACGGTGGCAACACGGAAGATTGGGAAATAAACTTGAGTGTGACAAGTGTTTGAGGATACACATCTAACTTTTTTGGATTTATAGCGAGCAATACAAATACAATCAATATATACAAATCCCTTTAAAAGTTTTTTTTTCTATTTTCAACTCCTAGAGCTAGTGCTAGACTACCGAACCTTTTCTTGTCTCTTTCTTAAGATAAATTTTAACAACCTAAAGTTCACGACTAAAAAAATTCTAAACACGAAAATCATTTGTGTAAAGTTAAAAAGATCATCCACTTCCGGTAGTGCTCTCGCCACGAAAGCTAGCTTTGGAAATGTTTCACAAAAAAACCCAAAATCACCACCGTCACCAAAATACGACTCCGGTCGATTAATCGTCAGACGAAACTCCTTAATCTTCACCTCACTCCTTTAACCCATTCTTGGTAGAATATGCTTAAAAATGCTAAAATCTGCCAACCGTCACTGCCACTGCCAACCGTCGGTAGGCCACAACGCACCATCCACGGGAAAGGGTGAACTCCACCTCAGCCGAACTCGCAAATCTAAAAATCCACCAAACTCGGATCGTTTTAACCCCCCGAAAACATCCACCAAACACAGAAGGCTTGGTGTAGGGTGGGGTAGAGGAGACGGTCCAAGAACCGGTTTTGTCCGGACGAAAACCAATCCTTTGCCCCTTTGGAAACTCGTTGAAGGTCAAGCTCGATTACGTCGTTCAGAATTTTCTGGCTGCGGGGTGTTCCACAACTCATCGTCATTCTCATGACATGCTTGACGAGAAAAAGGGGGGGGGGGGGGGTGGAGAAGAGGGCCGGGCTGGATGATTTGGGCGCGCGTGGCAAGCTCAAGAAGGAATCTTTGATCAACTCCGATGAAGGCAACCGCAACGAAGATGCGTAACCAAGATGTCTGGTCATCAGTATTTTGGTTGTACCGTCATTGAATAAACATAAAAATTTTACCACTTTAGTGTTTCTCTAAAATACGACCCGAGCCGATACGTGACTTAATCTCAATACCTGAATCTCTCATTTATAATTACAGATTTCAGCTAAGACCACAGCACCTTTTTTTCTAAACCACAGACTTTTCTAAAAAGTAATGCCAACCTTTGTTAAAAAGAAAAGGTCCATCGTAGGCCTCGAAGCAGCTTAACATTGTGAAAAAAAAAAAATTAATTAAACGACCGAAAAAGTTCCAATGAAAAGCATTGAACTTTTGGGGATGTGCTTTTCTGTGGTTCTTCCTCCCTCCACCACGAGGTTGTAATGCCTACCCTTCGGCCGATGATCGGTGCCATCTCCTGCATCGTCCGCTCGTACTCCTGTCTCTGCTGTTTCATCTTTTCCTCCTGGATCTTGATCTTGTCCCGATACTTGCGCGGGTTCGTCATCTTGTTGCTGCTGTTGCTGCTGCTGCCGCCGCTACCGGTTCCAGAGCCGGCGGAGCCGTTGGTCAGCAGCAGGCCCTCGGTCGCACAGTAGGAGGACGCAATTTTGAGGACACGGGACCGAGTTGCTCGATAAGGCTAACCCGCGAGTTGCTCGTTACGGCGCTACACTTTTCGTTTCACGCCAAAACGGAAAACTTACTTGCACAATTTGCACAAATCGAAGAAACTGAACCACGCACAAACACCGCCACGCCACTGCCGGTCGGAGGACGCCAAAGCGACAACACGGTAGCGTTACTTCAGCCTATCTTCCACTACCGCTAAACCCTCCACACGCCGTATCGCGATCTACTTGCAGCACTTCTGTAGCATAAAACCTAAACACGCAATCACTTCGGCGACCGACGACGCGCTCTCTATCTATGTATGTGTGTATGTGTGTGTGTGTGTTGTGTGGGGTTTACTCCTTCGCCCAAACGCGACGCACTAGCAATTTTCGGGTGGCGTCCTTTTTTTCAAAACTGACGTTTAACGAATGAACTCTGCAACGAGATAATCGATGGAATCACTGGAATCACACACGAACCCGCTTGGGAAGGCGGATGGTCAAGCGACGCGTACAGTAGGGTGGTTGTGGCGGCAATGGCAACAAACAAGCGACCACCAAACGGATTTCAGTTTGAGACGCACTAACGATGAACCGAGCGTATGCAAAACCGTCAGCGACGAGAACAGAACAAGAACTGATCGAGCGAGCCCACGAACGGAGCATGCGGCAGGCCCAAGCGTGCAAAGCAAGCAGCAACAAGCTGGGCAACCGCGTCACGCCGGAGAAGCGCGAAGGAAGCGGATCCGAACTCGCACGGAATTAGCAGCCGCCGCGAGCCGCGCGTGCAAGAGGAGCATACATTCGCGCGTGCTGATCGAGCGGAAAGGCATGTGAGAGCAACGAGGGAGAGAAAAAGAAGAAAATAAGAGACAGAGCGAGAGAGAGGGAGAGAGAGAGGGAAAGATAGGGAGAGATGGAGCAAAGTCGGGGGGCGCCGGCTTAATGGCACTACATTACATTGGACTCGAGAGCGCGAGGGAGCGATCCGTGGACACGATCGATGACATACATTTGGGGCGGCTCGTCGCAAATATCAACGCGCCCCGTTTCGAGGCACGCTCGCCCGTCACCCCACAGGCCTTAGGATCTAGCACCAGTCGACCCCTCTCCAATGCCCTGGGAACCGGTTTTCCCAGCGCTTTTCCTCGCGCCTTTTGCGATTATTGAAATTCAGGTGTGTCGCGCGCGGTTTCGGCAGGTGTAGGGTCCACTTTGTTCTTGCCACTTAGGAGAACCGGTTCCAATTTGTCCATTTTTTTTTTTTAAATGTTGCTATGCCCACGTCGTTCAGCTCCCACTTGAGGTCGTCGTGCGTTTTAGGGGTGTAAAAGCTTCGAACGATGGGCTCAGAACGATCCGACTTTTGTGACGCCATTTGGGATCACGCGGAAAATATCTTGTTTGACTCACGCAACACATTTCCTGCTTGATTTCCCCCCCGAGTGGTAAGGCGTATGTATCAGCTATAAAACTTTTTTTACTTCTACTTTAGTCATCTTTTTGCTACGATTTGAAGGTGGCTTCTTCCTTTCCAAAGGATTCCCAAACCATCCGGCCACAGCTTTCTAAAGGCGACTCTTGTCCTTTTGGGGAAAAATCACGTTCATACATAGACAACAAAGTTCAAGGCTTTCTATGCCCCCATGTGGGCTTATTGTTTGTTTTTGTTGCTGTTTTTTCCATGATTTCACAATCAACATTCTGAACACAACAGTTTTCATAGTAAACAATGAAAAACTATAATTCTGACAGATTGAATTCAAAACAGTACAAAACGATTAAAGATGGCAGAAAACCTCCTTATGTACGTCAAGGGCTGAAAATTATGCGTACATCTAATACAAATATTGGCATGGAATTTACCTTAAACGTTATTTAAAATGAAAATAGGTTTTATGTGGTCAAACAGAATTAAACTTTCCGTTAAGCGCTCCGTTGTCCGCGACGGAACGCAACGGGTTCGCTCATTGAACAGCTTGGCAAAGAAAATGTCTCAACAATCGTCCGTCCACACTGAACAACAAACAGTTCCACATTGGAAACCAACCCACGGCCAGCCGACACCGAGGCACAGGGCCAAGGCTAAGCACGTTTTCGGCAGTTAGGCGTGCTACTAGTACAGCGGCAGCTCCAAAGCGGAACGTGTCGCGCAATGTTGTGTGTAGTGTTGGTTGATTTCAAATTTCCATACAAAATCCCACTCGGTCCTACGCCATCATCGCTGGCACCATCACAGCTGTGCAGCAGTCTGGCGGCGCCGCGAACGATAACGTCCACGCGATGGTGATAAGAAAATGTAAGGCGCGACGCAAAGCACCAACACACACAAACGCAAAGTTCAGCGCGCCGATCGCCAGCAGTGTCTGCATAGATTTTTGTCGGTTTTCGCAACACAAAGTAGAAAGAACTGTAACCAATTATGTTCTGGGCATTCTTTACATTTTTGAAACCCAGAGTAGAACTAGGTATTATAAGTAGAATAAATTAATAGAATAGAATCCAATTAAATGACCGAATAAGTTGGAACCCAAGGGACATCATTAACTCAATTTCTGATGAATTGATTAGGCACATGATCAACTGTCAAACTTTGCGATGTCGCGACACAATTTTTACCGCTGCTCTGGGCTGCTGTTCCAGAACATTCGGCAGCAGGAGAGATTAGCAGTTGTGTTTTTATTTTATTCGTTGCGCACTGATTGCAACTGCAACTGCCGAACAGCTGATAGTAGCGCCAATTCCGCGGATTCGACGAGGAAACGGGGCAAGATTGCGTTGGAGCGATGACGTTCGACGCGAAAAGAAAAGCTCTGCTTCGTGATCTTCGAGTGCTTCAATATTGCATATATATTTAAATGCAACGCAACCAAATTCCTGCACCGTCGGACATCATGTTTTTCTTTGCATTTTTGAACCAATAGATTTACGGTGGAACCTTTTGGAGGACAATTTCATTTCTGTACGTCTTTCTTCTCTGTCAAGAACAATCTGCTAGGGCATTCGTGAAATGCCACGACTTCCGCCCAATCCCATACACGCACACACACACACGTAGGTTTCATTCCAACAGGCACGCATAAACGTGACGGGAATTGACGCGCGATAAGGACGGGTGTGGGATATACATATTTATTCCAACAAGTCGTTTGCGATTCCCCGAATTGGCCGCGATTGGAATCTCCATGAAGAGGGGCGAGAGGAGGAGAGCGCGTCTCCTAAGAAACTCTAATGCACCCGCCGCCGCCGCCGCCGCCGCCACCCTGCTGCCCGGGAACAGAACTGCATGTTCTAATAAATCGCGCCCGTAATAAGTGCGCGCACAAGACGGCTATGGAGCGGGAGGAAACGGAAACGGCCCGCGGAACCGCAAGTTGCAGAAGAAGTCCGTTTAATTAATAGGCTTAGCTCGTACCTTGTGAGTCATCGAGTCTTGGCAGAAAGCGTTTGTGCACGAAAGGTGCTCATAAATTATTAAAATATTATGTTCGACCTTAATCGGGCGGTGAAATCTTAATGCATTTCATGAAAAACGGTGAGCACAGGCTAGGAGCGGTCTCTAGCTCTTGAGAGTTTTTAATCTGAAAATGCTTTTATTTGCAACCCTCCTCGAAATTTTACACTCGAAGCAGATTTTTAAAGCCGCTTTTAATATAAAAAAAAAACTTCAATACGATTTAATTTGAGCAATGTTCAGCAGAGTTGTGTTTTTTTTTTTTTATTACCTTGAACCCGAAAAGTCTTTGCTCATGCAAAGACATGGCAGAAAATTTAATGTACCAACTTTTCGTACAATAAATCAACAGGTACCGCTGCCCGATGGGAATACCTGGAGCCACATCGGTCAACATTGCACATTCCCTATTTTTAGCATATAGACACATCCTTCCGACGGCGGATGTTGACATTAAAGCGAATTCACAACGTGAGAGTTAACAATGTTTGCGTATTTCATTTCAAATACACCAGAAAGCAAGCACACCCATTCACGAATCGACTGGTCTTCGGTAAACAAATGTGCGGCTTGGCTTGCTTGACTTCAACGTAACAGGGAATTCTAGCTTCGGTCTGGGATATGCCCACTTTTTCAGCACATTTTGTTCGCTGAGCGTACGTAATAAATTTAAGTCACCCGGCTTGGAGGAGTTCTTGGCGGGCTCCTAGGACCATCATTAAACCTATCTTTCAACCGTCGCATCCTAAAAGCATAGCAGCAGCAGCAGCAGCAGCATCATCATCATGATGACCAGTTCGACCAGGAACAGGTATACGGTACTTGCGCAAACCGGTTTGTTTCGGTGGATGGATATTTGGCAACGAGCGCAAGTCAAACGACGCAAACGACTCGAAACATGGATCTAGAAACACTGAGCAACTCCGCGGAACTTCGGGACAAAGTTGGATTTGTCAAAACGTTATGCCACGCATGCACACATCGAAATCTGCCTCGTGTGCTGAAACGCTGGTAACACTTAGCCTCTCGAAGTTCCGTTGCGATTAATGAATAGAAAAAAAAATCAGAAAGGAAGTCTTCCAAATGGCCTACAAATACAAAAGTAACGGTGCGAAACTTTTTTCTACAACCATGTATGACAAATGCTAAACAGAACATAAAAGAATACTGCTATTATCAGAGGTTTCCTGTCTGTTAAAATCAAATCGCGTATGTTGAGTAGCTGTCTGTCTTGAGACAAACCGATCGACATCCACTTTTGTTCCGCCTTCAGGCAACAAATATTTACCGAAGGTAGATTTCTGCTATCATTCATGAAAAAATCGTCTTGCGTCTGAATGTCGGCTTCTTTGCATTGCTTGCCAGCGACTAGTAATTGAGTTTTCTTTGGAAAATAATGCACAAGTGCTGTAAACTTTCAAACACATGGTTCCCAGTGTGTACAATAGTACCCAAGAGCGATCATTCAAGCTTTGTCATTTTTAAACATATTCACGAACATTAAATGTGTTGAGTTTTGTTTGATGTCAGATTTGTTTTAGTTTCTGGACCACCCCTATTCCTACTTCATAAAACGCACGGAAATTCGACATGCCATCACTTCTACCGAGGCAACGATAGAAGGGGCCGGACCTCAATTTATGGTATACACATCTTTAAAGTGATCCTCAAGTGAAGTCAAGTCGAAATGTGTAAATGCAACCACGCTGTACGCATTGATCGCCATAGAAGAAAATTCTTATGATTGCGAAGAAAACGAGTGTTTAAAGTTCAGTTCTATTATGACTCCCACAATTCTATTAAACGGAGAAGATACAAAGAAATATATAAAGATGCTCAATAAAGCCTTCGAACATTTGTTTTTCCTAATTGACCTTGCATTTTCTCGGCCAATTCTGATAGCATATTTCGATCGATCATGAATAAAACGCAAACGCAATGAATTTCATGGTACTGTTTCGTTCGCCGAATGTCTCCCATTCACTATACTGGAGACCAACTCTCCCTCTCTCCAGTCGCGAAACATAAACAACACGCGCAGAGCGCGAAAAACATCAGCAGCTTGCGTCAGTGGCAAACACGACAATCAAACACGTTCGTTGCTCCTCTGCCGGGTTGGAAAGCTTTCGAACGTTCCCCCTTATCATCCATCGACGTGGGCAGGGACAGATCATCGCCGACGACGGAGTTGGAGTCGCAATAACGATCACTCGATCTGTCTGCGTCTGCACCCGGAATGGGGCTGCCAGATTTCTCCTCTGCTCCTTCCGGGACTGCAGATGCGATAGAAGTGAGCAGCTTCTACCTCCGCAGAACTGTCTCCCAAGTGCACCAGCTGCTTTCGGCGGGACTATTACGTTTCAGTAATCGTCGCACGATCCCAATTGGATCAGACAATCGTTCACTTACATCGTTCCGGTGCGATCGAATGCAATAATACGTACACGTTCCATCATTCCATATGACACGAACACACGATCACACGGCGGTGGCGCATAAGACCGTTTGGACGAAAACAAACAACGACCGGCAGTACAAATCGGTCGATTGAGAATCAGTCGATCCATTATCATCGCGGCGCGGATGTAAAATCGACGACCGAACACACACCCACACACATACGCAAACGCAAACGCCTCCATGCAATCGTTCGGGCCACTGTTCAAACAGTCGGAGCACGGCGCGGATGCAACCGCCTGCTTTGGCCAGCTGCCACTGGGCTCGTGTAAGTTAACTCCACCGCCGCGGTTGCCGGTGTGTGAAAGGGTCTCTGTTTGCTCAGCAATAACAACAGTGTCACCACAGCCGCTTACTCCAACAGCAGCCCTCCCCCCAGCATCCGTCCTGCTGACCGGTATGGCATTTATTTCATCCGCTTCGGCGCGCGGGTGTTCACGGTTTTCGGCTCGCGCTATGCGTGTCAATGTGCGTAGCGAGCGCGAGACAACACACACCGTTTCGCGCCACATGCCCCATTCGCCTCCCATCGAGCGAGTGTTGGTGATCGCGTCCGCCAACGTCACACCAACGGCTACCCCTGGTCTATTCCTACCCCGCCCAGGCCTCGTTGCCCTCCTCAACCAGTGACAACATTTGCACCCACTCTTCGTCTTCATTACCCCCCTTCATCCGCCCAGCATCCGCGCCGGTGCGAGACGATCGAGTTTACTACAGCGCGCAGCGTGGACTCAAATAGAACTCGGTCACTCAGGAGGCGATCAGGCGGCATTGGCGCAGCACTAGAACCCGTCAAACTGGTCGAACCGAACCAGCTGCAGATCGAGCTGGATGCACTATACTACGCGGACTGAGTTGGAGATGCGAGATAGGCGCAATGATTTCTTTCTCTTTCTATCCCCTCCACCAGGGAAGAAAATCGCCCACTCACACCCATCCTAGGAGTTGCAGCAGGTGTACAGCCTCCTATCCGGGATCGCAAAAGATGGTAGTACACATGGTACAGTTCCTTTAGCCAGAAAATGTAACCACGCGCGGTGGGAGTTTGCTTGCGGCGGCACAATGGACAGGACTGTCATGGATCATCCATTATCTCGCAGAAACCGAAATGCGGCACTAGCTGTCATGGATCATGGATACTAGAAAACTAAATTTATGATCTAGCATCTCCCCGTTAAGCATGAACAGTTCTTTGGATCGATATGGAACTAACTTACTCTCTAGCTGTAGTCCAGGATTTCCAGGAGCTAGCATTGTACAACTAAACTAGATAAGCTAAACCGTTCAAGAGCATTTTACTAAAAGTACACCGTTTTAAGACCATTTTTGACAACTTCGCCCAACCAGCTGCTCGTAGAAAATGTGTTTCATAAATTTTCCCATAGTGAACAGAACGAAGAGAACGCCGGGTGGGTGCGACGTTTCCCAAGCGAGCGTAATGAATGTGTGCTGCCCGTTGTTTCTGCTAAACACGTTATTTATAAATACCTACAGGCGCTAAGCCGATCGTGTGTGAAGTAAGTACGAACACGAGGAAGCGAACGAATTCTTCAGAGTACTACCAACCACGACCCTTCACTACGTGTAGCTCGTGACACCACCGTCAGTAAAACAGGACACGTAGCGTGTGCGAGAAATTGTCTTCAAGAGTCACACAGTCGACGCATACGGCAAGTCGTCCATTGGTTAGCCGAAAAATCTGTAATTGCCCCACAGCACATCAAAGGAAATGCCGGCTTGCGAAAACATAGTGATAAAAGTTGCGCTAGCTGAAATTTAATTCATTTATTATTAAATTAAAATTTATTTATTAATCTCAGAATCTCAGAATCTGAAATAATTGTTCCTGAACTTCATAATCAGAATTCAATTGTTGATATATTTATTGGTGCAATCGCTAACTCAAAAAGGCACTGATGTTGAGCTTACAGTAAGTTGAGGAACGAAGCGAGCAGGTAGATTTGGAGTCCGGTTAGGAAAGAAATCTTCACGCCAGCCATACAATGTTACATTCCTGCCCGTTGATGGGTCAACGACGAACGCTACGCTACGCTACGATCTTCCGACAAATCAACGTTTCGGAACGCTGCCCATCATTAGGAATTAAGTGCTTTATGATTTTCTTGTGACGTCCGTATAAATTATTATAATTAAATTCTCTATAAGCGACGTTTTTGTTTCCTTGTTATTTCTGCGATTCGTTTCACGATATGAAACTGAATGTCGAATGCTAAACTAATATACAAACCCCAGTTGCTAATCTGCTCATTCTCATGAAGTCTACGTCCAGGAATATTCCAGCATTTTTCCTAACGAAGTCAAGGAACATAGAGAAAGGAACATACCACTCTATGTAATGTTAACATATGTAGATCGTCAACATTATACGTTTTAAAAAATCCACAGAATCTTTAATTCCAATATTGTGTATGATATTTATATCCAATATTCATAATCTTAGAAATTTCTATTAATCTATCATTTGAAATTAAATTAAATACATTTGATAACCTTTACTTCCATCTAATCTTTGCAATCACGGAGGAGAGAACACAATTAAAAAAAAAACCTTAAGTCGCGTTAGTGTAGTCATAGGAGAGATAATGTACCAGCAGTGTTAAAACCACCCAGTCGACAAACTCACATGGAGAACAATGGAAGAGCTTACTAATCTAACAAAGAAAACCATATCCATACCTTCGACGTCACATCCGACACCTCCCGCATGATCCTTTCAAACTCGGCCGTCTCCTCCGCCTGCTTTTGATTGTGAAGAGCGATTTTTTCGCTGAATTTCCTCGGATTTGCCATCTTTGCGGTATTTTCTTTTTCGCCCGTCTTGTTTTTTTTTTTATCTGTAGGCTCTTGTATTTCGCCCAAACGCCTGTTGTGTGGGACGATGTGTATTTGTTTTTCTTTTCTTCTTTTGTTATTGTTGGCTTTTCACTCTCGCCCGGAGCATTCTTTCTTTCGCACTTTTTTCCTCACACTCCCGTTCTTCGCACCTTCTCACCAATAACACACCATTTTCGGCAGCTACAAGCTCGTGGCAATCGCCAGCCAGAACACGGATATTTTTCTCTTTGACTTCCCTTTTGCACCCTCCCGTGTCTTATGGCATGTTTCCACCTTCCATGCAAGATGGGCGCAGCCGGGGGAAAACTAAACACATTTTGCACACCTGCACGGAGCAGCTTTCAACTGGCATAGGAGGGCACCAGGCTGCGCGTGGCCGCTGTGGTATAATTATTGTTTTGCACAATACTCGCAAATAATTAAATCGGGAAATTCTTCGCACATTCTTAACATGCGCCAACCACCAGCGGTGAGCCCTGTGAAAGTAGAGATTTGCATTAATATATAGCGCAATTCGCGTACGCACACTTTTCGGTTGTATCAACCAACCGGTTGAGGTTGGGTTGCCTTTTTTTTCTTCTTTCTGCTGCTCCTGAAAAATCATTCACACACAATCGAATTCACAGTTTTCCCAGCCTGATCACCGTAGCAGCCTTTGTTGTATGTTTGGGAAAAAATTGCCCTGAAAATCGCTCGAACACCAACCTTCCACGCTCTCATGTCGAGAGAAAAACTTTAACCTGTTCTCTTTTCGCAGGGTGATTGGGAGGGGGGCGGAGGGGTTGGTGTCTGGCACAGGCAATTTGATAATTTTTCTTAGCTCACTGCCCAAACCACAATTCGTACATCGATGTGCTTGAGCATCCAAATTATTGTAGCACTGCACTTACAAACTACATATTTTTTACCAAATAACTGCATTCGCACTTTCGATTCCGAGTAGAAGTATGTACATAGGAATTCACTAGCGGTTAGTCGCGCATTGAGGGTATGCGGAAAACCGACCTGCACGTTTTTCGTGTGTTCACGGAATGAAGGTACAAAGGGAGAATGTAAACAACACGAGACGGCAATCGCTGCTTACTTTGTTGTTTGTCAACCGATGCATATGTCAGATAAGAGCCCCAATCCCTAGTCTTCTTCTGCGAACTCCGAATTTTGGCGCACACACACACACACACGAACCGATGGCATATATGTTTTCCTGCCCACAGTGTATGCCATTTTCCCGGTTTCGCAAGCAACCGAAAAACGCGAGCCCCCCAAATCTAGTCACCATGACTCCACGCTTCACATCATGCGCTGGCTTTTGACGTTTCGCCAAAGCAATCATCTGTCGGTATGCGAACTGCACTTTCCCGGGGCAAACACAGTACACAGTGAAGACGCACGGCCGCTTTCCCAGGGCTGGAAAAACGGGTGCAATGTGATACACACGGCAGAAATGTGCACGGCGTCTTGACGAAGCGCATCCGCGCAATTTAAGCACTCTGTTACCTGCAGCCTGCTGCTGCTTCGTAGTTCCGACACTAGGAAAAACACATCGCGACGATTGCACAACGAGACACACGCGCACACACACACCGCTAGTAATAGAAACCGGGGTTTCACGGGAACAACACACGCACACACCGGCAGCTGCACGCGCCTTCGAACACTTTCGTTTACTTTTTCCCCCTACACTTGCGCTGATTATTATAGGGGGAGAGAGGGGGACCGTTCCAACACTACCACCGTGCACGTTCGCCCGTGGAAAAGGTTTGCCTGTGTGCACCACTTGCAGGGTGGATGGGAGGGTTGTGTTGACCGAGGAGCCACGGCGGAGGCAAGAAAGGGGGAGACAAGAAGGAAAAAAGCGAATCACAAGACACTGGTAGAAAACGGGCCACACCACTATGAAGTAATAATCCTGATATTTCCTACTGCCGCCTTCTCCTGGACGACTCCTGTAGCAAAAAGGTGTTCCGACGGACAGACGGTGTGAGAAGGAGAGATAGAGATGGAAAAACTACTCGGCCCAGTGGGCAGAGAAACCACCGAAACGCTGATAGCTGATAACGGGATCATCAATCGAACGAACGAATATTGCTGCAAAGTTCAATCCCAAAACGAAAACTACAATTCTTTTCATTCTTTCCGCTGGTGGCGCTCGGCTCCCGGGGTATTAGTATTGCGCCAACTCTCTCTCGCGCGACAGCGCGTTCTCTTTCTATCGCTCTCTGAAGCGCACGGCAAAACCAATTGGCGCGGTCTCTTTCTCGCTCCAATCGCCTACCGTGAGTTCGATTGGACTGCACGGAGAGCGGAGAGTCCGCGCGCACACAGCGCACCGTGAGGCGGCGGGAGGCGGGATTTTTCTACGCGTTTTCCGTATCGCTATTTTTCCCACCAGCCTGTACAAAATTGCACTTTTCCACCGACGACCACACGGCCGATTTTCATTGTTGATTATAGCGCCACAATACGGCCAACCGGTTTCTGTTTCTACCGTACCGAGCAACGACCCGAACAATAAATATTCGCCATGCGATGATTCAAATTCCAAAAACTCGTTTTAAGAAGTAGATCAAATCGGTAAAAGAAACGGGACACGACGACTGTAGAAGACACTAGAGCACATCTACGGTGTTGTTGCCAGCATACCTCTACGTGAAGATGTTATGCACACACTGCAGAGAAAACTTTACCATTTCTCATGGTTTTTCTTGCACCGAAATATACTTCGTCCTCACGCACTGACTTGACGCGCCACGCTTGCTGAAACCACTTTCAACGGCGATGGAGCTCGAAGGATTTTTCTCGTTTTAGTGCCACTTTTTGCGCTTGGCTATTTACGTATCTGTTAATTTTACTGTATCACTCTGCCACACGACGACGACAACGACGGGGGAGTCTAGTAGTACACACATCACAACGTTCACCTTCTCTCTCTCTCTCTCTCCCTCTCTCTCTCTTTCTCTCTTTATCTCTCTCTCACTCTCTCTCCCGATGCCGTGTGGCAGTCACAGCCGCCTGCATTCAGCCGCCAATCAACGGCCGGCGGCTGTTGATTTTTACAACATTTTCTTCAGCGAACCACGCTTAAGAAATCTAAAAGCTTAAGGTTTAATATTACTTCACTAGCGAGCAAACGAGCATTATATTTTAAATATAATGCAAATAGTTAGAAATTATTGAATTTGTGGAACCACAATCAGATCAGTTCAGTTCTGCCTGCCGGACTTACTGCGAGAGAGCTGCGTTTGAAAAATACCCAACACTAGCCTTTTATCATTTTTGACCGAACCCAACAAACACACATCGAGGATGGCTATAGTCTTCGATAGCTGAACGATACTCTCATCGTATTTCGTATCTTTTTTCGGCGACTGCTGATTGACAGGACGTCTGAAAGCGCTGTAAGATGATACCGATTCAAGGCATATATGTGTTAGTGCGGTTACCCGTCCCAACATATTCCTCCACGCCCTATTCAATTTTCAATGGTTATTAACTGATTTGATCAAGAAATACTTTCCACAAATGTTTGTCAGCAACTGATGACAATCATCAATGCTGATGGTGGGTTGTGGAAGAATATGGGTAACTGCTCTAACACCTATGTCTAGCTGCTCTTCTAGCTTACAGCATTGTCAAACGGCCTGTCAAACAGAAAACTTCGATAGTTGATCGATACTTTTATCGTATTCCAATTTTGCGGGGATTTGGTATTGCTCTTGAAATGCTCTTGAAATGGTATTGCTCTTGAAATGCGTATTTTTGGCTACCGCTAGGCGCGGCCAGCTGGATTCAAATTCGTACAAGTTGGATGCAGTTCATGTTACTTCGGTGAACTTCGGATCACGAACCTGCTGGGTGCAGTTCAAATCACTCCACACTACAATAATAAAAAAAACATGTTCGACACTGTGTAAGAACATCAAAACTCGTCATTTCGGTGAAGCAAATCATAAATTTCAGATCGTCATCTGTTCACATTGAATAGTGAAAGTCTTTGCAACAATTGGTAATCAATGCCCTTAACTTACCGTAAACAAATTACACGGTACACAGTTTGTGCGCATCAAGCGTATGTCCAAAATCCAGCAGACGTATGCGGATTTGCTTCAGCGTGACGAACGAGTTGGTACAAAGTTGAAGAAAAAGATCAATTAAAAGACTTCTGCACTCCACGTGGGACATCCGAGTCTACAGGCAGAACTATGCACGATGTCTTCCCGTCGGCCGCGAGTGAAGGTTGCTGCCAATCTCAGCATACGCAGAGCACCGAAGCCGAGTACCGGCGGCGAGCAACTGAAGACACCTGATGCAATAACCTCGTGCCCAAATGATACGTCCCTTGATTCCACGGAAGTGAGTGCAGAAACACCGGTCGGCAATGTACCTGCCGAAACCGTGGTTAAAGTGGATGAGGTGCTCCCCAAACAGGATAAGCAGGAGAAGCAGGATAAACAGGATAAGCAGGATGAGCAACACTTCAAGCTTCCAAGTATATTTTTACAAGAAAAGCTCTAACTCTATATTGGCCAAAATAATAACGATGGAATGTTTTTTTTTCCTTTCCCACAGAACCGGTGGATGATGTACCTAAGCACAATGCCTTCCACAATTCCGTTTCGGGTGTAGACTCATCCTCCAGTCAGAACAGCATCACTACAACCAACATAAACAACAACAACAACAACAACAATGAGGAACCTATGTCCCCAAGGAAGCAAGAGGCGCGCCTCGGCTTTCCTTTTCCACTGTCGCGAAAACGAAATCGCACCGAATCACTTACCTCCAACAAATCGCTCCCAGAGGGCATCACCGTGAACAAGGTGCATCGGAAGGTCGCCACCAAGCAGGAAGAATCGCAGCGGACGCAGGAGAACAAGAAAGAGGCTCGCAAACGGCTCACTAACATCGATAATGTGAACAAACAGAACCTGACCATGTTCGACATGATCTACTACAATCCCAGCAACAACCCGATGGAAACGCCGGCGTTGAGTAAGCGTGGTTCGCTGGATAATATTCCTAAAGCACTGGAGGGCAGGCATAGCCGTAGCGTGAGTAAATCGCGATCTCCAACCCCGGCACCGGCCCCTGCCTTCGTGCCGAAGACCCCGGTACAGTTGACGCCACAGCTGAAGCTCGGTCCGAACGGGGAAATGATACTGGACGAGGCCAGTCTGGTGATAGAGAACGAGCGTGAAAAGGAGATGCGAGAAACTCTAGCCAGCAATGAGATCGTGTATCAGGACGAGTTCAGCGGCAGTAAGTGGCGTCCGATGATAGCGGTCAGATAACACCGGTGGAAATACCAGGCAATAATCACACCTCAACTGTTTTACAGACTCGGGTTACTACAGCCGCATCAGGAGGACAAAGGATTGGACCAATGAAGAAACGATTCGTTTTTATCGATGCTTGCATACGATCGGTACGGACTTTTCCATGATGCTCACTCTCTTCCCTTACCGATCGAGGCGCGATTTGAAGTTGAAGGTTAGCGCTAGTCCAGACAGACGAAGTTGACGTATAGTGGGACCGATTCGATCCAAAGTTTCCTTATTGTCTTACATTGTAGTTTAAAAAAGAGGAACGTCTCAACCTGCAGCTGGTGAACAAGGCCTTACAGTATCCGAAACAGTTTAAACTGGACGAACTGAAACAACAGTTTGCGCAGGAGGATGAAGAACTTGAACGAATCAAAGAGGAGCAGCAACGGCGGGCACAAGAGTCGCAAGAAAAGCTGCGACAGGAAAAATTGAATAAGAAGTGTGTAATTTTTCGACATGGTGGTTTGCTCTTCGTTTACGTATTTTATAACTTTTAATCCTCTTTGTGCTTGTCCAGGTTGATGTTAGGAATATCCAAAGGTCGCAATCCAAAGAAACGGGTCACTAAATCTGAACGAGCCATGATGGACGGCACGGAAGAGATGCCCGAGGCGCAAGAAATTAGTAACATGAACAACAAACCCAAACGGCAGAGGCGAAAGAAAACCGATGGCGTCCCGAACGAAGCAGAAACCCCCATCGGTTTCGATGGAGTCGAAAGTGTACTTCAATCAACTGATTCTGTGTCTGTGAAGGGCGAAGGTACGATGGAACCGACCCAGAACGGTGACCACAGTCTTACGAAGGTTGATGTTCGGGAACCTCCGGAGAATCCCAAATCTGTAAAACGCAAGTCACAAACGGTGAAGGGCGAAGGAACACTGGAATCCATTCAAACCGGTGACCACAGTCATACGAAGGCTGATGTTCCAGATCCTCCGGAGAATCCCAAATCTGCAAAACGCAAGCGACAATCGGTGAAGGGCGAGGGTATGCCGGAATCGATTCACACCGGTGACCACAGTCTTACGAAAACTGACGTTGCAAATCCTCCGGAGAATCCCGAATCTGCTACTCGCACGCGACAATCGGTGAAGGGCGAGGGTACGCCGGAAACGATTCATACCAGTGACCATAGTCTTAGGAAAGTTGATGCACTGGAACCTCCAGAGAATACCAAATGTGCAACTCGCAAGCCACAAACGGTGAAGGGCGAAGGTACGCCGGAATCGATTCACACCGGTGACCACAGTCATGCGATGGCTGACGTTCCGGGACCACCGGAGAATCCCAAATCTGCAAAATGCAAGCGACAATCGATGAAGGGCGAGGATACGGCGGAACCGACGGACACTGTTGCTGAAGCGTATGTACCGGAACCTCTGGAGGATCCCGAATCTGCAACTCGCAAGCGAGAAACGGTGAAGGCAATGCTCCACAAACTTACGAGAGCTGATGTACCGGAACCTCCCAAGAATCCGAAATCTACAAAACGCAAGCGACGATCGAGGAAGGGCAAGAGTACGCCGGAATCGATCCATACCATCGACCACAGTCTTACCAAGAATCCCAAAGCTGGAAAACGCAGACGACGATCGAGGAAGTTTAAACCATTCAAATCCAAGAAAAAACCGTCCATTACATCGGAACGCAGGGAAGTTGACGAGTATGCAACTGATCTTATTGAACTAGAGCTGCCATCACCGGATCAGTACATTCCGAATGGCGCAGTGGACACGATATCGTCGAGTAATGCTCCAAACGCTGCAGAGGCTAACTGTGTCGATGTGAAGACTCGGACGGATACCTCTACCGTTTGTCAACCGTGCAAAATAGGCACCACCGATCTGCTGCCGTTGGTGGAAATCCCAGCGGCAATAGCATTGACACCCGTGCTACAAACCACACCTGTGATAATGTTGGAAAGTCTAAATACCCCGAGCAGCCATCTAAATGTTGATTCATCTCGGAGCAAACAGCCCTGTTTGATCGACGAAATGACGCCCGTCGTGATCAAATACGATGGTACAGAGCCGGACCTGGAGTATTTGCCACTCCCCGGGGCAAATGCGCCGATTGCCCGAAAGGTTCGCCTGGACACCGACGCTTCCTGTGCGCTAGACGAGAGTAGAGAACCTTTGATGGAGCTGGAACCGGCAAAGGCTTCATCGCAGAAAAGTCGCCCGGATCGAAGCCCAACGGTTGCAAATACATCACCACCGGGAGAGGCGAGCGTTGGTGGCAACGTACCGGGTAGGTCGGCTTCTCCTATACGGCACAAGATGGAAAGCGACACTGATCCACCGGTATTGCCGGCGTTTCCGAAGATGGCGCTTGACGACGAAGATGATCCCGCTGAATACAGTGAGGAAAACGAATGCTACGTCGCAGATGAGCCCATACCAGAAGGGGATGATGATTACCATTGCACCAAGGTGGAAGAACCTGATCTCACGAAGGATGGGTATCTGTGCGAAACCGTCGCAGAAATATCCATCGGAATGAAGGAGATCAGCACCGCAGGGCACCACGAAGATCTTCCGAGAAGAGAAATCGTAGCCGAACGCACGAAGAAGGAGGAAAAGATGGAGAATGTCGACCTGCCGGAGGTTGACGTTGAAGGTGCTGCTGCCGAAGGGGAAGGTGGCTTGGGAGCCGACGTTGCTCCCGATGACGAGGATGCAAACTTTTCGCTGGAAGATATCGACATCAACTCACTGGTGCTGGTGGAAAGTCAGGACACGAACAGACCGGACAAGACGATCTACGAAATTTACGTCGTGAACCCGGCAACTGGACAACTGAGTGAGAAGCCGCTCGATGTACCGGCGGACGTAATAGGAAATATACGCGCCATCTTGGAGGCCGGTGACGGGGGAAGCTAGCGCCAAGCGGAGCCGTTGGGCGGCGGGACAGCTCGTTGATCGTCGAACCCAACCCATCGGTGTGGGTTTTATTTAAGTGTGTGAACAAAGTCCCTCATAATATTCTTTTTGTACTACGCCAGGACAGGCGTATTTTTGGAATTCATTTAGAATTAGGTTTGCATTATGTTTGTTGTTGATAAGAGTGTAAAAATAAACCATTCGTGCAAAGTTGAACTCGACTGTACAGTAAATCCGACCCTTACGTCGGATCTCAGCTTTGATGTAATTGGGGTTGTAGACGTTTGATCTTGCATCCAATTGTATTCTAAGGCTTCGATTTCGAGATTTGATGGCAGGAAATGTCCTCCGATGGCCCTTTCCGGCGCATGGTTTTAATTTCATCTGCATTTCGTCCAGTACAAGTGTGATTCCCTTCGTGTCAGACCGATATTTTATTTTAGTCGTTGTTTCTTCGATGCTGGCATGATTTCAACAGCTAGTGCATCTTCTAGCTGTTCGTTAAACTCCTTTAGGCATTCTAGCAATTTAAATCAAAATAAAGTCATTTTGTTGTAAAAAATAAAAGTCAAGAAAGGAATGGATTATCTACGAATGGCGTAAGGATACGAAGGCTCTTATAAAGTCACATAGGCGCATTTGCTCAACTTCACCAGTACAGGACGAAAACATGTAGGTTAAGGTTGAAAAGGGGATGAGCAAAACAGGTGGCCGGATCGTTTAAACATCTGCGGGGGGGGGGGGGGGGGGGGGGCGGAGGGACAAAAAGTGGCACCGAATCGCAGGGACTGTATCCATGAAAACAGAAAGTGAAAGCAAAAATGCCCACCAAACAGTTCTAAGTACGAGGAATAACAAATAATATAATTAAAAACATATAAAAGTGGTACACAAAGAAGATAGATAGGAATATGAAGCCTTTATTAAAATACTGTGGACTTACAAAACGTTTCATGATAAAATTGATATGATTAGACCAACTATTCGTAAACTGGACACGATTTTTTTAGGCCACCCGCAGGACAGGGAAGACGTGAGCTAGGCCTAAACTAAATTGTACTGATTGCAGTGATGACGCCGCGGGGTTTATGGTGTGAACGTCAACGAAATCAACCTCTACTCAAAGTTCAAAAAAGTATAACCCCGCTAAGAAGAATAAGTTTGTGAGTAAAAATTGGTTGGTTCTTGTCCTAAAAAAAGCCCTGTTTTAAATTTGTAAAACTGCTATATTTCCTTCTATTAATTTGAAATACATAAATCTTTATAGTCCTACAAAAGTGTACACATTTTGGAAATCGTCTACCAGTTGCAGTTATGTAATTTCCTGTGTACGAGAATTAAAACTTATTATTAAATCTTGATCTATTAAAAAATCCTCGCAACGTCACTATACAATCGCCAATCGACAATTGACTGAATATGATGCTGCATTTCTCCCTTCTGCCACGCGCTGTACTGATTGTGGAACCGTAATCCATCAAATGGCGTTGAGGGTCGATATTTTCTGGGTAGGCCGAGTGCCTTGGCTGCCCTGGCGCAATGTGCGTAAACCTTCTGAAATAGGAAGCCGATCCGAAAGGCGCGTGGATCGAGTCGATACGGCCGCCGTTCTGCGCTCGGATCAAATCTGTCGATCGAAAGCTCGTGCGCGATCCACAGCAGCAGGTCGGCTTCGAAGAGGCTCAGTGCGCCACACTCGGTCAAACGAAAGAGTGTCATGACAGTGATCATCAGTGAAGCTGGTAAGGCAGCAAACGACGCAAACGGCAGATTGTCGGAGCAAACCCATGCCAACAGTTCAAGCTTCTGTGGCAAAAGGGCGTCGGGCTTGTTGGAATCAGGCGCAAGCAACTCCATAATCGGTGGGATCGATTTGGGTGGAAATTCCGCCGGAACGATGTACTGTGCGTGAGGTTCCGTGTGGCTACGCTTTGTCACTACCAACACGTGCCGCTGTCCTTCGTGCTGATGGTGAAACAGGATAATGCCGGCTATGTGGGAGATTATTCTCCCGATAATATCAAAGTAGCTCCCGAATGTAGCCGACCGATAATCGAAAAAGTATAGCGTGCAATTGAATGGATACCCAGTGAGTATGTTATGCACAAATTGTTGATCGGCATTCAGGAGAAACGTTGTCATGGGATCCATCGGAGGAATCGATTTCAGAGATTTGCTGTCCTGGAAGATGTTAAAACAAAACATAAAATTATTAACGCATACAATGTTATACGATTTTGAACGTTAGTAAGGGTATAGTAATGTTGGAAGAATTGAAATCGAAGAATGGTAAATTGATTAAAAGAAGTGTTAAAACCATTTCATCAAATACGTACAGTTTTGTAAAAAGTCAAGCTTTGCTGAAACCTTTCATTTGCATCTTGCGGGATTGTCCTTCCATAGTACACACGTGCCACGATATTGTTGGTCACATTTTTGTTCATCTTTCTACCCTGCGGTAATGATCGAACGTACTCAGCCAGCTTGTAAAACTTCTGGTAATGTGGTCCAAGACTGTTGAGAAAGGGTTCCACTTCGTCGTATTTGAAAAAGTCATTTCCTCCCAGTGTTGCAAATACTCCCATCTGATGCCACTGAAGCCCGAGTGTCCTTAGCAAGGCTTGCCTGTCGTACCCAATCGTTTCCAATGTCGTCCGGTCGATGTGGTTCGCTGACCAAAGCTGCCAGGTGCCCTGGTAGATAAGGAAGTCGGTGTCGTGCGAGATGATTGCCAGCGCCTTATGCTTCACCGCATAGGCCGCCAGAGCTTGATCGCACTCAACGTGCGTCGAGATGATCATCTTGCCATGCTGCTTGGCGACTCGTTTCAGCTTGAGCCCGGTATTATTGGGGATATCCCTTCCATAGTGATGGACTACTTGTGCCAACGGAGTGCCCTTGTCGATAGCATCAATTATGGCAATCATATTTCCGTACTTGTTATTCTGACGAGACGCCCACGTTTCGTACTTGGACGGTTGTAAAGAGCCGTCGTAAAAAAATACCAGTTCGGCACCAGTATCCGTCAGACGTCTGAAAAAATTGTCTGCCATGCGTTCTGCAAGCGTTATTTGGCTACCGCAAAGCAGGCTATATTTATCATCGCAGAATAAACCGAAGAGAGCCATAAGATCGATCACTACTACTGGCTTTTTGAGTCCTGTGCTGGCGGCCCTGGAAGGTGGAGGGTTACATATGATTGTGAAATCAAAAAGACTGCATCCTGTGCTGGCGATACGTACTGTATTTCTCGATCCATTTGCACACGATAAGTGCCTCTTTCCACCCTTCGCTCAATAAATGTTTGTAAATGGCGCACCCCCATTGTTTTTCCTTTAATGTTCCTATACAAAATATGTTTCGAAAACTTGTCGGTTACACGAAAACAAAATCAAACAAATTGGAGTTTTCCACACGCCTGCTTGGTGATAATATGTGAATCTAAAACACAATTGATACGAGGTAGTTTGTACAATGCGACTAAAACATTTACGTATTCTTCACAGATCATTAATGCCACTGTTTCTAAAGTGATCAAAATTTGTATGCGTTCTTCTGGCTAGTGATTCATTCGCCGATGTTTACAAATCGGCTGCAGAAATCATCAAGATCAATAGTGTGTGCTGATCCGTCGAGTGCTGAATACAAATATGAATTTAATGTTGATCATTTATGAAGTGTGTAGTAAGATATTGTGAAACGATAAGAAATATTGCTAAATAAAAGAATCTAAGAATATGAATTATAGGCATTAATTAAATTAATTTTTAATAATTTATTGACTGCTGTCCCATCTTATTTCTTACCATCTTGGTCGTAACGTCTAATTTGACGTTTGTTAAAGCGCGCAGCAAACAAACAAAAACACTCGGATACCGGTACTTCCGCAACGGGTGAGATAAGCAGGAAAAAGCAACAGTTTTCTGTATTGATAATGTATACTGTCTTATATTTTAGATTCTTTTTCGCCTATCTACCTAATATTCGGAAATTGCTCCAACAATTCAACAACTTTCTCGCACAAAATTTTGAAAGCCATGCAGAAGGGACGAGATGGCAAGTCGACTGATTTGCTGGAACAGTTTACACCCCTGGATGAAGCTGACCTGGCGATACACGCGAAAAAAATTGAAGAGGTAAAGACGTGGCTTGTCGCCGCACAGCGTCTCGATCCAGCGTACCAAATACTCTTAATAACAGGCCCGTCCGGCAGCGGAAAGCGCATCTGTGTTCACACGATCGCTAGGCAGCTAAAATACGATGTTATCGAGTGGTCCACGCCGGTCGACGTCGATCTGTTTTTTGATGATAATTATGATTTCGACAACAGGGAGGAAAAACAAACTCGGCGCCCGCAGAAAGCATTATTTGACAATTTTCTTTACAAAAGTTCGCGTTATTGTTCCCTGTTTAGCGCGACGCCCGAGAACGGGAGACTTTTAGTCGTGAATGACTTTCCCAATTCAATGCTACGCAAACCTGAGGAGTTTCACGACTCTTTGGAACGATTTCGTGAAAGCAGTACCTCGCCGATAGTCTTCATTGCCTCTGATGCATCAAGCAAAGCGTTGGACATAGCGTTTAATCTTTTTCCTCCAGCCATTATGGAAACTTTTCAAATACATACAATCAAATTTAATTCGGTTTCGGTAACGCTGTTGAAAAAAGCAATCAAACGCATTACGAGTATAATTCGGAACGATAAAGATCTCTCGAAGATATACCAAGCTGCTCCATCTAAACCTGTAGAAGAGAATATTACAGTGTCCGCGCAAGGAGATTTGCGGAATTGTTGTCTAAACTTTTTGTTTGCAAGTATGAAGGGTGTATCAAGCCCCCAAACGGGAACAAAAAATCGTTCTTTGTTTCTGAGCGATTCGAAGAAAAACTCGAATAATTTAGACGCAGGTGAGGGCGGCAGCGGCCTTGGACTGAGTGAGAATTTATCCACCATGCATGGGTTAGGAAGAATTTTTCATCCAAAATGTGAGTTTAAGAGTTATTAGTATATACTAGGTAGTAGTAAGTCTAATCTTTAATCTCTTTTCCCATCGGCGACAGTTGTTAAAGGCAGCGGTGATGCAAAATTTCTTCACACTCCAGAAACCATAGCGGATTGCTTTGTATCACAACCCACTGGCATGTTATCGTTGCTTCATTCCAACTACGTTAACCGATGTTCTAATGTTCAGAATCTCGCAGCGGCCTCCGAGAATCTTACCCTGGTGGATGTTATTACGAACGAGTACCGGGTATGGCTGTCGGTGTACGATTACAGGTAGAACATTCTTCACATTGACCATCTTTTTTAAAACTTTTTGTAGAGTGATCAGCTTCCTTTACTTGGACTAAATATTGCTATTCGTGGGATAATGGTGAATAATGAGCACACCGTACATGGTTGGCAGCAGATAAAAAAGAAAATTAGCGTACAGTTTCGTCCAAGGTAGTAAAATTGTGTAGGAAAGCGTGTTGTTTGGAAGGGAGATATTAAACAATATACTTTTAACTTTGTTTCAGCACTAAAGCGTACTGCGAAGATCTTCAGCAGCGTGGAGTGATTACGCGGCCTATTCCTTCAAAAATGTTTGCGACCGAGTACAAGGGATATGTGATGATTATACTAAAAGATTCATCGAAAGAGAGCTAAAAGCTATAACATTTTTTTAGTGTTCATCATCATGATTGTTCAGTAAAATAAACAATATTTGTGATATAAGATGAACAATGACAAATCTGTTATCACTTTAAACCTGTACTTCAAACGCGCTTCTTCGAGCTACCAACAGTTATTCTGTAGTGAGCAGGATGCAAAATAGTATGTTATTCAACCAATTGTGATGCTGCGGGAATGTTTCGAAAATGGTGCTGCCTTTCGTTATTTTTCAAATGTCAAATTCGATTTCCCTATATGGCAATGCATTCTGATCCCCCCCACCACCATCATACCCCTCCATTTGCTCCATCAACTATCCGATACATGCACTCCAGCAGGCGAATTAATCCATCAGTCTTCCACCAGTCGTGAAGTGAAACGGTAGCTGTAATCCTGTTAAAATGCATATTAAACAAGTAATGAAAGTGGATCATCAATAAAAGATAGTCTCTCATGATTGAAATTCTTTCCGACAGATAACTATCGCTGGATTCAAAAGTTACCGTCAGAAAACGATTATCGAACAGCTTGATAAACGCCATAACATTGTAGTTGGACGCAATGGTTCGGGGAAAAGCAACTTTTTCAGCGGTAAGTTGATGAAGAATCGGTGTATGCCCACTAATAGTGGTGTTGGGCATTGTAAAATGTGGATACTGTGCCTCTTGGTACAGTTCAAATCTCTGCTTTAATACTGGTACATCCTGCCCGTGGGGATTGCTCTTTTTATATTGTTTTAGCCATTGAATTTGTGCTCAGCAATGAGTACAACAACCTTCGCTTGGAGCAGCGCAAGGGTCTAATAAGCCAAATCAAGGGCTCAATCGAAGTAGCCTCAGCGTTTGTTGAAATTGTTTTCGATAATGGCGATAGCCAAATTCCGGTAAGCGACGCAGGTTCATCTCTGTTTAAAAAGATGGCGCTTCAGATGGCATATTATATAATCTGCTAAGAAAATTTAGTGCCCTTTCCGATCACAAAAATTCTATGAACAATATTCATTTTGGTTCTCGGGGTTTTGCAGATCGAAGGAAAAGAGTTTCGTATTCGCCGTACAATTACACAATCTAAAGACCAGTACACAATTGATGGGAAAAATGCCACGCGAAAGGAAGTAGTACAGTTTCTCGAAATGGCTGGGCTATCTAACTCGAATCCGTACTACATCGTGAAACAGGGTAAAATAAACGAACTTGCGACTGCTCGGCCAGCTCAGCTGCTGCAGGTGCTTTTCGAAGTAAGCGGCATTCGCATTTACAACGAACAAAGGGAATCTATTTTGAATAAACTGAAACAAACGGAGGTTGAACTGAAACCCGTACTCGAGAGTCGGGACATTCTCGAGAAGGAGGTAGAAACCCTGCAGCAAGAGGTTGGCGAACTTCAGCGTTACGAGCAGCTTGATAAAAAACGTCGTGTTCTCGAATTTGTGATACTCGATAAGGACAAAACTAATATTTCCAATGAGTTAGAGACACTTGGGCAGGCGCGTGACAATTTGAAAGAGAAGCACCGCATGCTGGCAAAACAAAAAGCAGAAACCCAGCATCATGTGGCCAGCGTACGGAAGGAGTTGAAGCAAGTACAGGGCATGCTTGTGAAAGCGATCGAGCAAAAGTCCACTTTGCCGAAGCAACATCACCGGCTCGTGAAAATAAAAACCGGGCTGGAGTTGAAGGTCGAGGACTTGGAAAAGGAGTTAATTAGCGAAAGTCAACGTCTGACTCAGTTAGAATCGCAATTGGACAAAATGAATAAAAAGATTGAAGAAGAAGAAGCTAAACTACAGGATTGTCGCAAGCGGTGCGTAGAACTGCACCAGCAAGAAGATAACGTGACAGGAGAGCTGCGTAAAAAGGATCAACAGCGTAGTGAATACTTAGATAAGCAAAGAAGAGGTATGCAATTTGCCACGCGTGTTGAACGGGATCGGTGGCTGAATGAGGAACTTGCCGCGTTGAAGACACAGATCCAAGAGAGCGCCTCGAACATGGTTCAGCTAGAACATCAAATACAGAAAGGGAAGGAGCGTACTGTTGTACAGCAGGACTACATAGCCGAACATAGTAAGTTGTGTCAAAAGATGTCGGAAAAGACAGAAAACTACAAATTGCGGCTCGGTGAGCTCAAAACGAACCGTGATGATTACCTTCTGCATCAGCGAAATTCTTGGGAAAAGGAAAGCAGACTTCAGCAACAACTCACCAAGGAGAGGGACGACTTGTTAAAGTTGGAGCAAACTTTGAAGAAAAGAACAAGCGTATCACAATTTGTCGGCTGCGAGTCCGTGCGTAAAGTTATCGCTGCATTTCGATCGCTCGGACCCAACAAGCGGTACATCGTGGACGGATATTACGGCCAAGTCATAGAAAATTTTCAATGCGATGAAAACATATATCAAGCAGTAGCAACGGTAGCGGGTAACAAGCTTTTCTATCACGTTGTGGAATCAGATGCAGTAGCAAAAGAAATTGTAAACGCATTCAACAAGCAGCGCTTACCAGGGACTTTCGAATTCATGCCGCTGAATCGGCTGCAAAAAAGGACCTACAAGTATCCCACGGAAAATCATGCCATTCCCCTGATTTCGCTACTGAAATACGACAAAAAGCAGGAACTGGCCATTCAGTCAGTCTTCGGGAGAACGCTGCTTTGCAGCGACCTGGACGCGATGCCGAAATCCGCACTGCAAAGTGGCCTGTTGTGTGTCACACACGACGGAGATCAGATTCTTCACGGAGTATTAAAAGGAGGATATCATGCACCCAAAACTCCCATCCTGGAACTCCACAGACACATTAATTGCGCCAGGGAAAGTGGCACCTCCCTGGAAGAAGAATTACAAAACATCCACGCTGACCTACAACAGACAGAGTCCAACATCGATCGCTGCGAGGCAGCTATTTCCCAAGTAGAGGGCAAACTTCAGCGACTGCTGCCCACCTTCGAAAAGGAGCGAAATAAACTACGACTGCTACCGGAATTAATGCGCCAGAACAGCGAAGTGTGTGAAACGCTTGAAAGGAAGCTGCGAATGTACAAAAATGATCATGAGATTATGAAGTGCCGCGAGATTGCGCTGTTAGCCGAGATGGATCTAGAGTTAACGGACAAACTAACGGTCGAAGATCAACGTGCCATCGAGCTACTGGATGGCGAAATTCGTCAGCTGCGCCAGCAGCAGCAGCAGATTTTTAATTCAGCACTGGAAGCGGACCAAGTCAAAGCTAAGCTAGAGAATATGTTGAACTCGAATCTGTTGCCGAAGCGGGATGAGTTGTACAGATCGATCGAGGCTTCGAATCGTGAAGTGCGATCCAACGAGATGGAAGGATATCGTAAGCAGATTGACGATATTGTGGCCAAAATTGCGGTGTTACTAGAAGAAACCAATAAGCTGGAGCAGAAGTGAGTTTAATTGAAAGAGGAAAATTTGTACCACGTTTATTAATCTTTGGAACCATCACAGCATCGCAACGATCACCCAACAGAAAGAAACAATTGATAAAGCGTTGAAGACCTGGCTTCAAAAGCTACAAAAAATAGAAGAAGAGATCGCTGTTATTAGTCCGGATTTGCCGTCACATGATACGCTTAGGAAGACCCTTGAAAAGCGGAAGGAAGATGTTTTGAGCAAAATCAACGATCTTGGGGCACTCCCAGCTGTAGATCCTGTTTATTTTTCAATGCCTCCGCACAAGGTGAGTTTTTTAACGAAAAAAAAAAAATAGAGAACAACTTTTCGTTTGCTTTTTTACAGTTGATGGGCTTGTTGGAACAATCAAAGAAACAGCTGAAGCGGGTTTCCAATTGTAACCAGAAAGCGCAGGATGAGTACACGAGACAATTAAAGAAGTTAAGCGAAACCGACAAGCACATCCAGGAGTTAAGGACGGTGAAGGAAACTGTTTATAGCTCGTTACAAACACTAGACATTCGTCGTGAACAAGGTATTGAGGATACTTTTAGAAACGTAAACCAAAATTTCCAGGATATCTTTCGGCGATTTGTTCCTTTTGGTAAAGCCCATTTGATCCTTCATACCAAGAACATTCATACCAACACCAACGATTGTGTTATAACCGGCGACGATACAAACAACCGTTACCTCGGGCTCGGGATGGAGGTATCGTTTGTAGGAGATGCAGCCATAATGAGCGAAATTAATCAATTATCGGGAGGTCAAAAGACGCTGGTGGCGATTGCGCTGATATTGGCTATCCAACAGTACAAACCAGCATCGTTCTACCTGTTCGACGAGATTGATCAGGCACTGGATAACAATTATCGCGAACGCTTGGCGGATCTAATCCACGAGTTGAGCAACAGCTCACAATTTATAACGACCACCTTTCGCCGGGAACTTTTAAAGCATGCAAATAAGTGTTACGGCGTGCGGTGCCGTAACAAAATTAGCCATATCGATGAGGTTACGAAAAAGCAGGCCTATGATTTCGTCATCGATGACAATGTTAATAACTAATGAATTATAATAAGTTCGTTCTATTATACGTACCTTAAACTTTATGGGAAATATAATCATTCATAGTGTTCAACTTTTCTGCTTCTTTGTATAATTATTTAACTGCCGATTTAAAAGTAGCAAGTTGATGTTCTTTTTGTATTTCATCCTATTGCAAGGGTTGTATATGTACACACCTTGATATGCACATGCTCAATTGACAGTTCGGTGAAATCGGATAAGTCGTGTTGAAACCGCAAACCTTTCCGTCTTTAATGAACTCAGTTTGTGACAAATGCATGAGGTGACATGATAACATTGCAATGAAAACTTGATTGAAAGCAATATTTTCTGTGCCCGATAGTGCGTTCTTTTTACTGACAATCGCCGTTTAATACCTGCAGTGTAGTGTTAGCTTGATTGGAGCTCAATCCAACCATGATAGAAAATCTATCAAAAAAGCGGATGGTGTTTGGGATCAGCTTTCTGATATTGTAAGTTGTGTTTGATGCTCAACCCGAATCCATCTTGCCCAGCAGTTGTTTGATCAATGTGGCAACATATAATCCATCCAATTCCTTACCGTTTCCTCGCTCCCGAAATTCCCCCAGACTAACCATAGTTGTACTGATCATCGAATCGAAATGGATGAAGGCAGGTTCTCGTCGGCAGGAGTTTGTGATCGAGAATAACTCGACGTGCTGGAAGCGCGAGACGTACGAGGTGATCAAGGATTGTCATCCGTGCACCGCGTTTGAGATCACCAGTAAATCGCAGGGAGTTTGTGTGCATACACACAACAAAGAGGTGCTGAAGTGCATCGGCGGGGAGATCGTGACACGGAGGTATGCATGCTGTTGTGAGATGGAAATAAATCATTAGTTTAGATAATCCTTCCCATCATTTCAGCTGTGATCGCGTTGCCTGGTTGGACGAGCGTCACTTCTGGTCGTTCCAGATTTCACTGACGATTATCGGCACTCTGTCCGCGGCGATATCCTTCCTTCGGCAGAAAACGCTCAACCGAAGAACTATGCTGAAAATTCAACGGGAATTGGGTGCCTAAAATCGATCGAATTTGCTTACTTTACGAGATGGAACTCTACCTTACTTACCACCGGATCATAGGGATAACTTCTAGCGAAACCGGCGTACCAGAATTTCATCGTCTCGATGTGCCTCTAGAAAGTTATATTATTTTAACGCTATACCGTTACTTAAACATCCATCCATCGAACGTTGGGGTGCACTTTGTGCGATGCAAAGCAGCCTCGAACGTGTTGTCGGTTATCCTACCCTCGTCCGGGTTTGGAATGTTGAAGTTTTTCGATCAAAATATCGACGAAAAACCACCAACCGCAATTCACGACCCTGCTCTGTTCTGCCAACTTCCATCGATTTCCTCCCGCAACGCCGGCTTAATAGTATCCGGCCTTTGCGGCGTGTGCCGCCGGATTACACAGGAACACGTTTCCCACAATGAATCTTCCGTGGGGTTGCTCGGTTTCAAGGGCAACACGCTGGTAGCTCCCGCGGATGCCTCGCTGTGGACAAAATTTTGCGAACTTGATATGGTGCGTTGCGTGGGGCAAATACTGCAATGTGCAACCGGGCGCGATATGGTAAATCATATTATGCTTCCCGACGAAATTGGACAGTTGGAAAGTCACCTACAGCAGCCGCTTAAATCACATAACATTTACAAATTGATCAATCTCGTTAATAACGTGCGCATTTCTTCGGATGGTGAACATCGCCAGCTGACGGACACCAAGCAACGATTTGATTTCCACGCGAATCACAAATTCGCAGAAGGCTACGAGAAGACACTGGCCGACATAATGCTTTTCATCTGTTTGGAGCTGGTGGAGCGTAGGCTGGGGCATGATTTGCTGCGCCAGAAACTACCCCATGTTTCCGGGTGGTTTGGGCGGGTTAATCTCGACGACGAAGGAAGGCTGTATCGCGTGTGCAATGAGATTCTTCCAGCTTCCGAGGATAGCGCACTGGCGAACAAATTGTCGATCGTAACGGACGTGCAGGTCCGAATCCCGCAGGAGTTCAGTTTGTACAAATCGGACACAAAGAAGTTAAATCTCAAAGGGGATCAAATACTGACCACCAACCAGGCGGAGGTTGAAGAGATTCTTCGTAAAGTTGAAACAATCCGTACCGATATTGGGAGTAGGGTTAACGATTGGGACACTAACGTGTTCGAGTGGGAATCGATACCGCTGGAGGCACGGCCTGAAGGTGGCAAGCTTCCCGCAGCTCGTGTGCTGCGAAAGCGCCACCAGATCGAAAGCCTGGTGAATGAGGTGGTACAGCTGGCCAGCGATGGGGACACCATTGTCGACTTTTGCTCCGGCACTGGCCATTTGGGAATTATTTTGGCTCACCTGCTGCCGCGCTGCAGCATTTATTTGCTGGAAAACAAGGAAGAATCGCAGCAGCGTGCCATGGAACGGGTGGCACGGCTCGGGCTACGGAATGTAACGTTCTTCCAGTGCAATCTTGACTATTTCACCGCACGCTTCGACATTGGAGTTTCCCTACACGCGTGCGGTGTTGCGACAGACATTGTGCTGGAGAAATGCTTTGCCCAAAAGGCACACTTTGTCAGCTGCCCCTGTTGCTACGGGAAACTATACAATATTGCGCACGTTGCCTATCCGAGGAGCCGGCTGTTCCAGGATTCCGGCTTGCTGCTGAAGGAGTACTTCTGCATAGCGCACTGCGCCGACCAAACGCATGATCTGACCAGCGATAGAACAAACGTCGCAAAGGCGCAGCAAGGCTTCCACTGTATGGACGTTATCGATACGGATCGGGCGCTTAGAGCTGAGGAGCTCGGATATCGGGTGGACAGAAAGCGCCTGAAGGACGAAAGTTGTACACCCAAAAATCGATTATTGATAGGTAGCTTTAACCGGTGATTACTACCGCCAAAGGATGTGCTCCAATAATAAAGATGGTTATCCTTTTTTTGCAAAATAAAGCATAGATAGTTTTATTTCATTGTTTCATGTATAAATGGTAAGAAAGATGAGTGATTTCTTCAATAGAGGAATCTTACGAGTAGTTAAACATTGGTAATTTTGTAATTATAAGGCAAGTCAATATTTCATGGGCAAATAATTAAATAGTTTGCAGAGCTACACTATTATCATCATTTAAATTTATTTTAGCCTATTATGAAGTTAAGAAAGAATATATATATATATTTATATATATGGCACTTGATGGTTATTAAATTATATTTGCTTTCTCGTAAATAATTTTGAAACCATTTCTTTTGGTTTCATTTGAAATTACACGAAACTTGCACGCGATTACTGTTGCGTTGCCATGATACAGAGGTTGATGTCACGGAGTTGTTTACCATCGCACTTCGCGGTGGATCTTTCCAGGGAATCGAGTTCAGTGTTCCTTTGACGATCGTTCGGTTGAATTGTGATCTTGCTGCTGCTGCTGTGGCTGCTTCCGACTATATTTTGTCTGATTGATCGATTCAACAGTGTTTTGTTATTGCATAATTTGTAAAGACATCCTAGTAGGTGTGTTTGGCCAAATTGTGCTATATCAGTTCAGGTATGTGGAGGTTTAAAATGCGACGTGTTTTTGCTGGGAGATGCAATATTGTTGAGTAGATTTCATAAGATGACCTTTTTTTCGAGGGGCTGTCGTTTTAATCTTGATGTGGCCCGCAAAGCTGGGAGTCGTAGTGATGACTTGCCATAAACGCTCGGCGGTTTGTTTTTCCCTGCCGGTTCCACATTCGGTGTTTATCAGTGGCCCCCCATGAGATAAGTGGAGACGATTTATTGTTCTCGCGCTCGCTCAGGAGGTTTTATCAGCAATTTCGGTCAGTTAGCCAAGTTCAACCAACCTGCAGGGCCGGCCAGTCGTAACGGGCGCATCGCTGTGCATTGCAATCGAAAGTGAACGATTCCCTGAGACATACACTCAAACGCGATCCTCATACTGTAAACTTTCTCATCACAGCAAACCATGGTTGTACCGAAGGAAGACCAACTGCGCTACGATGGGCGCGTGGTAGTGGTGACGGGAGCGGGCGCCGGTCTGGGACGCGAGTATGCGCTGCTGTTTGCATCCCGCGGTGCAAAGGTCGTCGTGAACGACCTGGGCGGCAATGCGAAGGGGCAGGGCAAGTCGAACGCAGCCGATAAGGTCGTCGAGGAGATCCGGGCGGCCGGTGGGGTCGCCGTGGCCGACTACAACTCCGTTGTCGAGGGCGACAAGATCGTGCAGACGGCGCTGGAAAACTTCGGCCGTATCGACGTGCTGGTGAACAATGCGGGCATTTTGCGTGACCGAAGCGTGGCCCGGATTTCGGACGAGGACTGGAACCTGATCCAGGATGTGCATCTGAAGGGTAGCTTCCTGACGACGCGCGCCGCCTGGCCGGTGATGAAGAAGCAGAACTATGGGCGCATTATCATGACGTCGAGCAACTCGGGCGTGTACGGAAACTTCGGGCAGGCGAACTACAGTGCGGCCAAGCTGGGTTTGGTGGGTTTGGCAAACACGGTGGCCATCGAGGGCGCGAAGAACAACATCCACTGCAACGTGATCGTGCCGACGGCGGCTTCGAGAATGACCGAGGGCATCTTGCCAGATATTTTGTTCAATGAGCTGAGTAAGTAAGAGTACACGTACCATCGGGAGGCACGCTGTACTGACATGATTTTTTCTTTCTTTCAGAACCCAAACTGATTGCACCCGTCGTGGCGTACCTGTGCCATGAATTGTGCGAGGATACCGGTGCCATCATCGAAAGCGCCGCCGGTTGGGCGACGAAGGTACATTTCGTACGCGGCAAGGGCTGCGTCCTGCGCACCGCCATCGATGAGGACGTATCGCCCGAGTACGTGCGGAAGGTTTGGGATCGCGTTACCGACATGTCCGAAGCGCGACACTTGAATGCGATCGGTGAAGCAAGCCTAGGCCTAGTGGGAGTGCTGGAGAAGCTGCGTGATGGAAAGAACAACGAAAACTCCGTCACCGAAACATTCCGGTACGGGTTTAAGGATGTCATTCTGTATGCTCTCGGCGTCGGTGCCTCGGTGACCGATCCGACCGACTTGAAGTTCCTGTACGAAAACAATCCGGAGTTTGGCGTACTGCCAACGTTCTTTGTCCTACCGGGGCTGCTCGCCGTGATGGGTTCCAGCTTGACTGCCTCCGCCATTAAGCACACTACGTTTGATTTGACCAATGTAAGTATAAGCGGTCTGTTTTTACAAGCTTTGCACAATTTTTAATTTATTTGCCCATAACCCTGAATTATGCAAGATCCTTCACGGTGAACAATACATCGAACTGTTCGAGGCACCGGCCACTGAGGGTGTACTGACCACCGTCTCCACCGTGCTGGACGTCGTCGACAAAAAATCCGGCGCACTCGTCATCACCCAGTCGGACTCGTACGACGAAAATGGCACACTGATCGCGCGCAATCAAAGCTCGACCTTTGTGGTAGGGGCCGGAAACTTCAACGGAAAAACAAAAGCAGGTCCCGAAGTGAAACCACTGGTAGCGAACCCCAAGCGTGCCCCGGACGCATCGGTGCAGGTGCCGACGCACAAGGACCAGGCCGCCGTCTATCGCCTTTCCGGCGATCTCAACCCGATGCACATCGATCCGAGCTTTTCGGCGATCGCCGGCTACAAGGTGCCGATCCTGCACGGCCTGTGCACGATGGGTGTGTCGGTGAAGGCGGTGCTGAAACAGTTCGGTGGCGACGACCCGGCCCAGTTCCGTGCGGCCAAGGTGCGGTTCTCGAAGCCGGTCCTGCCGGGGCAAACGCTACGGGTTGATATGTGGAAGGAGTCGAACAACCGCGTCTGCTTCCGGACGGTCGTTGTGGAAACGAACACTGAAGTACTATCGGGTGAGTTTCATCTCAAACCATTTCATCTAAATGGTCCACACTGGTTTCTCTTTTTGTGTGTGTTGGATGTCGGGTTTAACGAGCGCATGCAATTGAAGTTTTTACGTAGTTCAAACGGCGTTGTGTAATCACGTAGTACACGTCCATAATTGTTAGTGAGGGCCTCCCGATGCTGGTTCACTTTACGTCCGTGGAGGGGATATTAAGCGAGCTCGGTCGGCTGGTACTCGTTTTCTTAATCAACCGTAGTTGCTTTCTTGATCCGGTACGAAACGTTGCGGTTGTTTAGCGTGTGAGTATTAGGTGTCTTTGAGCAAATATTTTTAACTAAATGGACTTTATCGATTTAAAACACGTAGATCTGTTAAACGTTCAATTTTTATAAAGGGATTTACGTTAGTTTCATCACCATATCTTGTAGATACAGTGAATTTTCCATTCCATGATTATGATTTTTTAATTTACGCGTATATTGTAGACCAACAAATATGCGAATTTTAATTCGAATTTATTGTAATGCGAAGTAAAAAAAAATCATACTTTAATTGTGCAACATACCGTGCAACATGTTCAGACGAAAAAAGTTGTGCTACATTGTGCTGTCAGTTTGACAGTTTCCCATCAGCCCTAAACATAAGTACACACGCACACATTCCCAACCATTGCTTCTCGAAGTTTTTTCGCCGCATAAATTATTTCGTGTATTTATCAAGTGTCAAAGCTCAAGCAGAAGTGTGGTTTGCCGGTGAGTTGTGGTGTTATTTTAATTCGTTTTTATGGTAAATGGACAAAATCTTTCATTTGTTTTGTTCGGGAAGGTCTATCTTCTTCAAAAGAAACAATTATTGACCTTTAACCCGCGCTGGCTGATAAGCTGCAGTTACGATTAAAGGGCGTTTGCTTCGCTTATCATTTGGCAAGTCAGTTTCGCGTCGGAAAAAAAAGGAGAATTTGATCGTAATGCTGAATGTTTACGGCGTTACGCGAGGCAAGTTCAACGGGGGGTGGGGAATCGATAATGCAATCGGTGGGATTACTATTACGCCACGTAATCGCCCATGGAATTGTGCACATTGGCATCCGCAAAGGTGGAACGCGGGGACGTGATAAGATTTCGTACAGGTAAAGGTTTAACGGCACCAGAGGCCACTCGAGGCGTGATGAGGCATTTATTTAAAGTAGGAACTTTTGACTTTTACCTCCGCGCTCGAACGCACACACCAACAATCCGCTCCATGTGCGGTAGATCCGCCGGGGCAGGAAATTATCGATAGTGTGTCGATCGTAGGAAATGGGTGGATAGGGACAACCCAACCACCCCTCCCTAAGCCACGCATACACATGAGCAGTGGTTAAGGGAGGAAAACACGTACACCACAACCGTGGACCGATTCCTATCAGTCAGCGTCCAATACGGCGGTGCGGTTCATGCTAGAAATTCATATTGCCCCGGCGTTCGCAAGCGTGGTACATTTGGTGCGACCAGTTGTGACCAGTACAAAGTCGCGAACAGACGGTTAGAGGAGCCAGCGGCGGTGACAGCGTTGAACTTTGCCTTACCCGTACAATATTGCTCTTTTTCCACAGGCGCGTACGTTGACTTCAAGCAGATCGTAGTGAAACCCAACATGACTTCCGCCAGTGCCCTGCAGAGTGACGCCGTGTTCGCCGGCATCAAGGATCGCGTGGCGGAGAACGAGGCCAAGGCAAAGGCCGTCAATGCGGTGTTCCTGTACAAGGTCACGAGCGGTGGCAAGGTGGCCAAGGAGTGGGGTAAGTTTGAGGCGGGGATCAACCTTTTGGGATATCAGAAATTTACCGTCAACCGTTGCAATTCTCATTTTTAGTGCTCGACCTGAAGAACGCCAAAGTGTACGAAGGACCGCTGCAGAGCGGCAGCAAGGCCGACACGACGATGACGATAGCGGACGCTGACATGGTCGATCTGGCGCTCGGCAAGCTGCAGCCCCAGACCGCCTTCATGAAGGGCAAGCTGAAGATCACCGGCAACATTATGCTGGCGCAAAAGCTGGCCCCGCTGCTGAAAACGGAAGCGAAGCTGTAAGCGACACCTTTCCCAACGAGGCCATCATCCACAACGGGAAAACGGTCGATCGGTATCGATCGTCATCAACATCGAGTCGAACAACATTTCCAAAATGAAGTAGGCCGTGTTTATTTCCTATCAAACGACAATGGGTCCCGCTTCGCATTCTTGCGATTGCCTCGAGAAGTTCGAAAGGGTAGTCAGGAATGAATTAAAAAAAAAAACAGTGAAAATGAGAGAGAGAGGGGGGGGATAGGAAAAGGTGGAACTGTCAGGTCACGGCAGATTAGGCGCGTCGTGAGTGTACACATTTATTTTTATTACTTTTAATCTGCCTGATAAGAACACGGTGATGAGGACGGTTTTGATGGAGCTTACGAAGTATTCCCTTTTTATTTTCTTTTTCCATGCTTCACACTACCGTGGCATTGTTCAAGTTGGTAGGAAATGTTTCGTGTTATACACATTCACAATATGGGGGCGATGGGCAATAAATGGACAACAATATTTGTTAACAAACATAAGACGTGCCGATTTTTCCATTTTTGTTGATGACTGTTGATTAAATAATTTCAAGAAATAAAATACAGCAGGCAGTTGTGGTACCGGCCAACGTATATAATTACCGAACAATATTCAAATGTAATGCTTTTTGGGCAGTTGAAAGTCGGAGCTGACGGACGTCCTACACGTACAAGCGACGTCGCCCAAGGCAGCGAGACAAAAGTAGCTCAGTTTGAGCTAAACTACTTGCCCTCTCGAGCGAAAGGTGTCACACCGTCAAAGTGCCTGTAGAAAAAGTGTGTTTACGTCCCTGGTACCAAAATCATGCAACGCGGATTAAACGCGCAACATTTCCCATACAAACTGACTCTGCTTCACCCCGTTCCTCCCATTCTTTCCATATTGCACCCCCCGCTAGCCTACAATGCGAGCGGACTTGCAACTTCACCTGCTTGTATCGTAGAGCCATCACTATCCCACACACACACATCGTTCGGTAGTTTGACAAGTCAGTTTTGTTTTGATCTTGAAAGAGGTAAAAGTGGTGCTGATCAGTGCAGACTAAAACAGTGAAATATGTGTAAATTAAGTGTTTAACGGTGATAAAAATGTGTTTAAAAGTGTCCAAGGCTCAAGAAAGGGTAGGTATGAACGAAATAATAATGTTCTAGATGTTTTTTTCTTCTACAGCAGCGAAGCGGAAGAGGCATCATCCAGTGACGTCATCATCATCCGGCTGATGTGCTGCAGGTCTGGCCTCGAAAAAGTGCAATCCAGATGTGAAATTCGTGTTATTGTGCTATCTATAAGTCTATTACAGTGAAATATACGTGTTTAAAACTGAAAAGTGTGTACGTGTGTTTATTTATGTGTAGGAAATATTTCATCGACGCGTCCGCTTGATGAGAATATGACAAAATTCTTCGCATGATTCAAAACATCGCATTGACGCATGACATACGTGCAACGACGGGTAGCAGGGGAACGCGACGTTGCTGGTTTACTCCGTTCGCGTCTTCCATCGGAGCTCTCTTCATAGTATGAACGGAGCTCCGTTGATCGCGCAACATGGCCAAAAATGTTCCTCGGGGTATTGTGCTTCGGTAGCAAGTATGTAATGTCGTGCAACATCAACTCTGCTACGGCAGCGTCGCGCTATCCGACGTTTTACGAAGTTCCTACACGTAGCATTTTTTCCCATGGTTTTTTTTGTATGGAGTTGCTCGCCCGCCTAGCGCGAAGTCGCACAATCGCGCGCGAAAGCGCGACGTCGCTTGTACGTGTAGGACGTCCGTGAGCTTTCTTAGAAATTATCGTCTAGGCTAATTGAATGTATTCTGCTACATCATCATCATTAGGGAAAATATGGATATGGAATTTGGAACGCGTTACGCGTTACTCGAGAACAGTTGGGTCTATTCGAGCCTGTTTTTGGTTTGTTGTGTTCGTTTGTTTCGTTTTGCCGTAACTTTTTCTGATTTCTTCTAAAAAATCTCGCCTAGTACGGCTCCAAAAACTGACATGAATTTTCCCCTACACTTCGTCTAATATGGTTGTTCCGAAACCCATAAACCATACCTTTGGTATACCATTTTTACCCTAGGCATTAGTTGTCCCGAGGAAGACGGAACAAGTTTATGGAAGTGTAGAAGAAGTGTCGACTAACGATAGGTCCTAGGGTAGCTCAAAATCCTAGAAAGTCAACGTTATTTGCAAGCAACTAACAGAAGTTAATAAAAGAAAGACGTAAAAACAGCGGATTAAATTTTTAACGGAATCCCTCAATCAAATGCCGCTTTTATAGCAATAACTTTCACTTTCGCCGAGCAGAACCAGACAAAAAGGCTTATTTTTAAATATTTTTAAACACATTTTTGGGGAATAAAAGACATTGATTTGGGAAGAGCCTACGTTTTATTTCATCCGTATTATGGCGCATTTAACACAAGTCACATCGTACAAATGGTTTATAAATAGTTTAATGTATATTTGCTTCATCGTTTGACCTCTAAAATACATCGCAAAAATATATCTGTATCAACCAGTACGGTCCGGCTACATTTAGATTCCAAAATTTCCCACCTGTTTGTTAACAACACCACACTTTTGCTAAAGTGCTAACCATGCTATTCCCAATCTCGATTTGTTTAAAAACGCTATTTTTTACTTCGTCGTTCGACCGATCATTCGATCCTATAGGTTTGGCACATTTAAATTCGACATTCCAGGACATGTAGGTTTAATTTTGTATATTGTTACTTTGTTTTCTTTCCTATGGAACCGCTCGCAAAGAGACCCCGGCGAGTGGAAATGTTTCCCTTGGTTGAACGGGGAAACATATTTATGACTTACTGAATAATATCACAATTCCGTCCCCAATGCTCCACACACTACCACGGCTCGATAGTGTGCGGCAGGGTGGCGTCATTTCGAATAGTCTCAAACAAGACTATCCCATGCTCGAAGCTACCAACTTTCCCCTACCTCTAATACCCTCACGAAATTACTCCGTTCTTCCAGCGCTTGCAAAACGTCGCTTTGTGAGCGAAACTGCGCGGGTTTGAAAAGCTTAATGTGAAACGGAAACTAGTCGTAGTTTTAAAATCTGCAAAACAATACATAACGAAAAATACTGATTCTGTGGAATATAGGTATAGCTCGGCCCATCCCGACCGGTCTGACATGTTGGGATGGGGTCAATCGGACTCCCCCGCCGCTCGCTCCACTCTCCACGATCAGGCGTGAATCACGTTGTTCATGATGATTTCCTCCTTGTGCAGGGGTGTGCCGGTGGTGGTGTTGGTACCGCCGCTAGCAATCAGCTTGTGCTCGTGATCCTTGTACAGCGAGGACTTCCGTTTCCGTTTGCTGGCGTCGAAGTTGTGACAGCCGAAGTGGCACTGCATTGGAGAGCAAGAAAAAGGCGAGAGAGGGCGAGAGGGTTAGTGATCAAGTTCATGCTAGCTTCATCTCTGAGGTGCGGAATGCTCACACTCACCGTGATGATGGCCGCCAGTGTGCCCGCTATCGTGCCGGCCAGGACGTCCCACCAGTGGTGCCGGTGGTCGGTGATGCGCGAGAGCGAGCAGAACGTTGCCCAGCACATCAGCATCATCTGCACGAGCGGAATGGAGAACACCGAGCGCAGCCGGGGCACGCGCCGTTCCAGGTACCAGATCATGAAGATCGCCTCGAACACGGACATCGCCGAGTGGCCCGAGGGGAAGGACTTGCTCGCATCACGCACGAAGTACTGGCTTTCGTCGTCGTTGGTACAGTTGTATGAGGTGACAAATCTACGGGGGTAAGACAAAAAAGAAAAAAGATTGATTAGATTGAAATTGTCTCGATGATGTGGATGTGAAAGTTGGAGCACGGGGTTCTATGAAGGTTGTAATGCGGTTGTTTCGCTTCTTCAGACGTTGGCAACAGATCAAGGCGATAGTAAAACAATCACTATCGTCTAGTACGGATAAAAGTATCCAGTGTTTTGCTTATAACATTATAAAAAAGAAGGAATACATTGCTATTGCAATGTAATGCTGAAAGTTATTAGTTTCAAGAAACCGAAGTTTATTTGTTATGTAAAATCAATGAACTATTTGAAGGTCTTATCCCACTTTCTAATTATGCATTAATGTTCGGTAGTAAGTTTTTTTTTACTCTTGTTGGAAAGGGAATGTCGTATTAAAACAACAGATTAAACAACACGAATTTTTTTTTTAAATATTTTTCGTTTGAAATTGAAATCATTTGAAGCAGTATAGAACTGTACAATGTAAAAGGCTATACAACTCTGGTTTGCGTGGTTTCTCTGTTCATTTTTTTTGTTGATCACTTTTTATTTAAGCTTAAATTTGTGTCCTTCACATTCAACCGTGCCATAAGTATGGTATCAGACCGTTCCATGAAAGTGACCTTAGGCAAGCCAAATTGTTTAGTTCGTGCAAACAAAGTGGCTAAATCTATCTTCCAACAAACGATCGCATTCCATTTTGGTTTGGATAGATTTGAACGATGCGGAAAAGGATCAAATGGCAGAATTAGAGGTGCAATACACTCTCTTGTGCTTGACACTTAATAAATAAAACCATACAATAAAGAAACGTAACGCCATGGTCGTAAAAACTTCAGGCTAGTGCACAAAACAGTCCGGTGTAATTTCAAATATGGTCGCCTATAATTCACATTAATTTGCGATAGCTCTATTTAAACACATTGTCAACCGCTTTTTTGGAAACAACACTGTTTGAAAGGGAAAGACCCCGAACACGGCTGAACAGACCAACTGACTAGCATCGGCGAAAAAAACAAAAAAATACTTCTAGAAGCCTAGGCAGAGATTGAATCAACTTCAATTAATAAATATGAACATTCGTGGCAACCTGCCTTATGAACGATTGAGTCCAATAAGCCAATAAGAGTCGAAAACATCATCATCGAATAATCGCAGGGACGCTTCTAGACAAACCTCTAGCGCCTTTTTAGTTACAGTCAACGCGGATAAGCGGATCAAAATAAAATATGACAAAAAACATTGAATTTGCATGTTCAACGAGCACGGTGATGACGATTTAATCGGATTCAGCTCGACTAGGCAGCGAAAATTGTTTGTTTAGTTGCTGGCAGAGCACAATTTATATAAATATCTTTTCTAGTACCTCCCACAGCCGGGATGCGACTTGCGTGGAGTCAAACGCCTAATGATATAATTTTTCTCGCCTTGGAAAATTATGTAGATCCTTCTTGTGGAAAAAAAGGCGCCTGAAACAACGCTACCTTGTGCCAAAAATGAGGTGGGGTGGAGGTATGGATAAATTTAACGGCAGATTATAAATTAAGCATGCAAATTGCCGGTTTCTTAATTGCTGTGGCAGATTTCTCGCTGCTGATGAGGATCGATTTGGTTCGGGGCGATGTTTCAAGGGCGACAAGGCTGCCCATTGAAGTCCGCGATCGTCGCGATAAACAACGGGATTAATCCATTGTGCTGCACGAGGACGAAGTGATCAAGGTACATTATGTTTTTAATTTCCCCCCCAGGCCACACGCGTACAACAGGCGTTGTGTGGAATTTTACCAACCAGATATACGTTACGTTGTATAGTCGGCACCACAAAGATTGAAACAGGCTGACAAACATGCTGCAGGGTTTGCAGGAATTTCGCGGATGCTGTAGTCAGTGCAAATAACTCCGGACTCCGGGCGGACATGTGGCATGGAGTGGCAAACAAATCGACCGCAGACTGAGTTTACCGACCGACAGAAAACAAACAGTGCATTCAAACAATACATCTGGAGGCCCTTCTTGCTGTCACTGGCTGGGTGGTTTGTCAACCAACGTATCCACACAAAACGGACGGGACAAACAATGAGCTGACACTAATGTCGAATGATCGGGGAAAAAAGTTCACGGCGAGAATGTATCGCACATCTTCTAAGCTTCTGCTCGCAATGAAAGACAAAGAGTGGATCTGCTGGAGGATTGGTCCAATGGCATCTTGCGTAAACCGCCACGAATGGATTCTAATAGCTTTTACTTTAAGTGATGTATTATTAATCGCCTGGTTTCTTGCATTGGTTTGTATTTTAAACTGAACTCGAACTTATGAACTGGTTACATACACATAAAGAATACTATACAAAAAAAAAAAACGGATTCTAATGAGTCTACTACAACAATCATTTTAAGAGCATTAAGGCATTTCCTGGAGAACCGAGTGATCATTATGACTCACTGATTAATTTGCTTTGTCGAATATCTCCGCGGGAAATAAATAAATAAATAATGTAAATAAAAGAAGATAAGATAAAAAACTATTATCATTTCAGATAAATTAAATATCGCGGGCGTGTCAATGTTGAATTACTTTTTCAGGCAATTTTTGTACGGTTTTTTCCAAGTTAATGATTTAAAAAATGTTATCCTGCTACTTCTGAACGTAAAATAATTCAATACGATTGTTTTGCAAATGTTGCCTTCATAAAAACTTGTTAAAAAATTTCGGTAAACATATCATCATGGAGTGAGAAAATTAATTTGTGTCTCACGCTTCTGTATCTGTGTCGTTGTGAGTTGCCGTAATGTTGGTGCTTTATTACTAGTGCTCTAATTGTTTGTACGAGGTTTGATTAATTTTAATCTATTTGAAAGAAGCTTTATTGACGGGTTGTTGGAATTTGTTCAATACTAAAAAGAAGGATCCAAAAAACTTGGATCCACGTTAGAAGGTGAACACTCTGTTATTGAAAATAGCAGAAGCAACTGTTGCTAGAAGTGTAACGAAACATTTGATGGAGAGTACTAATTTCAAACATCAAATATCTGTTGAGTAAATTACACTCCTGCATTGTCGAAATAGTTTATATAACCCATTTACTCACACCCCCACCCCATTTTGAGGGCAGCTCAATTTACTTTGGAACAGTTTCATACGGCTGCTTTCATCTGTTCATGTTATTCCGTGGCACCATTCCGTGTGGTAATTCCGCCGTAATCGGGATAACAACGGGTAAAAGATCTGAAGCCGTGAGCACACAGGTCGCTGTGTATAGCAGACGATTGTGTGCCGTGCAGCAGCCTGTCGGCAAACACAACCGTCGACGATCACCAAACAAAACAATCCGGTGCTGCTCAAGTGTCGCTTCAGCCGGCACCGACTGTAGATGCATTTGCCTGTTTGCCAAGTCGGAGGAGCGCCACGGACACTGCCGGTGGTCGTCCACCCGCGTTGCGGTTGAGAGGAAGAGTTGTCGAAACAATTTGCCCGTTTGTTGGAGGTTCGAGACGCCACGACGTCGGCTACTTACTCGTTGCCCTTGCACGCCACGTCCGGCTTGCAGGTGTACAGGAAGTGCGGCCGCAGCTCACCGAGGAAAATCTGCCAAAACAGAAAGACGGTGAACAGATGAGGAAAGTTGACCTTCTCCAAGCCTGCGGTGGTGGGAAAACCTACCTTAATGGTACCAATGATGACTAGCAGCGTGATAAGCCCGCGGCCGTAGCTCTTCGACCAGTACCAGGTCTCGCGCCAGGATCCACGACACCGGTTGTCGGATTCGGTTTTGCTGCAGTTGATCGACGGCGTGTAGAGAAGTGCTTCCGTCAGCCATATCTAGCGTGCATGATCGGGTGCAGGAAAAAAAAAGAGAAAGAAATCGTATGAGAAATACATCATTGATAACACCGACAGACGGTGCCTTAATACTCCGAGGCCACCACTCCCGTGTGCAATAACCCACATGGCTTTTCCCTGCACGCAGGTGACTGAAAGGCTGTGATGATGACTGATTAATAGCCACTTTGGAGGAGATAGTGAGGAGTGCCCTGTTTCAGACTTTGTTTGCAACGCCCGGTCTCTCTTCAGACATAGTTCAATAGCGTAGCCAGGATCATTTCAAGTGAGTTTTTTTTCTCCGTAAAGTAGTTTTAGTTCGCAAGATTGCAAACCGTTTTGCAATTCAGTCTTTGAGCCCGGCGGGAAGCTTCAATTCACTTGCTCGTGCCAATTTCTACACAACGCCTTTTGAGGGCGGTTTAGTACTCTACTGGACGTAGAGTGTTCACTGGCGTATTCTTATCATTAACAACCCTCTCCTAGGGGAGATTTGACTTGCCTATAAAAGGTTCTCCTTATCGGGTGTTATCACAAGACAAGGCGACACATTCCAATCGGTCGCCAGAAAATAAATGGAGTAAAACGGTTGCGCTACTTTGAAAACAACGGATTTCAAGAGTGTACCATTTGAAATGTTTCACCTATGGGTGGATAGCCTATGAGCGTTTCTCGTCAAAAAGGATGGATTGATTAACACAGATACGCCAATTAAAAAAAGTAAAAAGTGAGTTTGCTCATTCTGTCCTCAATCTCAATTGCCGTCAGCCAGTTCTAGTAAAACTTCTTGAAAAAACAACAACAGGAAATTTTTTCGTACTTGTCCATCCGGCGAGCACTGGTTGTGTGTCCAAAATATTCAGATTTTGATTGGTATTCAATCTTAGCAAATAAACTTTAACCTCGCAGTTCATTGCGTGGATAGAAGAGTTGTTTTTGGTTATTGCTAATCGTTTTGCGTACGTTCGATGTTTTGATAATGTTTAGCTCTCAATTACAGTTAGGTAAATAAAAAGAAAGTATTTCCCTTGCTATCTTCTATAACCTCATGGCTCAATTTCTCTTTAGCGTTCCACCGAAAATTAACCGACTGTATTAAACCAAGCGAGATAAAATATGAAGTTTCCCATCGATCCCCCACGCAATGGAAGTAGATAATTTTCTAAACTGCTATTTATGATCTCCACCTCAGGGATTTCGTTTGAGATAAATCTCCCTACCTATTTACCTCCCAATGTGCATCAAATGTTGGATGCGAAGGTGAAGAAAAACGATATACCATAAATAATGGATTTTGATTTACTTCTAACACCCAAATGGGCGATCGATCGAATCGTTCGGTAATCGAAAGGGACAAAAGCTACATGGCAGGACGGACCACACGGTGAAGATGAACAAATTTACTGCCGTCCGATGTCATTTGACAAAAGCGATAATCGCGTCCATGCATGTTCGCCGGTCGGCTCGCTGATTGACGGGCTTCGAAACGGGCTCGCCGTTCGTTTGAATCTTAATTAATTAATCCATCACACTGAACGGCTCCGACTTATCATAAACGCCTTTGGCTCCGCGGAGGCGTCGCATTAGGCATGCCGGAGGCGTCAGAAGGGCCTCGGAATTGACCGGTTTGAATTTTAACGATCGTATTACCGGGCCGATCGGAGCGGACGTTAAACTATCTTAATCTTCAGCTCGAGGCGTCGAAAGACCTCGCACGCGGCGGATAAAATAGTGCTGGTAAAGTTTTATTACCCGGCCTATCTGGACGGAGCGATCTCGAAGCCTAATTTTTCGATGGTCTAAATATCCTGCCCCTTCGGGCTACACGTACGTACCGCACACCACCATGCCATCAGCGCACCGCTCGAAATCGAAGCCCGCAACCGGAAAGCACATCCCGACACCGGGGGAGATCCAATAAAGGAGGGGGATCGAAATGTACGTTTCCAAATCGAAAACCCCCGCCGGGGAGAATACAAATCAAGGTCTGATTTATTGTCTAGCGGGTATCTTAAACTTCCCTATTAAAAACTTGTTTTGACGATAGCGCTGCTCACCTAGCTGCCCACCTTTTATTTTCGGCGCAGAACTCGCGCGCTTATGCTAATGCTGCGCCATCGGAACATAAATATATGACTGGTGGGCATGTTGTTCCAGGGGAGCGGGGGGCCAGCGCAGAGAGAAAGACTTCTGTGCGCAGCAAACCCGTAGGGCGAAGCTATGTTACCAGCAACAGCATCCTAGCTTCTTCCCCTACCTGACGCGTGGTGCGTCGGTGAACATGTGGTACTGTTCTGCTGCCGGTTATACATGACAACAACAAATACGCACGCTTGGAGAAGCAAACGGAGGTTGGCGAGGAGCGTCTCCGGATGATCATCGGGATCATTGAGAAGCTGTTGGTATTTGCATATTCTACCAATGTATGCCGCACTCCCCGCAGTGCCTGTTCGACATTGCTACACTTTTCTCCGTTGGAAAGAAACGCCTTATATTCGTTCAGTTGCACATAAGAAAATCAACCCATGTCGATGAGACGAATCCCCTGAGCTTGTATGCAAATAGGGGCTGGTCTGCTGGACCTGAACTACAAGTTTTTAATTTGTTGTACCATCGACTGCGCTTGCTTTCCTTCATGCAGATGTGCTACAGCTGACATTTGAATGTCACAATGTGCTGGAGTTGGGAAAAATGGGCTTTTCTGGACAGGCAACATGGTTGGACACTATGGGTAAGAAGGACAAAAGAAATTTACCATGCCATTTCCCTCTTATCTAACGAATTAAATCAAAGTTGAAAAATTCATTTGAAAATGACTAATGTGACGTTTAGCTTAATTAACGATGGTTTGTCAACATCAAATACACATAACACACATAACATAACTGTCACATAACTCAAGATAGGAGTTTGAAATCTAAGGATTGTATAGCATAAAATAATCTAGAGATAGTAAAATTATATATTTTTAGGAATAACAATAATATTAACTTGTTCACCCTGTGTCTTTGATCCACTCTTGTCGTACAGTCTACGGTACAGTCATTATTACGGTGAAAGAACGGATATACATATTCAACGGTTCTCTTTAACAGCTGCGATGAGTCGCTTGCGGCACAATTTATCGGGAATTCTCTGATCTTGATAGAGTTTACAAAACACGTTGACCATAGCAAATTGTTTGCCCGTTTGAAAGATAAGTAAGAGGGTTTAGTTTTGTATTAGTTGAATCAAATCGATCAATTCGCAGACCTAAGTTAAAGGTGTTTTTTGACAGTTCGAAGAATCTGGTGATATGTTTTATTTTTATCTACTCATTTCTTATCCCATAAAGGCGAACATAATCATCTTAGCCACTCCCTTCGCAAACATTTTGTTTTCATGGAAAAAGGGGATCTGCGTAAACCGTTTTGGCCTACCTGTATCGATTTTCTTATTAATTTCTCTTAAATCATCTTCTTCTTATCTTAAGATAACCAGAACAGTGGTAATCTAGGTGGTGGAACTTACCAGCACGACGGGCACAAGGCCGCTGAGCAGAATGGTGACGGTCGATACCGTGTCGCCCTTGTACTTGTGCTGTATCGATTGATCGTTGCAGTAGTAGCCACGTTTGACCACTTGCGGTAGCAGGCCCAGCTCGGTCAGCACTAGGAAGGAGGCGACTGCAATCGGGAAGGACGAGAGAAAAGCACACATGATGAATATTTGTTTTTGTGTTCGTTGAAGAAAATGTCATGAGGTCATCGGTTCGAATGGGGCAATTATGAAAATGCTGTTGTTAGAAATACAGCTTCCGAAGACATGGATCCGCCGCCCGGTCGTGACTTTCTTAAACACCAAACTTCTCAAGTAGCATAAACGGTTCCCAGCAAGCGCAGCTACGTCACAGACGAAGCTGTTGTTGATTATTTATTTAAATTTATTGTGCAAGTGCTCCTAATGGGTTGGGCCACAACGCTTTGTTTCGAGGAGGCGCGCTTCCGCCCAAGTGATTCCGAGTTGTGCTACCAAACTCGAGCTCCTCCATCCTCCAACACTTGTGCGAACGCGAACACTTGTGCGAACGCGAACACTTGTCGACAGTGTGCGGCGATGATCGGTAGTTGCGGTCTGGGACACGATTTATGTTCACGAGTAGCTTCGAGCTCCATAATAGGCGCGTCGAGTGCGATAACAAGCACGCGGGAAATGGACGATCGCTGAGGACGTATGGAATCGATCTTTCATTGTATGATTTATCCATCCATCCCTGATGGTGATGTAAACGAGTGTTTAAATCGGCGTTCTTGGTGTGGCCAGATGGGGCGAAAAAAAAAACAAGCAGGATTTATTGGAATGACTTCGCAAGACAATCGGTTGGTATTGTTCAGCTATCACTGAAGTTGCCTGTTTTTAACGGAAGAAGATGAGAAAATAGGCGCAGTTTAATTAAAAGACAGCAACGAAGGCACCAGATGTATGTCGTGAATTGTAATGCAATATATGTATGCTTACTGGCATACAGACACAAAAATAGAACATGGGCTCAAAGGTAATTAAAATGTCTTAAATTATGTTGTCCTCTTTTTCTTCTTTTGAATCTTAATGTTAAATGAACGGATTCCAAACAGCAAAACACGCGAGATCTATATGAATAAAAAGTAAAGTTCTGTATGGTCTGTAGCGTTTGTACATTTAATCCTAAATTTTAAAATTTTCCCATAGTTTCCTTTCGCTGAAAAATCAATGTTCAATCTTATTGCGTATTCGCATAGTAGGAATGGGGTGCCAAACGTGAATGCGTGTTTTTTAAGACAGACGTGGATAAAGACTCTAGTGTCGACTATGATGGCAATTTTTAAGTAATTTTTTCATGCACGTACACTCCCCAAATCTGCCAACACCCCTACCTCCTACAGGTTAGTTGATTTAAAATTCACAGAAGTAACATTTTGATGACATCGTAACTGTTCAATTCGGTACTAAATAAGGAAAAAAAACCAATAAACATTCAAAGCACCATTTATTATGCGAAGGGTGTTAATTTGCCTTTTTAGATCGGCGTTACAAATTCGGCGCCTCGGTGGGAAGTGTAGAATAGTGTGTCCCAAAAAATGGTTCAATAAAACCGACTGCAGCGGATGTCATTCGCAACGTCTGGCCACTGGGTGGTGCTTACCGACAGCTCCTTCCTGCCACCTTCTATTTATGGTAGCAGTTAGTTTCTTCCAACATTCAAAATATTTGATTTTGGTCATATTTCTACCGACCATGCCATAAATAGTGTTAACGGCATTCACAAAAAAAAGCCCCTGCAAAATTGATTACGGGTCCATGTAAGGTTTCTATGAAGCAAATAATTAATCTTGCTGTCGGGTATTCACAGAATTTAAGGAATTGTTTAGTGTTAATATGTCTCCGTATAACAGTAATGTTGCTCGTTAACGGCATCGATGTGTCCCTTATCGGGCCGCCCTTTCGAATGGCAAAAATAATGAAGCACTCTGTCAAATCCATCGTGAGCAAAATGGAGGTCAGCCCATTAGAATGCGGGAGATTATCATCGGCGGTGTACACAAATAATTTAACCGATTTAACAACCTCGAAAAAATTATAGGCTAAGACGAATGCGGAGGTAAAAACGTGCGTGAAGCCGATCGAACTTAGGTTTGTAGCGAGATTCTGAATTTGTGTCGAAACGCACTGACCGATCGACTGAACAATCTCGAAAACACCAGCAAACCTAGATTAGGACGTCACCCAAAATGTGTCATACACCAGAAAACGCACAAGGCGAATCTAATGCTGTGGCTGAGATAAGGGAATCATGCATGGGTATGTTTGGGATGGTAAATGAGAGACTTAAATAAATCGAACGGAGTGGTTTTCACTGATAAAGTCCGCGTGTTTTTTTTAAATTTTATTTTGATTTGTTTGTACTTGTGTGAATGATTTCTCGAGCACATACGTGTGTAAGTTTTCTTTATTTACAGCTGATAGCGACCGTTGGCTTCCTCAGTTCCGGTAATGAAGATTTATGAGGTTTGGATTATGTTTTTGAAAATATACAGTTTTTTCCTACACATACTGCCGTGTAAATATGCCATACGGTGCATACTAATAATAGAAAACGCACGTTCTTGAACCGTATGACGGAACAAAACAAACTGTACTTTGTGCCCGATCAGTCGTCTGTGCTCTGAAGTTGCCTTGTTCCCTCAAAAATAATACATTTTGCAGATGGACACTTCATGATAAAACACTTCCCCAATGGCTGGTCATTCGTATTGGCTGTCTACTCAGTTTGTGTATCCGTGTGAAACAATTATGCACTTTTGTAATCCCTCTCGTTTTCTTCCTGCTGCCTGACCCGTCCATCACGAACTGGACCGGTTTCGGTGGAAGACAACAGCTGAAGCAGAAAGTCGTCATAAGGACCACCCGGCTAGGGCGGCCACCTGGGCGGGAAACATCGGGAAAAGCGCTAACTTGCACCGCTTTTCGCACGGGTGTAATGCTTGCATTTCGATTCCTCCGGCCACCATCCCCGAGCTGCATAACCGGCCAGTGTGACATTGAAAACGCGTTACACCAGCTCGGCATTATCTCACCCGTTTCGTAATGAACCAAAGCGGCACCACCGTCCGCAACGACTTGGCGTTCGCTGTTCTGGAAACCCACCGGACGAGCGCGCTGTGTGCGTGTCAGTCGCGGTGGTCTATGCGCTGGCCGACTTTCCCCGAAGCAAGGAAAATGACGGACCGACCTTCCTAGAGGGTAGCAACTTCGCTGCTTTTAAACAAGTCTTATGTACAATCAGTGCACCGGTTCCTGTCCAATCAAGTTGTTTGTTTTTTTTTTGTTTCGTTCTAAGATTAACTTTGCCCGAATGCTTTAAATTGTTCCTCTATCTTGAAGGGCCGTTTCAATTTCAAACACAATAGCGTTTTTTTATACATGGTTCCCATTGGACGATTGGGAGCGAAATATATAGGACGGTATCGCACCGAAACGTCAACACATTCGTCCGTCTGATTCATGGTCGTTTAAAAGCAAATCAAATCTTTCACATTTAATAAGCTGTTATGCGGGGTAGGATTGGAGGCTGTCGGAAAATAAATATCCATAGGGAAAGCACGGCAAGCGAGCAATAATCGCCGCGGATTGCCAACTTTATTACTGCCGACATTTACGACTACTGACTATCATCATCCACGCCAGCTGTTTCTTCTGGGATAACATGGCGGAGTTGGGATAACATGGCGTAGGTGGAATCGGAGGCCGTCCGCAAACCATCAATCTGTCCTCGACTGTTGCATTCGAATTATGAAATAGATGCCTTTTCAAAACAATCCGAGTTGTAATTTATGTTGATAATTAAAACCTAACCTTCATTAAATTATTGGGCTATCTTAATTAAAGTTAAAATTAAAGAAAACATAATTGCTAAAGAGCATCGCTGATTTTATCATACAAATTGATCACTATACGTCGCTGTTGGAATTTTTCGTTTGTCGATTACAATACTTGCCATTGTTTGAAGAACATTAAACCTAATGAAATTAATGTTTTGAAATAATACGCCACTATTGCAAACGTTCTGCCGAGGTGATTCTCGTGCGATGATGGCCGGGAACTGGACTGCCTTCGTGCCGCTGTTTTCTTTTATGTAACACCGTGTGGGACAGGGTCAGAGCTTTACAGCGTTCTAAGGCTTTTTTTCCGTTCTCTGCTGATTTATGCGGTGTCAAGGGCAAGCCAGTTGATAGAAGGGGGTTGCCTTTCCATACAACTCTACAAGACATCCCTTCGGTTGATGGAAAACCAGAAATAAAGCGCGCACTCGGCTTTGTCTAGCGCTCAAAGGAAATAAATCGTAGAATCGCAATAAATGTTAGGCCCTTTATGCCAACAACACTTGGAAGTCCCTAATCCGCACTCGCCTAAGACTTAGTGGTGTTTTCATCGAACTGATTAATGCTGTCACCCCATTGCGAAAGGGGTATGTGTGGCACCCTTTGAGCAAGAAAAACAAAATGGAAAGACTTTTTCCCACCGGTTTTCCTCGGCCGGTCGCATGGACACATCTGCCAAAATTAGAAACAGATGCTGGCGGCAAAATGTGGGAGATTATGGTGGTTTTATGATGAGTGATTTATGCTGTGGCCGCACACCCTCGATCACACGGAATAGATCGTGGGTCGACTTCACCGCTCCGTGGGGCAAGCGAGCGTGACTGGTGTGAATGGAGATAAAGTTTAAGAAAGTGGACCTTTTGTATCCGACACGATAGGATTAAACTAAACGATTATCGCGCATCATTTACAAGTTCCGCGCACAAACCGTTCGATAAGCTTATTGGGTGGCGAGCGCTAGAGATCACACTCCACTGATCGTCGCCGATCCGCGGATTCGTGGATGCGTTGGACGGATTTGGTTTGGATGTGTATTTTGTGTGCCCGAAGGCGACGGAACATCAATTTGACAGCGCTGGGCCGGCATTGTTATTGCATTCCATTTTTTCGTTTCAGATAAATAACGCGGAATGAAGTGTCAGCTGATTTACGCGATGATTACTGTTCCCATTTTGTCTGTTCTGTATTCGATTGTGGCTTGTATTTTTTCTTCTTTTCCTGCATCCACTACATCACGCGACATGGCTGTTTTAACAGTTTGCAGTGCCGTCAGATATGAGAGCTAGAACGCACACGAAGATGGACCGGTTTTGCATCTGTCTTTTATCTTCAACGTTAATGTCTGTTGCTCTTGGATTGCTGCCGACATTGACCTGTTGGGAAAAATCGGGAGCATACCTTGGGAAACATTAACAGCCTCTGGTTAATATTTGGTAAAATTTACGACAATCGCTCATGAAGCAATAAACTATATTCACGAGAAATGAGAAAACACTCGCCCCAACGGAGTGTGTGGCATGTTGCTGTTTGTACAAATAAACATATTTTTCCGACATCCAATGTCAATCAAAAGTTCTGCTAAACCTGTTAAAAAATTTGCATGAAAAAGCACGCAGGTTGAATCAGCTCCCATGCGATCGTGTGCTGGGGAGGATACCAAACCTATTAGATATGAATCGGTTTTAGGGGGAGTCACGTCTCTCGTGAAAGACCCGCGCTGACTCATCGTGTCCGGGGGGCGCAGGAATCCTACATCCCGGCGAGTGATGCATGCAAAGGTTATGCAAGAAATTAAAGTAATCGCCCTCGATACGACGCTTCGTTGACTCATACGTTGAGCACGCGAGTGGAATGAAATATTCACGGCGATTTTAATCTAGACGAAAATCGTGCGGCTTTTGTTACAAATTTTCTGCAGAAAACCGCTACTTGGTCAAGTTGTACCAAGTCCTTTAGGAGGTAGGGATGTTTTTCGATTGTTTAAGACATGAACAAAAAAATGTTTCATAGAAGTATACGCAAGAAATTCTAAAATTGCATTCAAATTTAAAATGATTCATGTAGAGTTAAAAAAAATCTCTACGAAACATGCGAAGTAATAAACATGTCTTGCCTACCCACTTTTATTCCTTCGATTTCGACTTTTATTTTAATTTATGAGAAAGAGTAAAGCGATCAAACCAATGAAGCTCAGTGTACGATGTGTTGTGCCCGACACTTTATGCACGCGTCGCCCCGAATCTTCGAATAAATCGAATCTTATGAATAAAACAATCAACGTTCTCTTATTAATAACAAAAGCGACTGCGAGTGACGCCTGGCGGATTTGTGAAGTGCCGTTTGTTAGTGTCAAAATGGATATGAAGAAACATGTCGGAAAAGATGTCGATACCAGCTGGCGTCGAAATCATAATACCGTCTGCTCGGAATGACCAAGGGTTCCTTCGCTGTTGGCGTCTGCGACATTTTACATCTTGGTCCGATGTAAGTGCCAGCCTTGATGTTGCCCGCAGGTGCGATCCGTTTATTTTTAGGCCATCGCACCTTTTGGGCGCACGACAAGACTGCATTCGACCTTCTTCTTCTTCATCAGGTATTTTGACGCCATGGCAGAATGTGTGTTTGTGCGTGACCTTGGCTTGACCAGCGGGAAACCAAGGTGAGACGAATTCAAACGAATTTAATTAAGCAAATCAAGATCAAATGCTGCCCGGCAGGGTAACATAAATCCATTAACGTGTTCGCCAATGACAAAATAGCGCCCAGGAAAACTTAATTCCCTTTCGATTGATTGAGACGCAGGATGAGTAATGGCGGCGATATTTATTATCCAGCTTCGTTAGCCAAATTGGCCAAAACTGTTTCGTTCTAGATCAAAGGAAATCAAGATTGTTGCAGATCGCTGCTTTCGATAGCTTTTCGGGCATAATAAAACTAGCCTAACGAATGTCTATAGTATCTCATTTTAATTGCAAATTTGTAGGAAAAAAAAACCATATTCATAATCATTTATCAACATATTCATATATTTCGTTCCTTTTTCCGCCGTTTTCAATATCCCACTAGAAGCACAGAAAACCTGTGATAAAAATGTGAAGATCGCAGTGTGTGAACTTTGCCATAGCCAAGCCTTCTTTTTATTAGTCCAGCATTTGCATTTTTCACCGGCGCATTTGCCAAAATCGAATCAAAACTGACTTGCAAACACGCAAACCGCAGTGACAAGCGGTTGAACAGATTAAAGGAGTTTGTGAATTTTCGACCAGTTACTGCATAGTCGCTTTATTGCAAATTAATTCTACAAAAAAAAAAAAAATACCCGTAAGGCATTCACGTGCTTTGCAAGATTGGATTGGAGTCGGGCAGTTTTCTAACGAAAATTCTATGGTCTGCACAAAATATCATTAGCATTCATAACTTCCATGTGCTGTGTGCGAGTTTTTTTTGCCAGTCTGTTACTAGCTAATTCAAACTTATTGGAAGCCTATGAATATGATGAGTCCCACCTCTTATCCCAACATAGGTTTGAGAATGGCGTGCTTATCTTTCTATCGATATTGTGATCGACAGAATAAAATAAACCTTTCCTACTAAGCCTCTAACGAATGGACACCATTCAAATATGATGCGTTGCCTATATGTTATGCTGACCACAAAAAGAAAACTAAAATCCGCTGTTATGTTCATCGCAACCATCTGCTCCATAATTACGAACCCGTACGGTCATAATCATTTCCTTTGATGCTGTGCCTCCCATCACTTTTATAGTGCAAAGCTATGATCATGTCTTTATGCAAAATCGCGAGAGATTTATTTTTCCAATACGGGTTGCCGCAAGCGAAAGAAGCTAGGTTTATGTCAACAGGAGAGAGCAACATATATAAAAAAATGGAATCGGTAATTTCCGATAATGTCGACGATCGCTTACACGAAAGGATCGCCATTTACATGTATGAGCTCGAAAAAGCTGTAATTTAGTCACATTAGCGTGATGATGACCATGCTAAATTATGATGATTTCTAAGTATTCCGGTCCGTAGCCAACGTCCATCAATAAATATAATTTTATGCATTAAAATAGTAGTATAAATTTTGCAGCATCGGTTTCGAATTTTTATTCCAAAATGTATTTTTATTTAATTTGAGCAAATAAGAAAAAAAGTAGGATTCAATACCTTCTTAGTTTTCAAGGCACAAAAGTGGAGAATTTAAATTAACATTTGGCTCGTTTTTTCTTCAACGGAAGCTTGAGCGTCTCTTAAAAACGCTAAGTAAAAGTTATTAGCACATGTAACCTAAGCTAAGCAAAACTTAGCAAGAATGTAACATACCACTGAGGAAATTCAAAAATGAATACACTAGCTCAGACAATTTACGAAGAATAAAAGGAATCTATCAGCCAACTGCTAATAGCGAGCAAACAAAAAGCTTGAAGTATCGTATTTGTTGTATTTATTAGCATGTAAGAAAACCTGTTAAGAAGAAGTAAGGTATGTACGAGAGCAGGTATGTACTTAAAAGGTATGTACGAGGGCAATAAAACGATTTATTAACATGCTAACACGGCGAAAGACTAAAAATATAATATAGCCCCAGGTCGAATGATAAATGAACAAAACAGTTTACATTCACATTATGATCAAAGAGGCAGAACTGGAATATAAAACCTAACCCTTCACGGTACACGGAAGTGGCACACAAGAATCGGTTATGAATTAGGACACATGGAACCTTTCTAGAGTTACGGGAAGCGGAGCTATCGATTCCATCGACGAATCGAGACACACTTTTTATTCCTTTTATATTTGACTCAAAGCATGAAGCATCTCGGTTCCCTTCCTTGGGACGACAGATCATGTTCCAGGTGGGATCTGCGCTTCTCGCAAAGGCCCTTGGGAATTTATTTGCATTAAAAAAAACCAAAGACCTCTTAAAGTTTTCCCAGGTGGCGAAAGGAATTATTACGCATCTCGAATCAGTCACTGCCCTATGCTCTACGCATTCATCATAAATGATACTGCGCAACGCTGACGCTTTTGCTTCCCCTTGCGAAGAAGGGTGTTTCAAGAGCCTTTTAAGGGGGAAACAAATGCTAACGACATTCTGGATTAGCTGAAAAAGGGAGAGTTTTTTTTACCCTTTCGAAACGATGTTTCTCATTGGATTTGAGGTATTCTATGTCTTCGCAAGGACATTTGCAAAGTTAAGAAGATCGCTGGTCTAATTCATTCTCGAGCTTCATCAATCATCAATAGATGTTCTATGTCAACAGGAATATTATTGTCATGCTATTACAAACACACATGCTATTACAAAGTTCTTATCTTGTTGCATCTGAATGTGTTATAATCATGCCTATTGTGTGTATGGAAATGAACAACATTCTCAAAGCCGCAGACAATTGGAATGCATCTAAGAAACCTAGATAACGATCTTCAACCTATTAAATTTCATTGTTGAAGATCAATAGCAATCTCATTCTGGACAGGTGTAACTGTGCATCTAGAAACCGGTTGATTTGAATTAAATCAATCTCGTGAGCGAGCTTCCAACAAACCAATGTTCATGCTCCGGTTTCATGACATCTTGTTTTCTTTTACCTTCCGTGACATTGACGAATGAAAGTGATGCTCGCTCCACGAAACTACGATCAACAGATGAGTTCGTCATCGATCCGATTCATCTGTAACCCAGCGGAAAAAAACTTGCTCATCGGCTTTCTGGTAACTTAACCCATTCGTAGCTTTACTGGCGTCTCGAGTGCAACGAGAGAACAGGCGACGCGTGGCAAAAAGAAGACACAATCGGAGCAAGTGGTCGCACGAGACCAGCACATCTTCATACATCAACACACATCTTTACGGTTGACATGATCATCGGTTCACCAGTGTGCGCCGATCGTAGCATAATCGATGGCAAATTCCATGCGGCAATCTTGCACTTGCACCATTCCATGAATCACTAACGTCTTGGTCCGTGATCAACAGATTTCAGCGAACGAACGCCGCTGACAGGCTGTCGCGAACAGGCTGTGATGTATCTTCAATTCACCGGGATGCTTCCGTGGTTCCGTGTGTATACACGCTTCAAAAGCGCACCGCAGAATCCCAGCACATGTCCCCTTCTTTAGGAAGACGCTGAAACTGAACGGTCGAAGCAGGATGGCTTAAGAAGAAAGAGATGAATCAAACATTTCTATTTGTTTTGCCTTCCGGAATGCTGCACACAACCCCTCAGTCGGCATGCCTTCTGTACGGGATTCATATAGGTTTCCCAGCGCTGCCGACGCCACCGTAGTGTCCGGAACGACTCGAGGCGCAATCAAAATGTGGTAGAACACTCGTTCAACCGGACCCAGGCGCATGTGCATCTGAGTGCATGTGGCAGTGCTCGCGTGCTTCGGCGAGTATTCCTTTCAACGCTCAGAAACACTTGCTTTATTTGTCAATACGGTGGTACGAGACTCCCAAACACACTCCAATGGTCAGGGGTTCTCAAGGTTTTTCTCAAGAAGATAGGCTTGCATGCTGGTAAGCTATGTGTGCAATCATATACAGTTAACTGTTATTCTTCTTGTTCAGAAATTTCAAGATAAATATTGAATCGGGTTAAAAGTACGGTCAGGATTGTTGTCTTTTAGTTAAGATGAAGGAATGAGGATTGGAAGCTTTTGAATCAAAAATGTAAATAATCGCATTTAAAGTGTTTTTTACCTTGGATTTTACGATAATCAAAATCATTAAAGAGATTCGTTAAGAATGATTCGTTAATCATTTAGAATAAAAAAACTGTACCACCTGAGAGAGCTACAAAGACCACTGAATATTCAAAGAATTCACGGATTTAATTTTCCCGGATCCTGTATTAAAATATATTAAGTAGATTTAAATAAGAGGACTTTAAAATAACAGGCTTAAACTGTACACAAGTTTCATCTGCTTCCATTGTTTTTACTTTTCAACAGAAAGCTCATTTTGCTTTGCTAAAAGATTCCTTAAGAAGCCCTGACCTGCAGCCGATCGCTGTTGTTGCTGTCGGATCTATGCTTAAAACAGGCTAATTGGATCTACGCAAGACTATGACAACCATACCAGCACCAAACAGCGAACGATCGGCAGGCTCATGCGCTGCGTTTGTAATAGGAAAGGAGCGAAATTCCGGAGCATATGTGCTGTCCCACGGACGGCCTTACTGGCCCCGTGGGATCAGGATGCGTGTTGGGATGCACGTTGTCGTCGCATGCATTGTGTGTTTGGAATGCCTTACCGGGATCGCAACACCACTTAGTCACCGGAAAGATATCCAGCCTTCCCCTTAGATGGACAGAACCCGTGTTTCCGTGATAGGTGAAGTTGCTTGTCGCGGAATGTTTGGAGACAATGCCTCGCAGGAACCGCGCTTCACCTTTGGTACGCACTTTCCTTCGCTGTCCGCAACAGCAACCGCTCCAGCTCACTCGGGTAATTACGTGGCAATGTGCAGTTTCCTTAAAACAATGCCCCCTGATCGGCCGTCCCATTACAAGCAGGGGCTCCTTATTTGACTCCGCTCCGTCAGCCCTGCATTGATTGATGAATTACTGACGCGTCGTGTCAGCGACCTTCTTCTATCTCTAGGCATCCTTTGTCTATTTCCAGTCGGTGACTCCTGCCGTCGGTTCCCTCCCGCATGGCTGCACTTTGTACACATTTGCTGCAGCAGCTGCAGCAGGAGAATGCAGCCCTGCAGGGACCGGAACCACCAAGCCGAATCTCGCCTGCGGCAACGGGTGTTGAACACCACAAGCGGGATTCCAGGCGTAATTGTTTAGAAATTGGACGAAAAGGTTTCTTGTCGGGCCATTCCTCCCGGGACTCGTCGGCGTCGTCGTCGTCGTCTAGCCGGCGTATGTTGCCGTTCGGCGGGAAATGAATTTCCATTAATGAGCTTCGCCGGTTTTGGAAATTTTGAGTCACCTAACGGACCTAGCGTGGCGACATGAGGGCAATAAAAACTCTCAAAAACAAATACCATATACGCCGTTCCGGTACATTGGACCGAGCAAAAATGGGCGCCTATGTTCGCAAAGGGCCGATAATGACTTTTCGAAGGGGTAACGAATTCCTTCACCCTTTCGGTACTAATCAACAGTTTTATGACGACAAAGAAAGGAAAAAATAAAACAAACGCAAAGGACGGCATGAATAGCATTTATTCACTCGTCCTAATACCAATCAAGGGATGATGGATGAATGGACGATTATGGTTTTATGAAAGTCAACGAATTCGACTTTCAACAAACCAGGAACACAACCCATTGGTCTTATCAGCCTTCATGGAACGCAGATGGAGATTAGGCGATGTATGGCGTTTTACGAGTCAGTTTTTAACGACATATTGCTAATGGAAAATCATACACTTCCATTTAGTGCCACATGTTTCCGTGGCGCAAGGAAGCCGAAGTTGCTTTCTATCATTGGCATTATGATTGCCAATCGTTGTTTCTTCGGTTGAATAATTTACACTGTATGCTGTTTGTTGTGGCGAGAGGCAATATTTCGATACGGTACACGTTTGATTATTGCTTTAAAAAATGTAAATTATAAAATATTGAACGTAAATTGAAAACATTTCAACGAGCCATTCCTAGCTTTAAGAAGCGCCGTATTAGTCACCCTTTCGCGTATGGCAGCAATAACATAGCAATTTTTATGTTTCGCCGACAAACATTTCTATACAAATATCCCCCGAGCAGCGCGTGGTAAAACCGGGCCCACGATATGGCCAGCGAGTTTCCATCCATCACGTGCACAAATTGTACGTACAAACGAAGGAAAATTGTGCAAAGGGCCGTGCAGCTTGATGTACCATGAAATCGTCGGCTCCGGGGCGAAAACGTCAGTACCACTCGACGGTAATACGATGATTTTTCAAACGTACACCCAACACATGTGATTGTGGGTTCCATTTTTTTTCTTCTCCGCCAGCAAAACAGGGCACGGAGGGTTTTTCTTCCAGATAAGTCCAGCCCAACCGATGCTGTGCAAAGGCCTTGGTATTTCTAGTTTCTAGTTTTTGTCCATAAATTAAAATTTCCATCCAGCGACAGGCGCATCCATTTCCGTCGTCATCTAGCCATTGCGGCTTTTGCGCATTCCCGTTTTGGGCTGCAAATCTGCTGCACGAAGGCCGACACTTAGAAGAGCGAAGACCGTCCATCACACGACGCTTCCAGCCTGAATCCTCAATGAACCGGAACGATAAGCAGGGTGCTGATGGTTTGGCTGAGCTACATTGGCACACATCTGGCCGTGTTGCAGTGTAATTGAAACCACCCGAGCTCGGGGGTTGGTCCTGGGCACGGTTGACAAACGCATTCGAAACGCATCATTAACGATTTGTCGCGATCGAAGCCGACGAAACATGCAAGCAAGACCACCGGGAACAGCAGAAAGAAGCTGATATAAAATTGCCGATCTGCAGAAATGAGGTTTTCACCGACTTATTGATCCCGGCTTCCGTCCGGTTGACTCCCGGGGGATCCAGCCGTTAGCTCATCGCACGAGCGACGATGATCCCATGGCCCATTCACCGCGCTGAGATTTCAGTTTTTCCCTCCGGCCTGACAAAGAAACGCCGTCGGGCTAATGCCGTTGGATTCTCCGTCAAGACGTGATGTTTCCAATTACATTTCCCATCCGCGACTCTTAAAAGCCACCGTGGTCTGGCACTATTTCCATGGCAAAGGAATAAGGGACTCTCGGGTTACATTATGTTTATCACCGTGAAAAATTGTGACCTGCTAGCACTGGCAGCCCTGGATGTGCCTCACCGAGTGCTACTGATATCACTCAAGTACCTCTTTCCCTCTCTCTCTCTCTCTCTCTCTCTCTCTCTCTCTCTCTCTCTCTCTCTCTCTCTCTCTCTCTCTCTTTTATAGTGACTTCTATTGTTTATTATTGTGTAAGGGTTTTTCCGCTTCGTTCTGTTTTGTTCTGTAGCAACCGTAAATATTTGACGTAAGAACCTTCGGGGGTGCACAGTGGCGAACAAACCAGGCCAGTCTTTTCGCTTTGTTTGTGTAAGTTTACTGCCTATTCGCAACGGTGTTGTATTTCGTTCCTTATACCATTTCACCGTCAAAACCCTGCATGGCTGGAAAGTTTTCCATATCGGGATGCTATGGGTTGCTTACACATAAGCCTGCGGAGTTTTGCGTTGGTCATTGCAGTAATATAGCTGTGCCATTGCCAACAAGATAAAGAAGTTGCCTTGCATGCTATTATATAATGCATAATAGTGGCGAATACAGTTACTGTGAAATAACGTAAATCAATAAATCAAAATAAAACACGCAACATTCGCGTCAGTTACTTCACATATCGTGAGATACCTCAAATACCGAAAACAATTAAAGAGGTTGATGTGACACCTTTGCTATCACGTAAAATAAAACCAAATTAGTTAAAACTAGACAGCACAATAAAATAAAAAGAGACTAGGATCTAGTTTTAAACGATGTAATGATGAATCGATTAATAAATTACACCGAGGGAAAGAAAGACCGAAGCGTAAGTTATTGGTGTGAACATTTGGTCCATAGCATGCAAAAACCCTTTCAACGGTAATTTCAATAAGTCTGTTAACTACATCGTGCAAGGCCAAGGCAAAAAGAAGAATAATAATTTTGATAAAACAAGAACCCCCAACGGGGCGTGTGGTTACATCGCGAGTTTAGTCCGTCCGAAGACAATTAGTTATGCCAATTAGTTTACACTTATTTCACGCACTACCACCCCACCCATGCACGTTCGGAAATGGCGCCACGGTGTAAAGGTGAGTTTTTTTGGTGTACAATGCATGGTGGGCGACTCGCAAATGTGTCCACCGACGGCCGATGATATCGTTCACTTTGAGTGATACAAACATGCCGACAGCCCAACGACACCGTTTAGCACCGACACCGTCGTTGGCGTTAGGCGAAGATTGCGACGCCCGGCCTGACTGGAAATTAATGGATAAGCATTAGACACTTCTGCAAATGTTCTTTGCGTTACTGCTTGTGCGGTGCGTAAACGTTTCGATGTCGCCTCTCGTGGAGGGTTCGGAAATAAACCTACTGAGCGAACTGCACGCCAGACACTTCATCTTTTTTTCGTTCTGGGATGAAATATGTGAATGGTGGAAACGAATCGGTGGGCGTTTTTTGAGCTCGATCGCAGCTTACCAAGGATTTGCATAGATAGGCATCGACAAATTTCATACACAGCTTGAGCTCGGGAAGGAATTTAACGGTGTCGGAAAAGGCGAGAAACGGACAGCTTCGATGTTTTTGGCAGCAGCTTCCTGCTCAGCCCACGGTGTGTGTGGTGTGATGAGATTGATCATGCTTCATAATCTGTGTAGTCGGACTTCTTGGATCCTGGCTTAAAAAATGGCTGGACGTACAATAAATAGCTTGTCGTATTTAAAATATGGCATCAGTTTAGGCCTAACAATAAATCAACTTCCACAACTCTGGAAAGGAGAGATATTTTAAAATTATGAACGGCATGGGTCATAAAAAAAGAAATTTGTTTGGTCAATTTGTTTGTAAACATTTGGAAATAATAGCTGCGTGTTGTTGCAGATTCTCTCTATTTAATAATAATTAATAGTGTAATAAAAGCAAACTTGATTTCAAAAATACAAAAAAGTATCGATTAAAAGAAACAAACAAAACAAAATAAATTTACTGACGTGTTTTGCTGAGAAAACGTAGAATTTGAGGAACAAATAAATTATTGACATGATTAATTGCCAGATTTACTGTGATGAAGTGCTTGGGAAACAGGGGAACAAAAATGCTACCAACAGGAGAATAAAATGCTTCCGCGAGCTGAGCGTGGAAATGAGAACACCGTGCCATGGCTCGCGGGGTTTCTCGCACGCACCGAAAATTCCATTTCGAAAAAAGGCGCATGCTGGCCCTGCTAATTCCGCCCAGCAACCAATCGGGGCCATCAGAAACGATCGCTATATCGGTGATGGTTGACGAAATGCGAACGGAGAGGAGTTTCCACCGGACGGACGTGCTGAGTAACTAACGAATTAAAGCAGGAAAACAAGGGGCCAAATGGTACCGAAAGGTTATAAAATATCGGTCTCCCAACAACAACAACGACGTCCACCACATATCCCAAATTCTATGACTGCCGCTGCAGCGGCTTTGATTTACGGATCTACAAATAATAATCTTCAGCTTCTTCGGCTAGGAGTAATAAAATTGCAAAACGGAACTAGCATAACCGCGGGTCGAGCGCGTTGGGAAGAAATAAAAATAGTCGACCCAAAAAAAAAAAAAACAAAATCCTACAAAATCGTAATAAAACCGAACCCAGCCCAAAACCTTTGCGCCATGCCGCCAAGAAAAAAACCGGCGGATATTTTCTTGGTAAGACTGAAATAACCATAAAAAGAAAAACAAGCGCGTGTCCTGTACCGAGGCGTTGAGAGAGGGATGGAATGAGGGGTAGAATAAAAAATAAAATAAAATCCAAAACATGACTTCCAATCATCTTCGATCAGGGGCCGGAGATGGTGGCGATGTCTGCTTTGCCGAAGGGCTTCAAGCTTTTAAGCAATGCAAGGGATACAAGACAATGCCTAAAATGAAATAAAATAACACAAAACACACGGCAACCAGGTGAAGATATATGGCCTAACATAGTGCCAACATCGGAAGCCCTGTGGGGAGATGTCGTTCCTCGAATGCGCGTATAACAATACCATTCATCATCTGTCCTAAAACGATACAAAGCCGTTAGTGCTCCTGTCCTCGAGATCTCTGATCGGGCGACGTGATTGAAGAATAACAAATGCCCTGATAAAGCGAAATAAATGGTGAGAAAGTGACATAAATATATGGAATTTTGCTTGAGGAAGATAGTACGATTTTTGGCGAAAGATTTCGAGGAATAATAAACAATTCATGGCAACATGAAATACATCATGCAGGTCATCAACCCGCTGTAAATTTCTTTACCTTTATGTTACCCTTCTTTCTGCGAACTTTCTTTTTTATGTTGCCCCAAAAATTGTTTCACAAGAAAAAAAGCTAGAGGGCATCTTCGAAGTTACTTATTTTCGTTCATTCGGTGCTCGCTCTAATAATATGTTTGCCAAACAATTCATGTTTATTTCTATGGCTCGATGAATAATTGTACCGAAAACATTAACGTTTCATCAAGCACACGGTTCTTGTGCCTTATAAGTAGTACAATACACAAGAAATGTTTCAAGCGTTTAAAAAACCTTTAAAACATCCCGTTGTGATCGTATCTCCCGCTCTGGTTAGTGTTTGATTTATATCATCGAATTTGTAGTATTTACAAATTGCAGACATTCGGGTGCTGCCCGAAAAAATAGTGAGAAAAAACTGCTCATCGGCGGCGAGTTTTACGATATCATTATTCATCACATTCCCGGCGGACAACTCGACAGAGAAGAAGGAGCCGAAAAAGGTGATCGCGTCATAAACATGGTACAGATTGATTTCACGATGGTGCGCCGCCAGTGATCGCAGCTTGTTTTCTTCTTCTTGTACTGATGCAATTTTTGGCTGCCTCCGGAAGAAGGTCCAGAAGATCGGGTTTTAACGATACCAGTGTCGTAAAGTTGAACAACGCTCTCGTTTTTCGCACCGTATTCCGATTTTTTCGTTTTGTTTTACTGATTTATTTGCACGACACGGTTCTTACCGACGGGTTAAGTAATAAATATTGAAACATCAGCATGCTGACGAGAAGTAAACAACTAACGAAACAAATCAAACCGAAAACGACGGTGCGACCGAGCGCGTCATCGATCAAAATGAACGGAAAAGGGATGCGACGAGGTCACAACAAAAAGACAAAATGGTCCTCAAGCAGGGGGCCGTTGATGATAAGGGCACAAGACAAGACAAGAACCATGTCCGCAGCCATGACTGCGGAACGACAGGACGAAAGAAGCAGTATGTGCGCGTGTGATAATCTTCTTCATTTGCCGCTTTGACGATAAGCAAACGTTGAAGTTAAAGGACGGAGGCAAAAAATAAAACTGATGGAAAAAGTAACGCACAAACTGTTACGAAACTAACCGTGGCAGTTAACGCTACCATATCACTCAAAGCGCGTGCCTTCATAGTGTCATTTTCCTGAAGGTTTTGCCTCTAAAAACCACAATTTCTCACAGTTTTAGTATCAGAATCGCCTCCTCGCGGGCAGCAACGGTCAACAGCAATTTGCTTTTGTCTTATTGAATTATTCTTTAGCCCGCCCTGCTGCATCGCATAAATAATTTTTCTCCCTTTGACCCTTCTTGGCCAATCTCTTGAGGCCTTTACGGAGACGGACGTAATCGTTTGATGAATGAGAACTGCTGACAGCATGCTGTCAGTGGTATAATCCGGTCGTTGAATGTCTGGATTTATTGGAGCCCTCCGCAGGATCTTCATCAAACGTCTACTAATCTACCGTACCGTTCGGATGAAACTGGTGCGCAGCCGGAAAAGAATGATCGATCCCCGGGCTTACGACGGTGATTCAGAATATTTATGTGACAAATTTTCATCTGCGATTGCAGCTGAGAGTGTGCACAAAAAATCTGATTGATAATATTTCTAACGGTCCGGAACGCTCGGAGGAACGCTCATTGGTGACCCCGCTCTCACGGGGGGGCTAACAAGAGATGCTGTTGCTCAGTGGAATATATGGGCAAAAATTTGCAGCATAGGACCATAACAGATAACGTATCATTGTTTAACTATAAATGTTGGTACGAATAAATCTTACTGCTGCACCACCATTGCTGGATTTTAGATTATATTTTTAAACAGTATTCTACTGAATGATTACGGGTTTACGATTATCGTTCCACGTACGTTTGCGTACGCAAAGTATGTCAGAGGTGAACAGGAATTTAGGAAATCGTCGGAAATCGGAATTAAATTGCCGGACATGCTGTCGTCATATTTTAACAAGAAGGGAGAATCAAAATGCAAATTCTGTATTTAAAAAAAAAACTACATAAAAGGCAAAATATCGTTTAAAATCACAGAATATTTGCATGGCTTGAGAACAAAAACTTAACTTGATTGGTAAGATGAATATTTGTTCTTGACTAAATGGTCGTTGTTTGAAATGTATATAGAATAGAAGCAACGCCGTAGCAGAAAGAGGACGTTATATGACGGTTCAATAGTTGGTTGGAACTTCACGTAGTGCCTAGATTTTCCCGCACTTTTTCTAGTTCCGTTTGAACGGAAGCGATTTTGATTCTTCCAAGGGCAACGAATGCGCACCACGTGCGCAACAGCGACTGCTTATCTGTCGTTCAACATTTTGGTCGATGCCAGATCACCGGGATCACCGGTGGCCACAAGCATACACACACAAGGGTGTTGAAACGCAGCAGATAACCCCGTTCGAAGGGAAGGCAGAAAGGCAAGAAGTCAACAATCAGGCGATCACACATCAAGAAAAAAAAAAAAACCACAGAAAGGAGTTAGAATGTAACCAGAAAATCCTGGCCTTCATTTACCTAGCACCAGTATCACTCCATCGACGGCCACCGGCACCGTCATCCTGGATTTCAGTTTGCCGCATAGCTTCTGCGACTCGACGTCTGCCATGGTACGACTGCTCTTTTGCACTCCACCGAAGAGCTTTCCCAGGGCACGCGAGCGCAGGGATGCTCGTTCCGGGACTTGTCAACGAATCGTTTAAATTTCAACACGTTCTTCCTTTGTTCACACACACAAACACGCAATTGCACTCCTTGGACAGCCACTCCGTGCGATGGCTACTTACAATAAGCCAGCTGCTTCACAGCCTGCTCTGGCTGGTTCGAGTGTGCTGATTAGCTCGATTGCTACGGTTTAATCTGTCAAGTACATTGGTGCTTTTGTGTGGCTGGGCAGGGGAATGGTCTCTGTGCTTGCTGCTTATTTTATTCCTCGTCCCGTCGTTAAACCTGCCCGCGTTTACTGCGCAGATTGACTACAATATTCGTCCACTGACGCGCCAGACCATACGAGGCAATGGACAGGCTAGCGGATCGCTTCTCACTATCGGAAATCTTCGTTATCACTACACCGTGCGACAGCTAAAATCTGCCACAAACGAGCACTTCCTTTAGGCAACCAACACTTTCCAAAAAGCGAAAAAAAAGGTTAACACAACACAACAAAACGGTCACCGTCACACGTTGGCACAAGTGTTTACCCCTTATTTTTCCTGATACCCATCGTGTGTGTTGTGATTGGCTCTTCCTAGGGGCGATTCAAAATTGACAGTTTGGACCCGGTTCACTGTTAGCCCTGCGGCCTGGATGATGCGACCGCTATCAGCTATGATTTGCGCCAATAAACAGTCCCATGGTTGTCACGTACAGGGGAAAGGGCACTTATAAAACAAAAATCACTCGCAATCTCGCTCCACACACGTGGATTCTTCAACCCCCTCGGTCCTCTTCGCGCACACAACACAATTGTCAAATTGTGATCTCGCACAGTAGGAGATCGTCAGCGCGATCGTGGGGGCGATCGCTGCGGACAGTAATCAATTTGCATACCGGAACAAACAATTGGCTGTTGCGTCGTGCTACGAAAAAGCTGTTGGTCTACAATGTGGCCACCGCAAATCCTTGCAACCGACTGCAGCGATGCTCAGATTAACGGAAATTCTGCATTAGGCCACTCATCGTCGACCATTCTGGTGGGAAGACGCGTCCAATCAAAACTCGCTCTCCACGAGGGGCTGTGCGCGCGGTAGAATTCAAATCAATTTAATCCGTTGCAATGTTCGTGTTATTGTTTCTTCCTTTATGCCTTTTTTTCTTCCCGCAGTTATGCTTATGAGAAGCTGGTTCGCATTCGTTCTAATTTTGTTGATTTTAATTAATCAAACCATGCTGATGGACACAATTTGAAGCAGGGTTGATCATTACGAGCGCAGAAGTAGCTCGAAATTATTAATCTCGTTCATGGCCAATGATCTGCACGTTTTGAATGTGTTATTCCTTCTCTCCTCGAACGCAGTGTTAGATTAAATTCGTTTGAATCAAGGAATACGATCCTTCCAGCTGCAAACTATTAAACACAACAACGCACGCTGGTAGCAGCGAGTATTCCCCTATTTTGCACTCTACGAACACTAATCGTTGAAATGTGTGTATAATTTACGGTAATCACTTTTGTAATCTTTTCTCGCAGCAGCCGTCTACCAACACTCCGATTTATGACCTTAATGCTGACGTTGCTGCTTCCTATCATTCGCTGCCAAGTATTTTTAAGTGAATTAAGAGCCTAACGAACAGACAGACAAACACTGTTAGAACAGGCCCGTACGACTTGGTAGATCTAAAAACTCACTTTTAGAATCACTATGATGAAGTAAAACTCAAAGAATACAACAGAATCGTTGTATATTCAACACAAACTGCTTCGCAAACGCCGAAGGACTTGCAGAAGGATCAAAGGCTCCTCGTGTTGGACGCCGACGAATACACGGCACCGTAAGTATACCGAGCTACCGGAGCTCCGAAGCATGCGTGCAAGCTGAACGCTATCTCGCGGTTAACTGACAGCATCGGCCTACGAACACTCGACTTTGGTCTGAACGGCTGAGTGCGGGCCCGTCCGATGAACACGGCGCTTTTAAACCAACTCACAGTGGTCCTCTCCGTACAAACATGAGGACATAGGATTTAAAGTATAGATTCAGTAGAAGTATGGAACAGTGAACTCATTGCAAAGAAACGTTCTTTTTGATTTTTTTTTGTGTACTGCGAAATGTTTTTATATTTTGGAGAGTGTCTCATTAATTTTCCATCATTCGTTTTTAAAACATTCTTAATTTGCCCAATTTTTCAATCATGAATACATTTGATTGATTGCACTTACTTCTTATTGAACTTATTGCAGTAGCTTGTGTCAATCATTTAAGTAAACTTTTTTAAACAGATATAAAATTTATATCTAAAATAAAAAGGTGATATAATAGGCATGTAATACATAAATATTTGATGTTTTTGACTCCTAAATATTTTCAACCGTGCAGTAAACGGTCAAAATATGTTCTACAATTCAGTGATTGTGTCAGAACTTTATTTTCTTTAAAACACGATCGCACTTTGCCCCACTGTGCAACCTCGCAGAGCGCGTTGTCATGTTTATTGAGTGACTCGCCAACGTTCATTCATTCAGGCGATCATCGCAGTACTGCAGTTTTTTTTCTGGTTTGTTATCAAATTAGCTTGTTTGCTTGTTTGTTCTGTATTTTCTGATCCAATTTTATGAAACAACATGTATACAAAAAGGAAAGTGTTTTTTTTTTATTTTGAAATGTAAAACAATTTTTTTTTAAATTCAGAAAACACAAAAAATGTACGTTAGCACATGACGGTATAAAACTGAACCGATTTAGCCGCGGTTTTCAATGTTGGTTACATAAATGCAATGTATAGTCTTTGCATTAAACGAAATTTTTTATTGCTTTTAATAGCCACCGTTTATGGCCAAAGCACCTCAATGGTTAAAAATCGCAAGATTTTTGCAAAATAGAACTATTCTTTTATTGTTTTTTACTGTACACTTTTAAGCAGTCGCATTACCGACCAGAAATGTTTTATCCAATATTGAACACTGTCGTACTAGCAGCTTGTTTAACTTGTTCAATATTGAGTGCAACAGAACATATCTTGCGGGTTTAAAAAGAGTAGTTCGGCTAAGGCGCTACAAGGTGGCAAATACTGGAAGGAATATCAATATTGAAAACCCGTAGAGAGCAAACTCATTTTCTGCGCAACTGCGCAACCAAGATTCGTCGACTTGGCTTCAAGGCCAGGGTTTAGTTAATCATCAGTTAATGTTGAAGCAATAGGGTAAACTTAATTAACAACATCCCGAGAAGATCCGGGCTTCCACTTGTAGTTATAATATTTGCTTGCTAACCGGATATAAGTTATAATTAATGTGTATTTGATTCCCGTACTGAGCAAGCATTTGCACAGATTGCGATGACTTATAAACATATGATATGTATACTGTCGTATCTACAATGCAAACTGCAGATTCTCCGACCTTAAGAAGATAAATCCTGTTTCTGATACTCCATGTAACTATAGACCAAAGTAAAGCAGTGAAAAAACGAGAATTATATTCCAGCATGCGTATACGTTAGTCATTGCGTAATAAATCCATCGCGTCTTTGCCTAATCATGGTAATCCAGGAATTCTTCATTTTCTTCTACAGCTTCAACGTGTTTGCTATCTAAATGGTCGTGTTGTAAAAAAATTGTACAGTGTAAGTATTTATATTTTTCACCGTACCTGCAATGCAATGCTGCTGGCACTATGCCCGATAGCAGGCGGCTGGTCGCAACAAAACGGATTGTTTAATCTCGACGCATCGTCTTTTTCACACACACTTTATGTACCTTTGGGCCTTAGAGACTAGGCTACCTGAAACAACCTTTGACCTGCGATTATCACGGGGCGTGAAGTTGGTGAAGATAGAGAAAAAAGGACTCAGTCATCCTTATTGGCAACGGTAAAAAACGCTTCAGACCTTTCCTTATTCTACTTTTTCATTCTTCATTATTCTGTTTCAATTGTTGCATGCAACGATTAACTGGCTTTCCCAGGGACTATCAGATGGAGCGCACACCTTTGCCTATGTCCAGGTTGTGCTACACCGTTCATCATATTTGACGAGAGTGACCATAGAAAGAAAGTCCTTAAGACATCTTCCATGTTTTCTTACCATTTGTGCTTCCCTCAGTCCATGTCGCATTATCCGACGGCCCAGAGTGATCAGCAGCGAATAACACAGGAAAGTTTGAAAGAAGAAGACTAAATACTTACCAAAAAAGGTCTAATATGTGCTTGTTAAAGGTTGATTTACGCATCCCAACGTAAATCCATTCGAGATAATAACAACTTTGTTCAGCTCGACCGATCGAGCCGAGTTTTTGGAGATGATGGAAAGCTATTCCCTTAAATCCGACGGACGAACTTCTTCATTCGACAAAGTCGAGGAGGAGAATTGAAACAGACAGCGTGATAAAAAATGGAATTGGATCGAACAAGACTCACATCCGATTGGTTTCCTGCGCTCCAATGTGCAGGGATAATAAAATCCATTCCTATAATCATCATTGATACAAAATAAACAACATACACGTTTTTCACACATGACCGACTGAGAGGATTGACGCGTTTGTCGTCGTATTTCCTTCAGGTGCCCGTTCCGACCTTTTTGAGCCTGCAGAGAGTAATAAAAACTGACAGAAACTCACGACAAGTAAATAAAAATAAACATGCTTGAAGTGCAACTAAAACTATCATGAGCGTGACCCACCGCAACGTAAAACGGGACTTTAAAGGTTTTCTATCGTGAATTTCCAAAAAACCTATAGTGAATTTAATAATTCCACAAACCATAACGTATTTTATATTGTATAGAACAAAGAAACTTTCAAGAATAGTTAAACAATTATGCAACGTTTTTTTTATAATGAATAAAATAAAAACAAACCTCACATCAACGGAATTTCGTAGTTATATAATTTTGAATTGAAACAAATCATAAAAATTTGACCCACCGGTTGTACGCGATCTGCTCGAAGTGCGGAGCTGGTGTAGAAAAGAAATGCTAATCCAATTGCAATTTTTCACACCATCATTTTTACAGATAAAAACACAAATACAAGAGATTAATCAACACAATGTCTACTTGATGGCATGGCGGTATCTACTGCAAGTGCATTTACCGAGTTCCGGAACAGTTGCTGACAGCTACAGTACTCACGCTGCAACTGTACGGAAAATGGCGAAGTTGAACGTTCGTTGCTTTGACATCATCGTCACTACCGGTAGACAGATATTGTGTTTTCGATGCAGCGTACATTTTGAACCGGTTAACAGAAACGGACACCTATTATTCAGTCCTTTGGTCGGCACTTTGACGCCCTGGCCGATGACCGGTTGACGGGAGTAATTGGTCGGAAGAAGGCTATGGATTATGAGTGTATCGGAAACCGTAAAATCGCCAGGGAGATTAAGATGTCCTGTGCCACGTCTGTTTTAAGGTAGAAGCAGGTCGTAAAATTGCCGTGCAATTAGACGTGCAAGGTACAGACGGTGCGACGTGTGTACTAGCACTGCAAGGTGAGATTGTGGCATTATCTTAAGAGCCTTGCGTCACGCATAACAAATAATCATAAATTATACTGATTTTTATGCGCTTGTTATACCTATTTACAATATTGTTCACATTTATTAATATCTTTTTCAGGTTCCTTTGGTAATGCTACTTGCGGAAACAACCTTTATTGAATTTGCAAATGCAGTAAGGTCAAAAACCCATGTGCTCCAAGCTGCCTCATATTTAGCCCCCTTATGTTACTAAAATGAGCTAGCGTAGCAGAAGGGGATTATTTTCAAATAAATTTTATTTTTACAATACGATTGTGTGCAAGAGTTGTCATTTCGAACCCCATTTTGAATTTTTAATGATCGTTAAATGCTCGCATAAACAACAACTCATTAAAACAAAATATATTTCCCTTTTTTTAAGCTGCAAATTTTAAATTACTTTGGTTCGGAATAGACGAAACAATTGCATTAGGAAATTTAATCTCAACCCAGATTCAATTCTGACGAAATCTGTCTTCATAAATCTGCCTATCAAATTAATTATCTTTTAATAATTTTATGTTTATTTCCGAAAAATATCACGGACGGACTTTATTCGATGTCCTATTTTTTATATCCCGTTGCCCGTTTATCCGATAACAAATTTAAATTTGTTAAAAATAAATTAAAGATAAAATTAAATTTTTAACATCTCTTTAAAGTTTTATTCCATAGTTTTAATTAAAAACAAAACTACTTACCAAACAGAGACAGAGAAGCAATTCGAGTATCTGTCCTGACTCCCTCTTGAAGTCATTGCTCACGATTTCACGAGAAATATGGATCATTTTAAATCACAGTAACTCTATAAAATTTTAGGAAACTATCCCACCTTGTTTTCAACATGCGACCGTAAAAAAATGAATGTCGTACCAATAGTCATAAAACATGAATGTGGTATTCTGATGCTTTGTTGGTGCTCCAGATTCCGCAAAAAAATAAAATAAAAATAATAACGATCCAAGCTTTTCCGCGTCGAACAAATCTCTCCAAGCCATAAAATTCTCACAATTTTCCCCGAACTTGTCGTGTACTCATCAACGGGAGTAATAAATTAACAACACAAAACAGACCTGAACGAACAAATAAAACATAACCAAAAACATCATTCCTAACAGAAGAGGTTTGAAACAAAAGCAACAAGAAGGGATGCGAGGAGGGGGGGGGGGGGGGATAAAAATAAAACTTTTCCCATTACATCCAAACGCACATTAAAGCGTGCGCGGCCGACTCTTGAGACATGCCGCACCAGACTGACAGAGGCCCTCCAAAATGCCCGCAAAGGTCTCTAGAAAGAAATAATCCGCAGCCAAACGGTCCGCGATGCTTATCGGTAGGCTCCGGAACGGTTCGTGTAGGAATGAAATGATCCTAATCGACAACGGGAGTGTGGAGAGCCACGCTAAACAAATTACTACATGAACACACACGGACGGCCACGTACTGCCCCATCTGAACTGGCGGGATGGCTCAGGACAGCCAGGGAGTCGACTCCTGGAGCAACCTGGAGTTCAGAGTTGGCCCGTCGCCACGGATCGCCCAATTAAACGCTAACGCCGTAATGGAATAATAAGGGTCTGGACGAGTGTCTTGACTTCTAACCTTTGTCATGCTCCGTTTATGCGGTCGGTACAGTGGTTGAGGGTTTCGTCTTCATTTAACGCCTCCTCCGTCCGCTGCAGTTTTTATTTCCATTACTCTGTTGCCTCGCCAGTCCGCCCGGTAGGCCGATGGTGACCATGTCATTTTTCAAGTGATTAAAATAAACTCATCCCGAATCAAGCTTCTACGTTCCAGCATGTCCGCCCGACCATCCGACTCGACGGCACAAGTACGGCCGGCTACTGTTTAGTACTCTGTATGTCGGCGACGCCAGTCTTTCGACCTTTCATCCAAGCCCTCTAGGACTGGTAGACCAGACGTAGAAGCGTAATCCATTGCCTACCGCTTTCATGTATGTAGGTTGTGACAGTTGCAATCAGCGGAAGAGATCGTTTCGGAACCGGGGAGCGTTGTATGAAAAAACAACCTAATTGCCCCAAGGAAACATGCCACTGAATGCTGCGCGATCGATCGGAGAAGTCGCTGTTAATTTTAATTCAATTAATCTACACTCAGCCCGAGACCATGCTAGTATAAATAGCCCGCTGGGCGATAAGTAAAGTATGCTCCCCGGAGGGGAAACTAACCCTCGTAGGAAGCAAGAAGCTGAGCCCGATGTCAACTGGTGAAGGTTTAGTGGCGTAACACTGGTTTGCTATTGGTGGTGTTATTGGTTACAAAAATTGAAGAAACAAACAACACTCTCTATCGTCAATCGATGCCGATGGATGTAGTTCGTTCGGAGGCAGAACTGGCGATAGTGTATGCGTGTCTGTGGTAACCTAGTTTGCAAACCACAACCACAACGGTGCTTTACCGGGATTAAGATGTTGCTTAAGATGTTGTAAGAGGATAAAGAAGTCGGAAAGTGCTCAAATTCAGTTTTTATGATAAAAAAATTGTCTGAGAGAGTTGAGTCTCTCTCTCTGAGAGAATAAATTGGTTGAGTTACACATAACGAAACTTAAATAGTAATCCATTTTTAACTTATAAGGGTCATATTCAAACTGTTACATAGATATAAAAAAACTATATAAAATTGAATCCAAATTAAACTAATTTTATAGCCCTACTTATGCAATAAACAAAAGAAACGTGCCCGATAAAATTGTCATTGAAGGCACCGTTCTCGGCGAGGAACTTTTCTTTGCACCCTGCACTATACTGGTACATTACTTGCTCCAGTTGTAAGCAGGCTTTAGTGGTAGCGGCAATTCAAACCAACCTAAACCCGACGATTGCAGCAGCCCAGACCTAGTGACGACTATCGGGTTTCAGCTCGGTCGCTGAAAATGATCTCCGAAGTTATTAAATTAATCAACGGGTACGGCGTTTGCTCACCCCAGTTATTCGAAGTATGCCGCACCATTCCAGACGGATCTTGTGTCTCGAAGAAGTGCAATTCTACAATCCCCCCCCCCCCCCCCCCTCACCCATTTGAGACCACAGAAAAGAAGCAAGGGCAAATCGACATCGAGGTATTATCCGCCTCCTGGAGGGGTTGTGAGAACATAATTGTTGCACTTAAAAGCATCACTCGACGAGGAAATGGATTAGATAATTAAATTGTAGCCATAGGAACACATACTCGCATACGCACAAAGTTTGTTATGTCCATGAATCCGGTTGCAGCCGCCATTCATGGTTGTCTTGGCCATTCCCTGAATTAATCATTCTAAAGAAAGCTGAAGAGGAGTCAGTTCGGTATGGGCATGCGAGGGCGCTTGAAACCAGACACCATGAGGGCCAGACGTTATTGGATCAAAAACCCATTACTGATTGCTCAGATAAATGCAAACTGCCACTACTGGCAAGTCCTTACCTTCTTCCCCTCAATGTAACGCACAACGCTGAAGGCACAGGGTGCGCCACAAGTGTTGCCCAGCTCTTGATGCAGTGATTGAATGGATGCATTAAAGCTGCGGGTCAATGATCGACTCGCCAGTGAACCCCGCGAAAGGAAATCAAGTATCGATCGGTCTTTGCCGTTGCATTTGTTTCCTTCCCCGGTGGCTATCTGATTCCCTGTGCGCCCTTAAGAAAATTGATACCATTTTCTGTTCGTTCGCGTGACTTTCGTTGAACAGCAGGAGGCATACAAGACAATGCGTGAGGCACCGATCGCTGAGGCACAAGGGAGAACATAGGCGCGGTCCAACATTTTCTCCCGTACCCACCCGCGAGCCATCGCTAGTGAATCTATTTTCGATAAATATCTAAAACGCGCATTTATGATGCTAATAGGCGATGATGATAAACCGCCTCGAACGGATTCGAAGCCACCCGGGGCGTATCGTCATACCTGAAGATATTGGATAAAGCAGCATAATTTATATCTTTTCGGTTCCAATAAACTATGATTGTTATGAGCGGCAGAAACTTCTGTGAAAAGTGTCACACGAAACACAAAGCAACGAGTAACGATCAGTCCGAAGCAATAAATAAAGGGAATATGTTAACGCATGCTAGATACATTTTTTGATAAGCCAGATGAACTTATAAAATCATTAAAATGATTTAAGTTGTTCGATTACTTATAGATTGGTTTGACAATAGTTTGATACAATAATAATTTAAACGAGTTCAGCTGTTAAATGGTAAACGAAATTTTTGAATTTTATCGTACAGAATAACATAATTTTAAACAGTACACGATCGTATAAAAGAATTTATTCTAACAAAAGCAGTAAGATGTACAAACCCCATGCACTGGAGCAAACGTTTGAAGGAAACTGGTCTAGCTCTGCGGACTCGGTTCATTAACTTTTTAGTTCATGTCTCGATCGGCAGTTCAGATAATTCAGTACAGTAACGCACCTGTATGTTATATTCATCCAACCAACCATAAGAGTTTTTTTTTTCTAGACAACCGTAGACATTGCAGTTCTAACGAACGAGACGAAGTCTCGTTCAGACTAACGCGGACAATTTATAACAAAGTAAGCGTTTATAACAAAAATAAGCGCTTTATAACAAAGTAAGCGTTTAGCGACTATTTATAACATGTAGGAACGCAACTAGCAGCCGATTCGAGTTTTTCGACGGTTACAAACACAGGAAAAGAGAAGCAGAAAAATCAGGGCAAATGGAATTGGAAAGAACAACGCAGGAACAATCAGGATCGCCCGCATGTTAGCAACGCAAGGATCGTTGATTGTAACCAAAAAAGGGCGACCGTGGGCAATGTAAACAAAGCGCTAGGCAAGTATCGCGGAAGAAATGTAAGCACCACGCTTAGAAGGAATTATTCGAAAAATCGCGATCGCCCACGAAGCATGAAATATTGTAAAAAACAATGGTCTTCCAAGCTGTCGGTAACGGAGCTTCGACTTCGCCTTCCAGGTTGGAAATCTAATTGATTCCTGTCCGTTCTCTTTCCAGTTCACCGGAGACTTTTAATTGCGCTCGGCGCATGACCTACTCCGTCCGACTGTAAGGAGTCCTTCAGGAATATCCGTCACACGACGGTATCTAGCCTCTCGGCAATTCCCTTTGGATGTCGGTTAATGCACTCGGTGCAAGACACGCTCTGAACTGGAAGCGCTGGTAGCAAGGAATCGTAAGTGAAACCGATTTGAAGTAAGAGTGTCCGCGTTAGCGCGATACCTTCGCACGCGGGAACACGATTCAGTACTTTTCAGTATTTTACAGCAGCGGTGTTGCACCAAACACTTGTTTATTTTATGTCCATTCAACACGACTTCATTACACCTTAATTTAGATGTGTGGTACAGTTGTATGTACAAACAGTGGTGATCTTTTTGCCAAGGGGCAAAGCATATTTTGTTACGTTTACCATACATCAAATCTATGAACTACGAACGCTATGGTACTATTTTTGCAGAAAAGATCACGGCTAATTTAGGCTATCGACGGGATAATTGGTGGAGATTGTTTGCGCATACAAATCAATGTAAATGAAACACAGCTTTGTATCTATCACCCACACCACCAAAACATGAACATGGTGTTAGGTAGGATACTGTTCGTTGATGCCGTATTATAAAATACGAATTTAATTGGCTTCAATTGGACATAAGCGGTGACTTTGCCAACCACGTGCCAACGTACCCAGTGAATTGTGAACAGGGAACGAGCCGAAGATAAGAAGCGGTCTCTTGTTTATCTTCTAATGTCTATCAGATGAGTAGAATGATGTCATACCGATCTGCAAGTCATGCCTGCAAGTCTTTTTCCAAAAACATTGAACTTTAAACTTTGCGTAAGCAAGCAAACAAAACACTGGACTCACCTGCGGACATTGCTTTGCGCCGGGTAATCAGCTGTTGCATTTCAAAAGTGCATTCAAATAGATTCCGACACGTAGTGTAGTTACTGCTGCTTCGATGCAAACTGGCCACTTTCAAGTTGACTTAGCAACTTCACTTTCTGCTGATCAGTTTCACGTGTTGAATCTTAAAAATGTAAGTTGTCTGGACTCTCAGTGCTAGCAAAATCGATTAGTGCACTTTATACTTTGCGTAATCCGCGCGTGCAAAAATTGGAAAACATTGACCGAACGTTTGACAAGTGTGGAGCGCACAGCAAGGTGAACATATACTGTGTGTACATACCTTGCTGTACGAGCAGCGCATTCAACAGGTTCGGATCGTTCCTGCTAAATGAATGAAGGAACCGTGTGCACCCATCTTAATTTGTGATAACGAGATTTTAGTTCTGAAATCATAACCACGAATACGCAAGAACATTTTCCCCAATTTTCTTATTTTTACATTGGACAAAGTGGAGTGGTAAAGGTATAAATATTTCAAAAATTCTGATTGTGCTCGAACCCACCAATGAGGAATTAGAAAAAATAAACGTTTTGAAGGTTTTCAACGTCAAACGGAACCCGGGAAAAATAGTAAACAAACAAAAACAGATTACTGCGTGCAATGATGGAAAGCGTTGTGGAAATAAGTGAAAACGCATTTCTGTTAAATCACCCACATATCGTAGCGCAGAATTATTGTAATAATTTCTGGGATAAAAGTGTACGCGCAGCTGGTTTAAATAATGTTCTATTCGATATAAATGCGCCATACGATCACAGAAATGCACCAGACGTATCATCGAAAAAATGTAAAAGGATGAAAACTGTTGGAATTCTTGATGAAGTTACCCAAAAGGTAGGATTTTCCAAACAATTTAAAGATGGTTGTAACCTGTCAGACAAAATCATCAGACCAGAATTTTTGTTTTATCAGGTATTACAGAACCACGCTTTACTACAAACTAAACTACAAACAATGGACACACTTAAGGAAACGACCAACGCGAAGGCTCTTGAATTTGTGGAACATTTTAACTCAGCGACCAACTACGACGGCGAACGTTGCTTTCGTGGACAAAATGCGTCCAACTGCACCGTCATAAACGAAATGGATGGTGAGACTTATCTCATACCGCCGAGTGTAAAGTTTATCAACTCTTCGATCGACCGGTTCACGGAGTACGTTGATGAGGATGAAAAGTTTGACCTAATACTGCTAGATCCGCCATGGTGGAATAAATATATTAGACGAGTGAAAGCTGCCAACTACAAGAGCGGTTATCGGATGCTTACCAATGAGGATATAAAAGAAATTCCACTAGAACGCCATCTGCACCCAGACACGTTTGTGGTGGTTTGGTGTACCAACGCTCCGACGCACATTGATGCGATAACGAAGGATTTCTTTCCCAAATGGGGCCTGGAGCTGGTTGGAACGTGGTACTGGATAAAGATCACCAAAGGCGGCCAACCGGTATGCAAATTTAACGAACCGAATAAGAAACAACCGTACGAACGTGTTTTCATTGGCCTACCAGGTGGGTCATCGTTAGCCAAGTCGTTCCCGACCGAACGTTTCCTGTACAGTGTTCCTAGTGCGATACACTCGCACAAACCACCCCTTTACGGTAAACATCAGCAGAACGACAAATGTTATTGATATGGTTTTATTCATCAAAATGTGTGTTTCATTACAGACTTGTTTACCAAGAAATTCCTAGCGCTGGGAGCGACCTGCTTGGAACTATTTGCCCGCAGCCTTCACACCGGTTGCACCTCGTACGGGATGGAAGTGTTAAAATTGCAAAACAAACGCCTGTACGAACTGGCCATGGAGGACAACATGCGCGTGGTTGCATACAATAATAAATAGGACAAAATGTGTTTCTGAGGGCACATGCAATGTCGAAAACTCACGGTACACCCTAATGGTGACCGTTCGCTTGTTCCGTTTTGTATCCGCTCGGATTCATTGTTTGCCATCGCCAAAAATCTTCACCTGCAAGAAAACAGAGGTTCAGAATATCATATCTCGAGCAATGCTGTATGCAATGCAGTTAAAGAGTACTTACACATTTCTTCCACACTGTGTACCGCTTTCCATCCGAGCTCCTGTTCGGCGAGGGTGGCGTTGGCGAACATGGACGAAATATCGCCGGCACGCCGTGCTTGAATAACGTACGGAATCTTCACCTTGTTTACCCGCTCGAAGGTCTGTATAAGCTCCAGAACTGAAATGCCCTTTCCCGTGCCCAGGTTGTACATCTGAAAGTTGGAAGAAATGTAGATTGCGGCTTGATCGAAATCTCCTTTGGCTATGAACACATTGCCAACGTGCGTACCTTCAGGCCCAGGTGTTCCCTGTCCAGTTTATTCAGCGCAGCTACGTGTCCACTAGCCAGGTCCATCACGTGCACGTAATCCCGCACACCCGTCCCGTCCGGGGTGTCGTAGTCATTACCGAAGATGGTTAGCACGTCCTTCTTGCCGATCGCTACCTGGCTAATGTACGGCATCAGGTTGGTAAACTGTTTCGTCGGATCCTCTCCGATGAGGCCCGACTTGTGCGCTCCGACCGGGTTAAAGTAGCGCAGGGCGATGATGTTCCACTTCGGATCGGCCCGTACTGCATCCTTCAGCATTTCCTCGATGAAGTACTTCGTGCGCCCGTACACGTTGGTCACGTTGCCGGTCGGATTCTCCTCGGTGATCGGTAATCGCTCCGGCTCACCGTACACGGTGCACGAACTCGAGAAAACCATCCGATAGATGCCGTGGCTGTCCATCACCTCCAGCAGGTTGATCATGCCGATCATGTTGTTCTTGTAGTACAGCAGCGGGTTGCTCATCGATTCGCCGACCGCTTTCAGTGCGGCAAAGTGTATCACCGAGTCGATACGGTGCGCCGCAAAGATACGCCCAACGGCGTCCTTGTCGAGCAGATCGCACCGATAGAAGTGCACCTTCTTGCCGGTGATCTCCTCGACACGCTTCAGCGCGACGGATTCATTTTTGGCCGAGTTGACGGAGTTGGTGAAATTGTCCAGCGCAACCACGCTGTAGCCGGCTTCGAGGAGCGATACGACCGTGTGGGAACCGATGTACCCTGCACCGCCGGTTACCAGGACGGTTCCTTTTTGCTCACCCGTCATATCGATTATGATGGAACTAAACAATGGAAAAAGGACATTACATCAGGTACGTAGGTAGCTCAATAGAAATAATATTTTAGCATGTTGCAAATGATAATATATCTTAATCAATGATAAATCGGGTTTCATCTACCATCAACTACCGAACTATATGGCTCCACAAGAAATTATTTAATTTTTAACTTTAACATTCATCAACTTGATTTTCTTTCCCTGTTTGGTGCTTACCAGACCCAACAGGTTGGCTTTATATTTTTCAATTACCACTGGGTAGAAACGAACAAAGAGAAGAATAGCATGGCAGAGTTCGTGTGGAGCGCGCATTGTTATGGAACAGTCGAAGTTATTTAAACAAACTTTGAATGCTTATGCCATGTGTTTTTTTAAATGTAGTTTGCAGTGAATGATCATATGAGCCTACAGACATGTAAAAAAATAGCTCAAGTTTAAGCCTAATTTTGGTTGAACTTTATTTAAGCATTATTTTACTACTAAAAGTACACATATTGGATTGGATGTACAATTCATTTTGCTCAGAGTGAATGTTTCATGCTTTGCATCACACTTGGAGCATGTGACCATCTGACGTAATTTCGTTGAAATTTTCCAGCGGGTTATTTTTACGGCAATCTCCGAGGCACTAATCACCGCTGCACATACAGTTGTGCTCAAGAAAACGCGTTCGAACGTAGAGAGAACGGAAACAGGTTTCTCCAGTGATCGACACGCGCTGTAGATCTTTCTCCTTTCCACTCTGTGGAAGGTCCAGTGAACCTGATTGTCAATGAACTTGTATCGGAATCTTCTACACCACAGCAATGGCGTTTGTGCGTGCCCCCAATGTTTTCTGACGTTGGCAGTTGCGTAAGAACTGTAGGCCAACACGATTTAATAGAAACGGATTGTTATCGATTGTAGAGAGCGACGAAAAACATTGAACTTGGACAATGGTTTGTCTGTTACCTTACTTTGTTGGAAAAATTCAATGATCCTGAACGAACGGCAGCGAAGGACAAGATCGTGTGCCTTTATGGCTCCCGATCGGAGGACTGTGATCACATCAACGTCAAGGTCCCATCATTAATCTGTCTCTGTCCGACTACCAAGTCGTTAGCACGCAACCATTGCTGGGCCGGTAATGGTTGTCTCTGTTGCAACTTCCATTAAGAAGGTTAAGATTCCGAACAGCGCCTTGCTTTGCTGGTGTTGTCTAGGGAAGGGGGTCCGGATTTGCAATGTTTGCCACTGGCTGAGCGTGTCTGTTCATTTCGCGAATCCCGGTGCCTCCAAAGGGGTTCCTCGGCGGAAAGTAGTCGTCAAATAGCGATATGCAAATGTCGGCAAGATGGTGGAATATCAACACATGGAACGAGCACATGGAAGCGGGACTCCGCATGTGCGTGGCATTTGGAATTTTGGGTCATTGCGTTGTTTGTGACTGCACGCATTTTGTTCGAGCATTTTTTTACGTAAGTTTTATCTTCACCACAAACGACCGGTTTCGAGCGACAAGATCATTTGTTGTACTCGGTAAAAGGTTAGACACCGGCTCGGGAAACACGCTTTTTCAATTCCACGGCATGTCAGCGGTTCGTTTTATCGCTCCGCTTTTGACATGTTGTTTGGCGTCACTGATTTTGTTTCTCCTAACAGTAAAGTTCGGTAACCGTGGAACATTGCCTCACGCCGCCCTTAAGTCCATCGCCATCGCCAAGGTCACGCACCGTAAAACCGCGTCCATCTTTATCTCATCCACGTCCGGTGGGCATGATGCCACGCTGTCAGGCGTCGGGACAAGTGTCCGCAGCCTACCTGCTGTCCCCGAACCGTGCACACAAACACTTGCACATACACCGATCCGTGACAGGAATCGATTTGCATTGCTTTCATCCTTCCCCCGAGGTCACAATTTTACACAACCGTTTTTACAAGCGGCGCCAGCAGGAAGTTCACGGGACTCCAGCATGATGAAATGGAGGAACGGTTAGACAAAAAAAAAAAAACCTTTCACAGAACAGGTTGTTGCGCCAGTTTTCTGCGTTAGCCCTCGCGCTGGGAAGAACCGTTATCGGACCCCATTTCTCGCGCTGTTGTGTGTATGTCTTCGGTATAAATGGGAAGGGATGTTCCTCATCTCAGAACGGTATTGTTTTGCGTATTTTTTTTTTATTTGCCGCCACGGTTCGATAACACCAATTTACACCAACGCACGCCACTGATGTTCGCATGTTGTTTGATGTTGAATGTTTTCTCCCAGCCATTCCAGTTTCTTTCCGCTCTCTATTTCTCTGTACGACGCCACAAAGATTGACGTGCCGGAGATACACATCGTGCCGGGACTGGTACGCACTTACAACCATCGATATGATCCTCTGCTGCGGTAGGGAATGAATTTTTGTTCGAAGCGTGTACCGGACGCAGAATGTTGGATTTTGCAGAACGGAGTTCGACCACCATCATCTTATTTTACTGCACTGTTCCATTGACATACGGCCGAGAACAATCTCGGTACGACAGTGGAACACACTTGTAATACAGACCCGTCTGAAAGCAGCACACAAATCCCCCTCCCGGACGCTCGGCGCAGACACAACTGGGACGGACGGACGGGCTCACAACCGACGTGGCCGTTGGCTGAGCGGCGAATGAAGAAGCTCCAACAGGTTTTTGTTTTGCCGAGCGGCCAACAACACCGCCATGTTCTCGGTCTCTCGGAATCCGGAGCGAAGGAACGCCGCGCGGTTTCACTCGACGTGCTCGCTTTCGCTATCGCACAAATCTCCCCCGTACTTCTGGCGCTTGCGGACTCGCTCGCACGTCGTGGCGCATCCAGTCGGAAGGGCCGCTTTACCGCTAGTTGAATGCCTGTTCAACGGGGTATGCTGCTTGATCGTAGGATGATCGGGATGATCGCGTCCATGTTTGTGTCACGAGATCATATCGTGCTCGACCGCGGTTGCGGTGAATCATCATTACCCGATTCCCACAAGAAAAAAAAAATCCCATTGAATTTGAGCGAACTAATGGCACACAAGTAAACTTTGTGGGATGCCATTTACTATAATGCACCTTGAATGATTTGGGGCCATTACATTATGGAAAACCGATTGCGAATTGTCAAACATACCTAATGACTAACTGAACAGTAAATGCGTTCCAAAACAAATATCTAATTATTTTAATGTCCTAGTTTATTTTCTGTTCACCCTATAACACGCTCCCATAAAATCATTCGATTTTTTTTTACTTAAAACGCTTTCTTCATTTTAACATGAAACATGATTGATATGTTACATACTTCTTCAAGCAGAACATATAACAGAATTGAAAGCAAAGACTTATTGTATCATAACGCACAGCATCGTTGAAAGTTAATAAAATAGTCTTAAATTTTGCGCCGTTCGTCCTCATAAAGTTCTTTAGGGAAGTTATTAAATGCATAGCATTAGCTTATTTGATGAATAGATTAAATTAAATGTTAAAAAATATAATCAACTCGATACGATAATTGTATAGCTTACTAGGGGTATAAAACCTCTTCCATTTTATTGGGCAGGTTACAATGTTTATCCATTAACAAAGCGTAGGTATTTATCACGCCGTCGCCGATTCGAAAACGACCCACAAGAGCCGGAACGAAGGATTCACTATTCACGTACGTTAAAGGCGAAAAGGCTTCATAAGCCCTTAACCAGGCGTTTATTCAACAGTAGGGATAAATTTAATAATACTTTTGATTTTGATTTTAAAAATTACTTGCTATGAAAATCTAGGGGTCACATGAATTGTATGGGGCCAGGTATCTGGCCTACAAAAAACTAGTAAGCCCTTAATGGCTCGGCATGACCAAATGCTGATCTGGAAGAAGGTATTTATCAAAAGGATGCCTCCAAACCAAATTGCTTTTTGATTTAATATTAATAATTATTTGGCATACGAATAAAATGGGTAAAATAAGATGACCATAAAATAAGGCAAAATGATGCTGCACAACATTTAAATACAGCAATCTACACAGACCGCATAATGATATTCCCAGCACCCGAATGATGCCGGGAGCTTCCAAGAAATTCCTTTACTGGAAAAGGCAACGCAAACATATGTTAATGTCTTTGCCTTTTCGCCGTACATTCCGCATGAATCTTTTTCTGTTCTCGGACGAATGCAATACGGACGAAGCGGATGTGAAGTGATGTGATGATGGTTTAATTGGAGTTGTTTTTTAAACGCACTACAACGACGGCGAATAAAATTAACCGTTAAGGGAAAGGAACAAGCCTGTTATGGAAAAGGTTGAGTAGCATTTGAAGAGGACCGGGCATGACACAAAACGTGAACCAAAAAATGCTTCTCCGGGTTATTAGAAGCCTTGGTTTGAACCTCTACAAATGTTATCTTATACAAATGCAAATGTTGAGCAGATATGATTTCTTACTTCCATACTACTTACCTCAATTTAAGCGGTTGTTCAACCGCCTCATCAGTTGGTATGTCGATAGAAACATCTTTTGCACCTATTTGTATCGTCAATTTGTCCATTTGATGTGCACCATTTTTACTAAACCACTTATTCTCAATCTCACATTCAAAACGATCAACACTGCCAACCATTGTAAATGTCTGTAAGGAGAACAACACGCACGTCCTTACAAGCCAAACTGCAACGAAAGAATGATCGAGAGATTCGGCACCGCGATTGAGGCAGAGTGGCCGACAGTTAAGAGAATGGAAAAGGCTTTCTCCTTTCACTTATGTGACCACAACGTTCTTATGCCTTTCCTGTGGTGTGGATGTTTTGTTTTTTCTTCTATAGTTGCCCGCTTGCACTGTCCTGATTCCATTCGAAATAAGAAAACTGGTTCTTGAAGTTGAGTTTTTCTCATAAAAAAGCTGCACATATTTTCGGACTTCAAAATTATGTTGTACATGTTTTCCATATAAAATTTTGCTAGCTTCCTTTATTGCTTCTCTCATTCACCCCCCAGCAAAATGGACGCACATACGCACGCTTTGCGTTATTTTATAGCATCCTTTTCGCTTTTTATCGTTTTTTTTTGTGTGTGTAAACATATTACGTAGCCTATTGTTTCGCCCCTTCCAATTCCGCTTCGTCTTAAACGGTACTCGTTGTATTGATGATGTATAATTATATATAAAATAGAACATTAGTAAAGGGTGTGTCGGCAGCAGGAAGCGGTAAAATCAACCCATCAACCGTCACCTCCAGGATAATCGCACCCTTAAGCTAAACCCTAACGCCTAGACCGGTAGCCTTCTACCTCTTACAAGGTCCAAGGTTCCATTAAGATCCGACCGTTGTGTTGTTTCGTTGTTTCATTTGTGACCGCATTTCACCTACTCATTTCCTCTGGAAACGCTTCCCTCTAAATTGAATAGCGGTCCCTACTCGATTCCCCGAGTGTTGGTAGCTTCTTGGCGGGCTAATAGTATCTTCACTTTCTCCCCTAAAATGGCCTACCTCCTCTAACAAGTAACTTCTGCACAATGCCACTACATTAGCTGGATAGTATTCCCCTTTCGTTCGTAGCATCACATACAAATTGTCTAAAAAACACACCCCTTTAACAAGCAACAACCAGCAAAATCAATATCAAACGTGAAACTTGCTTCTGTATATCCTGCAAGTGCAAATGTCTTTTTTAAATGTTTTAATCGGAGGCTTGGTCGTTTTTTTCTTTTCGCGTTCCTTCTTCATTGCCTCTGTACAACTTTAGCGAGAACTCTCAATTCACTTAACTGGACCGAGCGAGACTTAGCATATATATTAGTCAGATTCCTCCTCCACCCCAAAATATCATCAAGTGCACTCTCTATCTCGCCGTATGCCTCTCGGTCTAGCTACGCCACAGTCTCTGTCTCTGCGCGCGTCTGCTGTGTCAGTTTCGTCGCACTAGAGCGAATAGTTTCAACAGTAACTTTCCCACGGGCCCCGTACGGCCGCATGGACTTACTAAACAGTTTTTATTTTTGTATCACAATTTCATGTATTGTATATGTCTCTCAGAACCTATCAGAGCCTCCCTTCTTCTCCTGGTACTGGTTAGCAAAGGTGAAAAAACCCTGGCACTACGATGGACACCTAACCATTTGAACCTAGTACTATTTGAACAGATGACTGGAGCTTAACCAAAACCTTTTCGCAAGCAATTCCTTGGTAAGATCCGTTTGACAATCCTGATTCCCTTTCATCCTCGTGATCACCTGGTGGAACGGCCTTTTCGACAAAACCTATTCTTCGTGTAGCTCGGAAGGAAAGTGGATATGGAAACATGGTCCTTGATCGGTGTTATCTCTTCGGGTGGTTTGAAGGGGAATTTGGTGCGCACGGACGGACGGGTGATGTGTAGTTGTGTGTGGTGTTTGCCTATGTCCCACTATGACGGTTTAACTAACCACGTGCAGTGCTCCGATTAGTCTTAGATGTTAATGACACTGGTGCGCTGTTGAACCGTCGTCCGACTTGTGGCTGGCGAGGTCCGCGTCGAGCTCAGTATGATTGCCGTGTCCATTTCGATGGGAGTTAGAAGTGAGGAAGACCCACTGGGGCCACCGGTACCACTCGCGTGCATAGCCGTCGTCGCCGACAGCGACGAAGATGCATCCGCAAGCGTCTGGTGATGGTGGTGGTGGTGGTGCAAGTGATAGTGGCGTCCCATGACCGACCGGTGGCTTCCACCACCAACGTTTCCACCACCGTTACCACCGTTGGGCGCACTGAAGCTTAAAATTTCTTCATCGCCTGACAAAAGAGTATCAGATTCTGAGTCATTTGGTTTGGATTTGTGTATCATTTTGTATTTTACCTGCAAAAGAGTATGATGGTTCATGTGAGAGCTCGGTTACTCGTTTTCGCACAGATGGCAGAGATGGTGAGAGGAGGAAGGCGGGGGGCGGGAGGGGAAGAGTATATGCTTATTGGGCCCGTTCGAATCTTTTCGGGCAATGTCGAGGGCAATGGATGATGGAACAGGGAGTTGCGATTGGTGGTAGTTGGGAGATTCAAACGAACAAGCACATACTGCTACTGGCCGAGTGGGGGAAACAACTACACTCACATAATGCTAGCTTCGTCTAACAGTGGATACCTTGCGATTGAAATACTATTGAAGTGGCTTTTAATTTTTCCTCTCAAACGACATACCCTTTTCTACCGATACATAGCTTTCCCACTCTTGTCTCCGGTGGGAAATGATAAATTCGTTTGTCAAAAGATCAAATTCGTTCCTCACTATCGATTATTGAGCAAAGTGCTGACTCTCACTCACTAATGGCTAAGGCACAAGAAATTCCTATCTAAACAACACGGAACGTAACTTCATTGAGTTCCTTTACTGCTTTACAATTTTAAGAAAGGTATTCAAAACGTTTTCATAATTTGAAAAACTCAACACTCCAAATTGAAAGTTAAAAGTTGATTGTTGCATATGTTGGGAGCTGTTGATATCTTCTTGTCAATGTTTAATAAAACAACAAAAACGGGAATCAAGTACGACATTATCAGGGCAATGTTTATCTGGCCATACCATCCAAGAAGTAAGGACAAAGGTCAACACCTTGGACTGCATCACCAAATGAATGAAAATCAGGCTTTCCTCTATCACCTACTTACTTGTATGAATACGAAAGATGGGAATACTAAGCACCACAAGCGTGTGACAGACGTAAAATTATCTTAATTCCTAGCTACCTGGGATAGTTGCAAAAAAAAAAAAAAAAAAAAGAATTGGAAAAACGATACTTCGTCACAATCCTAGCTATTCTACTTTCACGTAGGCAACGCACGTCAAGAGATGGCTTGGCTTCAGAGTTCGTTAGTTTTTGGCTGAAAATGGCCCCTTACTTTTTGCAGCAAACTATGTTCCCGACCGTGAGCATGGTGCGAGCTGCTCGCCGCCGTGGTGCGCTTTTTGCGCGTGTGTCTCATCAGGAAGTTATCTGTCACCCAGAAGATGAGTATCTGTGGAAGCAGAGAGAACACAATTGGTTGACAATATTGAACATGAAGGATTTTTTTCCACGAGAAAGTGGTCACTTACATTGACAAAGAACGGAATAACCAGCATCACCACAGCGAGCTCTATTCGTGGATCCTTGAACGGCGACAGGACAAAGTTTTTCACGTTGTCCCACACGTCGAACTGAATGATTAGGGTTGTTATCAGCTTAACAACCACCATCAGGCACACGTAGATGCACGTTTGATAGAACCACGACTTGGGAGCACCTGCAAAAAAAAAATCGAAAAAAAAATCAGATTATTTCAGATATCACGAACAATTGTGAAGCTACCCCAAGCTGAATGCGCCTAAATGTATGTAATACGTTTAACACGTTTCTTGTTTCTTTATTTTTGCGCCCATTCCAACGTGGTTCCATGGTGTAATGGTTAGCACTTTGGACTCTGAATCCAACGATCCGAGTTCAAGTCTCGGTGGAACCTCATGATCTTTTTTTTTCCATGCTGAGGAATTGAATTCAAACATTCTATAATTTTAACTTGGATTTTGATTAGGATTTAATTTGAATTGAGTTTATGATTACTTTTTTAAATACTTTTACGAGCTTCTTTGTGTACGAAAATTATCAAATGAGTTCATTAGGCGTTTTAATTTTTGATGAGTTTTTGTTATGTTTATGTTGGAATTATCTGGCCACGTGCCAATTAAAACAATTATCATTCATTATGTGCTATTCACTACAGTTCTTCCAGGATCGAATGGATGGAAAAAGTAATTATATAATTTGAATTGTAACAAACATACTAAGCTTTTGTTCCTCGATTGGTTAAAAAAAACTATCTAAATTTCAAATCAAACTGAATAAATGCCACCAATACTATTCCTGGATGAATGAAAACCTATTTCATTTTGAAATAATAACTCATCCCTTAAAAAAAATCCAATTGGCACCTGTTCTCATCAACCGAGGAATCTTCAAAGAACAACATTCGCAGTCTTGCCAGCGTAATGTAAATAAAGTTCGCGTCATCGTCACCACCCCGGCGGTTATCGTGCTCACTTTTGTCTTATCGTCGGCCAAACTATAGCGATACAGATAAGCCGTCGAAGAATGCCTTCCCCGATAACGGTCGTTAAAAGGTGCAATTGAACCAACGTCAACGAGATGATGAGGTGTATGTGGAAAAAATTTAAGATTAACCATGAGAACGTACACCATTTTATCTGCGATCTGCTGCCTTCTCGACAAACGCATGCACAACCGCGTTAGGAGTTCACTCTGTTTTTCTTTTTGTAATAATGGTGCGATAATGGTCTCATGTACCGGAAGTGGAACGAAGATCTGCACCGATCGACGTCATCGATTACATGGGGTATCCTCCGGGCGAGGCCGTCCCCGTACAACGGCTCCTTGCGTAGGCAAAACGGGGTGAGTTTCGGTAGGGTAGCATAATCAAATTGAACATGCACCCGCCGCGAGCTCTCTGTAGGCCAGCGGCGTAAATGTATCTATTACACAGTCCATCGACGCCCCTCCGCCGCTCCCGGGCGTCATGTCGCTTTCGACGTCAGCCACCACAGCCACTTCGGCACAAGTAAGAAGCCCCACTTTCTATTTCGTAATCACAATTGCAAACAACGATGGCGAATCTGGCCCCGTGCCTGCACCTTGGGGCTTTTTCAGCACGGTTTGTTTTGCCTTCTGGTGCACTATTCGCCGCGGATCGTGGATCGATGGATCGGATCGATGAAGCACACAGTTGCAGCTAGGAGCAGCAGGGGGTTGTTGGTTTTCTTTAGGCCATCTGTGCGTGTGGAATCAGCGTTTTCGGTTGGAATTGCTCTGCAAACTGAGGGGGGTGCCTTGCTTATGGGCATTCGTTAGTCAACCTGTCCCTGATCCTGCTTTTTTGTACTAGGAGGTGGTTAAGCTGTACGCGTTCCGTGTTTGACCGGTAAGGTTTTCGTTCATCAAGCCATTGTATGGTAAATTTTTTTTATTTTTCACATGAAAAGATTGAATTTTAGTTGCATTGTCAACCATTTATCAACATTTTCAAACACAACACGAAATGAGCAATACCGTGGCAGAGAACCGGTGTAATTAAAACAGAGTAAAATCTACTATAACTGGGATTCGTATGACAGTTTTTACAACACGTGTGTTCGTTCTTTGGTTGAAAAATGCTTTGGTGATGCAAACAGGCAAAAGTATAGCTTAAAATGCCTTTAAACTTGGTGCCGAGTATGGTCACTAGACAGAGAATGCTGCAAAGCCGCTCAAATACTGGAACGAGGTGACAAAAGTCTTGCAAAGCCGGGTAAAAATGTAATTTGCACTATGGTCACATATATTATTAGTATGAACAGATGTAAGACATCAAAGATTCGTTGAGCCGTTTTGGGAGGCAACCGTTAACAGTGATATAGCTGCATTTGTATCATGCATTTTTATCAGAAGTACGTTAAAAGAACGAGCTTTAGAAGCGATAAATTTTGTTTTCTACAAATAAGTTACATCTCCGAAGCCTCAGTCTTAAAACCATTCTATAAAGTTTCATAGTTTGACCAAATTTCCGTTTCCCCACCAGCATTGCTCGTACTACTTACCATATTCGCCAAAATTGATGGCGTCCCATTTCTTCTTTCGCGCCAAATACTGGCAGGTTTTGATGCCGATGTAAATGATGAACAAACCGATCGTGGAGTCCAGGAGGAAGTTGATGATGTACCTGTGATTTACGGGCCGTGTTGATTACCGTAGGTTCCAGGTAGGGAAGATAAAAGAAAGGGTACCAGAAGGAACACACATTATTAAGTCATCAAACCCCGTTTCTAAGGCAATCGCCAGCGGGTCATGGATGCGGCAAGTGCCATTACGTCTGGATGGGGTAGTTGGTTTGTATGGAGTTCGTCCTCGTCGTGAGACACCGAGACACCTACCAGGTACAGGGGTCCCCTTGGAATAGTGGGGCCAGGTAAACATTGGCCATGTGGATCACGAGGGCGCCGATGCCCTGCTTGGACGTATCGTACCACCAGGTTTCCCACGAGCGCCGATTGTACTGGGGTTCGCAGAATCGTTTAGCTGAAAGTGAAAGACGGTAGAGGCGGTTATTGGCAGGGCAAAAGAGTGTGCCCGTGGGCTTAATTGCAACGTTTACGAGAGTAAAGGCTTTGTAGGAGGAGGCGCCACAACGCACCACTTTCATTAGTTTGGCAGCCCGACAGGGGAAAGACACCTGACGGCGCTTCGTGATGTTTTACATCGCCAGCTAACAAACTTTCTTAAAAATTAATTTTTGATGTTTTCATCGATTTTATGGTTCAACCTCGGACAGACAGTACATTGGACAATCAATACCTATTTCAAAATTAGTTCTAGACCCTTTCCTACGCCCTTCGATGGAGGCTGTGTCGGTTTAATAGCCATGAGAAGTTATCTAATCGGACGGCACTTCATTGCGTTATCGTTCATCATTCATTCGAGGGATATGTTGCTGAAGGTGCAATTTACAGTTTCCTTCTCACGCAACGGCGCGCTTGATCACATGCTGGAACACAGATAGATTCTTTCTAGCTGTGTGTGCACAATTGTTTTGATTCGAGGCTGCGCGTCATTCTTTCTTTGCCCTCGCCTCTGCCATCGACTATCGTCGTTTTCTTTTCTTAAAACATTAAAGATCATTGAAAGATTCATGAATTATTTCACCTTCTCATCATGCCACACGAAGTGCACTGTTTGCTTTGATCAAATCAAATCAAAGATCAAATATTCATGTTGACGTTTATCGCATTAAAGCCTTATATGATTGACCGCTTCTCGAGCCCGGAAGCGACCGGCGGGGGTTCAGTTTTCATTTGGCATTGTTTTCCAAGCCCCGCAGCGAGTTTCTTGTTCGTTTTGCAGCCAAGAAATAATCCAATTAGCTCACGCGAAAAGGGGCGCCATAATGCAGCTACTTACCGATAAGGCAGGTGAAGGCGAGCGTGGCCAGTATGCCCTGCAGGAACCAACCGAACAAATCCGTCAGAGCATCCTTGCTGCAGTGAAGCGTCTGCCATTCTGTGTTGCCTTCCCCGGCGACCAGGGAATTTCCAGGATCCGGCAGTCCCCCCAGTAACACCCCAGCGGAACTATTCATTGATAACGGTGTGCAGTTGTTACGGTGCGCGCAAGGGAAGGATTACGGACAGGTACATACACAAACACACACACTATAGGTTGGACTGTCCAGCGCGCCGTGAGACGACAAGGTGTATTCCAAGTGATTTCCTTCGCGTTTCACTTTTAACACACTTCGAATGTAGGAAAATTCACACGGAAACTACGCAGCCAAAAATGATATTCACACAGCAGGCGCCGCTTTACTCCGCACAGGCAGTAGCAATCCGGGTGATCATTGGGAGAGGGAAGAAGTGGATCGAACTTCGAGACGTAAATAGCAAGCGAAGATTGAAAGTAGCACCAGGCTAGGAACCTGAACGCCGAACAACAAACACAGAAAACAGGAAACTGCTCCGATATGGCACGGGGCAAAAAGGCACTTTTTTTCAATTCCCCTCTCGACCCGACACTTCCGCAGAAGGAACACGACCGACGTATGGCATACGTTGGGTCAATCGCTGGGATGATGGCTGCTCAGGCAGTCGGAAGACAACCAGTTGGAAGGGAACGGCAGACGCTCGCCAGCTGCGTTTTCATGCACGTTCCTAGAATATTCAGCGCACTGCTGCTGACCGTCGCGTCGTTACACTACGTTCGAGTGTGGGGAATGGTTTCGAAATTTCGATGCACGACGTCAGCATAGGACACACAGGACTATCTAGTGCAAGCAACGGCGAGTTTCACTACGTGCGAGGGGCGAGTCTGCATCTCGCGAAGATGCACTACGATGGCAGGAACAAAGAACATCTGCTTCTGGGAGTTATCTAACGGGCTGCTGTGTCTTTTTCACTGCCCAGGAACAGCGTCGTTTACGTTTACAACAATTAAATTCATAATGTAACTATAAGATTATCGGGAGGTGGTTCTAAAGTTCAGTACACGATTCCACTGCGCGTATGAAATCGAATATGAGTTTTTGACGTCGAACGAACGACGACTCGAAAACAAGTGTCAGTTGATAGTGAAGTGCACTCTGGATGAGAGTTACGAATCGGATCCCAATCTACAGAGGATCTTATTCATGACTCCTCGTTAACATTCAAGCAACTATCAGTTTTGCATTCGCGTTGGAAAAGAAAAACTTTGTGCCGCTTGAACCTTTAATAGTCAGGTTACTGACGATTTTGTTTTATTTGAATTTGATGTTATATGAAACGAAGATGTGCCGTAGAATAATTGTCTACATATGTTGTTCTTTTTGCCAAATGATTAGTTGGTCCGATCCAATCCTCAAATCGCCAATTGGCCATGCCAACTCAAGAAAGATTCAAAGTGTGCTTCAATTTCTTTTGCTAATATACTCCAGGTTCAAAACTTCGAGTCAACTTGAAAAAACCTTAAGAATTTAGTGTGAAGAATATTATGTCCGTTTAAAAAAAATGGAGATAATTCAATTGAATAGTTTGAAAGAAGTTTACTTATACGCGCTTCATTTAGCTGGGGATTTATTAGAAGGAAAGAAGTTTTCATAAATAACAGACATTCAAAATATCCTTTTGTTTTCAAATCATTTTCCCTCTTGCAATGCCGGCAGTATTGGACTGCTGGACATCTAGACCGTTACCCCTAGTCACGTTTAACTAACAACATAGCAACCACAGTAAACAACTTTGAACTTGATGCATGGTGCGATAACAGCAAACTGGTTCGAAAGCGGTGGAATTTTTGTAGGTTTCGAATGGTAAAATAGGATAGAATTTTATCTTTTTCGTATCAGTTGTGCACTTTGTGTGGCGTATTCGCGATGCTTTTCTATCCGGAGATAAGTATACAAAATGAGTTGAAAAAATTGGTACGTGCGGTGTACAGATGTTTATTTGAGGTTATTGAACCCCATCAACATTCCCATTTGTTGCAGATGTCTTGTGCAGATCAGGCGTACGATTATGAGTTGGAACAGAAACGGGAAAGGTACTTCATTATTACATTAAATTATACATATTTTACTGTCACTTCTATATGTTTTTGTAGACTTCGGGCGTTGCTGCAATCCGAAGAAGAGCTACAGGACCGAGAAATTATGCAAAGAATACACGATGAAGAAGCAACACGTTTGAGAGAAAAACACAATGCTGTTCTGTCCGCCAAACAAGACAAGGAAAGGCAGCGTGCCGAATTTGTTAAACACAAAATGATACAGCTAAAATTGTAAGCTACAAACAAACATTTGGTCCCAGCTGTACATACATAACTGTGTACTTTCACCCTACAGGAACAATTGTGATGAGATAAGATCCTTTATACAGCAAAAGTACCACGAAGAATCAAAAAAGTGCCAGCTAGCTCAGATTGAAGATAAAATGAAGATGAAACAGGCCAAAATGGACGAGGAAAGAATGTGGACCGATGTGCACGTACGGAAGTATAAAATGGAGGTACGTTGAACCATTTTTTATTGTGTATTCTTTACTAAAACCTTTATTTTTAACCTTACCTTACCTTGCAGCTGGATAAGGAATTGTCCGAAAAGCGAGAGAGGAATACTCTGGAACAGAAAACGCTTCAGGACATAAAACAACAGATCAAGGAAAAATCACTGAGAGCTGCACAGGAGAAGATTGATTTGCAGAAGGTCGTGTGTGCCTCATTGCCCTTCCCCGATCACGATCCGAAGCTGAAGGTGCTAGGCAAAGTAGATTTGGCTGAGGAGCTCAAAGAGCAGATCAATTTGCGCAAAGAAATGCAGCGCAAACGGGAAGAGCAAGACCAGCAGGCCATTCGGGTGTTAAACGAGCAATTGGCACGGGAGCTGGAGCAGGAACAAATAAACCGAAAAGCAGAAGAAGATGTGTTGAGAAAACAAAAGGATCAGTACTACCAGTATTCGAAACACATGCTAAGGCAACGACAGCTCGAGGAGGGCAAGCTAGAAAAGCTGATCAACGGCACGCGAGCAAAGTTTGAACAGGAAAATCTTGAAGCATGTCGCCGGGAAAAGCAGAAACGGCTTCAAATGGCTTCCGTTGCGTACGAAGGTCAGCGGTTACAGATTGCCGAAATGGAAGCCCAAAGAGCTCGGGAACGAGAAGAGCGTCAGCAAGAAGCTCTGCGGGAACGTGAGTTTCAGGAAAAAAATCGGCAGGAAGCGGAACGCGCCGACTGCAGAATACAAACGGCGGTCCAGAAGTATCGAGATTCGCTGAAGGAGCAGATCAAATCGGCCTCGCTGGAACGAGAGGAAAGGAAACGTGCCAATCAGATGGAAACGAACCGTCTGATCGAGCGCAGCTTCAATGAGTTGAATTTTGTGCAGAGCTATGTGAAAGGCTCATTCGAAGCCCATTTCAAAAGACATCCAAATTTATCGCTGATGAAAAAGAAATATTAATATTCTTCATTCAGTTTAGCTATTCAGGTTAATAAGTTTGAAACATGGCGATACCAATTTTTTTTTTTTAAAATAAGCTTCAGACTAAAATTAAAGTTTATAAATTGTACGTTTGTTCAATTAGCACATCTTTTAAACTGCCTCTTCCATTTTATTCATGTGTGCTTGGCGAAAAACTGAATCGAAATCCCAATTTCTCAACTGATAAAGTGGGTTGATGTGATCTGTTTTATTTGCCATTTTTCTGTTTATCTCATCTTCAAATGGATTCGATTTGTGTTTTTAAATATATTCATTCCGAAACGACCAACAAGGTTTGTAGAGAAAAACCTATGCAGCAAAAGGTTGGAGAAACACATGCAGCCTGCTGTCAAATCTACTGTTGTTTACATCGGGAAATCGATCGTATTCAAGCGTACAGTACTGCTATTCGCATCATTCGTTTAACTGGAGGTCTTAGATTAGGCGCCAATCGAACTAAACATCCTCTACCATGAGTGAGAAAGAAAAATCCAGTCGGAAAAGACGCACGAGTGAACCGGCACCCGAAGAAGAAAATGATAAGCCAAAAGAAAAAGCGATTCGACCAGAGTCGCCCGATGAAACCAAGGAAGACGCTGATGGTGACGATGACGAGTGGATTGGACCGATGCCATCGGCAGCAGCCCTGCCAAAGAAAAAGAAAGGTAACTAGGATGTGAGGAATAAATGGGGCAATAGACAACTATAGCCCTTTTGGTCATTGATTTCAGTGTTAGAGTTTGAAAAACTGTACATCGAGAACCTGCCGGATGCGGACTGTTATGAGAAATCGTTCATGCACCGTGATACCATCACCCACCTTGTGGTAACGAAGTCAGAGTTCATCGTGACAGTCAGCGTGGATGGTCACGTTAAGTTTTGGAAGAAGATGGAGCTGGGCGTCGAGTTCGTGAAGCACTTCCGTAGCCACCTAGCACCGATCGTCTGCCTGGCCGTGAACGGTGGCGGCACGTACCTTTGTACGGCATCGGTGGACAAGAGCATCAAGGTGTTTGATGTGATTAACTTCGACATGATCAACATGATCAAGCTGGAGTACGTTCCGTACCGGGTGGAGTGGATCCACGGAATGAGCGACGTTTTGAGCTATCTGGCCGTGTAAGCAAAGGGAGAATTTCATGATGGCAATAGTCAACATTTAATTTTAATGTTTTAAACTTTATTCATTTTGTAGCGCGGATCAAGATTCACCTGTGATAAGAGTTTACTCTGGCAACGGAACAAACACGCCACTGTACACGCTCGAGAAGTTGCACACGAAACCGGTGGTTATGATGCGCTACAATCCCACCTTCGAGGTGACCGTGTCCATCGACAAGGCGGGCATCCTGGAGTACTGGTACGGACCCCGGCACGACTTTAAGTTCCCCACCAAGCTCGTGCACTTCGAGTCGAAGCTCGATACCAGCCTTTACGAGTTCGCCAAGAATAAAACGATCGTTACGTCGTTGAGCTTCTCGCCGGATGGCAAGAAGTTCGCCACCATGTCCACCGATCGGCAGGTGCGCGTGTTCGGTTTCCTGACCGGCAAGCTGCTGCGTGTGTACGACGAAAGCTTGCCACGCTACAGTGAAAGCCAGCAGCTGTCGCAAACCCTCTCCAACATGGAGTTCGGTCGACGGATGGCGAACGAGCGCGACCTGGAGAAGTCGGATGCGTTCGCGAATACAAGCGTGCTGTTTGACTACAGTGGCCACTTCATCCTGTACCCTACAATGCTGGGGATCAAGCTGGTTAACATTGAGACGAACCGCTGTGCGAAAATCATTGGCAAAAATGATAATCTGCGACCGTTGAATTTGGCCTTATTTCAGGTAAGATACAGTGCTAATGGTTCCCCGTCGCTCGGTGTCACTTGTAATATTTATTTTGTTTTTTTTCTGAAAAAATGCAGGGTAAAGTAAAATTTTCAAAGGCAGCAACCACCCTTGAACAAGAAGCATCGGACAATAAAGCAGCACAATCCATTCCGAACGATCCAACTTTGTTCTGTACGGCCTACAAGTAAGCACACAGTTTACAAAGTTCTCAATATAACAGCATTACCTTAAATAATGGTTCTTTTATGCAGGAAACAACGATTCTACCTCTACACGAGGCGTTTACCGTCCGACTTGCAGGACATGGAGCGCGACGTGTTCAACGAGAAGCCGTCGAAGGAGGATATTATTTCCGTTACCGAAGGACAAGGTAAGTGGTTGCGCGTCCCTTCTCTTATATTCCTAAGATTTGTGTGTTTAAATGAGATTATCTGTACCGCCCCGCACTCATAACGAATATAAGGAGAAGGTAAATAAGTAGAATACATTGAGAATTTTTAAAATATTATCAAGGTTTATTATTTTGTGACGCATGTTCTAGACTATTCCAACATAGTTTAAAGACAATCGAGAGTATAACGAAATTTATTGCATGTTCGTACTTCTTTTTTTTTTCCTGCAGGCGTTCAAAAGATCTACGACAATGCGGTACTGCACACGACGATGGGCGATATTCATATGCGCCTGTTTGGCAAAGAGTGTCCTAAAACGGTGGAAAACTTCTGCGTGCACAGCAAGAACGGCTACTACAACGGGCACCTGTTCCATCGGGTGATCAAGGGCTTCATGGTGCAGACCGGCGATCCGACGGGCACCGGGACCGGCGGGCAGTCCATTTGGGGTGGCGAGTTTAAGGACGAATTCTGCTCGACGCTGAAGCACGATCGACCGTACACGATCAGCATGGCCAACGCCGGCCCGAACACGAACGGCAGCCAGTTCTTTATAACCGTTTTACCGACGGTAGGTAACTGGCAGTGGGTTCTGATGAAAACTTAACCTTAAACTTAACTTCCGAAAGTGGTATTACTTTCCTCTTTTTCTCTTCACAGCCTTGGTTGGACAACAAACATACCGTTTTCGGGCGGGTACAGAAGGGTATGGAAGTAGTCCAGAACATTTGCAACGCTAAAACAAACCCTAAGACCGATAAACCCTACGATGAGATTCGCATCATCTCCATCAACCTATCGTAAGAAATTAGCATGGACAAAATGAGAATGAATAATAAATTGATCTAAGACGTATTCTGGTCTGGTTAAGCTTAAATTTATTTATTTCCGAAAGCGTATAGCAATAATTTTCTACGTCGTCTGGACGGATGGTGAATAAGGGGGAGGTCTCTCAAGCATGTCCGGTGACTTTATCACTTCGTCGTACTTCGGTGGCGGAGGCGGTTCCGTGTCTTATGGGAGGAAAATAATACATTACATGTTTGAAATATCACGCATGCGATTGCAAATTATAGAGTTTTTTTTATGCCTACATGCTGGAGGTTGACTTCGCTCGGTTGATACCTGTGCTGCTCCTGCCGATCGTCGATCGCCCTGGTAGATGGTGAAAACCGTGAAGCGTTGGGAGGAGGCTGAAAAATATATAAAATGGAAAAAAGATCTATCCATTCTGTACGCCTCTCTTCATATGAAGTTCGGTCAACTATCGAAACAAGATTCCTACGTGCAGATGACGGAAGTTCTGGGCGATTCACTGCCAGGCCGAAGTAGTATATTCGCCGCTGAAATGATCCCAACAGTAAGCGTTAAACAATAACAACAAAATGGTGAAAAAAATCTTTCCTTAACACCAACTTGAATGAAATTTGGTTGTAGACCCTACCAATAAAAAATTAAAACGTAACGTTTAACTTTACTTGATTGAAGGGTTACACGATAGAAAAAGAATTTTGTAATGTTTTATTTTGTTCAATGTGTCCATGATGAGAACAAATTACAATAATAATGATTACTCGTGCAACCTTCAATGTAAAGCATGGAATTGCAATAATGATCCATTTTTCAACAGAGTGATCATCGTGAATGGAGTAATAAACCCTTTTCAAAACGGTTAATATAGCCCTCTAGGGGCTAATCATGCCTTTGCGTTCAAAGCTTGTTGAATGATATGCACTTCAATCACGACCATTCACAATAGATAAGGTTATCTAATCGTTCATTTATTAAACTATTGCAACGGATGGTGCAAGTGGTCAGTGGTACTTCAGCAATCTTTCCGTGTATTCCGCCAACTTACCAACACGACAAAGAACAGCATTACCACCAGAAACATCCAGAGCAAATGGAACACCCAAGACATGTTGCAGGATGTAAGTGTTTGCGTTATGCCAGCGCCTCAGGGTTGCAGGATCGTTTCGATGCACTTCCGCCGAATGTTCAAACAAATATTTAAAAAAAAAATCAAATTGTCACTCAACAGACAGTCGCGTCTATTTTACACTGAGATGGGAAAATAAAACCAATGGATGTTAATTGACTATTGAATACGCGCGTGAAAATGATTTCAATTATTCGCAGCTTTTAGAGCCCGTGGCGTATCACCTCCAATCGAATCGATTGTTATCAACTTTTTTTTTCTTGCTTTACTTTTCCTTCTTTCTTCAGTAGTACATGTTAAGGGTAACGTGTGCAGCACAAACTGATTTTGCATAAATATGCTTTTTTTCTTTCGTCCATGCGCTACGCTAGGGGTTGTCACAATTAAGAGGGATATTTGTTCAACCAGCATCCCGTGAACTACATCCGGAATGGGGCACACAAATAGAACTGCGTGATAAAAATGTCAATGCGTAATACCTTTTTTTTTCTTCCGGCAGTTTTGTTCGCAATTCGCAGGGTAAATCTAATTGGCACGTTTTTGTGAAGGTGTCTGTGCAAGCATAGTAGAAAATTATTTTACTTCGTTCGGCTGCCAGTGGACAATTAGAATTTTATTAATTTTAGTAATTGATTGCAGATGACGTTATTTTACAATAAAAAAAATCATTAACCTTCCATTAACTGCAATTTTATAATTGTTATGCACTTGCACTAGCAACACACAAACGTTCGCGCGACCCGGGTCTGAACAACACTGCGACTAAGCCTAAACCTGATAGGGCTGACACTGGCCATTCTTCCTGTTCCTTGTTGCTTGTTGCTGTGGATGTCCAGATTGCCGATCGATCGAATATCCACTACAACAATCTTCTATAATTGCGAATGAAAATGAAAAAAAAAATACTCAATAGAAAACCAACAGTCCCAACCCAACGGCGCGCTCTTATCAATCGTTCGGAATAGATAATACAGTATACGCTTTTCCTACACGAACGCGCTGCAATGGTTTCATCGATATTGTTCGCCAGTGCGATGTGATGGTGGACGCAAAAGTCTAGCCATCGAATAGTCGTTTGATTTTCGAGGACGACATTCGAGGAAGCACGCTGATAAGACGCAACGATGCCAGTTGCCTTCCGAGGTCCAAGGTGTCAAGTGTAGTGGCTTTTTTCGCATGCTAAAAAGACGGCTCCCAATCGGTTAACTGTACTGCACATCGACAACTTACGTACCCCGGGGCTCGACTACGCGCACCACACTGGAAATGGGTGCAACATTGCGCTCCGGAACACTTGACTAAGCACACGAGTGCTTCGGCCATTAACGTCCGATTCGCGCGTTGAAGTGTCGGGATTAATTTTGCACTATTGACTCTCGAAAGGCTGCCACTTGACGAGTTGTGGCGTAAACGGTTGCTGGAAGAGGAGAGGGGGGGGGGGGGGAGGGGACTCGTTTTGCACTCTCCTCATTTGCAGTATGAATGTACTAGTATGAGCTTTAAAAAAAAAATCCTCTGCGATAATGACAAGCTAAACAAGAAAAAAGTAACCAAATACACAGGATTTAAAATGAATTAATTTCCATATGAGACGTTCGATATAGGATCAAGCTATTGTATACGTAATTCTAGTCTGAAGAATCATTTTAATTTTTCGTTTGTGAATTTGGTGAAGTACGTATAATCTAATCTGGAAAAATTGCGTGAGATACTACCGGAATGCAGCCCTTTCAAGAGGAAGGGATACAGATTATACGGTTTATGAATGATAGGAATGAAGTAAATAGCCTTTGTGTAATTTCTGGTACTTATTTTCTGAACCATTTAAAATTACTTGCTCTTTGATGATGGAGAATGCGATCTTGTCGCTTAACGAATTTGAAAAATAAATCACTGATGCCTCATGTCATGTGCTGCCGATGGTTTTAAACAATTTTTGTTCCTAAAAGCTGGTCAGGTACAATGTCACACATTTTTCAATTTCAACAATTTGTGGTCACAAAAGATGGCCACGATCAATTTCTTCCTAACGTAATTCGGTCAAGGTGAGCGTAAACAAACGTTAATCCCTCAACCATGCACGGAAGCGTTTTTTTCAAAACATAATTATAGGTGTGTTCGCGGGAAAACCCCATGCTCTCTCGATTTCGTGCGAACGATCGACGGAGAGTTCTCTCTCGAAAGCTGCACTGCACTTAAGTGATCATGTAAATCCGAATCCCGGCATGTGCAATCATAGCCAATGTTTGATTGCTACTTGCTGAAAAATAAAACCAAGAAACTATTCTTAAGAAGCAAGATCGTACTCCAAACAAGAGAGGATGAGCGATCGCTCGCGAAAAACACGCCGCTGCTCGATCGAAGTAGGCGGCTGACGCACCGCGCGGATGTTGATACTCTCGCATATGGCGAGCAGCGCGCGTTTGCCTCGGCTCAGTGTTGTTTCGGTATTCGACAAGTTCGCAGGTTCGTTCAGGCGGTTGAATATCCCGTGTGTGGTGCTGTGGTTCGGCGCTAGAAGCCTGTGCCGATAGAATCCATGTAAGCGCCGTCTTCGCGGGTGGCTGTTTTGCGTTTCGTTGCGCACAGAATATATATATTGGATCCAATTGTTGCTGATGTCGCCGTGCGCCGTCCGACAAACAACGATATCAGCGCGTGACTGCAAACTCCGGCAGCGTCACAATAAGCGGGCCTGTTGACACATCAGTGTGAGATCGGAGCATCGAGAGCGTTTTCGTTTTGTCTTTTTGCTCGGAAATGCCGGATCGTGTAGTGTACCAGCAGATGAAGGTGGTTGCCATCATTATCGTTCCAGTGCGGTAAAAAAGGGGGTTTGCTGTGCTGTAGATAACGAGGTGCGCGAGTTCGATCTACTGTCCCGATCAGTTGACGGTGGCTATAAAGCCAAGTGTCCCGTGTTCCTGGGAATATCTGCAAACGTCACTTGTTTGCGTCGGTGCGCGATCTTGTCTACCTGTTTATCATCCTCTTGTATCGCTCCTTCTCTCTGTCTATCTCTGTTTTGGTTTTGTGCGTGCATCCCTCACGTTCCGATAGGCACCCCGCGATTCTTTCGCTTTTCGAGCAACTTCTTCGTCGCGCACCATTTTGTTTGCATTCCCCATCATCGCGACGGGTTCGCGTGTATGCGTATCGCGTTCGCGCTGTTTCGGTTCGATTTTGATAAACGTCCGGCAACACACCAGCACACGTGGGCAGGAGTGTCGCTAGCTGTGGTGGCAATCACCACCACCACCACCACCACCACCACCACCACCACCACCACCGCTACCCGTTGGCCGCATTTTCTCTTCCCGTGTTGCCCCTGGTGACGCTGTCATCGCCGTGTGACAGATAAACGCAGGCCGTTTCAGGTCAAACGCGGCCCAAACCAGGGAGGAGAAAGTCCTACGGGAAGGTTGTTGTGGGCCAGCCAGCGGCATGTCCCCCGCAGGGAAGTGCACACGATGAAGTTCAGGTTTTTTTTTGTGTCGGGAGATTGATATCCGAAAAGTGTGAGCGACTGATGATATGCACTGTGATAATTTGTAGATTTGGACGAAAACTTAGTCATTAATGAAAGTCGCGATAGTTGGCAATGATCCGTATTTCAACCAAAAAATTGTAAATGTTGTAAAAGTTCGCATTGAAATAATAATTGATCGTGCTTTCCGTTTTCTACAAAATCGAAATTTAAATTTGATTTTTTACAAGGTTAAAATAACCCGTGACGGAGGCGATAAGTGTTAATTAGTTGATCTGCTGTTTACATCATTTTTCCCCCTTCAGCGTCAATCTAGAATTTGCACAAGTGTGATCCAGTGGTCCATTCATCGAGGTCTTATCGCCATTTGTTTTGTGTTTCTTTGTTAACAGTAGCCGATGCAAAGTTTCGATGTAATTCCGTGCAGTGTTAATCTCTAATCGCCTGTGGATAGTTTTATCAGCTTCTAACCAACATCGCACACCAACGACGTACAAGCAATACATAGAAGTCAGGTGGACTCGAATACAGGTATGAAGGCTTTTCTTCTCTTTTTTTGTCTTTTTTCATATACAACACGATCCCACCCGAACGGGGTTAGCTGAGATGAGTAGTGTGCTTTTAAGGGTGTATAAATATCATCGAGGTAGTAGCTCAAATCAGGAAAAGGGGGAAGGAGAAATAAGTGTACCTCCGTCGAGAAACTCTTCGATCGACAGTGCGTTCGCTTGTGGCATGCTGGTCGAATGATTGCGCGGTTGCAACCGATCGATTGATCGATGCACTCAGCTGATCTATTGCGTCAACGTGAGCAAAGAAGGCAAGCCACAAGAAATAAAAAAAAAGATAGGAAACAAGCTGCAACCCGATCGGTTTGTGATGACAACGAATCATCATGCCGACTTGGAGTCTGATTTATGCGTTGGCATCTTCTGCTCGAGGATGGAATAACCGATGGGTAATTATCGTTACGTTCGAATCCGACCAGGCGAAGAAACCCAAATCGTAAAAACGGTTGCAACGTAATTATTGCGAACTATTTTGTTTACTACTATGCAATTCATACATCGCATCACATCAGGCAACAATTCTTTTCGTTTTGTAACCACAATGAATGTTAGAATTGAGTCATGTTACGTTAATGATTGTATTTGATATTGCATCATTTGCCAAACCAAAACCTAGTTTCGTTTTTTTTGTTTGCTGCAGCGATATTTGAAATATTGCAAATATTTGGCAATTTTTATAAACAAATGGTTTGCCACAAACGGTGTAAATTAAAGATGTTTTGCATGAAGGGTTCGAATTTTGGAAGATATATTTTTTTAAATCTAATCTTTAAATCTAATACAGCTGCTTCTTTACCCTACTGCTTACATCCAATCGTAGCGTAGCACGTTTGTAAGACCCTTTTTGTGATGATAAATTATGTTTGTGTTGAACGGTTAGAATTTTAATTATTTTTAGAATTCAATGAAAGGCTGATCTTGAATGCATCGCAATAGGGAGAAAGTGTGGCATACACTGAACGAAATTAGTTAGTCTGCATGCTGTGTGGTACAAATAAGAGATTATAGGTTTGTTGGCACGTGAAGAGCACTAAAAAATAGGAGCACCGGTACAAATTTAATTTACCATATCAACAATGATGGCAGAGCGACAGAAGGAATTGTTGAAATGTACTATACGTGTTTGATGACTCATACGCACTAACTTAATCAGGAATGTAAGCCTATTTAGTAAGACCAATTTCTAAGACATGTGCTGGGCTATATTATTCTTATTAGCATATTGTTGGTAATATCAAATCTTTGATCACCGTGAATAAGGGGTTGTTAACATGAAGGAGCCTCTATTTTGGTAACAAACTCAAATAGCAGTTTGTCTCGAAATCAAATGACTTGAATTTAACATTTGAGTGATCAAATTCAAGTACCTTTTTTATAACTCATGTCCTTTTTCTATAAGGCTGCTACAGTCAATAAAGTTTTGGGTTTCTATTTTTTAAACTCTATTGTTTGTTTGTAGTGGAAAAGAACTTGGAAAATTAAGGCAAACGTATGCAATAGGGAACCGAGAAAAAATAGTACTAGCTTACTTATTTAACATTTGTAGTACCTGAGCTTATCGTTGCAAAATAACAATGCAATACATGACTATGAAAGCTGATAAACATTTTACTTCACTTTCAAGGTTTTCACATTGGATGGGATAAGTGACATTTTTACAACTGATTTTTATGAATTTTTTATTGCACTTCAATACTTTGTAGTAAAGTAGATTCGAGGATAACACCAAAGCGGAGTGTTCCCCCGTTTCCGTTATGTTAGATGGCATGAGATAGTACTGATAGCATTACAGTGCTATAAAAAAAGGGATTTACATATACTTGCAACCGTTATTCAAAACTGGAATGTGAGGATGTGGACGATAGGAACGGATGGTTCGTCCAGGATTTAGTATGATTGCAACATTCCATACATAGTCAAATGTTTTAGATTTTTTCCAACGAGCATTAAAATAATGGATATCCTAATGGTTTGGCCTGCACTTATGCACTTATGACAGGGTGCCATTTATTTGATTTTTATGTGTTAGATGTCAACTCATTCAAATAAATGTTCATGGTATAAGAAGTGAAGTTTTATTAAGCTTCTTGCTTCATTTAACTTTTCTTTTTTAAATTGATTTTAAAGTCAGACTCAAACAAACAAGCATTATTTAGCTCTCAGGCAAAGAAGCTTAAATATTGGCTAAATTTGTTAAATTTGAATTAAAATTTGCTTTTCCAATGCTCAATAGGATGTTACATTTATAATATTGTTAGTATCGTCTTCTAAAACATAGCTCAACTAAGAGAAAAAAAAATACTTAAAAATGAATCACCTTTTTTGAATCATTTGATTTTCTCTTTCATTTGAAGTGTGTTTCTGTTCGAACTGAGCCGTATTATTGCACTGGCATGAAATCAATTTCTACGGTCGTGCAGGAACAGTTTCGTTTCTAAAAATAAGGTCCTTGTTCCCCGCGTCAGCGTAATTGCATTTGCATCGTATTTGGAGCTCGTCGCCGTCATGCTGCTCGGGTGCGTGAGGAAATTCGACTTTCCGGTGCACGATTGAGTTTCGCATTGCTGAATCCCACTGTTCGTCCCGAAACCAATGACGAATGTCGAGATATTAAATCAGCAGCAGTATGTGCACGTCAAATTGCCGACCGAACCCGCTTGGGGTGCGCGTGGAAAGCATTAGAATTTAATAATGTAAACCAATACTGCGGTGCCAGGCTTTCAGTTTTCATAGTTTTAGTTTTCGAATTAAATTTCAGTCCGAAGGAGTTGAATTATCGGGGTTGGAAGGTTGTATCCAGTTTTGGGCATGAAAAGTATAATTGGAATTTGAAAAGCTTCACTCCTCCCCTTTTTAATGGTTGTAGCAGATCTTACAATTGCGCGCTGCGTAGATGGGAAGTGAATCAATTGCGCCTCCATTAAACAATTATCTTGTCCAGCCACTAGGATTTCAGGTCGAAAAAGACTGTGGTGATATTTTTACCGCAGACGATTGCCCGTTATCCATGTGTGACTGTATGCTGGTGTCGTTTATGTGACTGTCGTGGCCGTGAACGTCACGAACGACCTGGCACTAAATGATTTGCTAACGACGACGACGACGACGACGTATTGTCCCCCGCCAGCATAGCTCGCGGTGCGGCACGTGGTTGGAGAAATTAATCAATCTGTTTCAAATCATCAACCGGTTCGTCACCACGCGGTAAGAGGTGGACTAATTTATAAACAATGGCCATGGCGGTTAGTTAGTTTGAAGGGGAGGCTACGGTGCGCTATGTAGTAAACATGTTTAAAAGATCAAGGATTGCGAATTGATTGGAATAAATTGTTAGCATTTCTCAGCATTCATGCGATGTGATGCAATGTTTCTTCGCGTGTGCTGCAATGTGTGAAAAAACGCAGTTCCTAATATTTTTGATTTTTTACATTTTGCTTAATTGCCTCTTTTTTGTAAAGATTAAAAGTACAGATTAAAATTCGAAAAATTGGATTCCTTCCTATTGAATTGAACGTTGTGCTATTTGCTCTTTAACAGAATTTAACTAACTTATAACGTCGCGATCAATGCAGGGCGCTTGTTTTAACGAAAAAACTGCTTTCAAATGCGTGGATGCGAAAAAGGAAACGATAGAGCTGCTGATGATGACGCACATGAAATATGCTGCTGGAAAATTAATTTATTGTGAAACCAGATGACCAGAACGCAAAAATGCTGATTCGTACGAACTGTTGCTGCCCTTCTCAAGGATGGCTGACGATAGAAAGAGAGAGAGAGGAAGAAAGAATGCAAAATTGCATCAAAGGCAAGCGTGGGTGATGCTTGTGATTCGGAGATATTCATATTAAGGGAAATTGATGGTCGCACGGATTCGGTGATTCGGATTACCGGCAAACACTGGATTGAGCATTGGATTTTTAAACAGACTTTACCCTCCCCTGTTATTGGAAATATGGTAGTCGTTTGTTAATTTGCATCGTACGCTTATACTGGCTTGTACATTCATAGGTATGTTGTTCTAGATAAACTTGCTGATATTTACACGAAAAGCATAACATAGTAAAATATCTTTTACGAAGATTTTTAAAGTGCTGAATTGAAATATGTTTGACTTATATGAGAGCCTTTTTCTGTAAAATCTGAACACCAAACTGATCTAGAAACAACTAGAAAAGAGGGCACATATCTTCACAATTTTCCTTGGATTCCTCTTCTGGTGAAAATCAACGTGATTATCAGTGTGCGAGCCTAAAAAGCCACTGTTTACTGAAACACACCTTCTATGCTTAATTGACCCTACCTCGAACCGGACTGATCGGATGAAACACATTCACGGTTCATCTCACTCAATGTCACCGGTTAAATCAGAGCCGATAAATATGGGTTCATTGGGTGAGCGGTCTTAATGTTGAACCAATTCATTTTTCTGTGTGCGATATGCAGTATCCTTTGAAAATCATTGCAGCCATCATTTGACGTTTCTTTCATACCACTTCGATTCACATTCCAACCCCTCCACAACCGTACCATTTTCCTAAACCCTCGATTTTGCAAATCATGGTATTTATGTTGTTGTCTATTACGGTTGAGTAGTATGTGCACACAACCGAATTTTCAACTTTGCATTTCCGGTTCATTCGGTAAGGTACGACAGTTTTTCACATTTAAATAGAAAATGGATCATAACTTCACTGAGCATTAGGTGGATTATGATGTAAATAAAAAAAAATCACGTAACACATTAGTTTTAGTCCAACGAATACATCATTATTCATTTTTTTTTGTTAAATTGAGCTTAAAAGCACCATAGCTGTAAATAACCAAATTACCTGGCTTCTTAGACTTCACAATTCATGCTTATATATAAATTTAAATCGTCTCCAAGACGTGATTTTACTGGTTGTACTTGGGCTAGTTCGTTTTAATTTATTCAAAACATTATGTTGAATTTCCCTCATACCAATTCAAATGTATGCTTTCAAAATGTGCAACAGAAGGCTTGCTGTTTCTAAAATCACCTACCGTAGTCAGGTTAAGCTCTGCGCTACAAAATTATATGTTTGCAATAAACCAAAGCTTTGAGAGAACCATCACCAGCCGCAGGTAGTGGTTTTCATCGAACAGCACAACTGTTTTCCGTGCCACCGCATGCCTTTCGGGAGACTCGCTTTCTCCATGGAGTGTACCACTGATAGATAACTATAGCTATCGGTTTACGCTGGTCGAATAAATTGTGCGCCCCGTGGAAAAACATATCGATCACGCATATGAATAGGTGGTTATTTATCCAATGTTTCGATTTTGGCGGATTAGAGAAACCTGCGTTTGCGTTGTTTCGTAACGTTTCCAACGGTTGCAATTCGTTTTTGATTTTTTTTTTTACCCACTCCGTTAGGTCATGCATACTCAATTGCGTCACATATTTGGGTTTTTCATTTGCCCTGCCACCGGGATTCTGCTGCATATTTTGTATGATAATTCTGCCTGCATCGGTGCACGAACGATGTCATTTTTGCCACGCGGAATTTTGCATCATGATAATGCTCCCACGAAGGCGAAGGGAGGTGGTGGGGCGTGCATAATCGTTATGAACATTATTCCACCAAATGCCGCCACCCGATCGGTGCGAGCTGCACACACTGCTGTGCGCGTGCTTAATTAGAGCCCAATCGGCATTTATCGTTTCCCGGTGGTAAATGAAAGCAAACTTAAGAGGAAATGTTTGAAATAGCAGGATGAAAAAAGTGAAACATAATCGTAGTAATGAATAAAATCTGTTCCAGAAAAACATATTTTGTTCAACCAAGCGCTGTGCTTTTAACTTGCCCCTGGGCTGCGTGTGAGTGTGAGAGTTTTCCGATAAATTCAATCGCACCGGGGAAAAATCTATGCAAACGATCCAGCAGGATGGACAGGACGTGAGGGTTGGTGCGGCAATCGGTTTTGATAAAGCACCGGTGCCAGCGCATCCAGACGTGGGGGGGCGCAAGGACGCGTTATCCTGGTGCCGCTGCGGATGGACGCGGGGGAAAATCCGACCTCTAAGGCGGGAAGGCAAAAAAAAAAAGGTTTGGAAAGCTCCGCCATGAACCATCCGCATTACAGAAGCAGGCCGGAGCACGGCCGACGAGTGGAGTGCAGCGCGGCGGATCCAGTCAGCTTGCATTGTGCAAATGAAACATAAATACGAGCGCTAGAGCATAAATTTAAATTTCTATAACACGAATAAATTCTGAATCAATGATCATTTGTTTCCATTTATTGGTCCGTCGGACGCGTCGGCGATGGTGATAGAAATGGAATTTTCATCTCTGCTTCTTCACTCACTTAACATATTCGCATTCGGTTACGTATATGTGTGTTTTGCTATTCTCTACGTTCAATCCGTTCTATTCGTTTTTTTTTATTTGAATAATTATCGTATTACTTTACAACCAATATAACATATATAAAACATTTTTCCAGCAATCCAAAGGTTGCAAAACCTATCTTTGGAAGAGAAGACTGAAATGGACTGTTTTTTCTGGTTTTATTCGATTCGGCATCTTAGCTGACAAAATAAAACTATATGAAGTTGTTATGCCAATGCTGCTGAAACCGAATCATTGTGGCATTTTTCCTTCCCATGGCGCCATTAAACGCGGTGCCACTAGATTGTAAAATTAGAACAAATAATAGGTCACACCAGAAGCAAACAATTGTGGAGCAGTAGTGCCCCCAAACTGAACGGTTTGTAACATTCCGTCTCATTGAACGTTTTGGCAGAACTCGAATGTCTTTCAGGATATAAATAAGATTCAGCACCAGCTTTTTTTTTTTTCCAGTGGCTTGATTTAGGAACGATAATTATGCTTTTGAAAGATCCATTCAGAAAGGTGAAAGGCGAGAACGAGACCGCTTGTTTGTTTATTCGCCTACGATTATCACCCGTTTCGCATTCTATTAGTATGAGCCCTCGTATGGAGCTGCTGAAAGATTATAAACACATTTAAAAAAATATAGGAAAGGTGCATGTTATGACTTTATCGGTTTCTTTTCGGTTGCATTTTGAAACTTTTCAAAGTTTTTTTATCAACTGGTTTTTGTCGTACTATCTTTATTGTACCCTGCAAAAAACACTGAAGTAAACTGTTTGATGTGTGCCATTTTCATCTTTTTTCTTAAATTTCTGCGAAATAATCATGTAAAAAAATCTTCTACTTCGGGTGAAGATCTCTACACAGCATTCCTAATTTGCGTTTCTTCAATTAACATTTTTTCAAACTTTTTTTCTTTTCTGTCCCGCCACTTGCAAAAACCCACACGCTAGACGAGGTTTATGACTTTTCGGTGAATAATTATCGTCACTCCTACATCGCCGAAGCTTATACGTGACGAGATTTTACATTCGCTTGTCTTGCTTTTGCTTTCAATTTGTCTGAGTCATCCCTGTTCAGCGTGGAGATGTTGCCAATCGACCGTCCATAGCGACCATAGATGCGAATTTAAAGTGCGCCACTTGGTAGAGCATTAACTTCCACTGGAAAGCGGATTGCTCTCCAAGTGTTTATGCTGACGCTACAAGGAGCAGCCGTCTGCATTGATTGAAGCATTTCTCCCTTGAGGGATGTTTGGCCAAAAAAGGCGAACTTGCCACCATCCCCTGCCTTACGCACGCACGCATATCCATCAAAGAAACGGCTATGGCATAAGCTGTTGGCCTCCTTCAAGGTAACTCGGCGATACCTTCGGTCTCCGTGGTTGTAATGTCGACAAACGGCCACGAAAAGAATGCCTCCGGGGGGAGAGGGCATGGCGCGGGCATTGGCAACATCAAACTTCGGCATCAGTTTCCACCGGCGGCCGCGTTGGCGTTCCGCGGTCGAAACGCGGGCACTCTAGGGCCGAACATGAACATCGTAAGCCACCCCAACAATCCACAACCGCCAAAGACAGACAACCTCGGGGTACGGCGGGGCAATTTCAATTTTCTAGCGTTATTTTAGCGTATGCACTGATCTTTACCAATGTATGGAATTCGAAGAAAGCCAATGTGATGTCATGGCCGCAATGGTGTTTCGGCTCAGCACAATTCAGTTACGGCATAGAAAGCGATGCCTTTGTGCGAAATGAGAAAAACTCAATGACTTCGATGATACAATCTGACCGACTGACGTGAATATGCCTTTACTGGATTGCGTATGCAGCAAATGCTACATTTGAAGCAATTTATTGTCAATTGCCTGCAACTTCCCACTTTTGTGGGCTTCGAGCAACCCATTCACATGTAATGCAGCATTTACTTAGATGGGTAGACGTATGACACAATTTAAAGGTGACTGTTTTTTTTTTTCGTTGCTGTTGCTGTGAAGAATCTTCATTATTTTTTTTCACTAGGAGAAAAATCCTGTTTGATTCATTATTATGTAAGCGTTAGCGTGTTTTAAAATGGCATTTGTTTTTCATTTCTACTGCTGATTTACATTTTAACGTAAACCGGTTGAATGTTCGTTGAATCTTGCATATTCGTGTTCATCAGTTTAACATTGCAATATTTAAATTGTAACAGCATTAAGTATTTCATTTTCGCTACCTCATTTTTCACGCGGTTACTTTTATTTTAAACTCTGACGCATCTTATTCCATTTTGCTTCACTTATATGCTTAGAAAACCACGCAAGCAGTCTGTCTCACTCCTTTGTCTCTTGTACGCCTACGAATTGCAGCACGTGTCCATCTGAGTGTTCGTCACCTTTGGTCTAGCATTTTCATTTTCCTTGCAAACACACCGTCCATTAATTTCTGCTGGAACCGATACACTTAATTTGTATTAGTTTTACGTGCCTTTAGCGATTTCTCCAGGCAGTACACCGGCTCGGGCGAGCTTCGATTCTACGGAAACCTCTGCCCTTCCTGAGTGTTTAGCGTCCGCTGCTCCGCTACAAACCCTGACTCACACTTGGGCACACATACAAACACACACCCGCTTGCCGCATGACATTTGCTGCGCTTCGCAGAAAACACCGGAAACGAGAAATCCAAGTTCAAGATCGACTCAAACGAACGCGAATCGTCACGATGCAAGTCAGCAGGTTGAATCGAGCAGGCCGAGGCAGGTGCTTTTTTCCCAGGGTCCGTGGGGGGCACCCGGTGGTGTTGTTTTCCGCCCTGTATTTTTTTTCGCCTTTTGTGATGTTGCTGTTTTGCTATGATTGAAATGCTTCAACGGAGTATCCGTGTAGTGCCTCGGGGCCATGTGCACGAGAGAAGGAAATATTCAAAATGCCCTGGAGAAGGTCGCAGCAGATGGAAGAATGTGTACTTGAAGGCCCAGATTTATGGGATTGATTCGTACTCACAAAATATTGCTGGAAAATTTTAATTGTTCATAACTCCTAGCCATCGCCAGTGCTTGATATTTTTTGGTAGTAAAATTTCTTATTAGGCTCAAATTCTGCACTGTTTTATGGTTTTCAACTTTCAACTTAGCCTTAGGAATGATTATGTTTTAGTTTAATAATCCATGACCGGTTATACCTATTGTTATTCCTTCTCTTCTAATGCGTATCGAACGTAGCAATAAATGTTATATCATTAATCGTTTTCACAAGTGCAACAAATTACAAGTGGATGGATAAATATAATGAAATCTTGAAAATTACGCCACCTGTACCAAGTGTCCATAAGTACCGATTTTGGTGAAATAGGCTGCGCTGGATCAACTTGAGCTGAGTAGTGCTGGTTGCATCGACCGTTTTGCGTGTGCATCCAATTTGCTTCTCGTTCAGTTGAAATAATCACTGCAATTGAATCCGATTGCCGTGCGCTTTCGGGACTAAATTTAAAAGTTTCATTCAGCATACGAAGCACCATTTGCGTATGCGTGCCGTTCAGTTGACTACATGAGCCTCGGAAATCGATGCTTCATTTCAAATGCACACCTCTTGTCGGGGGAGGAAAATCAAACGAACGATCGAGTCGAGTGGTGCGTCCAATAGCTGGTACCCCGTGACTGAGTGCAAGGTGGTTGTTTCAACACCAACAACTACTCCCCCCCCCATCCACACAGGTGCAAATGCAGTGTGTTTTTGTTCTTTTGTTTTGCGATTAATTTCCACCGGGTGCATTCCACCTCTGTTGAGCCGTTCTGGAACAGTTTTCGATTAAACTCACTCACGCAGAATAACACTGTGGTATTCTAGATTTGAAAACTTCGATGGTATCATAAAAAAAATAATTCAATTAATTTCACATCAACGGCTTTCCGTGTGGCAAATAATGAGCGAAGCACCACGGTTAGTTTATCACGATTTTTTTCCTTCCTTTCCCGGTCACCTTCAGTTTGTTAATGGGTGCTTAGTTGTTTGTCAGGTTGAAAGAACGAAGCAAATTTTCAGTTGGGTGCAATGTGTTGAATTTCTTTTTACCATTGAATGTTAAACAAAATACATTTGCATTCTCACTGGAGTTAATTTGTCAATCTACTCCATTTGCAGTCGCACAAAATCCATTTGCAGTCGCACTGGAGTGTCGCATCAATTACCTATGCAGCTAAGTTAATTTTTTTAGTGGATGTTTATGATACAAGAAATGTGCATAAAATACTAACTAAAATTTGCTGTAGTTTTTATTTTGCAGCGATAAATTCGATGTGAGACCGATTCATCAAAGATAAGCTTATCCCAGAGTATGCTTTTTTCTTTATATTTTTTCATACTTTCTCTCAGATCATGGATAAAGGCTTGAAGATTCCATTATAAAGATTTTGCCAGGAAAGGAAATTGATAGTAATTTTTATAATTTGGCACTCTTTGAAGCTGCTTTTTTTCAATTCGAATAGTTGTGACCTTACACTTAATAAGTCCGCAAGTGATTGCAAGAGCATTTCGAAAACGCCAGTTTCAGTTTTTCTTTAGTACGAAAATTGATTGTATATTGTTGTGTTAAATATTATTTTTCTGGTGTTCATTATTATAAATTTGCATGTTCATCGTTCACATTAAACATATAATAAGTATTGGTTTGGGAAGAAATAATTTATCTTTTTTTTTAACTCACGGAAACCCGCACGGAAATTTGTGTGTAGCATAATTGTTTAGCATAAATTGAAGAATGTTTATTTTATTTATTTTTAATTTGATTGTTTCTTTTTAAATTGGCTATCTACTCACAACTGTCTGCATTTTTTTTAAATCTGCTAACTTGAATTATATTTCCATTTAAGTTAATTTTCCACAGTTACCCATCTTTAGCTGCTCCCCCTGAACCAAAATATATACGACCTGATTTTCCTCCATTTGAGTAACCACTCGGCCACGGCGCTTAAGTGTGTCCTACGCACAGAGGCAATTTCCGCTATGGACATTTTAAAATATACATCACCCACAGTCGCCCGCTTGCCAAACGTCTGCTTCGGCTCCACCGAGCCAACCAGGTCTAGTGAAAATCGGAAAATTGTGTGACAATTTCGATGGCCGACTGCGCTGCCCGGGCCCTCCGGTAAGCGCACTCTCGTTTTCCAGCTTTTTCGTTCGTTTAATTCATGCTTTCTCATATATTTTGCGGACGCTGCAATTATATGACACCGAAACGCACCCGAAAGCGCTTCTGGTTTTGCTGAACCCATAGCTGAAGAGAGGGGAGGATACAGAGGATGAACGTAAAACCGCGCGGAAAATGGGTGTCCCTTCGAAGCGGAGGCTTTCCGAGGGTTCCCCTTGGCGGAAGCGGAAATGTACAGCCATATTGTAGAATTGCGCGAAATGAGCCCATTTTGTGGGGGCCGCCGCCACCTCCCCGCATTTCATCCTGCTCTAACCTGGGGGTAAATCAAAGTGAATTCGAGGCCTTGGCCAACGATGCAAATCATTGACCAAGGGAAGTTGTGCGAGGAAAGGTCCTGTTTGGGCTCGTTGTTCCGTTCCGCTTTGCGTCCATTTGCGGCGACCAACTGCGCCGTGTGCAGTGATTCTGTTTAATGAAAACATTAAAATTTCACATGCATAATTAATAATTATAATTAATATATTCATAATTTTATTTCAGCGGCGAGTGAAGCATATTTTATTATTATTGTTATTGTAGTTACAGCCCCGGAAGCATATGCTTGCGAAAAGGAGTGATGCTAGCTACTGGCCGCGGTCGGTCAGTGGTGGGAGCCGCTCGGATCTGTGTGACGAGGGCAGGGCTGCCTGGGTTGTGCATTTGAAACGACAGCAATACTGCCGGTACGGATACGGGTAGTAGAAATGCAATGTTACGCATTGAAACACACACTGGCAGAGAGTGGGACAAGATTGGACAATCTTAATTGTTATGGATTTTATTCTGCACTGTGGAAAACATGTAAAGGCATTTCATTTATTTATTTGTCTTCACAAGTTTTTAACATAACCAAATTTGATTCATAGAGCGAATCTAACATTGCTTGAGGTTAAACATTTATGATATGATAGGATTCAGAGGGGGTCCGTGCGTACAGCGGCTCAAACACGACGCACGAGCGTTGGGGCTCAAACCCCAGAGGCGTGGATTTGAATCCAGACCGAACTTCCCCCGGTATGAAGGATTAACTATCCACGTACGAAAAAGGAGAATACTCTCGTTACGCCACGAAGAATATAATTATAATAATTTTCTTTTCTGCCTGACAGTATACATTCCTTAAGCCAAACCTAACGCACCCTGCACCAACAATGTTCATCTAGTTTTAATTCGGTTTTGAGACTCTTTTTTTCGAATAATATTGTTCAGTTTAGTTCAGTTCAATACGATAATTGATCAAGTGTTCCAACTTGTGGCCACCGACTATCGATTAAACGCTCCCTTGGTGCTTAACCGGAACCGTTAACGCAGAACTTCTCTTCAAATCTAGTGAATCGAAAATAATGCGGCACCTTACGCACGTTGGGTGACATTACGCGAACCAAAACCACCCACCCACCGCCAGAACGTACAAATTGAGCGATAAATAAGCAAAATACTCCTCTGTATTCAGCCTCGACGAGGATGCCGGTGCAGTGATTGTGAACAAAATGCACTGGCAAACACCGTCCAGTAAAGGTGCATGCGTGCAATGTTTAGGACCTGCGTCCGGGGGTGTCCGGTTAGCAAAATAAATGAGCAAAATTGAACGGAAGGCCGGAACAGGGGAATGAACGGATATGAATATACGGCAGGATACAGGATGGCACCACCGCTTCGGGGTTATCAAACTGACATCAACGCATTAGTTCGAACCGTGTGGGTTGCGGGAGCGTTTAAAATGCGAACAGGACGCGCAAACCGGAAGCAAAAAACATCCTGTGCAAGTACATCCTGGTGCATCGGGGAGTTAGTAGCAGCAGCAGTAGGAGTAGTAGTAGTATTAGTATGCACCGAAGAAGCTGCGATCGCTTCTGCTGCAGGAAGCTGTACCGGTGCGATGCATTCAAGGCCGGTGACCAGCAAAGTTTCCATTAGGGACGGCCACAGGCCGGTGGACTAGATTTTGTGGACGCACCGGGACGCCCGCTTATCCGATTTGATGACTCTCCCAGACTAGGCCTCGCTGGGTTTTCCGCTTCTTTTTCGCGGTGCCCCTTATAAATCAAAATGCCCTTCCTGCTCCCGGTCTCCGCAGCTGAAACTTCCAAACTAATGACGCTCACGTGACTTACGTGAACTCACAACACAGGCCGTTTAGACTTTTGCTGCAGGTCGTACGGTGAATGGCTGATAGCGTTTCGTCCGGAGGGGCGGTATGTAAGTATGCGGACGTGTGTCCCCGGGTCGATTTTGGACCGGTTCTGGCCGCTGATTGATTAGCAACGAATTGTTGATGTCAAACGTACAGCCGTCCGGTTGAGAGCTAGCCCCATGGTGTTAGGCCTGTGGACCTTGACTGAGCGCCGCGCCAAACCAGGTGGACCCGGACCGTTGCGGAGGTTTTAGTGATGGCTGGATAGATTTACGTGCCGTGCCAATACTCAAAACAACCACCACCAACGAAAACCGGCACGTACAAAACGTGACGCGGAAATTAGTGTGCGCTGTAGCGAAGAAGCGAAAATCACAGTCCGTGCAATGCCACTTATCGATTGCTTATCGTCGAACGGGCAGGCAAGTACGGGATCACCTGAGGTTGAAGGGCGTTGGAGAATTCTATTTTAAATTTAATTTTCCTCTTCTTTTCGAGTCGTTTGTGCAGTGTATTTACTTTGCATTCGTTGCACTACTCGGATTTTTCACTACTGCGTTCAGAAATTAAAGAACAGAAATAGATTTTGGATTCACTTCTTTTGGTAGCCGTAGTTACTCAGATTAAGGAATGCTGAATTTTCACCAATTGCACGAAGTGTTTACATAGCCAAACAAAATAAAACATAACTTTAAAGAATTATTTCCAAGATTTTCTTTGTCCGTCCGTCGTGACCCTTCGAGCAATAAATGTACATTGATATTATCTCTCAAGTTCCCTCGTTGCGTTGATGGCATTTCCTCAGTAAATCTATTTTATACAGCGTAAACGTCACTTCGCAATGTGGAAGCGTACTTTTTTCAGCTTGCCAAAGTGCTCACAAATTACGCCACTGCCCCTTATTGCGACTCCGTTTGACCTACGCGACACAAAAATGGCGCTCTCGTGTCCACCTTGTGAAGTCAAATATTTGTCTACCTCCACGAAAAGCACAAAGGAAAAAGTTGGGATAAAAACCCGACGATTGCATGATTTTGGCATGTAAACAGTTTCCGGCGCGCCACCAACCACTCCGACGGATGGCTTGTGTTTACCGGGGTTTCACCACGCTTACGAACGGCAGCTGGAATGAAACCGGGAGATCGGACCAGAAATGGCGAGTCGAGTGCTAATCAAATTAACTGCTGGCTGCAAACGAACAAACAAACCCACGCATCGTTCGTTCCTGCTGTCGACAGGACGGAGATCGGTGGGGACGTTGGTTGCACCACGGATGAAAAAAAGGTGCAGTTCCATTGCTGTACCGCTGCTTGCTGCATCCGTACTGCGTCATCCTTTGCCAGGACCAGCAGGATCTGGATGATCTGATGGAAGCGGAGGAAGCCAACGCAGACGCGGCACTGGATCGCGTGTGACCTCCAATGTGTGCCCCGGTAAACAGGTGCATAAGTCCTGCGGTAGGACGGTTGGTAATTAAAGGAATCAAGTTTACAGCCCGACAACATGTCACTAGGGCTGCAGAAGTACCATGACGACGGCAGAAAACACCGCTCCATTTAAGTTTCTGCTGACCGGAGAATGCAACCCTATGTGGTGCAGTTGGTATATGCTGGGAAATCAGGTGGAAATCTGCATTCGTGACACAGTCAAATGAATTTTACATTACAGTCTCATGATTTTTAAATAGGATAAAAGCAGCTTTCGACTTTGTCCTTGGATGTTGAAAGTCGACAAAGTTGATGTATGTAGGACCAAGGTTTTTTCCATAGTTTCACAGGTTCGTCTATTGAGAATACGGTGGACTTACAAACAATGTCTAACACTAGACGTCAAGATTCTCAGTTAATTGCTTTTACTACATATTTGTGGCATGCTGAAAGAGAATCAAACGCATTTATCAATAAGCCAAAACACTTGCATCGTTTAACAGGCTTTTGAGTTGAGTAAGATTGAGTTTTACTTTATTTTTCGATCAATCAACAAATGGGCGATACGTATTTTTGAACTCGTCTTTTCGTAGATTAGGCATCGTCAAATGCACCATTGAAAACGTGACAGAAACTTTGGTTCAACTGGAGATTAAACCGGAGTTTATTGTTTTCTAAAACAGTTATTTCGTTACGTTCATATTTATTTTCCGTATTTCCGTGGCTTACATTACAAAGCTCAACACCTCATGATAAGTAACAAGGGTGTTAAAAAAAAGACTGATATCATGTCCTGTGTGTCCCCTTGTCAAATAGTTCAAATCCAGTATGTCCCCTTCTTCAGTGAAAGGTCCATCACAAAAATAATTAGGTTTTGAGAGCCAACTAAGGTCCAATGAAATGAGATTGACCTAAGCTCATATATTAGGTGCGCCTAACAATTACGCAAGTAATATAAACAAGAATAACCACTGCCCTGTCTCCTGGGAAAGCGAAGTATTGGCATCTAGACCGATAAGGAGGAGGCATCTGTTAAGCGTGAAACGAGCCGACTATAATATCAATTCTCTAAGTATGGACAGGCGACCACAGCACAAGCAAGGTTGCAAAGGTGAACATAGCGTACCTGTTTTGTTTTGCAGCGAAACATGCCCCTACCTACAAACCCTCGAGATGATGTAGGTAAACATCTCCCCGAACGGTGCATTAATTTTTTTTCCTTTGTGTTCGCAAGCTGGAATGTGGCGGAGTAATTTGTCCTTATCATTCCCAAAACTCAATGCTTTGCGAGGATTTGTGGAACCTGAGACACGAGACCCTTGGGGACCTAACGACGGTACGGCTACGGTTGGTCATACGTTGCCCAACGTATGGGCTTTTGATAACGCCGGCGTCAGTGTGCGATGCTCGTCATCAGCCGATGAGTTTCAAGTTGAGCTAGTGGATGGGGATGTACCTATGTAAGGCCTTAGGGTTTTGCCAAAGTCGCCCGTCGCGTACGCGTCTTGCTATAGAAGTAAACCAGCCCGATTTGGCTGTATCAGTGCTGCGTGAGGGTCACGGGTGCTGTGCAAGTGCACTGTGAAGGCGCCGCCGATATTTGACACTCTGGTCTGGTATTGGTTAGTCGTCATATGGTCGGATTCAATGGGAACAGGGCGCAGTCGGTACGTGGCCATGTGACTGATTTATGACGTGTAGACAGAGTTTTTTGTTTGTTTCAGGTTCAGTCAACAGCTTGTTGTTGTGTGCCATTGTGAGACTAGGGCAGGTGTCGGGGCAGTTAGGTACCTCGTTAGAGAAGGTAGCCGTGTGCCAGACATCGCCTCAGACGAGTCGGCGGTTCTTAAGTGTTAATAGAAACGATGCATTGGCTAGCTAGCTTGATTATTCATTCGCTTAATTTTCTCCTTCCAGGTCGGTTCGGACGGTGCCATCGAGAGCCAGGTGAAGCCAAAACCGGTGATGGTTCATGCCCTGCTCCCTTCGGATGACAATGACGGCCGTTGGACGGTCGCGAAGAAAGCGAAGAAAGTAATCCAGCAATAGAAAGTGCCCAGTGTTGTGTACGAATGCGACCGATGTGCTGTGACGCGAACGGAGCGATCTAAATATTCCGCGCACAACCCCAACGCGCCTTACTTAACGCAACGCTAAAACGCGAGTGTACTACTCAGTATTAACTTCAAAGCTTTCCATGCTGCTTAATCTGTCGAGTTGATTCGCCTGAAAAACTGTTGTATTAAAATGTGTCATTGCTGTAAATGGTGAGTAAAATGCCGAGTAACATGTAATAACAATATATTCATTTTATGATTTTCGTAACGAGCTTTATGACAATCTTCAATAAAGTAATCCAAAATTGTGTTGAAAAAATTATACAAGAATATTAGATTTAAATACTTCTTCAACGGTTATGCAACGGTTAATACTAACATGAGGTTATGCTTAATGTCAGAGCCATAATTTGTATGCGTTATCTGTCTGAAATAATTTTCTAGGTTGAACAAGCTATGCAACCTGTTTGCTTTTGGAAATGCTGCATAAGTTTTCAATGCTTCTGTTTGTAAATTTTTTCATCATGAATGTGATGCACTTTCAATGCTTGAAATCTTTTAATTGTGGTGCATTTCTGTGCAGTTTTTTTTCTTCCTTTTTGTAAATGAAATGAAACAACACTTCATATTGTTCTCGTTGCACTGAACGACGCACTTTTTGTATTTCAGTATTTTCAGTTGCTGGGAAGACTTTTACTGGAACTGCATCGAGGAGAAATTTTGCTTCGACGAAACGTTAGGTAAGTGCTGGAGCTGCATCAAAAAAAGGTCCAGTTAAATATTAATTCTGCAGTAGTACCCGGGGTGGCCTGTGCTTTAATTTCATTTTATTTTGCGACGTTTCTGCTCCGACGTCTGCTTTCACAATTGCGGTTGCGAACTATTCTTCCGGATTTTTCTGGATTCTAGTGTGTAAACACTGTTGACTTCTGTGGGAAAACGTTTTCCCATCACGTTGGATAAGGAGTTTCGTCTTTGTTTCATCCACGCTCCTGTGGTTCTCGTTTTGCGATTCGGTTGCATCCCGGTTTGTACTCGGTAAAATCGCGGAACAAATTGAGGAAGTGAAATGTAAAAAAAAAAAAACAACAAAAGCTATCCAAAAGAATCGACTTATTTGAACAGCTCTTATTAGTCCCAGCGGATTCCGTGAGGTTCTGCGGTGTGCATCGAGAGATGAGAAGTGTTTAAACGAGGTGCCTCTGGGAATCGTATTGAGAATGGTGTTCCGTTCTCTTGTTCGCTGCACTTGCGATGATTTACTCTGATTGCGGCGTGTCTTGGATGCTAGCAAAACATTGTTGCTGTACAAACGGAATTAATGCAGTAAAAGGTTTGGGGCGGAGAAATTGGCGGCGTCAATGAACCTACCGGGAAATCGGGAACAAATCTTGGATGGGTTTAATAAGAAAGAATCACATGAAAATAATCAAACACAGGTGTGCTATTGTAATTTTTGTTATGAAATTGAAATCATCAATTTAATATTATTTTTATTCTTACCTGCAAAAATGGAGGACGAATATTTAAGAATTTAAGGAAATTAATTAAAAAAAAAATTGTGCCTGCTACTTTTCCCTTTTTCAGTTCATATTGGTTGATTTAATCTCAGTTTTCGTAAAGTGTAAAAAATAAAGCGACCTTATCGTGCCTAGGAAGCCATTTTTTAATGCATCTAATAAATATAATACCTTTCTGGCTTCGATGGAAAAATAAAATGCCACACTAATAAAATCGTGCTCGGAAAAATAAAAGTTCCAAGCTATCCGGACGGAATTCGCTAAATTACGTTATCGTAATAGGTACCGCACCAGCCGAATCGGTTTATGCTGGTGCTGCGGCATTCGGTGCAGCAGGAAAAGTGCGACATATCCGAGCACGTGCGGCGGGAGAGACAAGAAGAGAAGATATAACAAATATTGCGCCCGTCCGAAAATTATCGATTGATGACAAAATTGATCCAACGCACCAGACTCGGTACGCAGCCAAGCCCAGACAAGCCGTTCCGCCACAGGAACGGGAAGGATGGACGTGAGATGGGTGGGGCGATCGTGAAGCGGGGCTGATGGTTGGGAATCGAAATGTACCTTTGGGAAATGCAGGCCTCCGAAGGTATGTTCTATTCAGTACAAGCTCCGGTGTGTCTAAGCGCACCAGTTCTGATACAGACGGATGCATCGGTTCATACCACGGGGCATATGGATTGAACAGTTTGTGGGAATCAGTTAGTATCAGATTGGATTTGGATCTTCGCTTATTTTTGGTTTGCTTCTTCGAACAACAATTTAATAAGAGTTGGGCACATTTTATAAATGTCACAGCTTTGAAATTGCTCTTTTGTGCATGTTACAAATGTTTCTTTATAATAAATAACTTATTTTAAAGCCATCGCATTTGATTTAGCTTAATTATAAAATATTTTAAACTGTAAAGTTTGACATTTGTCAGTATTTCTACGATTAAAAATGTCTTTTTGGTCGGAAATAATATTTTCTCATTTATTCAGAAAAAATCGTTCGCTGAGTTTTGTCGAGGCTAAAGTTTATTGCTCTTTTGTCGAGATTTGTACGCGCAAAGGTACAGAGACGTAATGTTAAGCTAATTTTACACTTAAAAGTATGTATTTCATCGCAAATGCAGACAGTGACAACAATGATGTTTAAGAGTCAATTTGTATCTTGGTTCAGTTAATCATGATTCTCCCGGTTGTAAAGTTTGTTCATTTTATCAAAGGTTTATGCGGACTTATCTATCAGTTATGTGAGCATCATGCCACCGCGACCTCACACTTTGAGCCAATGATCCGCGCCATCGACAGGCATTTGAATGAATCCCTTCTGGACTGGCGCCGATCGATAGAGTCAGCAACGCATTTGATGTTGATATAAGACCGACGACTCCGATGGGGATTTCTTCTTCTTTTTGTGTGTGTTTCTTGTTGTTCTGCTGGTGGAGAAGGACGAACAATTCGCATCATCCGTGGTCAGTGGTGATGGTTGCTTCACAGTCGAATTGCGTTGCACACCCGCCTGCTGCAGTCTTCCGAGTTTTCCCCAGCCTTTTCCCTATTTTGCCGGTTCTTGTTCACTTTACCTTTAACCTAGCGTTGCGCAGTTTATGAAACATTCACATTTGATGTGTTGCTGCTGCTGCCCTCCGCAGTTGCAGTCTAGCGGTGGGTACGCACACAAACGCCCACATGCTTCGGTGGCCCGTTTGTGCCCTGTGAGCCAACAGCGAGCAAAGTGAGAAATTCGGATCGGTGCTGTTGATATTTAATTTTGTGAAATGCACCATCACTAGCAGGCGCAGCCGCAACACTTGGTAGCGTAGCTATCAAGCTTGAATCCCGACCGCCTTCCTTCGGTCCCTTGTACCCTTTCGCCTATTTGGGGAACGGGGCCGAAATTTCCCAACGATCATATTCGGTTCCGACGAGAACGGTCCGTCGCCACACTACTCGTCCTCGTCCTTCCGGCAGGAGCCCGTCCGACGATAATTGAACTGATAATTAATTTCGCCCCATACGGCAGCATAACCACTGCATCCTTCCTTCCGCCGTCGACATCCTCTCATTCCCTGCGCTTCGTGGGAAATGTGCACTTCAAGTGCAACACCAGCACGACGGTGTGCAAGGATGGGAAGCGCACCGGCCCACAATCGCAATCGATCCACCCGTGCTCCAATCTGCCTCGCTCATTCTAATCCCCCTTTTCACTGGGTTTCCTCTCACTCCCAGCGCGCCATTGCGGGCTTCACCGTCTGGAAACATTGGAGCAGTGACATAGATACTTCCGGGCGTCCTCGGGTTAGCGGTAATGATTTTATTAATTTCTCGTCATCCTTCATCCCTCTTCGGCTTGGCAACATACAACCAATAGCGGTGGTAGGGAGGAGGGTTAGGAAGAAGAAAATGCCGGGCAAAAAAAAATATGAAGGGGAAAAATTGGGCTGGTTATGGTGGTTTTAGGATAAATTTGTGCCACTTTTTCTTTGCAACCGCGCTTCGTTTTTTTTTGTTCCTAACGGCATGCTGCTGATGCTGCCCCTGGTGGTGCATTGCAGGCGTAAGGGTATGAAGCCATGGCAAAAATTCATCAACTGCAATATTGGCCTTCAGCGCAGCGGTTAGCGTATGTCACGGGATGGTTCGTGGAAAAGTTTGTTTTAAGAAACCACCCAAAGTACCGTTCAAAGAGCAAAACAAACGTCATTCAGATTCCAGCGAAAATGGTCGATGATGGTAAATTTATCTAAAATAGTATAATATTATGAAAACGGGTGGAGTTTTCAACAGAAAATGAACAGGTGAAGGTTTTTCAAACTGTTCATAAAATATGTTTGGTCATTTAATGGCTCCATATTGCACAACTTAAAGATTCAAATTTACAATTAATTGAGCATACATACTTGTCCCGATTTTTTTCTCCATCGATTTGACCACTATCATATATTTATACTCCGTTCTGTTCGTTGCGGGTGAAGAAGTTAAAAAAAAAATGATTGAGATGAATCATTTTTTTTAATTTTAAATTCAATGTGCAATATGATTGATTTGTCACATGCACTATTTTAAAAGAGACATGTTTTTTTATACCTTTAAAATTTCGTCACTTAGCAGTGGAGGACATCAACATAGTGGCTGTTTCCGAATTTGTCATGCCTGAAAATAGTTTACAATCGATTTTTCTTCGTGGTTTCCGTCGATTATAAATTATGAACTTCCATAAGTCAAATCAGTAAGAATAATCGGTTTGGCTTGAGGCGATGGAAAATCATACTCTCCATCGCCTTCCGAAACACTGTTTCAATGATGAGGAAATTCCGGTTGGTGTTTTTTTTTTTCATTTAAAGTTTTTTTTGTGATGATCATTAAAAAAAAGAAAAGTTCGATTTCAACAGAATCCGGTGGGTCGATAAGCCACCGTATCCTTAGAAGCGGTAACACTTGGGCCATGTGCAGAAAAAAAAAGTCCCATCGAAGGGGAAGAACCGCAAAGGGAGAGTAGTGTGGCTAGAAGAAGTGGGATAATTATTTTGGTGTGTGGCTTTCAATTAGAACCCGACCTCGAAGAGGGATCCAGAGAGCGTCGTGAAGAGAAACTTTCGTTGCCAAAAGAATAATTCAAGCGGATGCATCGAACGAAAGAACGACGGGAAAGCATTCCTGCGGTTCTTCGATTTTATTTTAGTTGGCCACCCGATGGTCAAGATGCCATTTCCCATGCGCCCATTCGTCTGCGCTGGCAAGAGTTTAAGAAAGTGTAATTACATTCGTATCACGTAATTAAGTAAGAAGAATGACCGGACGATCTGCGTTCCTCCATACCTTCCTGGTAGGGTTAAAAATTTAGAGGCAAAAGTAGTTCAGCCACAACTGGGACCGTTCGAAAACACTCGCCCTCCCGATTCTCTCGCAACGACAATTTTTATCAGCCCTTGTGGATTCCAACGACTTCTCCATTGGATATCGTTTGGAAAAGATAAGCCAGTGCTTCTTTTTTCATTTTTTTTTCTCCAAAGTGTAATGTTTCTCTTTATTTTTTTCATCATGTTACTTGATGCTAGTTAACTACGATCCGGAGGAGGACGAACATGCCGCCAAGAATAAGAGTAAGAACGGCTTCTACGGCAGTACCGCAGATGGGGATTCCGCGGAGAACAACAATGCACCGATCTGCCGGCAGCCGGCGTCCGGTACTAGCATTGCCCGCAACATGTCGATGAGGTAAGTTTTGTTTATTCGCGTTTGGTTTCAAGCTCTACGATAGTTGCTTCATGTTCAATGGCTGATACGAATTGCAAGAAACATGAATTATTATTGTCCGATTTATCGATCGATTTTTTACTTACCTTATTTACACACGCAGTTTTTCATAAGCAGGTTGAAACGGTCAAACTCACTTGGTAGCTACTTATTGTTTTTATGGTGTAGTTGAAATTTAGCTTTAGTAAGCCAGTTCTGAGTTAATTGTTGACTCTGAGTAGTATAGGTATCCTTTTACTGTACGTGTATATTATTAGTATCTTATTAGTCTATCATGCCTATCATTTTAGTTTAAAAAGCTCGAATTTCTTCTTCATGGAGAAACTTTAAAAGTTTAAAATTGAATCCACATGTGTTCAAAGTTGCCTTAAATGAAAAGTTTTGTTTGATTTATAATATTTAAGATGAGAGTATGTTGAGACGAAAAAGAAACACTGAAAATAGACATGTTTTGTAGAGTAAATGGGTTTGGCATTATGGAAAAAGATCCTAATACTTATTAATGTATTATATTACTCTCCCTTTTCGCATCGTCCACTAAACTTCTCCTTCGTTCCCAGCTCTAAAGTACACGAGGATGACCTGCGACGCGAGATCCAGACCAACGTTCCGATGCTGGCACCGGAAGTGATGGCCATCTTCGCCAACTCGCAAATTTTCCAGTCCAGCGCTCCGCCGAAGCCAACGGCAGCAAGCCGGGCGACCTCGCCGGCGTCTGTGAAGTTCGCCATTTCCGATTCCGGTTCACCGATCGAGGTGACACCGGTTAATAACGGGCGACGTTCGGACGCGCCGTCCGCAGCAGCAGGAGGAACAGGTGCTTCCGGCAGCGACTCTGAGGACGGTCGGCGTGAACTGAACTCCGATAAGCTGCTGAAACGGCTCGAAGGTAACTAGAAGTGTCCCGCAATTCGCTCTCGCTCACCTGAATGACCTGCACAGTTTCGAATCGAACAGGAAAGCAAACAAATCACCATCGACATGCACATACATACACTAGCATAAACCATCTCGAGTTTGCAGGGGAAGAGGAGAATCCCGCAAAACAGGACTTTCTCGAGTGAAACAAACTTGTACAAAACAACAACACTCGCCACCACACAGTTAAAAAAAACCAATCTACTTTCATTGACCCCGAGCGGGACCGTTATACGGAGCGCTTTTCTTCGGTGTAGCATCGTAAACAAAGTTTTACGAGGTTGGCTAGTCACATTAGTGCGTTATTAGTTGGTAGTAGATAACATAATTTTAGTTGGTAATTTTCGATCACCTTACGGTGAATGCTACTTCAATCGATAATAAAGGCCCCCCACGATAATCGTTGACAATCTACGTAAAGACCACGTTCTAATCGCATGATAATCAATGTCTCGCTACTGTTTAAGGTTGAATAATAATCCCTATCTTTATGGTCCCGACGCAACTACTTCAACTACTCTTCTCCTCTTCGCTACGTCTAATACAATTGTCGGTCACAAAATGAACTTAATGCACGGATAAACCTACATCGTTGGTGCCAATAAGGCGCGAATCACAAGTTTCCTCTCTCTCTCTCTCCGGGTTTGTTGGTTTGCACACTAAAAGGACCACGATGCACCTTCCGGAAAAGGGAAACTCTTTTATTTAGCTCTAACCTTCGAAAACGTGGTCGGATTAACCGACTGCCTTGTGTATGTGTATACTAACCTTCAAGCATCTTCTGCGTGGCGGTAGGATCCTAGAAAAATATCGCGTTTGCCTCCGGCAGAAAATTGGAAGATCACACACATTCGGACCGGGTAAGTTGGCCTAGCGCGATGTGCAAATTAGTCAATTGGCTTTTTAATAACTAACTGTGGCTGTGGCTAACTAAAAACAAATATTTGATAATGAGTAATTCACTGCATGCCTAGTTTGCTTTGTTATCTATCCCTGTCTTATCCTAGCAAACCCTTCACGTTGCTTTTGTTTTTTAAGTGCAAGTACCATGTAATGTATCTGGATGAAATTAAATATTTTAAAACGATTTTGTGACCGTTTTTAAAGAGAGGCTTCTGATTTTGGATATTTATCGAATTTTTGTTGTTGTATAGTCTTTATTAGGTAATAGCATATCAATAAGCTAAGCATTTTTAATCACCCTTCGTGTTAATGTGGAATGTTCCATCACTTAAACAGCGACATTCTATGTGTGGGGACTGAAAATGCAGAAATTATTTTGTCATGGTAAATATAGAACGGGATTCTAAATAGCGCTAGAGAAATGCGCATTTTTAATTACTAAAAATAAAAATAATGATATGAAATAACGATAGATAGATGATAGATTTCTAGAAAAGGCGCTGCTCGCACTATATTTTTTAAACCTACTTGATAGTGCAATATTTAAATCTTTCAAAACAGCGTTGTTTTATTAAAGATGTTTCTTCAGTTACTATGCTGTTTATTTTACAGTCTGAAATATGATGGGTCATGCTATTTTATTTATTCCTCCTTCGCAACTAACACATCCAAGTAAATATGTATCATAAATAGCTCTGCAACTACTCAATAGCGGCTGGCCGACACGTTGGCTGGCCACCAATCCGTAACATTGGTCACGTGTTCAAAAAGTGAACCGGCACTGCGCACCGCTCGGCATGTTTTCCGTCCAATTTTAGGCTCCAATGGATGCGTGTCACCTGGTTTGCGGTCGAACGGAAAAGATTTCTTTTCTGCTTAGCTGCCTTCAATGGGTTTGAGCAGTGTTAGACAAACAGCACACAGTGTTTCTTTTGGACATTATAATTTTATTATATGTTACATTGCTTCTAGGTGAGAGATTCTCGTTCTAACATAGAGCTGCTTGCTTTCAAAACACTAGAAGTCAACACGGCGCGTGTTGGGCTTTAAAATCCAAAGTATTTGGTTGATTGTTGCCGCCTGCATTTCCTTTCCTTCATTGAAATAACTTATAAATTTTACCTTTCGCCAAGCAATTAAAAAATTATTTCCTGTTTCTGACTGCGATCTGCTTGATTTCCTTTCCATTATGATTATACTATAGTTTTACACAAACCAACTTTTTAGATGAAATTTTAGAAATGAAAAAAAGGTTAATAGTTCACCTGCTCCCCCTTTCACAAACATATCCGCACACTGGTCACCTCCTACAGTCGACACACTTAAAATGTCATGGAATAGAAAAGAAATAGTTTCTTTTTCATATCGGTCATATTTTTTACGATTTCAACTTATTTCCCGTTGCAGCTGGTAGCACGACGTCGGACGAACGGGACAGCCGTCCCGTCATTCCCGCCATTGTCGAAGAGGAGGACAGTGAGAACGATGATCAGCAGCGTCGTGAGGAGGATGAGGATCGGCGGGATGCGGAAGTCGTGTTGAGGCCGCCACGCAATTTCTCCGAGTCCAGCCTTTCCCGGTCGATTCCGCGGGACGTGGGCAGCAGCGTGGTCAACAAGCCGATCAGTCACCTGCAGGCAGAGGTGCCATACTTTTCGATACGGCCAGCAAGCGAAAACGATATCTTCACGATATCGGGTGCGAGTGCGGGTGGCGGTGGCAGTGGGGCCAGCTCCGGAGCATACAACGCCATCAGCATGACGCCAGAGGTGCCGGCCATCTCATACTCGAACCTCCCGAAGAACTACCTGGAGACGCCGGTAATCGAGAAGTACCGGGAGTCGGTCAGCCTGTACTCGATCCAGACGGCCGGCATCAACCGACAGTCGCAGACGGACAACCTGGCGATGCCTCGGTACTACGGCAAGTCGGATCTGTTCGTGTCCAGCATCGATCGCGCGAACAGTCGCAGTGCGGATGCGGTCGAAATGAACCGATCGGATGACGACGGCGGAAGGGGCGCTGGTGATGGTAGCGGAAGTGGGCTGTCGCTGAGCAGTAGCGCTCTGTCGAAGGCAAACCGGAGCCGGAGCGGGGCAGCCGAACGCAGCAAGCGACTGATGAACATCCGCACCGCGCTGCCTCCACTGAATCTGGGCCTGATCCGGGGCAGCTCGTCTTCGAACTTACGTGAACGGGGAGAATCGCGGGAGCGTGCCGAGAAGGGAACCAAGGCCAAGGAAGGACTAAGGATTTAAAGAGTGCCAGTGTTGGAGTCAGCGGACTCCACGTTTACTTAAAGAACGAGAAAATGAAAAATGTTAGTGCCAAGTACAGTATACGGGAAGCCACATAATCCAATGAGTAATGTTGCTACTTAACGGTTGCGTATTGTTAAAATTTATTGTTGTATTTTTTAAATGTATGATCGCCGGATGCCAATGGAACACGGTGGAGGTCTGATGCGGCAATGTGTATGAACGTTGCCGTAGCGAGAAGAGTATCGAGTTTTAAAAACCATTGAACACGAGTCTTTCCAACCTTTCGTTCGTTTCTGAAAGGAACGATACAATTCCATGTTAGTAGATTTAAGGTATATTACAATAAATGCAGATCATAATAAAATCGGCGATTTATATTCAAATTATCGATTTTTTTCTTAATTTTTTGTTGAACTACTCCGATGAGCTACACAGGACTTATCGTTTGACAGCATTCATGCTGTCAGCTATGCATTTATCGTTTTGTTGTCATTTATTTTGTTGTCATCTAACATACACACGCACACATCGAAACACGTACTGCTGAGCGACGCTCGTAGATAAAAACAAAACGCGTACACAAAGAGAGCGAGAGGAAAAGCGGAGAGTTTTACTCTCGCGAGAGATCGCTATGCGAGAGAAATCGAACGAGCGAGATAGAGCGAGAGAGTTAAGCAAAGGTAGACAGCCAGAGAGATAATTAAAAAAAAAATCTATGGACAGCAAAACAGCAGTACAGCACGGCGGAGTGAAACGTCGCTACTGCGCATGACCGAGCCGGTGCAATAGGAATCTGCCATACCCGGTGGTGGTGAGTAGGATGGTTTGCTGTGAAACAGCAGGCGTGAAGAGGTCAGCAGATGCCTACGGCAAGTGAGTTCGTTAACGAAAAGCGCTCGGAGAGAAATTGTTCGGAGAGAATATGAACGCCGCGTAGCAAAATCGGGCAATCCACTTCTGAATCGTGCGGTTATCTGCAGTCGCAGTGAAGAAGTTCGTATCGTGGTAACGCGGTTCCGCGGGTCGTCGTCGCCGTCGCTTTCGGTGCGGTGTTGATGGTTCAATCTTGGCAGCCACTTTTTCCACACGAAGGTGAATAGCTGCTCTCTATTGCTGCAAACGCGTTCTAATCTAGTTTGCACAGAAGTAGCAATCCCGTGAGGTGCGTTCGTTTTCCGGCTGGATGGATTGATGGATTTTTGTCGCTGGTGTCCACGAAGCTGGATAGGAGGATTAAGCGTCGGCAAAAGGTACGGGGTCCGCAGAAAGCGCGTCGTAACAGCGATGCGTGGTGTATATGTAGTGGTAATTTTTTTGAATGCATTAATGTTGCGAGTGGTGTGATGCGTGGTGGTATTGGTGGACCAACACCACTTTGCCCCTAGAGACTCCTGTCCAAGATGGCTAGAACTTCAGGATGCGGAGTGCTGGTTTGACGTTTGCGTTGCAGCAGCATGACAGTTCTGTGGAAACAAGAGTTATGTTGACTACCGCATTATGCTACGAAACGTAGCGTTGTGATATTCGGCTTGCGATCTGGGGTTGGCACGGTGCAGTTGTGGGTTTCAACCAGGAAACCATCGAGTAGTCTGTGTACACCAACTAGCAAGTATGCCAGAAACGGAAGAAAAAGTTCGCCTTGCATTGTTTCGAAGTGCTTATCAATGATCTTATTCCAGTATCGTTTTTTTCCCGTGTTGTTCCAAACTTGGCGAGTCGTGTTATTTGTTGTTGACCCGATAATCCTGTGTGTCTGTCTGCCTTCAAGCCTGTAATGGGGGTGAATCGATGTGCCAAGTGTCTTACTCCTTGAATCGAAAATGAATCCCGATGAAATAATTGTGTCCTTAAACAACATGCAAGTTTTTGTGTCGAATTCACTGGAAAACACCGAAGAATGTGTCGGAGTCGATTGAGAAAAAAAAATCGATTAACATCATCATTGCCTTCTCGTGCTTTTACGTTGTGTACTGAGGGCAGCAGCATCCCCCTCGTGGCGTGAAGAATTCATTGTCAAAAAAGGGGAATTTTTGTGAAACCGACAAGAATGCTAAAGAAACCGCACCGTGCAGTGTTGCATACAATATTTCCATCAGAAGTAGTTTTGTAGAGAGAAATGGCGTGCGCATTATCGTTGATGGCGCATTTCATTCATCGCTAGTGGCTGGTGAGATTTTCACCGTTGCATCTGTCGTTTAGTCAATGGATGGTGTGTTGTGTACTCCAGTGTAGAATGCTCTATCCCGCCTGTGGACGCACGTGTGCTTGAGAAGAGAAGGGAGCAATCTTTGAATGCATGTAATCATATTCCAATCGACCGAAAGTGGAGGCCGCCGCATCGTCGACGCGGTCGAATGACGGTTCAGGAGAAAAGCGGACGAAGACAGAAGATGTAAATAAAGCCATTGCGGAGTGTGCTCAAGAAGACCGAAATAGGAAAAACAAAGCGGCCACGATAAAGATCTAAATCCCTCGTAGAATCCCCTGCAGCCTCCCGAGCGACGACTTTTCAGACAACTGGAAAGCATTCGCTTTGAAAAGCCTGCGAATGTGTGTGAGAGAGAGAGAGAGAGAGAGGGAGCGTCGAGAGAGCGAGGGAGCGAACGAAGGAGAATGTGAAAATGTGGAAAGAGAGCAAAGCGAGGCAGGCTGAACGAACGGGAACGGAAAATCGATCGTGAAAGCGTCGACCGTGCGGCTGCAAACGCTACAACAAATCGTTCTTCCAGATGAATTCTAGTAGGCCGGGAACATGCGTCGTAGCGTTGTTCAGATGCAAATGGGGAGCATATAGAAAAAAAAAAAAAAGAATGGGAAGAAAGTTATGTGACCGTCCGCCGAGGTAGGAAATAAGATCTAAAACGAAGGCTCTAAACCCTACGCCAACGACGTTCGAGATCGATCGAAAACGGTGAAGGGGAAAAAGGTGTCTTATTGGCGAAAGCAACTAGCTCCAATGGCGTTCGTTCTTTTTTCGAAAGTTTAATTCGAGACACGAGGACGTGGTGGGTGGCGGGGAGTATGTATGTGTTCGCGACCCTTGCACGCACCCTGTGCGTGTGTACCCATCTTGTGTACTCGTTAAAGCAAATCAAACACAACCGATTCGTCTCACGACTTCTCGCAGCGCCCGACGCAATGACCTTACACGCCAGCTTCCACTGTCTTGCCGCAGCTTCCACAGTGCGCTGATAGTCGTCCGCCCTTGCTCCGGCCACATAGAGTGTCCTGGCGACGAAAACATTCCCTACCGGAAGCGCTGCGTTTCAGCGAGCGAGCGACCGAGCCAGCGAGATTTATTTGCATACGATAAGGAAGTTTAAGGAAGGGATGTCCCCATGCCAGAAAACCAGGGATGGAAAGTGGAAAAGACAAGACTACGGTGGCCTCCATCGAATCTCGCCGACTCTCGCTCAATGGTGTGGAACCGATCGGTTGGAAGGTTTTTTTTTCTTCCTTACATTACACTGTGATAAGGATTGTTGTGTGCGTTTGTGTGCTGCTCGATGTCGAAAAACATTCCTTCGACCATTCTTCGGCCAAAAGGCTTGACTTGGGACTCTCTGGTCACCGAGGGTAAAGGTTCAGGGTCATTTTGATGTTGTTGGTCGTGTCCGACTCTTTAGGGGATGCTGCGAGAGATGGGGGTTATAAGCGAAGGTCAGAATATTGATAGGAAAGTGATAAGGTTCGGTAAAATTCCTTCTGGGTTGCTTCGACAGCATATTTTTAGCTGTGCTTGCCCATCGTCAGGTTTTGACGAAATATGTGCGGCATGAATGTTGGAAGGAGTATCCTTGTAGATATGATAGGGTTGAGGTGTGAGTCTGGAAAGCGAATCACCGCAGAGTTTTTTTTCGTTTTCCTGCGGTTGATTTTGAGGTTTAAGGTTTTCACAGTCAATTAAACTTTGGAATGATTATATGCCCTCATGTTTACTACCTGTTATCTGCTAAATATTTATCTCTGCGGTGAGGCCGATTATCTGTAGTGGAATTTCTGTTTTTCTAATGCCATAACTATTTTTTCACTGTGAAACAGCAGGACTTAAAATCGAGATGAGATTATCACTACATCACTACAGATTACGATGTGTTTCATTAATCTATAATATTTTGGAGTCTAATATGGACAGTGTTTAAAAGCATGATGTATGAATCGACATTTTAGTGATATTTCAATATAATAAGTTTCAAGGATTAAGAACGTTTCAGTAAAATGTTGCAGGATGTCAAGTACGCAGCACTAAAGAATGCCTTCCATCTCTTTCAACGCTATCTGCAGTGAAATGTTTCCTTATAGCTCTACAATATCTGTATGTTTTAAACCATGCTCTACTTTTAACCACTATTCCGATTGGGTTTCAAATGGTGGTGACCTGCTTTACACTCCTCTGCCTTCATGAGAAGTCAATGACAAATCGCATGGCATAACTCTAACCGCAGACATTGCATAAACATGTTTTTACTCCTCTCCGTGCTCGATTGGCCTCGGCTTTGCTTTTTCGCTTACTTTGACAAATAGATCCCTGGCGTACGGACAAACACATTCACCCGCCTTGCTCTTGGCAAACTTTGGCCGATTGATTGGCAATCCTCTCCGCCTCCGGGCCTTTACTTTCGATCCGGACGAACTTGACGTTTCCGGTCGGAAGCCACTCGAAGAAAAATTGGAAGGCATCGGTAGAGAAACCGGTAGGGAACCCAAAAAAAGTACTCTCGAAAAATGTTTGCGCGATATTTCTTCCCACAAGAAAAAAAATGTGGAAAAAGTCCCATTCGGTGAAGTAGTTCGAGCAGTTGCGATACCACCTCCCGTTGGTGGTTGACAAGGGGGTTTTATTTCCTTTCCTTGCCAAACATTACACCGTGAGCGAAAAAAAAAAAAATTCGATGGACGGACAGTTGAACAGTTGATTCGTTCGATCCGAGGACTCGCGAGGAGCGCGACCCTTGACGCGTGCACAAGCAATCAAAATGGTTCTCGAAGGGGTAAAGGCCTTTTTTGCACATGCAATGCACGGATAGATCGAGAACTTGTGTTTCCCTTGATGGAGCGCAGGAACAGGATGTTACCATCGAAGTTGGGCTGAAGTGCGAGAAGCGTAGAAGGAATGGATGTCAATTGCTGCGCCTCCTTCGTAGATCTCGTGCCTTTAATCGACGGTGACACTTCAATGGGAGACGGAAGAAAATTGGGAGCTGGGGAAGCAAAAAAACAACATCCGTCTATGGAAGAAAACTTGCGATCAGATGCTGTGTTGGCATCTTTTGCGAGGCAGGTAGTTGTCAACCTCTTTGGGGTTTTTTGCTTATTTTATTTGTGTATCTTCTTCAGCCGGTTCGATGTGTCGTCCTTTGGTGGTTTAGTGTTGTAGACTTAGCGGCGTCCAATGTTTGATAAGCAATGTTAGTATATTTTGCTGAAAAATTGGTGTTAAACAATGTATTTGTTCTATATTCCTCTATTTTTGCCCTTTCACTTGATACTTTAACACTCGTATTTCAAAAAAGAAATATTCATCATTTAATTTGCTAGGGAAACAAGATATTCAATTTGAAATCATAATTGAAAATATGGCGTAAAATTGACCTATATAAGGATAAAATGAAGATCCAAGAACGTAATTATTAAATTATCGCCATCGCAACGGTACGAATGGAATGATTTGATTCAATTAAACGTTCTTCTGAAGGCTTTCTAATTTAAATTCAGCCCTTCAACCGTTTTTCTCCGAACGAACCTCACAAGCGTCCACGTTGTCCATCCAGCAAGTCAAACAAAATCACGACCCAGTTATATGTTTATTGACTGTGCAATGTTAATTACCACGCCCAATTACGGCCACCTTGGGCGCTTATCATTAGCGCTTTGAAAATGAGGTGTCAGGTTTAGCCTGGACCCGGTCGCCATTATGTGCATGCCGGTGTGAAGTGTTTTTGCATCATTGCAAATAACCGGAAACGGGACTTTGGGGCTTGGTTATCAATTCCACGGTTTACTCGTCATACTTTTTTATCAAAGTGTTGTGCAATGTGATCGATGGCAAAAAGGGAGGGTTGTGACGATAAGGGTACACTCAAAATTCCCTGTTAAGCTATCTTCATCGGGGCAAATTGTGTCCAGTACTGACGGATTCTGTAAATTTGGCTTTGTCTGTCGCTCCGCTGTCCTTCGAGGAATTTATCCTCCTTGATACTTCTTAAAATTTTCATCCTTATTTCGAGAACCATCATTCCTTAGTCAAACTCCGCACGCAAACTCCGGGCGCTCTAATGTGCCGGGGATAAATTTAAAGTCAAATTAATGCTACCGTCTGCGGTTTGAACTCTGGTTAATTTCCTTAATGGCACTTACTACTCAGCTTCCGTTCGTTCCCCCGAACCCATGTAGGGATGTAGCCAAATCGTGCACTGTAGTTTCGCGAGGAAATGGAAAGTTCTGCAGAGTGCGGAGTAAACATTTCGGTAAAGCTCCTAGGGTGCTTCACCAGTCTTTTTTTGTTTTGTTTCATGCTCCGAAACAGGTGCGGCAAGCTTGAACGGGAACGTTAAGGGAGATAACAGCTACGTTGCCACGCTTTTCTTACCACGCTTACTCGTCGCTTCCGCTTGACGTCAGCCTCTGAAGTCTGAAGCGCGGTTACAGAATGTAATTTCTGCGGTGGCTTGTGCTGCAGATGGATGTGATTAAATTTTCATCATCCACTTCCGGTGCAGCAGAGATAGTGGATAGCGATCGCGGTTTTGTCGCTGGATAAGCTTTTGGCATCGAATCCTCCCTCCCAAGCAGCAGTGAACGTAGTGCGTTGTACTTTACAAATATGGTGTGTGGGGTTGTGTCAGCGATGTTTTTTTATCTATTACTGGTGTTCATGTGTGTAGCTTAGCTTGACGTGTGATCGGGGAATAATTCAGTATTAATCTATTTGCCCGTGAACGGAATGGCCGCTGTTAAGCAGGTGGAAGGAAGGAACTCCGCGAGGATGAACGTCTTCGCTCGGCTAGGATTCGTAAGACGAACACGGTTTGCCTTCTTGTCTGGGATGTCGTGGCATTTTGTGACAACCATCCGTTCATCGAAAGTCGATGCTTTCCTTGCCCGCTTTGTCATAAGCTAGCGATTATCTCCTGGTCGAACCACGCCTTCCTTTTGTACCGTATTGTTTCAAGCATCCTATTCCGGAAGCATGAAAGGATGTCGGCTTATTGCCAACGCACTTGATGTGCGTAGTTTCTTTTTGTGCTGCGCTTCTTTCGACGCTGTACAAGCCAATGGAAGCTAATCATCATTATCTGATCGTTGAAGCCTAAAGTGTGGTCTGCAAGATATACACGTTGGAAAATAATTAATGGTGCGCCGTGGCTTGATTATTTATAACAGACGCATGAAAGAGGCTGCCGATGATAGCTTTTTTTCTCCCAGAGATAATCTGGCACACTATAGGCCCAAGCTTATCAAAAGTGCACATTTCGAGCGATGTGAATGATTAATACTTCCAGGGGTCTTCTGCGACGTCAATATTGCACCGTTGTGGATGTCGACTCTGGAATTTGGAAGTATTTACGTTGTATTGGTTGTAAGTATTTAATGTGTAAATTATAACCAAACGCGTTTAAACATCGTTTATTCAGTACGTATGTTTCTTTTATGGCGAACATTTGTAACATTTCGGGAAATAAAAATTGGCAAGCTGTTTTTGAGATCACTTTTTTGCTCGAAATGTCATTTCCTTGTAGCAGTGTATCTAGTACATGGCAAAAGGATATTTTTGATATTGGGATGGGATGTTTATCGCTATTTTTCCAAATGTTTCTACTGTACAACAATAACGGCAAAAAAGAATTGGGTTTGCATCGGTTTGTGACTGGCATTAACATGTGGGGATTTTACGATAACTCCTGGACATTCACCGACTATAACAAAAAATTGCAATATTAATGTATCAAAAGTGGTCAAATGTAATGTATCAAAGATTAATGTAGTGCAAAAGCTGTAACCTCACAACACATCACATGGTTGTTACGAACTGCAATCGATACATTTTTGGCGAGTGTTAAATGATAAATGACCCCAATAAGGTAAGACAAGGAATTTGGCAAAATTTAACGTTCCAACTCATCTAAATCTATCAAAACTAATTTGAAAACGTTCAAATAGGAATTCCTATCCTATCTGCTGGATACTATCCACACCATGTCCTTTCACGGTTTTTGATCGAAGGCACCAGAATTGACTGAGCACCCTTCCGTTCTTACACTACAAGCAAAATATTATGTTGATTCCTGGAAGATCTTTTGACATAGAATCCGTAAAGTTCCTATAAGATCGGAGCTTCTTAAAATTTAATTGAAGTTGATAAAATTTCGTTTTCAACATAGATGGATTTTTAGGTATACTATGAAAATAGTTCATAGTAATACTATGAAAAATTCTATCCATTGAAACCTATCCACAACGCATGAAACCTGTTTTCGCTTATTTTTCTCTAGAAACTTAATGTTTCAGAAAAAAATGGCACGTATTTGACGCTTCGTGAATTGAATTCTTTGTGTTTCCTGATACCGTGCTTTAATGGAGACTGGTTAACATCTCACTTCGTGAGACGATGTCGGTCGTTCTCGTCGTCGTCGACATCCAGCAACCGGAACATAATGCATTGTGTTTTAGGGGTCGCATCGAATGATCCTAAATCGAACGTGCAAGAACCTGTCTGTAAGATGAAGCCCCGAGGTGTTAAACACCGAGCACGCACTCCAGCGCAAACCCATTAACGGGTGTATCTCTTGAACGGAGCAAGCCAATGAAATGTACATTAGTCGGCCGGAGTGCCGAAGTTACTTGGAAGTGTGCGGCTACTGGCCCGGAGATCTACACCACGCTCCGCACATGTCGAGCACACACTTCGGCCACCAACGTGACCGCCACCTCTGGAGAATGAATCCGGAGGATACCTTGGTGGGGGAAATTGGCCCAGACAATGCTCAAATGGCGCCCTTTTGTTTCGTCCTTTCGTTGTCCTTGGGGGTAGGTGGCCAGTGGAGCGTTCGCTCCGATTTCCTTTGTCCGCACCGGAGAGGACGGAGAGCAGGGCGACTCTCTCTCCTTCACCTGCGCTCTTCCTTTGTGCTGTTGGTGCGAACAAACATGTGAATCCTTCCGCGCCTCGAAGGCCAAAGGGGGTGTTGCTCAGCTGTGGGAGAAAAAAACGGAAAGCATTGCATTGCTTTGGAGCGACTTTGCAATGACGTGGGTTTCGCTAACGCTACGGATTAATGTCACCGCGCAAGGATCTTCATCATCATCATCATCACGACGGTCGTTATGGGGGTGAGGGTTGGTTACCGAAGAAAAGGATCATCTTATTTTGTGTGTGTGCCTTTTTTGCGTCGGATCGTCTTCATGCTGTCCTTCCTGTCCCTACCCGGTGCATGCATCCCGGGCTAGTCTAGTCGGGGCACCAAAGATGGATTTTTTGTCCTCGTCATGGGTTGGTGGATAGTCTTGGGGATTTTTTTGGAATAAATGTTAATTTCGTGTCTGTTAATGTCAAATCAAGGGCATCTCTCCTGGTGTGGCACGGGTGGATTGGATTGTGCATGTGGTTTCAACAGTCTTTCACCAGAGGCAAAGAAAAGAAACTAACGACCGTCTTTTCCGTAGTGCGAAATTGTTTCGTCTTCTGGTTTTGAATTAAGACGCAGACCCATCGAATCGGCCTGCTGGCTCGAAATTTCACGTGGGTGATAGGATTTTTATTATTGCTATCATCTGGCCGGGCGTTGTGGCGACCGAAATTTGGATTGCTCCTTTTTTGGACCGCTCGTACACGCTCGTAAGTATGCTAAGCAACTTTCTGTCCTTTCGTTCCGTTTCACGTTCGCACACCCACACTGGGGATGCGAGTGTTGTAGATGGCACAGTTAAGCTTATTAGCTATTGGTCCGGCTGACGAGGAACAACATCATCACCATCATCATCATCGTCGTCATCATCATCAGTTGGTTTCGGGTGCTGAAATGTAGGAACGCATGGACCACGATCCATTTCTGGACTCAATGGAGGATAAACTCATTCGCATCTTCTTTCTGTTCGGTTGGATAGAGGAATGGGGCAATGGTAGACTGATGGTTTTTTTTCTCTTGATTTGCTAGGCTATGCGAAGCAGAAGTGCTACCAGTTTCCGACAATTTCTTTGTAGGAGCTTTTCCAATCAATTGGGATCTCATTTGACTCTGCCCAAATTACTCATCAAAAACACATTTCGATGATTATACACTTCAACGATTCATGAGTAAAGAACAGCACTGTTTTGTTGTGTGACAACTGCAGGACAAACTTAATATTATAAAATATGAAAATAGAATAATGCTCCTTTATGATACTGCATGCGTTATGAGAGATATCGATTATCTAAACCTGTGAACAAATCAGTGAACAGTACAATTTAACTTTTTTTCTTTTTTTTATAAATAAAAATCGTATATTACTCTTGACGGAATCGATGTTGGACATCCGTCTTCCTTCCAATTCCACTTGGAAAAGTAATGCTTTCGGAAACGAGAAAAAATGCCTGAAATTCTTTGTACATTCCGTTGCCGCCAAGACAGAGCTCCGGGCATCGTATTGAACCGTCATTCGGCCATCAAACGCTCCTTCATTTTTCTCTTTATCTTTCCTATCATCGCGTTGCCGCTGTCCCTGTCATCGGCATCGTCCTCGCCTTCGTCGTTTTCGTCGTGGTACAATAAACAATTCAATCACAATTTAATTATATCACCTGCCTGTACAGTGCAATCGTTATCTGTCGGGAGAATTTGGAGTATTCATGCACTCGCATTTCCAACGGGATCCCACTGATTCCTGCTTGTTGGCGAATGTCTTGGCTTAGCTTTATGCCGAGAAGATACTTGCAAGGTACAGTTATGGGCAAATTATTCACCACTTGCCCTTATGATTTCGGATGGTTGCAAATCTTTCCGTTAGTCGAAGTCTATTTGTAATTTATACCCAAGCGATAAGAAGAAGATTTGTATTTTTTTTAAAACTTGTGTGTTTATTTATCAAATAATTTTAAACTATTGCTGGTGGGCAGTTGTTCGTTTCTATAAGAAAAAGATGTGACCTCAACTGTGATACACTACACACGTGAGAAACAGTGTGCAAGGACAATCGAATCAAGCTCCGGGGTTTCGGGGAAACCTTTTGCGAAACAAAAGAGAAACCTTTCTTTTTTTCCAAGTGTGACCAAAAGGCAGCGAATGTTAGTGGATCAGCACCGGTGATACTTTTCTTTGCTCGGACTGTTAACGTGTACGCATTCGTTCAATTTAGCCACCAAATGCCCCTACCGATCCACTCAGGACGATTTTTCTAGGGTGGAGAAAATAATTGAATATCTCACCTACGTGTTCTTGGAATATGCACCGTCGTCCCGGGAGGAGGGATTTTTGTTTTGTTTTTGTCATGAGGCCTTTAACCGCCGAACGTATGGTACAAGACATTATTTATTTATATCCTTCACTTTTGATCATCAACTTCATTTTTAAACTTGTAATCAATTCGTGAAATGCGGTTTATCAAATAAGTACCTTTTCTAAACGAGATCCCAAAAAATGAAAACAAATGTGTTTCGCTTTGTTTATTGGATGCGGTTCGGATTATCATATTAATAGAATTTAGTAAGCACCTAAGACTTTGTTACTTTTTATGCCTCCTTCACAATAACGGAAGCTTTCTTTATGTAATGTTGACTAGTTAAGCTTTCTCAGTTTACAACTGTGTTTTATCTTCTTTTAATGCCAAACTTTCACTTCCAACGAGTACACTGTAGCAGATGGCAAAACAAAAAATTACTGAAAAACCTCATCAATAACACACCTGACTTAAAAGCGCCGCTTGAAAGTACGTACGGTAGCGGAACGAATTTTCGCAATCTCCCGAACACGCAGAAGCTTGGGTAGAAAGTGATCAATTGGAGTGTCAGGGAAACAATTTTCCAGGTGTGAAAGAGATTAATATCCCCGAAAACTCCGTCGCCTACGGGCTACGGGCGACGATGTCCTTAGCTGTTGGCATGCCTCCGAGCGCATGCTGTTTTCCAAGGCAGTCGTGAGACTCGTTGGATGATTGTTTGGGTTTGGCAAACGAATTACCGAGCCAGCTTCAAGCAGTTTGAAAATCTGGAAAGTGTCCGTTGGGTTGGGTACACATTCGTGGTAAACGTGCGCTAAGCGTACCGTTCGGTCGTCGAACGTAGTAGTAAGATAAATCCGCGTCGCTGGGAACGCGGCTACGTGCACAACAGTCTCACGGGTGTGATTGAAGAAGTTGTTGGCTACTGCAAGGGGAGAGGAATTAATTCATTCCATTTCTTCCGTCGTCTGCCGGATTACCACCGTGCAGTGCGTTCGATATAACGCTCAATGGGACAGGTTTTCCTTCACGGTTGGTGTGCTCCGATGTTCTGCAACAGATGTACACCACCAACTCGAGTTTCATCCGTGTGATGATCAGCGGAATGATGCGAGCTCACAGAGCTTTTTAGGGTTCGCTGTTGCCGCAATCTATCTCGGGTGATATTGGTTAGAGTGGAGGATGTCGGGCTAGGACTAGAGTCAATAGTAGCTCTGCTCAGCCAACGATATATCGATGGATTCGTTTCCGATTGTAGTGTAGATTCAGATGCTTGAGACCCTTTTTGCAGGTCTCGAAACAGAGGTGGCCAAAATTTTCCGCAATACAGTATCCTAGGTTTGGCCGGTTCTATTTTAAACAATTTGGATCAAGGGCACGTTTATTGTAACGTTTTGTTTTCAAATCATTGATGTTAGTCAAATGTTTGGTAATGTATTTTCCATATCAGTTAATTTGGTTTTTAAAATAGACGTTGTCCATAGCTTCGCCACCTCTGCTCCAGAAGGACTATGGCAAAGCGTAGCGAGTAAACCAGCATAAAGTAACAGGGAATTTAGATCCAGACAAAATAAGGCCTAAAGGAACCCGATGCCGGTAGTGAGTTGCTTCTGTTGTACCGTCCAATATCCCTTCAGGGTTGCTCATTTGGTGAAACAATTCCGGGCCGGCGAAGCGATTGCTTCCACCGATAGCCACATAAACCTCCCGCAGGAGGATGCAAATGCGACGACAGTGCACGGCAGAACCACGGCCGTTCGTTGCTCAATTTCTCTTCGCATAATGACGCATAATGACGATGCGAACGCAAAGGCGGATTGGGGTGGTGGCAAAAATTCGGGCTTGGTATTGCAATGAATAGAAATGGAACCGCACTGTAGTCACAACTAAGAAGGCGTTGTAGGTACGATAGGGTACTTTGAAAAGTTTGTGCAATACGCGCTCGGAGTTCGACCGTTGGGATGGGTAGGGTCGCGCAAAAGGAACCGGAAAGCGGCATCTTGTGAGGTGAGAAGGCAAGGTAGCAGCAGCAACAAAAAAGAACGTGATGTGAATGGCCGTAACCCGAAATCCTTGGACCCATATCAGTAGCGACCGAATTTTAGATGAAAATGATAGGGAAACAAGCAGGACGAGCACCAGCCAGTTGATGTACCCACTATAAATAGCAATAGATCAAGTCTCGTGGAGAGCGAAGAGAAAATGGGATCGCACATGATGGAGTTGAAGGGAATGTGATTATTCTTTTGGACTATAGCCTGCAAACAATAAGAAGATACTGGTCCATGCACTGCCTCGAGACGAGAAGTCGCTTTCTAGCGTCTAGTGGTTGATGGACAGATTTGCGGGAAAGGTTTTTAACGATGTTTTAGCGTTTTTGCGTTTTCACACAGTGGAATAAAGAGGTACTTATTTTTGCTTGGTGAGAGACGGTAAACAAAAAGAATTAAACTGATAACGCGAGAGTTCTTTCAACCGATGTTGCATTTTCTTTGGGCGGATTAAAATCCATAATTTAATTCTGCAGTTATTATTACTAATAATCCATTGATTTGGTATAACAAAAGCAAACTTAAATGAAACAATATTCACAAGTGTTTGGATGATTTTATTCGTGCTGGTTTTTCCCCGCTGCCGTTGAAACTAAGAAATAGTTTTATTGCATGTGAATAATTGTGTTAACAAATATTTCAAAGGACATTTATTACGCTGAGGGTACAGTTTATGGTTGAGTGGATAATGTTATTTATGGTTTGCCTGAATGCGACTATTTAAAAAATGACACACGATCCAGAGCGAATTCGAAAAGGGTTGCACTCTTGTTCTTGCCGTAGTTCACTACCGGTTGGATGTTCGATTAATTGTCTTTCGTAGCATTCGGTTACCAACATGGATGTCCTGCCATTTAGAGGGTCCTGAGTATTATTCAATTCAATCGATTCAACAGTGTGCCATTTTTCATTTTGGGTATGTGTCCATGTTTATGCGTCGTACACTGGACTCATCTATTTTCCTCGCCTCCTCGTCGATCCCCCAGGATAACGAGTGGGAATTTTGGGTGCTGTCGCCGAGGAAAAAATAGAATCGATGCATTTTTTTAACCGAGAGTGACAAAAAGCGGAGCCCGATCGATTGTCCGCAGAGTAGCAGTATGGATATCCTCTGCATGTGAATTTTTTATGAGCTATTTCATTGAATCAACTTTCCCTAAAGGATTTGCAGTTTGTGCGCCTTGGGGGGGGGGTCCGGGTGGGCCAAAATGGTTGTGATTGTTTTTATAGCAATCTGTTCTTTTTTTATATATTTGTTCACCCGCCCAGTCATTTAACAATGAAGTGAAATTTGTGAATTGACTTCATTTTGCCAGTTTTCTGCTGCTGGGTAAATTGCGTTGGAGAAAGAGCACGTGCAAAAAAAAAAAAACGAGCACGTAACAGTGCGATCTGTTATGGTGTAACGAGAGAGTATACTTATGGAGTGACTGCTGGAACTAGCTGGCGAACCAATTGTACCATGCACCATTCTTCGTTCGGTGTGTAATCCTCTGGTGGAAAAGTCGAGCATTACTAGCAAACGGAAAAAAAAGGAAAAAACACACACACACACACACACACAAACACACCGTCCGTTCCAATGAAAGTGAGCGAAAGTAATGTGGCCAAAGAAGTAGCAAAAACAAAATCAACGGAATAAAAATTTCCCAAAAATGTGTGGTGGAAAGGAAGGGAATGAAACAATTCCGTGCGGTACATAACGAGCCCTGCTTCAGTAGCAACACTCCCAAACCACGACTGGGCCTCCGGCTACCACCAGTGTCTATATACACCGCGCTAGCTAGCCACCGCAAATATCGTAAACAGACACTCGGTTGGACAGTGCGGGGGGGATGACGGGCGTGCCAAACAGGAAATGCGGGGCCTGGCTGATCGGTGGAAAGCCCTCCCAGTTCCGTACAGGGCGGTCGGGCGGTCGGTTGGGATGTCGTTTGGCGCGCTGCCAAGGATGGTAGGGACGGATGGGATGGATTTATGGTATGTTATTTTTATTATTGCAAAGACTCGTTTCGTTCGCTGGGCCAGCTTTGACTCCGAGGAAGGAAGCATCGACGGAGGGCAAATGAGAAGGCGAAACGCGAAAATCACTTGAGCTACTGCTGCTGATATTTCATAGTGGTTTCGTTTCTTTCGTCGTGGTCTAAAAAAAGATATGGCCGAAAAGGTCCTGGCTAACGGCCTGTTTCCGTTTTCAAGGGGACATGAACATCAGAGAAGTGCAAGGAAAATTCCGTTACATTAAAAGCTTTAATTTTAGCTACGTTTTATTTTTCTGTGACAGTTGTTCATACGACTTTGACCTTTCGCACGGAATGTGGGTTTCAAACGATGAAGTTTTATTTAAAATTTTATCTATTAAATGTTAGCACAAAAAACTTTAATGCTTAAAAAATTGGAGGTATAAAAATGATTGTGTAAAATTATTTGAAAAATGTGGTTCAATTTTATTTCATTTTATGCAGTAATGTTAGCGCGTCCATTTAACTTACTTCTCTGGTATTCGATAAGTGTCTGCTCGGAATAAACATGGAACATGTTCATTCATGTTTGATCATCTGCTGCGACTCGCCTCGCATACCGGTGAGAAGATTGTTTGCTCAAAATCTGGTCCATTAACAAAAACATCCGTCCAAAACGAAAACACCAAATGTAATCGCGTCGGTGACGGCGTAAGTGCCAAATGCCGAAGATTTGACTCACCAGCGCCCTCCGTAAGAAGCAAGGCATCAAGGAGTCGGTAGCACGCGGTTGTGGGACACCACACAGCGTCTTGCGTTCCGCCAGCGAGTGTGTGCCGCAATGCTGGACGCCACAATCGTTAGCGCCGCCGACGGTGGCGACTCGCAAATGGAGGGTAATTCCGATGAGAAGCGAGGAGCATAACTGGACAACCATTGTGTGCCCCGCAGGCGCAATATATCCCCTGGAGAAATTTACAACGAGTCGCATGTGTATGTGTGTATTCGAGCGTCTGCTGGTGTGCTGGTCTTGCCAACGTTTTCCGCCCACCTGCAACTCCCCCACCGCATCGTCCGCGTAACGATGGGAAGGGAAAATTCCTGCAGCCGAAAATAAAGTGCCACCAAATGGTGCGAGGACCTCTCAGAAGACGAGAGCACATACTCGCGACCGATTTCGCGTTCCTGGAGGGTCGATCTCTTCCTACCACCCCCTCACCAACACCCACAACGCTGGAACTGCGGTGGAGTATTCGCGAGCGTTCGCGCGCGCGCCCGTGAGAACGCATGCAGCCGCCGCGTTCATTTAGCGAACTTATTTATGGCCATAGTTTCGTGTTCTGGTTGTTTAATTTTAATTGGATTCCCAACCCGCAACTGGCCGTGTGCCCCACGCTCTCTCGGTCGGTCGCTATCGTTTGATAGCAACGGAATGTTGTGTCCCGGCTCGTCCCGGCGCGTCGGTGGTTATGTGTGCTTTGTGTGTGCCGGGGAGGAATGTAAGTGGACCAAGTGAGCGATATGTGTGTGTGAGAGAGTGTGTGTTGATATGTTGCCGGGGCTGGCCACACTGTGGCAACATGTTCCCGCAAACTGCGAGCCACCACCAGCAGCAGCTGCTACTCGTGGCTGCTCGATTCATTCATCGATTTATTTGCCGCAGGGTTTACTTGCAGTTTGGGCTGCCAAAAAGAGGGAAGGGGGGTTTGGTTCACTGTGGGCCGATGATTTGTTTCACTTTTCTTTCAGGAACATGTCAGATAATGATTTCTAATTTATGTTCAAATATCGAAAAAGTATTCGTTTTGAAATAAAACATGGAATTTATGTGGTTGAATTGTTGCTTACGTAAATTCATAATCTAACTTATGTGATTTTTTTAAATGTTATTGTTGGTACAACGCTTACCTTCTGCATTGAATCTGGTTTTCGCAATTTTTTTAACAGTTATCATCATTTTGAAATGAATGCTTTTGTAATAATTTTATGCAAATTTTACATTCGAATACAACTTATTTTCACGTGGTTTTGCTGTAGACTAGATTGTGCAATAAGTGGTGCAATAATTGCCCCTTTTCGTCCATTACAGATTTTAATCCTTGATGCCATATTTTTATTTCATTGTTCATACACGTGCTCGGAAGTTTTCAAGTCGCTCGGTAATTTTCAACTCGGCTTTAATCTTTGGTGTTGCTGTTGATTGTTTGGAATGACAAGGGAATTTTGTCAATGAATTTTGAAACTGGTAAAACATTGCAATCCCTGTCTGTTCGAAAAATCATTCTAAAGCATTCAATCGATTGAGTGTTTCAAGAAGTAAATATTCATTTATTGCGTCTTTTGACTTAAGCCATGGCTCGAAATAAAGATTCATTTGCATTAAATTGGCAGTCGCCATTTGCAAACCACCGACCATAAACTGGAAACTGCATTGCAGCAAATGGAAGCTGGCACAAATTTAGCACCGGGGTCAACTAACTTAAATTTTGTTATTTGCTCCCAAGGCCAGTCTTGTCCCGCTAGCCGCCAGTCTGGTAAATTAAAACGATTGCTCTCGGTTGTTTTTTCTCTTCAACGTCCGGGTGCGATGATGCTGGTGAAGCATTGCCTCTTCCCTTCCGCTCGGTTCGATCGGTCAAACAAAGCTCCCAGGCGGTGGTGTTACTGGAAAGCCGTCGGAATTTTCGCGCTCCGATTTCGATCTGCTACCAGCGCTCGCCCGTTCGTTAGCTTAGTTTGGTGAGGATGAAACTTGGTGGAGCGCGTTGGATGAGGTGTCGCTGTGCGCTCCAGTTTATTTGCCTAGCGTGCAAACGAGGAGAAAGTGAGGTCTTGTAGATGCAAATGCCGTGCAGCACACTGGCTAGCGCCGGTTGCACCGTTTCGAGAAGGGAAATTTATTTATGCAAGTGATTAAAATGCTGTTGCTTTCGGGAATCGGTTTGTTTGCCACTGGGTTGCAGTTTGTTTGCATCGGCTACCGTTTTTTAACCAGTGGTAGTATTCTTCCATTATTCCGTTGATTTCTGTGTTCCGGGACTCTTTATTTATTTATTTTTAACAAGTTATTGTCATCGAGGATCCGGCTTGAACTTCTTCACAGGCGGCGGATAAAGAGCATCGGTGTAGTTTCGAGATTAATGAGCGGCTTAATGAGGTGCAATGTTTAACTTCGGCTACACAGCGGAAAGCGATCGTTGTCCCGGCTTTGTGCTTACCTGACATTGGGTTACGGTGTTCCGCCAGTCGAGTGACAGTTTTGATCGACGACTGGTTTTCCGCGGAAAAGTATCCTTAAAAGCGAGCACTTCGCTTGTCGGTGAACATAAATTTACAGTTCGCTTCGGAAACGGGACACACGGCGGTACCCATTGCGAGATTTTATGTGTTGCCAACCATCCAGGAAAGCACCGAGGAATATGCGTGGGGTTGGGAAACTCGCAAGTCTGGCACTGCCTCGCTGGTAAAGTGAACTTGATAAATGCGCCCGGCCCATTTCCCAGGTTGCCCCATTTCGCTTAGTCGAAAATTCGACGCGTACCATTTTAATTGGGTTAATTTGGGCGAAACATGCAAACTTCAGTGCGCTGCTACCGGCTCTAACCGACGACTAAGGTTCTTCCCGGTGCCTTCAGATGCCAACGAGTGAGCCCGCTCGGAAAAGCGGGAAAGCGCTTGATTAGAGATAAGTAATTTACTGTGACGTACTGTGCACGCCGCGAGGAAGGAACACATTCGCCGGAAGGCAGAATTTCCATCACGAAGGAGACATTCGAGGGTGCCGCAACCTGGTTTCGCGGGAAATGGTGGAAATTCACTTATTTGTGAAAATGCGACGTTTATGAAGCAAGGAGGGGAAGGGTTTCCTTGAGGGCACCAGGAGGTGGTTAATGTACACGAAATAAAACGATGTTTGTGTGGATTTAGAGTGTTCCGTGGAAGGAATGGTAGTTTCTTCGTTTCGGCAAAGAAACTGTTTCCTTTTGGCCAATAGGCTCCCGTATGCACTACGTTCATGGTACGGGTGACACCCTTTCGTGTGCTTAATGCAATTTAATGCGAGCCGGAGCGAAAAGTGCCCCCTACTCAGAACTCTCTGGGGAGTTGAAGATTTTAGCGCATCTTTTTCGTTTTCTTCTGCACTTCAACGTCATTAATGAGGGTGAAGTTGGCAAGATAACTTATGTAGGCTTGGAGCTGCTTTAGGCAATATTTTATTACGTTTTATCATGAATGCATTTTCTGATAAAAAAGGGGGCCCCCGTTTCGAAACAATGAAATGATATGAAAGGTCAAGTCTTGATGTTGCCATTGTCAGATATCTTCTAAAAAAAAGGTTTTCAATTTCTTTCTATGGACTATCTCATAGATGTTCATTGGTTATGTTATGTTTTTTTTTTTAAATTTATATTTATTTTTTTGACTTCCTGGTTTATATTAAGATTCGGATGATTCAATTTACACCTTGCTTATGGGTGCGTGAAAATGTACACTGTTTGTAAAGTAGAATACGATTGAAACAGCTGTTTGAAACAGACGAGTTTGTTTGTCAAACGAGGCAAGTTTGTCAATATATGAAGATGTTGTATCAATTCTTCCACCATTTTTATCTGTAGACACGCCTTATCAACCCGACCAAGCAAAATCTAGTAGTTGGTGATCCAATCTTTTTGATGAAGTTTGCCAAACCCAAACCAAAGTACATGTGCATGAAACACTTAAAAGACATGCGGCGAGAGCGGGCCTAAAATGGTAACAAGATTTCTTTGTTGTGAACTATAAACTAACCCTATTTTCTAGGGATGAAATCAAAAGTTAAAACCCAAAAGACAATGTATTGCTTTGATTATAAGGAGAACGCGAGTAAAGTTTTTTTTTTTGAATAATTTCCAGAAAAGTTAAGAAATGTATAGTTGATGCAGCAAAAGTAAGGCGCTTTAAGCAAAAGCATACAGTGAAACGCCTGTTTCATGGAGCTGTTCCAGCTTGTTTTGCTATTTTTTAACAAGGCTTCTGCATGGCCTGGACTGGAAAAAAGACAAAACATGGGTCAATCATTTGACAGGGCGTAGAAAAGCGTTTTCCCGAACTTGAAATTGAATGCGGTGAAGTAGAAATTACGCTGAAGAATGAGCCAGAAAAATACTGTAATGACTGCCACAGCCACCGGGAAACACCGATCGAAACAAACGACGGAACGGAGTGAAGCCCAGAGGCACGAATTTATAGCTTCCCTTCTAGGCGTTTCGCGTGGACATGGTTGCCAGCAAGCAAGCAGCAGGGGGAAAATGCTCCCATTTGATGATGGTGCACAATTGCGGCTCACAAACACACCGATGACCGTGTGTACATTCCGAAACTGCTGCCTGTTATCAAATTGGGGAGGACTCTGGATTTTTTTTTATTTCTCGTTGCCCGACATAATGGAGGGCTGATTTTCCCCCTTTTGGAGCAGTTCTCTACAAATGCACGCTGTGCAGGAACGCCTGAAACTGATGGTAGTATCTTTTTGGGGTTACGAAGTTGAAGCAATAGAAACAAGTGGGATGGTAAAGGAGGTAGACGAGTAAGAAATGGCGATGTACGATTCCTGCGGGGCCATGTGCCACAAGGATATGCGCAGTAGTGAAGAAAATCAAATAAAGAGAACCATTGCGCGGCGGGAGTGGAAAAGAGGGCTCCGAGAGGACGAGGGAATAAATGTGCCGAATCGGAATCCGCACACAATTGTAGTGGTGGTGCGGTAATATCAGTGCAAAAGAGCACCGTTCGGAAAAGCGAGAGACATTTGGCGGAGAGCGAGCTACGAAGTGTGAGAGGGTTGTAGGGAAAATTCTTCTCTGTCGTAATGCGTGCAAAGAAAAAGGTTGGTTTTGGGAGTGTGAGAAAGGGAAAGGAGGATGATAGATGCAAGGTGTCCGAGTGGGATAGTAAGGGGTAGACAGGGTGAGCAAGTGTGAGAGTCAATCTCTCAATTGGGAGACACAATTTCGTACCGCAAACGTTTGGGGTGACAAAGAAATTCGGTAGCGGAAAAAGGAAAAGGATGAAATTTTTCCCCTCAGACAAATGAAAGAGGAATAAAAACAAGTCGAGTGGACGGCAGAGAAAATGGCACACAGCCACCTTCGCGACGATCCGTTTTGCCGGTTTGCCAGCGTCGTCATATTGTGCATTCAAATAGGGGGTAAAATGTTCCTACCTGTCAAATCCTTCCTTGCACTTAGTCTCGTGCGTGCCGCATCAACATCGAAGCAATGCTGACTAGGATGGAACGCAGCAAGATTTCCTTTCCTCTTTATGGCCCATGGTGGAGCTGGAGATTTGGCCCATGGTGGAGCTGGAGTGCCTGAGCGAAGAAACGAAGCGCCACGGTTAGGAATTCGCTGGACCTTTGAGCGGCAGTCGAGGAGCGAATTTTATGGACAATATGTGGAAGACTAGTTCTTTGTTCCTTACCCTCTTCGCTGGAGATTAGGATCCGGTCTACACGTGCCTGAATGTTAGTCACGATATTACATTGAATAAAGAATGGTGTTTTCGTTTCGCTTCGTTCGAGAGAGGAAGGAGTTCGATTTTCATAAATATGTAATAGACGTCCTCGTGATTCCAAAGCCGCGCTTTCGGCGCTAAATAGAACATTGCGTGTATATTCGTAGAATTCCGTTGGCTCGTAGGTCCGGACGCAACATGCCATTCCGTATCGATGTGTGCTAGAATCAGAGACTGCTCCGCGTTACGTTTCGGTCGGAAGATGATATGGATGTGGCTCTGGTACTTTGGTGGAAGGATGGAGGTTTGGGCACACGGCACGGTACGAGGATCTGCATTGAGACTCTCAAGAGGCTTGCAACATAATTCCCTACCTCCGGTGCTCAGTCGGCACCGGAGAGCGGGGGGTACAAGGGTACGAAAGAGCGATAGGAATGAGCGGAAACGGGAAACGGGAACCGGAAACGGTGATCATTGGGCTTGGGGATTCGTTTATCCGCACGTTACGTATTACCTATCGATGGAAGGCTTTGCTACCGGTTGGTCCCGGAGCGAATGGATCCAGCGGAAGCATCAACCGTACGCCTGGCTGTCTCTGGGTGCGCCTATGATACCGGACTGGAGTGGAAGGCACTTGAACGTCTAAGAGGCAATTTGCTTTGAAGCCATACTTCGTCCCCGAGTCAGTCAATGTCATGGTGCAGCGATTTGCATCCTATTGTATGCTGCACCCGCGTGCCTAGTGTCAGATTGCACTTGAGACTGGTGCGGGACATTGCATGGCTTAGTTATTATTTCTATATATTGAGTACGGTTCGAAATTAATTGTTGTATTTCCATGTTTCAACGCAAGGGGAAAACAATTAAACCAATAAAATCTGGGTGTTGGAAGCATTTTGTCTGTTCCGTTGGTCTATTTTCGATCAACATCTTCCTTATTGGAATGGTTTTCTTTTTCTCCCAATGTATTCAAATAATTCTGCTTCTGAGCAAGGGCAGGAAAGGCTTACGGCTTAAGGCACCCATGATCCTTACAAACGAAGAGGGTAGATCGAATGTCCTCGTGAACAGGCGGTGTTTATGCTAATCCGCAAATAATGACGCACAAAAGGTTAAGCACAACCCGCGTTTCATATTACGGCGCTTTGTCGATAGTCCACGGTTAAGCGTTTGCTTTCTTGTGCGTCTTTTGCCTGTCGTCGTTTGCCTGTTGACAGTTTGCCAGATATGGAAGTGGATTTTCCACCACATCGGGAAAACAGAAAGCGGCAGGCCTTTTCGCTCCGCTTTCGTCCGGTAACTGTGAACCAAATTGAACCACCTGCCCTGCGCTTCGCGGAAAAACTCCGGTGAAATATTAATCCCCCGGTTTGTATTGGGGGCTTCTGGTGCAATATATCAATTCCACCGGTAAGTTGTTGCTTGGCTTCGTGCCCACCTGAAGGTTGTCCTTTTTTTTCGGCACGCTACGGCCGAATCGTATCCTCTTTTCTTCTGCTGGTGTGTCCTTCCTTGCTCCTTCGCAAGCTGGATAACAGCGTGACCCATTGAAGAAAAAATAAAGTAAAATAAAACCAAACAGCATAGTTGCGCAATGTTTGCTTGTCCAATGGAAAGCGAAATTGCGTGAAGCAGGGTTGAAAAAAAAAAGCTGTATCGAGAAGCGTTGCTTTGGCGGAGAGGATGTTCAGGATGCACTGATCGTGCAGTGGTTTGCTGTTTTTGTGTTGCTGTTGTAGCTCATGATGGAAAAGGAGGGCGGAAGTCACACTCTGACACACGCACCGCAACGGCAAACACACCCCCATCGGTGGTAACTTACCATCGGAAAGCCGTTGTGGTTTTCCAACTTGCCCGAGCGGTCTTTGCCTAGGCTGCCGTTGCTCGGATGAAACGTCGGATGGGTGTTTTCCGGAGGTGAAACTCAAGAAATGCGGCGATAGAGCAGATGCGATGGGTGCAGGTGGAGACTGTGGGTCTGAATTTATTACTCGAAATGTCTTCCAAATATGCCGATCGTAAATCAAGGTTTACCGACGGGTCGGGGATCACATAAACACGGTACTTTTTCCCTTCTCTATCTCCTCCTTCATGCTGGCTAACGAGTTAAAAGGTGTGCTTGGTTGTATTTAAGGGTCAGTTATTTCTATTTTCCTCCTTGTTGTGGGACCTATCAGTGTGTATCGGTTTTAAAGCAATAAAATTAATCTGATGGTGCGCTTCAGTTTACTGGCAAGAGGCATTATAACAGTGGAACAATGGTAGGGTTCTTATCGCTTCTTTTTTCTAATCATATCCTATCTTTAAAGGTTTTGAGGATCTGGGATGTACCCAAAAGTGCTTATTCTCACCGGATAGATTTGAATTGAGTTAAAATTGATTTTAATATTTCCATACCATTTGAGTTCGTGATTGCAATATCTAATGCATAAAAATTTATTTTGCTGTGTGCCAAATGCTCAGATATATCTCGGGATGGTTAAAGGGCATACGTTAAAATAGTACTCGAACCCTGACTCTTCAAAACTGTCCTTAAAAATCATCCTTCGGTCGGGGGTCGCGACCTTTAAATCACCGCCTACGGTGCAGAGCAGATGAGAGCGGACTGAAATGTAGAAGATGGAGGTCAGTATGGAGGTTATACTTAAACATGTCAGTCAACTGGAACAGCTCGTCAAAAACTTAGAATTCGAGCTTCGTGAGCAAACGAAACCAAAATCATTTTTTTATTCGGCAGCATTGCACCGGGAAGCAACTAGAGAAACATATTTCGACTTTTTAGTGTTAGTGCCAATGAATAAGAATGCTTTTAAAAGTGAGCGACGTCATGTTAGTCATGGATCTAGGGTTCCACTGCCGGATAGAAATCGACCTTCACGCAGCTTGTACTGGTTATAGAGCAACATTAAACAAATCTTACGCAGGGCAGGGTAATGAATTGTCCCACTGTTTAATTATAGTTTGCCATCGTTTGTGTTGGTTCGGTTTTCTCTCCTCAGAATAAGTCGAACGTTTTGTTGCCCTTGGTTTGTCCGTTCCTTCGCCGCGCGTTTAGGGAGCATTCATCGCCTAAAGGTAGCTATGAACGTAAACACCGGCGGCCTCACGGTTTAGAGTCATCTGCGTACCACTTCGCTATAAACATTGAACAAATATTGATATCCGGCTCGTTTCGGGCATTGTTTTTCTATCCTCCCTCCTTAAATTAGTGTTTAGATTAATAATTTCAATCGCCGTTTTGTTTCTTTTTCCGATCGTTATTTACCTAACAAATGTTCTATCTCGTTTTTGTGTGTTCTTTTTTGTAGACCATTCGAGGATCCATTCTTCCCGGCCCACCCGGGCGTCTTCGGCTGAGTTTGTGGATGCAATAAAATAGAACCCCAATTTCTGCCCGTGGTCCGCGGCATCATTGCGGTCATCTCGCTGCGCGCGATTTGTGGCGGATTTGTCGAAAACAAGTATCCTATTATTTATTGCCACAAAGTAAACACACTGGAGCAACATCATACCGGTTGTGTCCGGGAACCCTCGTGAGACAGTGCGATCGTGAGTCCACACGTTCGAACAAGCCACGAAGCGGCAGCAGCAGCGGATGTTTAATAAATAAACACCGTTCGATCGACATCCGTGCGGGAAAGTGTTAAAGTGGAAAAAAGCAGGCAGAACCGGTGGAGAACCTTCCTACCTTCTGCTTACGGCGCAGGGCACCGATCGCGCGTTTTGAGACCGATCACGACCATCGACACATCCTGGAAATGGATCTTCCCTCCCGCGCCGCAAAGTGGACAAGCTGTTGATCGCTTTTCGCACAATGTAGGCTGGCGTTTTGCGTGATCCGAGAGGAAATGTGAAACTCATCAAACCCGTTCCTGCGTGGTGTGTTTCGTTCTTTTTCGATGATATTTTACAGCCCTAGTGAAGCAGCAGAGTGATTGCCGAGAAAAAGGTGTGTTCAGTAAGATTGATTCGAGCGTTTCGTGTGGCGATATTCCGGTTCGTTGCGAAGGTGGAAAATCATTGTTAAAGTGCAGCAAATGTTAATGAAGCAAAAGCAGTGTCGCTGATCTATATGGATCGATTTAGCTTTTCCTTTTCGTTATTGGTAAATTGGTGTGTGTCAACGCGAGGGCCTTCGAGAACTAGTGTGTTTTAATCTTTTGTCGGTCGGTAAATTGCTCATTTGAAAATAATGCAAGTAAGGCCAAAGAAGTGGGTGGTTATGTAAATTGGTTTTTGAAGTCCAGCAGAAAAAAGAAGGAAATTGTGTGCCACAGCAGGAGGAAAGTCCAAGCTGTGCGTGTGACGTGAATTTGTGTTCAAAAAAAAAAAGCGAATTTTGCATCAAAACAGCTTCAGTATGTCAGTCAAATCGAAACGGTCATCTGGCCTGGGCCTTCGACAGCTGCAGCAGCAGTCTTTGCGGAAGGAGATCGCTACTATCTGCGCCGGAGGAAGTCCGCTGCTGGTCAGCTTCCTCGTGGTTGCGCTATTCGTCGCTGGAAACCTGTGTGCCTGGCAGGAAAATGTCCGACCGAAGCTGTACGTCACGTTAGGTAAGTTCTGCAAGTAAAATATTTCCTTCCATCGGTTATGTCCATCAGCATCATTTCATTCGGCAGCAGGGTGCGTCTTTTAATTCTATCGTTTTGCGCATACGGGCGACACGTGTGCAAGCCCGTCAACCGGAAATGGGTTGACAAGTGAGGGAAGTTTTCGCCACGCACCGTCCATTCGCGTCATGTTGAGGTCCAAATATCCGCGAAGGCGATTGTCATTAAACTTTATTGCCGCCTGCTCTATCGCGGCTGCCGATCTCTTTTCGGGCGCGACATATGGTTCTTGGCGTGGTTCGCTTCGCCCATCCGTCAAGACTTGTCATCTTGTTCAGTCAGGCTTTTCTTAGGTCATGTAGCAGCATCCCGATGGTTTTCTTCTTTTTGTATAGTTTGCTCGTTAAAATTGTGTTTTAATAAATTATGGTTCATGTTTTTCTGCCAAGCAGGATGAATGCTATTCGCATTCTCCTGTTGCCTCTTATTACTCAAGTTAATTAACGTGCTTTGCTCGGAATACTATCCCTTGAGAGACAAGGCATTTAAGTGAAAGACTTTTTTTTTGCAAGGTGCATAGTATTAAAATAAGGCAAAAGAGTAACATAAAAGTTACGCAAATCCTTCGTTAATTAATTACGGAGATACCCGAATTTATCATTAATATTGTAATTAATAAAAGTTATAACTGCCTCTTGCATGTTCAAAGTAACATTTAAGCCTTTCTTTTTCGGCACGTATACATTCAATATTTTGTAAATTCTAATATTCTTCATTGCTTGTAAGGTAATTTTGCTAGATCACTTATGAACATTTATGCGTCAGCGTACACTTCCAGGAATGAATTGCCTGTTATTGGACTTAGCTAATTTGATTTAGATTCCTAACAATCGTCGAGGCAACTCAATTCTGCTTCGCTTACAAAGGTTAATTATTGTCTGGACGCTTGGTTGTCATTGCATATTTACCCAAGGGCACTTCTTCCGAAAGAAGTATATCATATGTAACTGTTTGTAGTAAGTGCGAGGGGCCACATTTTCGTGCCCTGCTGCAGTCGCATTCGAAGTCGTCTGCCGATTTCAGTCCTGTTTGTCTTCGATGTCCCGCGGCCTCTCTGGAGGTCTGTGCAAACAACATATGGAAAGCGTAATTATTTTTATGTCCACACACCCGCCTGCACCCGGTAGAAGGGAATGGGAGCTGCGCCAGCCACGGGGCGCTTCGTGAACGGAAGTCGGACCGCTGCGCTGCGAAGTGAAATGAGAACTTTAAAATAGATCGGACTTGTTGGCGAGATAGAACACCGCCGTCGGGCGAACGTCGGCGCAAGATGGTCGTGACCTCGCGAGACTCTCGCGTTCCGTTTGTGTGCCTGTGTGCATGTGCGAGATGGGAGATAGAGCATAAAATTAAACTGTAAAAGTTATTCTGCTCCTTTGGTCCGCCCGGAGAGGCTCGCGCCGGGACTGTGCTGCAGTGGACATTATTCAGCCTGGGCTACTTTGTGATGTGTCTGTCCGCTGCACGACTTTCTCGACGGCTGCGTGTGTGTGTTTGTTGGGCGGCTGGCGGGTTTTGTGCCGGGAGTGATTGTTGTGCTGCCATCGTGGTGCGTTCCTCTCCGGGAAACCGTTCCTCGCCAGGCAAATGTAAACAACAATGAGACAGCACTTGTAACATGTAACATATTGCCGCTTATTAAAACCGTACCCTTGGCTTGGCCGACTTGGTTGGTTGGCTTTGCTCGAATGGCCCGAAAGTGTCCTCACTGCACAGCAACAGACAGGGGGGTACTGGTGGATGTTCACAACGAGCCGGAAAGTTGATACTTGATCTCTTCTGGCCTGCTCGGGTTTGCTTTTGGGGGTTTTTGGGGTACGGTGTTTGCAGGCGGAGACGGGCGGACGGGTGCAGCATAATCGTTCCTTTGTGTGATGCATTTTATGCTGCATGACATGTGCTGCGTGCTGCTGCAGTTCCGGTCCGTTCTTGTGGTCCCGGTCCGCGCAGGGGCCAGTCAGCCAGGGTCGTTCGGAGAAGATTTTGTATGAAAATGTTAATTCCACAACGTTCGTGCTTTTTTCTCTTCCTTCCTTCCTTCCTTTCAACCGCTGTGCACCATATATTTTGGGGTGATTGAATGAATAAGCGGATGAATTTTTGGGGACTAAGCAACGGAGATGTGGCTTGGGCTAGAAAAAATGAAAACAGCACAAGAGCGGGTAAGGGATTGAATTAAACGTACTCATAATAAATTGAGTGTCACATGGAAGTGTTTTTGTCCGTCTATAAAACCATCTGTTCAAGTGAAGGGATGATGAAGTGGTTTTGCTTCGTTGTGTCATATGGTGTATGTGGTACCGGAATTCATATTCAAAAATTGTGGTTTTCGTTGACTGAATAATAAACAGGATAGGTTTTAAAGTTAAGATCATTTGTTTCGCGATGTAATGCTTGCGTTTCTTTTCGAAATTCAATGAATGTTTACTTGACAGAAAGTATTGATTTGGTGCGCTGGAATTGCAATCGGCTTCGCAATGCAGTTGCAAAGAAAAAAACATTTTTTATCTGATTGATTTATACGAACTAGGTTCGAGAGTCTTTGGAAATAAACTAGTTTTATCAGCCTACGGATGTTCCATATTTTATATTTTAGTTTTAGAAAAAAGGGTAAACCCTTTTTAAAAAGCAAGAAAGTATCTTATAGAGTCATAAATACCGCCTCTTGCGTTCACCTTGATCTTATCTGGTAAATTATCATGGTAATGACACAAAAGTAGCTCCTTCCATCTTTATCGTTTTACCTTTTTTTGGTATGTCGCGGAGGATAGACTAACAACGTCTTGCCTTTTGTCTTGCGATCGGAATGCATGGATTTATTTTGTGTGTTTAGGTTCCAAAAATTGTGTGGGACATGGTGTCGTATTTTGATTTTTTTTTTCCCAGCGTCTACACTTTTTGTTTCTAACGGAGAAGCTGTGTCTCACGATGGTGCTCGGTGAAGTCAATCAACTGAAGTAAACGTATGGTATGTCCTAAAGCAGGCGGCTTAGAGCCAAGTTATTGGTATATGCGTAGGCTCCAACGTCTTATCCAAACCAGTTTGGATGATATTTATTATTCAAATCATACTGCTTTTGTTTTATTTTATCAAAAGAAGACAGGATGTTGTTGTCTGTGTTGTCTGTGTTCTTAACGTGATGAACTGTTGTTATTTTAAGGGCGAAGGGACAGACTTATGATAGTACAACATTTCTGATTTGTGAATCCGGGAGTTTCCTTTTAAACACATCCAGCCTCACCAGAATACTGTGTTTAGCAATTGGCATACCCCTTTTGTGGATGTTCAGAATACCGATACTACCAATTCCTTAAAGTTAAAATTGACGTTACCACGCTCCATATTTCAAGGGGGTTTATAAATTGTTTGTAGCTTCTCTACGGTGCTAAGGATTGAGCTATTCAATGGCAAAACTCCCTTTTTATAGGGCCAAGCCTATGAAGTCTGCTAGGAGTCAACCAATTTGTATTACAAATTTTATCTCGAACATTTAATACTCTTATCACCAACACCGTCATCCACGCCTGCTAGGAGTAACGAATTGACACGACATAAAACTCTCCGTCTCGATTTCAACCTCAACGAGTCCGCAGGGACTGGAAATATTTAATAGCCTTCCCCGAAGTGAATTACCATGGGCGCCATTCCTACTGCATACCGCATGCGTCGTAATTCATTTAGAAGGTATAGCTCCTGCAGGATCCTGCTGTTGCTGCTACTCTCACAGTAAACACCAGCAATTCGTCGATTGGTCATCAGGCAGGCAGCACTCAAGATTCGGACCGGTGAGCGTCCTCAGCTGGACAGACGATAAATTAATTTCGGTATTCCTCATTAACGCTATCAGCATGTAATCAGAGCACATTAAGCAAACAATTTTATTCGACTTCCTGCACAGACACACACCGACACGCCCAGAGCCAACTCCAATTTAATGGCTTTGGAGCTGCTTATGCAAACGCGCCACCTCCGTTTAGAGCTAGGACGAGAAGTTTAGACCATTAATAGGATATGGACCAGTTAAGTGCGGTAAGCCGGGGAGTCCTGTCGAGATCCTGTTTCACCCGCAGGACGACCGTTCGAATGTTTTGCGGTTTGCATTCGCCTACCCTCGCTGCGATCGGGGAATTGGATGGTTGGACGGTTTTACGACACATTTTTTCTTTCATTCTTGCCTTGATTGTAATTTTCATTCATACGTTCCTCGTTATCTGAGGAGGTTGTTTTTTTCGTCCTTCAGGTTGGGCACTTCATCGATGCTTGGCAACCGAACGTGGCCTACTAGCCTATCACTTAACAGCACTTTGCAGGACGTCCCCTGTGTGGTGGCCCAAAAAAGGGAAACGGAAGTGGTGCGTGGGCGCGATTGTGGTTAATTTTCCACGCACCACCGCGGTAGTAACATCGGAGCCGGCATCGGAACGAAACATAGAACACAAGAAAAGCTCACCGTTCTCAATCTTGAAGCATCTTGATCTTGGGCGTGGGCTAGTCATTCGTTTCCGCCCGTTCAGGAAACACTTCGTTGACTGGAGAGACATTTTTACGACCCCATAAGAAACTGTTTATGAAGCTCTTGGCGGCGGCGAAGGGAAGGGCAGCGCAGATTGAGCATTATTTCTAGGCTTTAGCTGTCGTTTTTTTGTTCGCTGGGGTTCGGTACGAGCTATGGTTTTTGGCTTGCCTCCGTACTATTTTTTTTTTCGTTCCGGTTCCGGTGTGCTTTCTACGATAATTTTACCGGCTTTATTGCAGTGAATTGTTATGGAAGGTTCAAGAATTTGAAGCTTTTTTTTCTTTTTGGGTATTTGATTGTCGAAAAAGTGAAAGAAAAAAATGGTTACCACAAGAGCTTAGGCCGGTCTCATGGTGTAACATAACACAGCCCCATCTAAAGTTCGGGTTTGACTAACGGCTGTATTTTAGGGACATATTGAAAATTCATTTGAAACGACACTAGGTTAACGTTATCGTCTAAAGCGAGTGAAACATGCCTTTGTCTGGGATTGTTTCAATTTTTTTGCACGTAAAACGTGTGCGAAATGAAACAACAAACAGCCTCATATATTTCCGAAACTGAGATAAAGGACTTATATTAAAAATAAGTAAGAGATCGAGTTCAAGAGTCACAGGTTTGATTTTATATTAATGTTATTTGCAATCTTCAGAACCAGGCCGCCACAGTTTGATGAATCAACCGTGTTGAAATTCCTAGAACTTTTTCAATCATTTGGTTCCTAAACGCTGTTCTCGATGTTATACAATATTTTAAAGCCTTGTAGGCCCCGATCCTTTCATCGTTCTTGAACGGATAGGGCTCTCCCACCTGATGGCAGCAGAGTTTCTTCAGCACCGATATGGCTGACGGGAAATCAGGTGGGCGTAAAATTATTTATGTTCGCACGGAAGAAAAGGTGCCCGTGGGCCTATTACGGAACGTTTGCTCCGTAGCTTTTCATCAACTTGCAGGAACCAGCAAGAAGGGTGAAAACAGGCTGTGGAAAAACCTGCAAAGTGCGTATTATGTTTCCGCTGCTTCTTTGTTGAAGAGTCAGGTGAGATGTAGTAGGTTTTCTTTTTGTGTCGTCTTTGGTGATTCATCTTCTTTGGCAAAAAACTCCAAAAATTCAAGACCACTTCTGACTATCGCGTGGAGTGTAGGAGACGGACAGTCTTATGAACCACACGCTGCGAGCTGGCACGCTCGTTAAAAAGGATATCTTGGAGATGTTTTACAAGGGCCGGCAATCGCCTGGGCATAATAGAACATGGCGGTTGTGAATGTACCCCTTGGGGTTTCAGCGGTGTTGTTTTTCACTGCCAAAATTTCGCCAATGGGGATTTGGCGATGAGAGAGAGCGGTATCGGTTTTTCGCCAAGCGTTTGGTAAATTTGTTTTTTTGAATTGTTGTTCCGATTATCTGCAATCGATTTTGGACGACCTCTTTTGCTTCTGTTTTCAATTGTAACGTTTGCACCAGGCGTTTCTAATAGGCTGGTTACGCGATCTCAGTTAGCTGTGGGTGAATTTTGAAATATTAAACTGAAGCAGCTTGTTTGCCACTTTCTCAAACAGGTTTGCAAAGAAAAGCTTTCAGATGAAGTATATACTTCTGATCAAAGGAAAAATGGCGTTTGCTATTTTCGCGATCGGTACTGCAAGGTTCTTGAAAATGTCTTGCTGAAAAGAATTTTCTTAAGTGGCAGAAGAATCATCGTTGAGGAGCGTAGAATTTCTCTGCGTTTGGCATCAACGTAAGTGTTGTTGGTTTTTGACCGGTCATCCCAGGGTGCTTTTATATTGAACCCGACTTTGAACGATATCGGCAAAACGGTGAGGGTCAAAGTTTTGTCTTCCTTTTTAATGCTTATGTTTTCCTTCCTCCATTCAATCGTGATAAGGCAACTGTTTGAGCTGCTTCTTTTTTCACACTTAAAGCGATTAAACATCTTTCGATGTCGCCTACGATAATTGGTTTCTCCTAGCGTAAAATGTAATTCCAACCTAACGTACTACGGGGTTCTTTAGTACGAAGGCAACGGACGGCCGAGGTTGTGGTGCTCCCTGCTGCATCGGCGTTTCGATCGATAAGAAATGCTTCAAACAATTATGGCGCATTCCCCATGTCGGTGGTGGAGCTTGCTTTTCGTGTGGTGCGTTTGTTTTTTCTCTTTCTCTCCCTCTCTTTCTCCTGGTACTGTTTTATACACGGAAAATTAAACTAAAACCGTTGGAGGGTGGTGGTGGTTGATGGGTTTTCTCGTTGGTTGATGGTTCATTTTTAACCCGCAACATCGTAACGCTACGGTAGTTCCAACTAGCGACTCAACATAATATCCAAACTGGTTTTTTTTTGCTGGCTCCCCTCTCCTTGTTTTCTACCGGCTGTTGTTGTGCAAGCCGACGTCATATTAATTGTTTCATTAAAATGTTACGCCTGATTTACTTTAGGTGGTTTTGATGGCGCGCGCGTTTTCGTTGCTGTAAACGAGTTAAAACAATAAAATGAAGGAGAAATAGCACTTCAATTTTAATGTAACGTTTATGGTGGAAATGGGCTGTTTTGATTTCGTCCCAGTATACGAAAACACGCGTCTCACTAGAAGCACTTCCTTCCTTGCTTACTGAATCATAAGGAGTGAAAGTAATTTTTTTTTCTCAATATTAAATTTTATTTTTTAACCAGAAAGTATAGAATAAGTTTGCTACGCTGTAGCATTTTGTTGTTGTACAATTTGAGTATGTCTTTTAATTTTTATTATTTTAAAGCATTGATAAACAAACAAATTTCTTGGATGCTAAATACTTGAAATTGAAATGAAAGTATTTAATTGATCGCAAGCAATGGATCGATGGTGTTTTATAGACGTCCAGTTCGTAACGATGAATAAAACTGCTCGAATGATTCTGAAGATTGACTAGCAGACGATGCAATGGACGGAAATATTTGAAAAGTTCTCAAGAAAAGGATATTTTCCGCCTAAAACGTATTAAAAAACTCATTCTAGATAAGAACAATATTTGCCTAGCTCTGATCGTCGCGCATTTGAAATGAGCTAAGCTTTCGTTTTCAGACCTCTATCTCAACCCTAACATGTGCACTGCCGCACAAACAACTGGTGGTTATGTGCCACTTTCCATTTTAAATAATGTGCACGCTTGGCGAAACTTCTCTGTTCTCGGTTACTCATGGAGCGACCACTTTTCATGCGAAACTATTTTGCATTTGTGTGTATGTGTCTGTATTCAAAAGCTAATAAATCCCCTCCGTACCAAAAGAACCTCTGTCTAAGCATCGATGAAACATTTTGGTTTGTTAAATAGAAGCTCACTTTATATGTTTGACAAGTAGCTGGGCCGTTTTCTGTCCTACTTGCCTGTATTTTTAAATCCGAGTAGCAATGAGACTATTTCAAAAATTCCGAGAGCAAACATTGAAGAGTGAGTAAAGCTGAGAAATCGTGGTGAGAGCTAGAGGATGCAAAAGAAACCAAGGGTAAAGCTTCAAACTGCTACCAAAGGACGTCATAAATATGCATGCACACAACATGGCGAGTGGAAGCAACATCCGCCGAGTGGTGAGAAACCCGGGAAGCTTTGGAGAGAGCTCCACTATTGTGTGTGCACCGGCGCATAAACAAATGCATAGTTTATGGCGTCGATTGAAGGATGTACTTCTATCCCTTCCCTCTCCCCTCCTCCTCCCGGCGGTTGCCGTAAGAATTATGCTAAACATGAGGTAGCATTGAATTACGTTCCGTTCTAGCGATCCTTTTTTTATTTTAGTCACTCGGTTTCCTCGGAGGTTTGCCATAGTAAGCAATCGCTCGGTGGAGCATTTCAATTTTTGGAAAACCATTTCTCCTTTCCCAGCATTGCACAATAATGAGACTTCAGTTCCTTACACACGTTTGCGAATTTCCGGGCAAACACGTCCACGTCCATGCTCAAATTGCGTGAATACATGATTTGCAATGTCAAATAGGATTCAAGCCTATTTGAGACGGCAGTTGCAGGGAGAACGGTGCGATTTTATTCCCGCTACGTACTAATTCTAATTAGGCTTCTGCTGTGAGGCTTGCCCGTAATTTGCATAGGCAAAGAGGTTCTGGCAAATGGAACTAATTTAACTTCGCCCAACTTTACCGTATGAGCGTTGTATGCTGCTTTCGGGTTTTTCGTACATCAATATTAAACACTTTGAAAAATTCCTTCTATTATCACTGACATGTTTCAGGTGTGTGTCTGGCGTTTTACTTATAATTCGATTTGACGAGTTTGGAAATTGATGAATATTTGACAAACCCAACCCAGCTATGAACCAATGAGTCAGGTTAATTCAAATCGAGGAATGAATTCTATATTAATTTTTTAATTTCAATTATACTTTAAAACTTACATATTTGATATGACAAAGCATTTACGTCGGAAAAATGCACGGCAGGGTACTTCGAATCGTGGCAAGTATACTTTCCCAGCCTATTTTATCCAGCCGTTCCTGATTGTTTTACAGACGCATAAATAGAATGCAACAATACGTAAGGGACGCCGTAGTTTTCTCTTTCTCCATCTGTGGAAATCAATTATTCGTCGAACTTCTCGAAAGTCGATTTATCGCGGCGGGGGGACTTGCTGCTAGATAAGCACATTTTTTCCCGGGGGAGAAAGGGGGGGGGGGGAAGGAGGAATACGCGTAAACGTCCTTCCATTTCAGCGGGACGAGATTGCGCATTACCTAGGGGAAGATTACGTTTATCTGTTGCCGTGCTTGGACAAATTTATTCTTTTCGAGCACTCTTTTCCACCGGCGTGGAAATGGAACGCGACAGAAAAACGGAGTTGAAAAATAAAGGAATGAAAAAAAGGAGTTGTTCTCCCGTAGCGGAAAAGCTGCTGATGTGCACGCTTTCTTTTCCGTTCGATGCGATAAAAGTATCAAAATTAACACCATTATTGTGGTGTTAGCGTTGGAAAATCACCTCTGGGACCATTAATTCTCGCTTATAACAATATTTCACCCCGCGCAGCAGCCGGCTCCGACTCTCCAGGCGCAGGGAGGATAGCCATTGGCCGGGGGTTTTGTGCTTCGGATTATTTTCCCCGGTCATTTCTCTCGCTACTTCTCGCTATCTTCTTTAATGATTGGTTTCCGAAAAGTTTGTCTTTACTGCGTGTACCGCCCCGTATCCTCCGTCCGGGAACAATATAAGCGATACTGTAGTTTCTTCTCCGGTAGATTGTAGTTGAAAAGTGTGACGATCGAACGTCTGCGCATTTCCGCCGGGCATTACTTGTTTACAATCCTTGAGGAAAGCCAGGAAACTTGGATCGGGTCGAGCCAGCAAGTTCGGGAGATCGAAGAAGATAGCGCTTTGGTTGCGGGCCGTCCTTTCTTGTTTAGACGTATCTCTTCCCAAGGCGACACCTTCAATGCTCTGAGGAAGGAAGTTTTCTTGTCCCGCATTTTTCAATAATTTTCCCTCAATTTCCGGTCTCCTAGGTTCAAGGGTCAATACCAGCACCGGCCCAACACCCTTGAGGATGGCGGGACGGCCCTGTGAGCCAGTTTGCCTTTCTTTCCAGACGTCTTCTCTCGTCTTGGCGTAAAAGATTCCACCGGTTACACGGGTTTGGCTGTCATTCCCGGTTGTTCGCTTTACGCGAAACTTCCTGCTGATAAGGTCACTTTACTCGCCAACCCCTTGTACCCTAGGTTTCGCACCACGAAGAATATGGTGGGCGGAGGTTTTCGCTCGTGAGCTGTTTGGTTATTTATTTTTATTTGAATATATTTCCCCAGCTAAGACGTCCACGGACGTCTTCGTTTTGGCCGGTATTGCTGAGTAAGAGCACCGTAGGTGGTGCGGATTTTTCGGCAATATTGATGGCTTAATGCGAGTAGCTGCAAACACGCCCTTCGGTTGTGCGGGGCGTGCGGGAAGCAGAATTTATGTCTCATCTTTGGGGCAATTGTAAGACCAACGTTTGTTGTTTGAGTTTTCCGGAAAGGATTCCTTTGCGTAATGGAAAGGTGTGGTCAAGGAAAAAAAAGTTATGGTGCTCATACACAATATAACGTACGCAGCACTGCTGAGCAGACATGCTGAGCAGACATGTAAATTAGATTTGAAACAATCAGGCTAGGGTACTAAAATTTTACATGGTCATGTGTAACTTATTTCAAAGCAGATTTTTTAAGAATTTTAACTGATTTTCCGTGATAACAAGCCTATTTCTTTTCGTTACTTATATGGTTGTGGGAAACATGCGTTAGTGCAACAAAAATTCCAGTTACTCTGAAGTAACCATTGGAGGTTAAGGTCTAGAAGGAAAGTTCCACTTTGTCCTTTTCAACATTCAACCTTCTATACCGTCTTCGTACTAACGAATGCTAATCCTGCCTTTTGTATATGGTGATTTTTTATAGCCATTTGTGTTGCCTGGTGAAAAGTTTATTACTAAGTTAAGCAATAAAATCAAAGAAATACTTCATTGCAAGAAGAGACGCATAAAGCGAAAAGGAAGGCGAACCATTCGTGTAAACCGACGGCGCTTCGAAGTGGTAGTGATTTCAAGGATGCTACCAACCGTGATAGTTTGTCGTTTCATTGAACTCGTTTCCAATATGTTGTTTTTTAACGCTGGTACAGCGTTGCGATCCATCGGGGGCCCTGGGTACCGTTTGGTCCAGTATAATAAGCCAGACGCCAACATATCGAACCATGGGAAAATGGTATAAAAAACCTTTCCACTTGCTTCCGAGAGGATGGTGGTTGCAAAAATACTGTATTGTGTTTTATTTATGTTTTTGTTCGCGCTTGTGTCTGTGTAGCGAGGAGCAGTGATATGTTTTCTCGACTTCGAGTGCCTCTTACTCCATCTTCGGTCGGTGGATCGAAGTTTTTTTTTCGGTTCAACCATTCCCAGTTGGCCTGCTGGTGCCCTCCAACGGCGAACCTCCAAAGCTCCCTCTTCAGTCCTTCCGTTCCTCGTCATTGCTTTCCACAGGTTGCGCTCTCCGTGGAAGGAAAAATATGATTCTGAAAACGAAATTTATGTTATGAGTTTCCAAACTCAATTTACATTTTCCATCCACGGGGCTTTCGGTGGTTCTTTTTTTTCTATACGGATTGCGGATGGGGTTTTCTTTTTTGGAAGTTCTTTTCCACAACACACTTACACTGGCTTCCGCCGTACATGCAGCTCTATTCGGTCTTCACTGTTGGTCGAGAGACTGTTCTCTCGAGGACTTTTTTTGTCTCCTTTCCATGATCCTTTCGCCTGGTTCAAGTTCAGAATAAACGATTGCCTCGTATCACGTGTGTGCGCACTTTTTCCTCCTGGTGTTGTGATGCGGGTTTCTCCAAATGCGATATTTTACTAGTGTTTTCTTCTTTTTTTTTTGTACATATGGAGTTTTGTGCAACCAAAATGCAAAGAAAATCTGCAACGAAAAGCTTTTCTGGTGCCACCGCGCTCGCCGCGCAGGGTGGCGCGTCAGCTTGTGCGGTCGTTCATGGCGATCTTTGGCCCGTGATACTGGGTGTGGAGCAAACTCAAAATAAAAACACATCTGCATCGATATGATTAAGTTACATAGTAGAGGTTGGGAAAATAAATAAATAAATAAAATGCCATCTTAAACGAGGTCTCCCAACGGAGTGAGGAAGGGCGATGTAACGGCTGCAAGAGTGCAAAAAGAATCCGAATTTAATGCAAAAGGAAACCCTATGGAATCGAAAACTTCAAAAACCACCGGTGCCACCATCGGGTGCCGGCTGTCCTATGACAGTTCAATGAATCTGTCAGCCCTTGGGAGATGACACATACACACAATACCGGCAACCGTCACGTCGTGATACGACTGGTCCGTCCAAAATGCAATAAGTTTACTGGAAGGGAATGGAGGATGCCAGGGGTGGCCACGTTTCGCGTCAGCTGGTGGTAGATTATTTTCTAGCTGTTGCTGACGAAGTTGCCGAGTTGTGCTTTCCTTTCGTTGATCTCCTTCTTCCATTAAGATATGCCTTTTTGGACACTGTTTTATTTTTCCGTTTTTGGTTTCATTTGAATGCACGTGCCTCGCATTGGGTAGGAAGAAGAATAAGCGGTGAGGGATTTGAAAACGTTATCGTCGGACGTCTCGTTAGCTCTAGGCGCAGTCATGTGTCGTAAATATTAATGGTTCACTGAGTTTTGACGTTCGGAAATGAATATACAATTGTGCTAAAGGAATGCGAACTATTCTTTCATTTCCATGCGCTAGAGTGTGTGGGATGGTAATCGCGCCGGTATGTTATAAACCCTCCTTGAAATAGTTTTGATCAGACTTAAAGCTGCGTTCAAATAATTTTTACAGAGGTTAAGGCTTCTTTTGCTGAATCGTAATTTGTTTTTTCTCTTCTAATTTGCAGCTTTAGTATGTTGCTTGTAGAAGAGTATATGTTTTTGAAGTTGATTTTTTTAATTAATTTATTTATGCAAGGGGCATGCAAGCCTAACTAATATATTTCGTATATTATAAACCTTAATTTTTTATTTATTTTAGTTATCTCTCCCAATAGGCCTACATAACCGGAGTTTGATTCTTAAAAATAACCTACATTAAGCTTATTACAATTTAGACCCTAACAGGGCTAACTAAGACGTCTGTGCTTGCGTTCATCAAGCGAGCGCACATTTCACCCTCAGACGTACTGAAGTCCGCCAGGCTTCCCAAGTCGTCGTTAAGTCTAAGTTCTCTATAAAAGATCTCAATTCGATAGTTCACGCAAAACATTTTAAACCGACTACGAAGAAAGGTACGGAGCTCCCTTATCGATAGATTGAAGGCAAAGCTAGCACTTAAATTATTGTATTGATCCATGAGTAGTAATAGTGGTAGGCCGTTCTCCTAAAATCCGTTTTCAAGAATTGTCTGTCTCGGAGTCCCCTGGTTAGAGTTGCAATTTTTCTTCTTCAGAATATGAGGGGCCTTAATTGTGCCTTTGAAGAGCTTATGACTAAATAAAAGTTTAGCAGTTCTCCTCCTATGTTCCAGAGACGCAAGACCGAAAAAAAGACATCTAACAAGATTTGGCGCACGAGGGATACGACTAGACCAGGGTAGACAATAATATAAGACCCGTGTTTTTGCTTAATCTTTTCCATACTGTCTATTCCAAATAGTTGTTTGTGGAGGAGACCATAGAAGCAAATTCAAGAATTGGACGTACTGATGAACATTAAAGCGATTTTATGCAGTGGGAATCCTTCAAATCTGTAGACACTCTTAAATTTAGTGTTTGAATGAATTGTTTGAGTTAGAGTCAATTTATGATCGGATAATTTTTGGATTTAAAGAATTCCCCCCTTGTTGCAGAACTTGTTGCATGCTCCAATAGTGCGATTCAGCAGAGCAGTGGATGAAAAAAAAAGTGATTAATCAAATTAAAATCGTGGCGCTAAACTTTTCTTTCTAATTACTGCGTAAAACCCTTTGGGCACACTCATGCAGGCATTCTCCAACACAGCAGTCCTTTTGGGAATGATTTGTTAACTTGGGTTGGTGTTTGTTTTTTGTTACAAAAATAAATTCTGTTCCGTTTTCAGGATCAGTTTAGGGCAAACTGATGTCCATTCCTGTTATATTTTTGTTCGGCCACTTCCCATTCCGTCCGTAAGACATCCACTACCCCGTACTGCTCTGCTGGTGTGGCAGGGTAAGATTCCCAGTGGATTAATTTATTTTTGAGCAGCTCCATCATTAACATTTCCGCATCGCAGAGGGGCAGTAGGGGTGTTAGCGCGTTCGGAACTGGGATCGAGTTTCCAAACGGAATGGGTCTAGGTCCGCATGGAATTTTTGCTTCGTACCGGGTAGGCGTCCAATATATACGTACGCCCATTGCCGCATAATAAAACTCGGGTTCTTTCTACTCTGCTTACTGCTCTAGCGGGCCGAAGGTTTTTCATTTTCCCTAGAGAGTCATCCATGTGACCCCTTTTTCGAAAGACTCGTACAATACAAAGTGTGCCCGCCTGCTATGAGTTCGATTGAAGATACAGGTGGGTGAGAATAGAATGGAATTTCTGTTGAAGTCTTTGGGATTTTTGATTAATGCTGGTTGTGTAAATTTGTCATCTTCGTTGTTTGCTGTCTGTGGCGGGCTAAGGTCTGAAACAATAAGTTCCAAAAATGTACATAACATATCAATGAGTCGAATTGATTTAAAGGGTTCTATAGAATTTAAAGGGTTCTTTATGTTATGGCAACCTTAGGGTTATGTTATGAAATATTCACAAAAAGGTTTAATTATGTATTGATTACTATTATCACTACACAAATGTTGATATTTTTCCATTCATTCCACATAATTTATAATTCTTCGTTGTCGAACCTTTGCCCCGGCAAGTAGATTCAATTGAAATACAGCCGTTCGCAGTTTCTACCGTCGTTTGATCAACATAATTTTTCATTTGATCAACATTTATTGTCGTTTGATCAACTTTTACTGTCGTTTGATCAAACGTACCGTCGTTTGAGCAAAGTCTACTAGCTTCTTTACAAGCAGTACCGTCTTTTTGACAGATCCGCCTCTGATTGAAAAGACGGTACTGCTTGCAAAGAATCTAGTAGAGTTTGCTCAAACGACGGTACGGTTGATCAAACGACAGTAAATATTGATCAAACGACAATAAATGTTGATCATAAGAGAAACCATGTTGATCAAAGGACGGTAGAAACTGCGAACGGCTGTAACATTGGTTGGACTGACTTTATACGGGACTGTCCGGAGTGGTCTTACATGATTAAACCCCACGATTGTTTGGCAATTTAATAATGTACCCACAAACAGCTTTGAAAAATCGATTACAAGATAAAAGACAATATCGAAAAAGGTACACTTCAGTTCTAATAAATTGTGTTATAAAGGAAAGTTAATATGATGCATTGATGAACGAAAAATGTGTCTGAATCCACCATGTACTGGAAAAACCGGACCGTTGTACCGTAACTGCAGTTCTACAACATGCAGTTTAAAGCGTTTCACCATTGCTTTACGTTGGCCAGGCATGTTCAAAGAGTTTTCAAGAGGAACTTAGTGGTGTGTCTGATGCTTTGGTGGTCGAGAAAGGCACGATTGAGTACTCCGGTTTGTACTGCGAGTAACGCTGAACTGAACTCTTTCCCACTCACCTGGGCCCAAAGTGATAAATACTTAAACATGGTGCGTGAATAAGTGAACAACTACTCCGGTAGTGAACGTCACCTCACTCGCAGCGCAAAGAAAGACTCTTTTCCTGAACGTGGGTCGGAGCACAGGATCCCAAATGGAAGCCCCTAGACCCCTGGCACGGCTGGTAGCACCGTCGATGCTTTGAATGTAAATAATATAACTTGCATAATTTAATAAACGGTTCGGTACGGTTTCTCAATCAAATGAACTTTTGGGCCCGTGGCCTGCGGGAATTTTTGAGGTTGGCTCGGAGTTGGTAGGTACGTAGAAGGATCGTCTAGCTGGATGGTTTCTAATGGCAGGTGAAGTGGTACGTCTTAGCGTTGGTTCCCCGATAAGGTTCCGGCACTCGGGCGCAAAGCGCATTTCGAAGCACTACCACACTTGTGCTGCTGGTTCTCTGCTCAGAATCTATTCTCATTCTCGCCCAGCTGGTATTAGTTAGTTGCGTGCCAGGGAGCATCTTGCGCTTCGTTTCGGGGCAGGAAAGTGAGGTTTGTGAACGGCGTACAGGTGGGAGCATTTTGCAAATCAAATCAGGACGAGTTTGAAATCGATTCCAGAACGGGCAGGGAAATCCAGGTTTAACAGGGAGCAAGCGGGAGGTCGAAGTACGCTAGGCACATTTTGTATTCTGTGTTGTGGCGTAGACGGACTTAGACAGCGTATCTTATGGTTGAAACGGCAAACATATTAAGGAGCGGATAATTGAATGAATACATTCAGATGCTTTGAAATGGTGGTATGTTACATAAGGAGGGGTTTTCCACGTACGTTGGTTCGTGGTTTGCAGTTTTGGTAAAGGGAAGATAAGTTTCGATGGTGTTTCGGATGATGCAGAAACAATGGTAGTCCTTTGGAGTTTAATGTACCTGCCTATATCTGTCCAAATTTTCTAAAATGTTACTTTTCTTGTTTGATTTATGAACCAATTAATACAGGATATTGTATGAAAATAGCTCATATTACTAGCACAGTTATGAAAATAAATTCAATGTGTAACCAATTTCATCGTAAAAAGAAACGATGCACGTGGTTTTTTGCTCATATTTGGCGAAATACTGCATACTTACGGCTTCATCGACTGACGATGTCACTTTGTTCAGTCCATTGACGTTATCGTTTCCATTCAAACAACACTTTCGTCTTTGACTGGCCGATGTAAAGTTGCTCCCAATTGATGCGCGTTCGTTCATAAAGAAGCCGACGGCGGTTTAGCCAAACGATGGATGCCGTTTTGAAAGGTGGGTGCAATGGTGCATTTTCACCAGCCACTTCGAAGTTACGAGCTTTTGCTCCGTGCGCTGGAAACCTTAGATCTGGCAAAGAAGAAGAAACCACAGTAGAAGTTAAGAAACGCTCGCCTTACACTGAATTCGCGTCATTCATTCCGCCGGTAAGCAAGGGGTTTGCAAAGGCTTCAATAGACTCCCGCTGCTGGCACTTTTGGTGCACGCTTTTGAGCGCGTCTCTAAAGTTTTGTTTTTCGCTTCTTGTTCGGAACGTTGGGCCGTGGGATGTAAAATAATTTCCATTCCTTTGGGCAACATCACTGTTCCAAGACCTTTGACCTTCGATTTGCGGAAGGAAAAGCGGGAGACCTTTGGTATTTTAGTTCGCAACAACTAGTACTTCTTCCGTTGCTGGGATGGAGAATGGAACCGAGAGCGAGATGGAAAGAAAGCGAACCCTTTCAAATATCAATCGAGCTTCTGTCGATCCCTGTCAACGTGCCGTTTTGTCCCATTTTGCGATCCTGAGGGAAGCAGGGCAGGAAACGGACTCCCCTTCCGGTGCTTTCGAGCCGGAACCGGAACGCCATTCCAGGGTTGATGCACCATGGGCCCATGGTTTGGTAGTCTACTTCTCAGTGTGTCCATTCGTCAGTTTTATGGAAAGCCTTTCATCGAGCCAAAGGCGGAGAAGTGAACGCATTGGAAGTCAAGTAAAGGAAAGTCGAAGGAATGAGTGGACAAGGGCAGGAGGCGTTGACGATGCCATGACGGCAGGACAATTCAAAATCTTAGACTGATGCACCGAGCTCCGGGGAAGCCTGCCTGTCGATGCATACGCGGTGTTGTGGTTGCTTTTGCTCCGAGCTTCCTGTCGCCCTCAAAAAGGAAGGAAGGAATAGGATGAGCAGCGTAGCGAGGGATGCTGCTGGGGAACAACACCGTATCGATGCTGCCGTCGGCGCCATTGCGCCTCGGAAGGAAGCACCCATAGCGTCTATGCCAAAAGTGAAACATGATATAATTCAAAATCTATGCTCTTCGTTCCTTCACTCCGTCCCATAACTTCAATTCGACTGGAAAGGTTTCAGTTCCTTCGCTGCAGTCTTGGTTTTTCTGCCAGTCTCTTATCGCAGGGTTCGATGAGTCTCGGTCGCTTACGAGACGCCTTTCCGAACTCTCCGCACAAGGCACACATCGTTGCCGGGCTTCCGGCATTATGGGTCCTGCCAGGGGTCCGATAAACGTGTTTTCTTTTTTAGTTATCTCGACTCTATTGTAATGGGTAAACCGTTTCTAGCGACGTACAATCGGCTCGGCGATAGCGGTGGTGGTTATTACAGTATGAAGATCTCACTGAAAGAACCTTCGGGCACGGACTGGCTGCGCTGGATGGATATTGTGGCAGAAGAAGGACACGCCCTGTAATGGGTTTACAAAAGAAGTAAAAACCGATACCATGGCGGGCGGTGGAACGGATAGGGGGAGCGCATTGATGAGTCTTTGAGTCTTCGCTACTGTTCCGGAGTTGATGGACGTTACGGAAGAAGTGTTCATCGTCGCCATTGTCACGGAAACATTCGCACAGATTCCTCCCTGAACCCAGCTGCTGCTGAACTGGACGTCCGTTTATCGGTGCTGTCAAAGTGTCATCCGTTGCCATCGGCGTTATTCTGTTCGTGCATACGGAAGAAAAAAAAATACAATATACACATCATAGAGAAAACAACCCCCAGGGCTTCTTAGCTTATATACTGGCAATCAGAAACGAGGATTTCTTTTGCTGCGCATTATTCAATACCGTCTGAATGGAAATCAATGAAAAGATCAGTACTATGGGCGCCTTATACGTTATCCTAATTGGGTGTTATTGCAACATAACAAACAATTTCACTTTCTGTATTGAAGCAATGTTGTTTGATGCCAGTATGAATGAAAGGAATCCCAGCAGCATTACATTTGGATCGCCTTTATGCAGATCTACCCGCGTTCTCACGTGCACATATAAGATAAGTTGCACGCAAATCGTTTCCACAATGAATACATTGCGTTGTTACCAAAAGTATTATTTTTGAATTTTTTGATTGATCGTAAAATTATATATTATATCTGCCATTATGGAACAGTTTATTTACAGCCATGTCGCTTCTGTTAACATGTGTTTTAGCTGTTGTAAACGTCACTTATTAAACTAATTTTTGGCATATTATCCGAAGGAAGTCGAACTTTTCTATAGACGAGTGAGATCTATAACAAAACCGATGCATAATCAAAGAAAATTTATTAGATTTTATCCATCTTCAAAGTATGGACGACAACATGCACTTCACTCTATCTTAATCATTATTCATCAACGACAGGCAGCCGGACGTGCGTACTTCACAGCCAGGAAACAGGTTACTCGTATATGCCTCCGGTCAAAATGGTCAGTCCATTTGTTCGTCGGTGCCGTTATGTGACGGAAACTATTTTCTTTCAATTCTGTACTCTCGCACCGCCGACACAGAATTCAATTAAATATATATTTGGATCGTTGCAAAGTGCTGTTAGAAATGCAGGTTTTTCACTTCTCTGTTTGTACCGTAGCGTGTATTTAAGCTCATAGCTCCTCATATTTATTCGACGGTCTGCCAACTAACTGTTGTTTAAATTTTGCTATGTTTTTGAACCGTAAAGTATTTTATTTTCATTTCTTTATTTTTTTATGTTCTTCCATAGTTGGATAAACATTTCGTGTAAGTTGAGATTTAACGCGCGAGATTTAGCGAGTTGTGGCATATTATCCAGTAAACCTTAGCCTAATATTGCGCACTGAGATTATGTTATTGTGTGCAACACCACATACTCTTAAATGGTTTCTAAATTCAAAAACAATTCGACTCCTCGAAAGCGCGAGAGCTACATACGCAGAAGAAGGGTCACAGGTGAAAACATCGAAAGGCGGCAGATTTTATATGGAGGGGAAATAATATCAAACTTTATGCATTCTGCCATTCCCGTTTTTGGAACCGTTTCCTTCCTACAAATTTCGATCGTTGATGGTCGCTAACGTGGTGCAAATGAATCGCTATTAACTGTAAGATACGGCGGTTATCCAAAACGGGTTATGTCCGCGTTGGAATTTCTCCAGCGACAGTAGCGTTCACATCGTGCGTTAATTTATTCACGTGCTGTTCTTCGATTTGCTACGTACATCCGTCCGTCCGTCCGTCTGGCTGTCGAAACAATGGCGGCTCAGTAAGATCGACCGAGTGTCGTTTATTTTGCATCAATTTACCGAAGAGATACCCGACCACAGTAAAATGGTGGCCACTCGACGGCTTACGCTAGCGAAGCAAATCCGATTCGGTGGTTAGGTAACAACGTTGGAACGTTGTTTATGACACAAACACAAGAAGGTTTTTGCAGATTCGCGGAAGCACAAAATGCCGCCCGGATGCTTCCGATGGGAGGAAATGTAAGAAAAGGCACGTGGTTCCCGGTGGCAGTTTAGAATACTTCAATTCAGTGGCGCGTAATGTAAATATGATCCCGGAAGCATTTGAAATCGATTTGGTATGCCCGTTGTGTTTCATTTGTCGTGAGTGTGTACGTTTATGCTATCATGCTTCCCTTTTGATGTTGAGAGCGGAAATTGCGCACGAACACAGCGGAAATTGCGCTGGCTTTCCATGCCTACCGGTAGGCGGTTGAAGCTTGATTGAAAAGGATTTTTCAGAGGAAACTCTGAGTTGCTACAAACAAATGGTAGGCAACAAAGATAGTTTATACTTTCAATTATAATAACCATGACTAAGCAATGCCCATAATTCTTTTTATGTATTATTGTAAAAGCAAGTTTGCAACTGTTAGTATTTGCCCATGAATTGTTTTCATAATCAGATCTTAACTTATAGATTGTGGAGTTATTGATTTACGAGTTAGTTTTTAATTAATTTTTTTCTTCCTGGCGTATCGACTAATTTGGTCATGTCCAACCATTTAAGATTTTTTCCCCTATAGCGTACGTGGATCGAGAATATTTCCGGTCCGGGCTTGCTTTGAACCCTCTTCATCATAGGTCGTATTTGAGCCAGCGCACGCAGTTAAATGGTGGAATTAGTTAATTAATGTTTAGTATATTAGTTTGTAATGTTAGCGATAAGATTACCCTCGTTATACATGGTAGGATTATTCTACCGGGATGAAACAAGGTGCTAACCGAACAGTTGAGGTAGAGTACATCCATGTCAGCGCGTGCATAGAAATGCTTTAGCATACTGCCAACGAAAAGTAGAATTCACTCTAATGAAAAAGTGGTGTCCCATACCGTAATTTTTCAATAGACGACTTTGAGAACTTTCATAACTGCATCCTAGCATGTTGGATAACTGTCTCACTAATCATGCCACTGTTAACTGTTGTCCCAGCAAGAGCGAGTGTAGTTAGTTTTTTGCTTCTATCTGTTTTCGAAAAGGCGTGTTGTGGCGTGGTAAAGTGCTTGTGTTGTTCTTGTGCATGTTGGTAACCCATTATGCTGTGAGGTTGCTGCACACACAGTTCTTTGGCTCCAAGAACCAGCACCAACGCTTCCTTTGGATCGAGACATTTGAGCCTCCGGGAACAACTGGAAGTGCGGGAAAGGCTCGTAAGAAGTTAGCGGTTGCAGGCGCATCTTACCAGAGCGCTTGAAAACAGCCTACGGATATGTTAGTTCTGGCGGAGGTCGCTGGGCTTTATCGGTGTGTAACATGAACCGGCTTCTTTCGGTCATTATCCCAACCAGCATCCGGCCGACTGTACGCTGATGTTTACTCCTGATGCTTGTCGAAAGTTGCACTCGCTTTCGGAGCAAAACTGAACCTACGTGTCTAGGAAGAGGGAGGTCCATTTGACGGAAAAGGTTGGGCAGCGACACGATGCCGGCCGTGCGTTCCGGGCGGATGCTAATGGAACAAGTGTACACTAGTGCGGATTTGTGGCAAACGTGACGCCAAACAAGCTTTGGAGCTGAAAGTAATGGAACATGTCTTCGAAACAAGGCAAACCGTTAAGATGCGTATTATATCCTCGCTGACCTTTTTGAATTGAGCGGCCTGGGTGAATCGACCAAAGGAGACTGTCCACATGGATGATCACAATACGAACTTCCAATGCCTGTTTGTGCCTCCAAAACGACCATCCCATTTGCGACCCACAAGCAAAATGAATCATCTTTATTGAAAATACCGATCTATCGGTTGTGTATGCTGCTCGTCGGACAGAAGCTTTCCTAAGGGTCCGCATTCCTTCCGGTTGAGGCATTCCTACACACCGGGCAAGTAGTACTGCTATCGAAGGACAGCGTGCTGGTGGTCAATTAGTACCAGGCAGCCAGCTCTACGGTGGCAAACAAATCTGCAGGTGTCACTCGGATGGATTTCTAATGTCTGAAAATACCTAGACATCCTACCTCCCTGCACCGACACGTTTTGCTCCTGCCAACATGAGTCCACATTCCATGGTTCACGCGTTAAAGGATATGAGTTGCGCCCCAAATTTATCCTTGTATTCCACCACCTCTGTTCCGAATAAATATCACGTCACAGGTTTTAGGGTGTTCCGGTAAACGTGTGCCTGAGTGTATGCGAGCGTGCGGGTGCTTATACCTTCAACGTGTGTATGTATAATTTTCGTAAGTAAATTTGCAAACCCGAAACGGCAGCAGCACCAGCATCAACGTCTGTGGCAGTTCAGATGATGCCGTATTCTTGCACACATTTCTTGAGGGTAAATGGAGAAAAACTCTTCTTCCTCCGACCAAGTTGGAGCTTTGGGCGACGTGAACCTCACTAGCAAACTTGATGAACCTCACTAGCAAACTTTATCGAAGGTCCCCTTCGAGCAATAACATGGTCTCTTGTCTAGGTGTGGCAGAGTGCTCATTCTACCGTGCAAAAGATGGTCTCACAAGGGATAGAGGGACCGTGTAAGGTGCGGGTAAGAGTTCGGACTGTTGGGATGGCTGACTGGCATTTCGTTAAAAATAGATTAAAGTTCTTACTTTATCCGGTGAAACTGGATAATAGCTGGCTTCGACGGTTCCGGTGTAAGCAAACATTGCCCATGCCCTTCACTTCTTCCACTTTCTCCCTTGTAAGTGGAGAATTTAGTTTAGTTGGAATTTTAGTAAATTTGGCTGATTCTTTTATATTGTCAATCCTGTGAAGAGTTCCCGATAGGAGAGTAATGTTTCCACCTGAAAATGAATGAATTTGGGTTCCAAAGCATTAGAAGGATTAGAAGGTTCAGCTATCATTTCACTTTTTTCAAGAAATGCATCCGGGCAACCTATAAGAGTAGGTGCGTTTGAACTGGATCAACCGAGGAGGCTTGTGAGGCCGTGACTGCGGATTGTAACCAATATTTGATGACTCGATCCGGTGATGGTACATATCGGCCAACATGCAGTTGTACTTCAGGTAAACGGCATCATGGGGGAAGTGAGTATTCCTTTCGTGAGCATGGGCTTCAATGTAATGGAATAGAGAGGGAGCCTGTATCTCCTGGTATATATTCCTGCCCGATACAGATGCCGGCTATCAAAAGTTTGGCAAGATGAAACCAGTGTGTGTATGTGTTTTTTTTTTATCATGCAGCATGGTTTTTGTAGGAAAAGGCTCAAGAAGGCGGGTGTGATGGCCGTACGTAATCTATCATGAAATATTCATCTTGTAGAAATTCAGTTTTCTTTCACACCTTCACTCCAAAATGTTTATGGAGTGCAGGGGAATGTGGCTGGCAAGAGGTGTTGCATGTTGGTGTGAGTAACATTTTCATCTCGCGAAAGGGTTTCCCAACTTCTAACTGTCCTTCTTGGCGGTGCTATGTTTTCAAGATTTTTCCGATGGAATAAATGAACCACATTTTTCTGAGCGACAGTCCCAATGCAGTTTTTTGTTTTATTCAACTGCTTACTCTTGCGTGGCTGTGGTCGTTTTCTTTATGTTCACGTCACATTTTTCACTCTCGCCCACTACGCTTCATTAGTGGTTGATTGCAGCTGGAAGTGAAAACGGGGTGGCCCGCTCTTTCTACGCTGCAACGGATCCCACTCGGACCGGATTATGTGTTGGGGGATGGGTTTTCGGATGCGCCGGCACGTGAAACAGTTTAAGAAAAATGGCAATCGGTGGCGGCAAGCTATTTGTCTTTCGAGGGCGTGCTTCTGAGGGGAGTGAGAGCGTGCTTGCGATTCTTTGGACAGAAACATTAGTCGATGTCCGACGGTGAAGAGAACGAATGTGTGCTGAAGCCATTTCAATGCCCATTGCATTTAAGGGTGTTTTTTATATGTATTGACTGAAATTTTAAATGTTAAAGTAAGATGAGGTTTAAGAGCATGATAGTTTGAATCTGGCTAGTATGAATCTACTTTAATATTTTCTCTCGCCTGGTGTTTAGATAAAATACATTTTGATAAAAGGTATTGGTTTTTTAATATTAAAATTTATTTTTATAATAAACTCATGCAAGTTAACAAATTTTTAGGAAGATCTTTAAGAAGAAATTAATCCTGTGATTGCGATTGAACATGTTTACGTATTATTCAACAATTTAAGAAGCTTTGATTTTATTCCAGATGATTTGATTATTAGACAGTCAGCAAAACCTAAGTAAAATCCATTTCTTCATTGTGATTACCAACACTTACTCACGTGGATACTGTAAAAAATTGCAGATCCTTATCTACTGCAAAAATTATGGGGCTTTCGTGAACTGTGCCAAAGATGCGAATCATCACTGCGGCATTCATACGTTTGCTGCAAGAGATGAGAAGCGATGCTTACGACAGTGTAATCGTAGTGAGCATTGGCACCCTCCACATTACATCACATTGCATTCTTGTACGTCCGCTCCAGCGCAAGGTTTTGCACTTTTCCGGCGCTTTGGTGATGGAACATCTTGGTCATTTCATTCCTCTTTCAAAGAAACGAAGAACGTTCCAGCAAACGAACGGTGAAGTGTCCGCGTTGAAGTGCGTCGACGGACGAGGAAGTGTGTGGCACATTTGTCTTTTGGCACGTCCGAAGCATGTCGTTCGCATTGCCCTGCGCAACATACTCGCTTCGCTGGAAGAAAGAAAAACATGCATCGTGGGAGCGGTTGCTATGTAAGAAAAGCAAAAAAAAAAAAGAATCTACACCACCCGGGTGAATAAACAACTGGTTCAACACTTATACACAGGCACACACAGTGTGGCGGAATTTGTTCCATGGAGCTGAACATCTGAGAAATAGCTCAACGAACGAAGATTCGGGGAAGGAACCAGCTGGATGGCAACTAATGTAAGAATGGACGAGCACTGCTAATGGTAGGAAAACATGGTCCTCTGCCGTTTTTTTGTTCTATGCTGCTGTTTTAGATCCAATCCATCGTTTAGATTTTTTTATCTCTTCACTTGCTATGTCAACGAAGAAAGGGAGGTTTTTTTTCTGAAAATGTTATCGTTAAAGATTCTCTGGTCATATCCTGAGGGTTTTGTGAACCAGCATCCGTTACTTCGGGCAGGATTTATAGTGTATACGACTAGAAGATGCAGTAAAGCATTTCTTATTCTCGTGCCAGCTTGAAGCTTGGTTATTTACACTGATTTACCGTCGAAGCACTTTTAATTGTAACTAGAATTTTGAAGTGTTTTACTGCTTAGATTGGAGGAAATCGTTAAATATCTTCTTCAAACGATCAAATGGAAGCACATAATGATAGTTCTATACATTTTAGTCGTATGGACACCGCATGTTTAAAAACAAACAATTAAGTACCAAAAATGGCATGTATAATTAGGCTTCATTCCATGAAATTCAGTTCACATTTTTCATGCGTAACGTCTGTGATCCCGAAAAGTAGCCCTCCGAGATCATAAATATGTATTCTATCCAATCGAAGAACGTCACATGTGCACATGTGGTAAACCCCAATTAAGCTGGGGTCAAATAATTTCACCCTTCTCTCGAACTTGATGACCTCTACCTTCAATAGAAAAAGGCGTCAGGGTCAACCATTGCTGGAGCATAGCTTTTGAAGGCACACATTTCTTCAGATCTTGCTTCATATGCACATTGCTTCAACTATATAACGAGACATGCCGGGCATGTTTACGGAAGACTGTTCTCCATGTTTTGTCGTGGGTTTGAAGAGATATATTTGCTTTTTTGGCCTATTTGACAATACTTTGACATTGATTTAACTAGAGGTGACGTTGGTAGGTATTGATATCCTCTGGTAGGTATTTCTTTTTAAGAAAAATTCTTGCGTAGATGATTTGAATTGATTATAATTTAGTTTAATTCATTAAGCCGATGATCCGTTACTGAAGTAGTTGGTTTGGACAAACCAAATAATGTTTTTTCTCACTTAATAACATCTATATGTTCTTCATGTTTTCATAAATTGAATTGTTTAAGAATGTCATGATTTGTTTTGAAATCATTTGCCAATGCCAAGTTTACACAACATTCAGGGTATCCTGCGGAAAGGTCTTTCATTCAATGGAGGCGCCCGGTATTTCATAAGCTTTAGTTTAATTATTCCATGAAATCCCATCATCCCTGTCACTAGCACATCGTTCCTCGTCTAAGCTCAGCTCATCTTATCTCATCTCGTCTTGTTGTTAAGCAAATCATAGAAACCACAGATATTCCAATATTAACAATCATTTCTCTTGTTCCTTTTCAGGTAAGCGGTGTGGAGATAATGCGGCAGCAGGCGAACGGTTTTGTTGGAATTTCTCTTAGCAACAACCATGGCGTAGATTGGTTTTCTTAAGTATGCTGAGATTGGTTTGTTGCTGAATAAGTCTTTATTTTGAATGGAATGGTGGAATACCCAGCTACAACCTTGCAGCTTCAGTCGAAAGCGTGTAGTGCAACCTCTTTTCCCTGCCAGGTGTAATGGATTGATTTTTCACGTCCATTTCATTCCTCGTTTCCTTTTTCACTCAATTTATGCTCGGCTACAATTCTGCGCCAATTTTCTACATTGAGGGGCTGCTTTTATTTTGTTTGTGATGGCTGCTATTCCTCTCTGTTTTTTGCCTTCCTGAAGGCAATAAATGGAGTAAAAACGTGGCAACCAATATTGGTAACGTGGTTTTGTTGGAAAGAAAGAATACCAACTGCGTGCGAATAACACGGTGAAAGTTCAAAGTCTCCCTCTAGAGGAACACGGAGAACAATACAAAATAATCAGAGTGAGAAAGCACTGGAAATTCTTCGTCTTGCATTGAACTGAAATCAATTGCATTTGCCTTGTGGAAAGGCAGGCATCATGTGTTGAGAAAGAAGTGTATCAGGTATGTGGTAAGGTAGTTAGTTTCTCTCGCCACATTGCACACACCTTCAATCCGACCATTTCAATTGTAAAAAGGCTGGAGGATTCACCGAATGCTATCGTCGTGCTTTCGTCGATTGGCAAAACGTGACGGTGGAGGAAAATATTGGATTTTCATCGATTTTGAGTATCTACTGTAGGAGAGAAAAAACGAAGTAGCAAAGCTACTGGAAAATGGCTGCACTTCAGGAATGAAGTACGTTTAGTACTCCACGCCACAGCTACGATGGAAATAAGTCAAATTTGCCATCGTTTAAATTTTGTGTGATTTTATTGGAAATCGTTGCATAATTTTCAGTCTTCATTAAAATTTGGCTTGATAGAAATGAATCTTTTCATGGTAGGAATGTTTATAATATATTGGCATTACAATTTTAATAAACAATAAATACAAGGTATTCGCAAATTATACCTACCGGCTTATACTGACGGTGAAGTATTATTAATATACGCTAATAAGGCCTACATTTTCAATAATCTTAACATTATATCAAGCTGACGTCGCTAGCTGGGTCCTTTAAATCAGTACCGTAACTTTATTCGTCGCTTCGTAGCCTATGGGAAACGAAATCTGTTTCAAACTCAATTTGAATGAAATTAAATCATAACTTTTCCTGTGCACAACTACCTGCCTTTTGGAAAACTGCAGCGAACAATGTCACCATGGAGAAATATGGTTTTTGCAAGAAGATTAATATCTCGTCGTGTTCCGTTGGGAGGTTTCGCTTAATTTTAATCAAGTGTTGCCTGCAGCTAGAGTACGTCGGAAAATGTGTCATTCTCACGTGGGAAGACGTTAGGAACCATTTTATTTCTATTTTAATCAGTAGCATGCAGCAGGGGTTTAAATTTTCAAGTCAATTCTTGAAAATGTTCTGATTTTGAAGCTACGTTATAGAAACATGCACGTTTACAGGATTTATAAAAACTCAAATATTTCTAATGGGTAACAGCTTTTCTAATAGGTATCAAAGAGAGAGTGTTTGCTTTATAGGCTTATCCATTAGAAACAATTACATCTACTTTTCTGCAACAAAACATGGGAAAAGAAGGAAGGAACATTGAATTCGAACAGACTAACTAAGCCCTGTTGGTCATTTTGCATTCCCTCCTGTGTTGTAATCGATTATGATCAGTGCTGCGTGGCCAACCACGAACTGACGACTGGAGTTCGACCTTTCACAAATGTTTACTGCTCTACCTGGGGGATCGTTCGATTCAAGTGTAACGATGCATCCACGTTCGGTCAATCATGTGTATCTCGAGAGAGAGAATGCGAGAAAGTTCGTATTTCCTCGGAGATTGGGAATTGAATTAAAATGTACATATACATATTTCCAATAGCCAATTCCAACAGCATGTTGGTGAATACAAAATCCATCGTATAAACGGTTGACATGGTGACTTTATCTTGGGGTTGATTTCAACAAAATAAGAGGGTGATTTTTATATTTACAAAATTGGCAATAATCCATTTCACTTTCTACGATTGGTAACTATTTTTCATCCTACTGACAACATATTACAACGACTCAAATTGCTAACAGTCAGTCACAAACGAAACCCATTGTTGTGCCAAGAATCCCTGCTTTCATATTTCCATGTTTTTGCAACAAGAAACTTTGGAGAAAAAAACTTCCATATTTATTTTTTGTAAGAGCAATTTTTTTTCCTCAATACTTCTTGGACATACCTTCCAATAAAACAAAATCGGCTATGTTCACCATCATAGAGAAACGGAAAACGACGATTTCTGCATGCGCAATTCAGCGTGACCAACTCAGTTCCTAGATTCGAGCTGGATGCTTTCGTTTCAAATTAGCGAGGGTAAAACATGGCCACACGCAACGTACGGTTCGTTTGTGAATGATGTGTGTTATGCACAGGGCAAATGGACGTCTTTTGAAGCAGCCTCGTGCAGAAGGGAAACGGTATCCTTTTAGAAAGGGTAGCGCTCACATCGAAGCAGAGCTACAGTGGGTAATCATTTTTATCCCCCGGGCATTTCCCTGGCATTATCTAACCCTGCTTGCTATGTACGGATGGACGGTATCAGACACTGTTCTGTGTATGTGTTCGTGCGTGGGTGCGTTATGCTTTTTGGTAAATTGGCTATCTATAAAGAGCACATTTCTCCGTCCCAAATTGTGCGGTGGTGGATGGGTATCTTTTGAAATGGTGAGATCAACGCGGGGAAGGCTTTTGTGGGACCTTACCGTTACCGCTGTTGAGTGAGTATATATTTTTCCGCAAAAGATTAAATGGAATATTTTTCTCACTCTTCCTCTTCGCGCGTTACTGCGTCCCTTTGCAAAAGGAGCGCATCCTTCTCCTGAGCTTAAGATTGGGCGAGGAAAACACTTCTCTTTCGGCACACAAACCCACGCAGGGATGCCACCAAGCTTCAGCCACTCGAAAAAGCATTTCAATAAATATAAATGATAATAAATCGTATGAATTTATTTGTATCGAATCGATGTTCGTGTCGACCTACCCTTGTATCCATCCACAATGTCCTCTGCCCCTCCTCGACGTTTGCTTAATGTGGTGTAAGAGCGTGGCCAGCGTGTTCTTCATAATGAAACCATACCGAATCGGTTGGGCTGGAGAGGCACATAAGTATAAGTCATGAAATAACCATTTCTGTGGTGAGGCCACATGTGTTTGGAAAAATGCGGAAACCGCAACGGATTGGATGGCGGACGAGGTGCGGGGGATGTCTTGAGGTCATTTAGATTTATGTAAACGATGTTATGCAAACACCATTTCCGTTTAGTGCGGCAATTTACTATTGGCTATTTCATTAGGCTACGTAAGATCGGCTAAGAGCATCCTAACGCCTAAACCTTAAATAAACGAAGGAAAAAAAACCTATGAGCCTATTAAATGTGATGTTGAAATTTCGAGCTTTCGTTGTGAAAATAGTTTTTTATTAATATCTATGATCATGACAACTTTCCTATTGCGAGGAAATTTCAATTTCGTTTTATCACAAATTTAAACGCTAGTTAATATACGTATATGTAAGCATAAATGGTTGTTTATTTGTTTTGGTGCTTTCGTTTTCAGTTATGTTTTGTCCGATATATGGTCCTGAAGTTGAGCAAAGCTTTGAGTTTTGTGCTCCTCAATGTTTGAGCATCTCCTTCGACTAACGAACCATTTCGCTTGCAATAATGTTTCACAGGACCCATTTACATACGCCCAAGAAGGAACCAAAACAAATCTAGCTCGCAACAGTAGACCACACGCAAGTATTTGATGATTCCGCAGTTTTTTTTCCTACCCGGGACGACTGGCATCGAGGGCGCGTCACATTTTTGCACTGGGTAGTTTCTTAGGAAAATTTACGACCGCATGATTTATGAGTCGTCCCGCGAAAATCTTCTATGACCTCTGTTTGCCAGGGGCTGTCGCTTATGGTCCACGATATGGTGCTTCTTCGACAAACTGGTGCCGCAGGTGCATAGAACGACTTTTTCGCTGGGTTAATGTGTTAAACGCACCGCCGCAACGTATGTGTCTGCGCGTGTTGAAATGCGCGAGAATGAACCATGCAAAATAAGACTAGGGAAAACGGTTATGTGCGTTAAATGTATTGTCACGCTCTCTTCAGCCGTCATCCTGCGCATGCTGTGATGGCACACGTTTGAAAAATCCCCTCCATTCGTTGTTTTTGTTGACGTCGTCCTAAAAGCTGATAGTAGCAAAGCCAGAGATTTGCGATCTAGCCTTAACCGTTTTGCGTTACGCGCAGCGATTTTAAGCTTTTTATGTGCATGGATAATTTATTCACCGTCTGTTAACAAATGATGCGTCGACCATGGCGAAAGATGATTCGGCTGATTTGTTTTCTAAACTTTAGAAATAAATGGAGATTGAGAACATTCAATTTAATGCAAATTCAAGAAATGGTTTATTTTTTTATAAAGTTTCTGAATATTACTTTATAAAATAAAAAAAGCCAACACTTCGTCGACCCGATGCATAAAGCAGGCAAAGGTAAACTGAAAGGATACCCTTAAAAAGCACGTTTTCTGCTACAGCACTGGGAAATGCATACCTTGGGAATAGATTTTCCTCGATAAAGGTGTAAAAATAAAACAATTTAAACACAGAATGCCTCATTCGACTCTCTAATGCGGCTATCGTCTCTGACCCGAGCTTGTTGAAAAGTCGTTATCGCCCGCGCAGTTGAAACACGTTGAGAGACACACTAGGGACGTGGAGCGTTGGGCATCGGTTCGGGGGAAATGCAAAACAAGGGAAACATAAGGCGATTTATGCGCTTCACCCCGCATGGTAAGCAGTTGACCTCAGCAGTTACCCCACGCACAAATGGGTACTGCTGCAAAACGGTAGCGTTTGAGTGAGATGATACAACTTTTTCGGGAACACAGGGACTCGGACTAAAACAACAAAAAATAAAAAAAATCCATGGAAAACTCTCCACTCCGGTCTGTATAAACACACGAGCAGAGGAGCAATAAAATTCTCATCCGCCTGACCTCCTGGCCCGCCGAAGACTCCTGGCATTGGTCGAGCTTTAGGAAAGTGGGTTTTCCGTCAGTGCTGAGACGTCGTAGCTTGCGTCCCGCAATTGGAACCGCGATCCCTTCTCGGCGGGAAGTTGTGCACGATGAACTTTCGCCGGTCCATTTCCTCCGGGTTGACGTTTTGCTGTTACTGCTGCTGCTGGTGCCCTCAACGGATCAATAACGGCGATCTGCACTCGGTCGGGACAGTACGGCATGCGACGCGTGATTATGGCGGGGTAACGAAGGGCAAGATCGGTAAACGGCAAAGTTGTAGAGTGGCACCGAACAGTGCGAAAGTTAAATTACAACATTTTCCAAACTGGAAGGCAATCATCCCTCGGGGTGTTGTTTCAGGGCTCGCCCGTTGGCTTTGGGCTGTAAATGATGTTGACGTGCAGCGTCGGGTACGGAGGACGATGGAGGGCGGTTTAATTTTACGAGATCGTTCTCTGAACGATGAATCGTCGTGAGGAAGTGAGTTGCTGTAGTTCCTAAAGCAGACACATTGTTTGGGCGTAGCATTTTCAGTGTGCAGCATTTTAGAAGGGCATCCTATACTTGTAGTAAGAGTTTAAAAATGACAGTTTTTGCAAAGATTTATTCACTTATAATTGCCGATGTGGGAAATTAAGAAATGTCAATGTCTCTAACTAACCTACGAACTCGATGGTACGAAAAGCGATATTACCGATGTTTATGCTTGCAAACACACCTTTTTAAGCTGATCAATCGCCCGCAAAATGTTCGGTAAAATCCTATCTGTTCTTTCCTCTCCAGTATGGGAAAGATAAGGTAAACACAAATATGCTTGTAATGTTTTCAATGAGTTTTCAATGTTTCATATCGCCAAAGGCGGCGACGATGATGGATGCATTCTCCTTGTGCAACGTCACGATGGTTAAATAAGTACTGTAAGCTTTACTCGTTCACAGCAATTCTTTAAATCGTCAAAACAGATTAGGTGGTCGTGTTGAATGTGAGAATCTTTCTAACAAACCAACCTTGCAAAAATGTTAAATGGAGGATAGTTTAATTGATGGAATGTTAGGATGCATATGGGACTTTTTTTTATTGCGCGTTAGTAACAAAAAAAAAAAAATGGTTGCAAAATACTTTGGTCTTTGTACGGAAAATGCAACAAAACAACAACAACAACAATTTTAAGCTCAGATGAACCTGAAATGTCTCAATGTTTGCGAATTGTCATTGCAGTATGGTCAAACATGGATGCGACCTAGGCGATTATGGTTGTTAGAAGATGAGTATTAGCAGGATGAGACAGATGCATGTGTTAGAAAAACAAATGTGGGATTGTGGTGGACATTTTTTTTCTAGTAATTGGGATGTAGAACTGCACCGTTAAAACAGAAAATCAAAAAGCAATCCTTGCCCGATCCCACGCTGACCTGTCAAGAGCGCAACACACAACACGATGCACACCATTGCATCCTTGCTTCTTCTAAATGTCCTGTCCGTGTGGAGATCGCGACACAATACTATATCAAACCCATCGACCCGGAAAATGCGATTCGTGAACTAAACGGATATTTTCTCCTCGCTTCTTTGGTGGCTGCTTTCGGCATGAGAAAGGCTTGGTTGGCAACAGCATGCTGGCCGTCAAGGGTAGATGGTCCAAGAGCGGCAAAGTACAGTAGACACACGTGGGCTGTGCAATATGTGTTCGCCTAGTCGTGTGCCATGCGCCTCCATGCGCCTTCACTCCAAGTGAAGGCACGGAAAAATGCTGTCTCGGGCCCGTTCCTGGGAATGAAGTGGACCGGCGAAGCTGACATCGGAAAGAACGGCAAACTACGGAACCGGATGGAAAGTATGCTGCAGGCAGCATCCAACTAGCGAGGCCGCTGCAAGGGTGGGGAAAAAGTTTCTCATTAATGGGTGGAAATGATGAAGCGTTTGGTTTCGGACAACGGAACCAGGGCGGGAGGTTGGGCGAAAAAGTAATGCATATTTCATTCGAGGAAAAAAGGTCGTTGCCCTCGGTCGGTGATAACGGTGGCCTAGTTTTCCGGAAGAGGGAGAACGAGCTGTTTCTTTCCTCTCTTCCCCACCGTTGACAAGTCGCTCTGTCGTAAGCTACGTGTTGGTAATGCGGCAGTGTTGAATGCTGCACACGTTTACCTCTTTTGGAATCAGTTTACTATGGTATGGTGGCGCCTTTCCTAGAGTCCGCCATTCCGGGCGTTATCAGGGTGTATTAATTTTTTGTCCGTTCTCGTATCTATTTCATCACAACTTCGTCCGACGAAACACTGTGAGTTTCTGCTATGTGTTGTTGACAATGCGTTTTGCATGGATATAATAACCATTAGGTGAAGGAAGACTTGTTGAGAATGAGTGTTCATGTATGAGAATCTCAGAAGTTTCAACTTTTCTTATTTAAATGTGAATTATTATTAAACAATTATCTGTGAAAACTCTTCACGTTTTGTTTTAAGATATTTGAAAATTCTTCCTAAATCTACTTGTGCTAAATGTTGTTGATTATTTGATTAATTAATTAATTCATCTTATATTTTTTAATTGATCGTCTGTTTGTTCACAGAAAACCGAACTAACATAAAATTTTAAATTTTGCGAAATATTTCTCCCCCTTGTGTTATGAACCTATTGTTTCCCATAACAATATCTTCTGCTCTTACCTGTTCTATTTAAATTATTTATTTACTAAAAATAGAGCGAGAGTCGTAATAATTGACCATTCGAGATATAAAATAACCGTAACATAGCAGAACGTTTAATAAACTCGTTTAATATTTGCTGTATCGATAACAACGAAGCTTTTCATGAAACTACTTCATGGGATGGTATGAAGTTGCTTTTCGACACGGGTGTTGAGAGCTGGGTGAAGAGAGTTTCATAACGTGCCAAATAACGTAAAATTTGCTGGTGCACCTATTTAGATGCAATAGATACCAGAAAATCCTACCCGACGTGTAGTGCTCTGTACATTTAGATTCGTTCCTTTCGCCAACAGCATATCATGGTCGTCCATGGCAGTGCATGTGCTCGTCAGGGTTTTAGCAACCGTTTCCGAACGAGCCATCAAGTGTTCGCGATGAAGTACTGTCCTACCGAATAGCGTGCGAGGAGTGCGAGATGCAGGTTATTGTGCTGGGCGGTATATGTGTCCATGTCCCGTTCCCGTTGCTTTATCGAAAATGGTTCCATTTTACTGGGGGATGGGGTCGGCGCATCCTTGCAGGGAACCGGGACGTTTTGATAAGCGGATGAAATCCGAAATCCAGGCTTATCTTCTCCGCAGCCGAGTGCGACTGTGGTCTACCTCCGAAGTGGCACTCGCCACGTGTATCTGTTTCTGTTGGAAGGGTAGTGGAAGATCAGAAAAGCAGCCCATGTGGACACACAACTTGAACGGCCCGAGTGGGCAAATCGTCGGTGAGGCATTTAAGGGGCTCATTTTTCGTTTACTGCGCTTCGAATACGCCAATCATCATGGCGCAAGCGAGCATTCATAGCACTACTCGGTAACGACGAATGTACTCATTACCCTTCGATTCGGAAATGTTGTTCCGAGGTTTCAGAATCGGAATATTTTTCTTATAAGTGCCATATTCAAATATTGTAGGAAAACAATCCTATGCCTTCCCAAGTTTATAAAACATGAAAATTCATTTTTCAATGCCATTGTTATGCAATTTGCACCAGTGTATGTAATACTTTTCCAAGGATTTAACGAATCTGTTTCATACATGAAATCTTGTGTTGAAGTTCTTTTTTAAAATTTTGAACGATCCTTGTCATATTTATTTTCGTTTTGCTATAAGAATTTTATTATCTTGCAACCGTTGTATATTTGTTGACTAAATTGAGTTGTATTGAATAGCATAGCAGCACATCATTCAGGGAAAGTGAACAACTATGTTGATCTCATGCAGCCATCGGTTTATCTGGCACGGTAAATTGTGCGACCAACCCGTAGTGGTATTCCCCGTTCATGCTACTTTCAATTCGCACCCAAAGATTCCGCATTGTTGTGTCATCGCACAAACCTCGGGAACGTTGTGTATATGCACATGCCCACGGTGGCCCCGTTGTCCGGCGTTTGGGTTCGGCATCCGGCTTGTCAGCGGGCTCGAAAAATGTGATGCAGCATAATATTATCTGAGAATCTAATCGAAGCCGAGTGTAAAGTAAATGTCGAGGGCGGAGAACCAAGCTTTGGTCGCTAGATATGACAGCACACACTGGTACGCCACACGGAAAGCTCCCCACTGTATTTACCGAAAAGATTATGGGAACTGTCGCGCCGAGTCCGAGTTGAATTGTTTCACGGTAGTCGAGGATGGTATTTTCCAATCATAGACACCCACGCCTTCCCAAACAGAGTGGCCGAAACGAGATAACGGCACCGGAGGAAACGAAAATAGTCCTTTTCCGCCGTGTCGTAGAGAAAATGATGATGTTGGTTGCACTCGCAGTAACCATGAACGGCACACCATCGGCGTCGGTCGGACGATGCAGCCCTGAGGCTCTGTGGAATTTACATGCAAAGTGCCACCGGGACACGCGGTGCACCTGAGAGGAAGGCAGAAAGGCTTTAGGGTCCAGCCCCGGGGGTAGAGATTAACTTGAACAATTTCTTGCACTGCACTTGTTCGCCTAGCAAGCGCCCCGGCCACAGCAACAAACAGCAACCGCGCCTTAAAACCGTCCTCCTCGACGATACAGTTAATAATTAAAATGGTCCGGTTGCACTCGGCACTTCGGGGCTTGATCCGTACATCCACCCACGTCGTACCATCCGGTTTTGCAGCTTGTTTCGGGCACCCGATCGCCGTCTGTTCCCCCTTGTGGGACCCTCGGATTCGCGCCACCGCTTTGTGAAGCGAGCTGAGATTGGGAATTAATAATGGAAATTTTAATTTTCCCAGATTGCGAATCGTCCATTTCGATATCGGTCCGTGCCCGGTTTCGGATGGTGGAGGTGGGTGTCTACTGTAACCGTTTGGGTGTATGCGAGTGCTTATATCTTCGGAACATTGGTAAAGGATATCCCCAAGCCGTAGAGAGATTGTATGGGTCATAGAGGAAACAACTGGGCGTTAAGTCATCGCTTTTATACCATAAGCTCCTGCTCGATAGTAAGTAACGATTTACGCCAGTAGCGGAAGGAAAACGTTACGCAAGGATTATGATCTGCAGTACAAAACCACCAAGTTGCCACATCTCTCATCGATAGCTAGGATATGCAGTGGAACCAACCGCATGGTAATCCTGCGGCAATATCGTATAGCAACCATTATCTAGTATACCTCCCGGACTGAGGTGCTGTGTTAAAAGCTTTATATGAAATTAGAACCAAGGTTCAGAGGCGACGGCGGAAGCGCAACACTTGAAATTGCAAAAGATAAAGATACCCCTGCTTTGTCCATCGTGGGCCGGAAAACCCTGCAGGACCTGTTGTGGAGGATACAAATAAAATCACGCTCAATGACGTCTTGTCCTTTGTTTGTCCTTGCCGGAGAAAAAAGGTTTTTCCTGAGCTGGAAACCAACGAGAACCAACATTCACACACATCCACAAACACGCAGCGGGTAGAAACCGAATGCAACGTGGAATTAATAACGATTGACGGCGAGTTTTTGCTTTCCTATCCTAGGAGTTTGTGCAAGGAAGGTAAGGACGACGACGAAATCTTCTCCCGAGCATCGTCAAGATGGCGAAAGTGCAAGCTCCTAGAAAACGGTGCCTGCTGTTGATGTTTGTCTGTGCTCTTCCTGGCTGCGCTTTTTTCTTCACTTTCTTCGAAGAAGATCTGTAGCGACAAGCGACAGACGGGACAGCGCTCCTCGACACCTCGCAATAGCCGAAGATGACGGCGGCACCCGAGGAGAAAGAGAAAGAGATAGCGAAAGTGCGCGTCCTGGCGGTGAAAGCTTTTTGTTGTAAACATGAAATTGAGTTTAGCCTGTAGATAATAGTATGTCGCCCGAAACAACGGGAACGTGTTGTGTTTTCGCATGACCCGAGGGCAGGGTCTCGGATCTTGTCTTGGCGTTTCTCCTCCCGCCATTTTATTGCAGGGCGAGTGCTCTTGCCTGTATGCTTCTTCTTTTCCCGTACATATTACCTCCGTCCACTATCAAGTTTGCCTGTTTTGTCTGCTTGTTCATTCCTCCGCCTGCGCTTTGCGATGAGGACGAAATTAGGCATTCAATTGATTTCGTTAGCCGTTTGTTCTGTTTTGCTTGTGCGCGCTCATCTCATGGCGCACACCGATCCGAATGGGCAGGCGAAGATCAAAGTTCACCGTTGCTAAACTGAATGCCTTTTACCTCCAATTTGATTTATTACCAACTTATTTTATCTGATTTTGTTATAAATTGTTCATTTTATGAGTATAAAAAATTAAGAAGAAAGAAGAAATTAAGAATTAGAAAAGATTCGTTAGCATAATTTTTTTTTGATTCCTGATTTGTTCTGCTTGGGTGAATTCTCCAACTGATAAACATTTTGCATGTTTTTGAAAAAATGTAAATATTTGCGTCGTCTATTGTTGCCACACAAAAATGATGTAGTATATTTTGTATGATTTATATCTTGAAGCTTGGTGGAACACCGGTCGGTTTAAATGACAGTATTCTGACATCGTCAACTTTTCCGTCGCCCTGCCGACTCGCGTTGCGCAGTTCGACACAAAAGGGAAGAAAAATTGAAAGTAAAACTTCTTAAGCAGCAGATATTTATGTATGTACATAGTTCCTCGTATACAAACGAAGGATGAATACCGAATGAGTTTAGTGCTGGGGCCCAGAGAAATTCCCCCTAGGCAACCCAGACGGACGATGTGCTGGAAGACGGGTTGCCTTTTCTATTTTTCGATTTCATACCATGTTTGTTTTCGCGCTTTCTCCTGCATTCGTTTAGATGTCTCTTTCATTTTCTCTTCTTTTCCAAAATAAAAAGAAAAACTGCGACAAAACCCAGTGGATGAGTGCGATTGGCTGACGTGTTGTGCACTGTCCGGTGGTATACTCCATTTTTGAACAAAAAATGAAACCAAATTTTACTCTAGTTGTGCCTTTACGTGTCGAAGTGCTCTGATGCGATGCTTTACAAAATAATAAAAAAAAAACCAGTTGCAATGGTAGACGTCGTCGTTTCTCTGTTTTGTTGTATGTCAATTTTGTCATGAAATCCAAACATTTCCAATTATCTGTGGCTGTTCATGGTTAATAGCAGAAAAGGAAAATGGCGTCAACAGCAATCCCACTAAAGAAAAAAAATAATTCTAATATTCTTCATCCAAGGGAAGCAGTACTTTTCTGTGTTTAGTTTTACAATCGACGAGCACCCGAATACAGGTGATGGAAAATGTATTTGCGCTGTGACGCGGTTTTAAATTTCATCACTGTGTTATGGTTGCTTCGTTTGGTAATTTGTTCGTTCTTGTCCCAGACTTTTTCTTACCATCGTGTCTAGGTATCGATGAAGTTTCTCTCTGTGATAATAGTTTGGCTGACCCTGTATTCAAACTACCCGATTTTGAGGTTTACCTAAGTATTACCTGGCTTATCCGGTTACCTAATTTTTTAGATTCAAGTACAACTAACACTCTTACGTTTTCGCTTGATTCAAGAATGATGATGCACCGGTCGCTTATCCTCGAATATGTATGATGCATCGTTTCGCTGCACCATGCGATCATCGACCTTCGGAGTCGAACAATGGCGTCTTGTTGTTTGCCACTTTCGGGTATCGTTTATTTCTCGGAACGTTAAACCAATAACCCTCACGGGTATGTCTCCAAGCTAGTCAAAGGTGCACTGGCGGTCCGCACGTTCGTTCGCTTCGGTGTTGCGTCGGACATGAGCTCTCTAAAGCAATAAAAAGTATCAAAAGAAATTCGTTTTCTTTTCTTTTTTCCCCGTCGTATCTAAATGCCCGTTACGAGAGCTTTTGCATTCGCTCGGTTACGAACTTAACGATGCTAACTGTCCCGATACTTCATGTTGGCTGAATGTTCAAGTGTGAAATGAAAGTTTTCCTCCTTGCCCTTTTGTTTGACCTTTCCAAAGAGACGAGAATCTTCTTCGTCCCGAAAACGTCTAAGGACTAAATTTTGAATGTCCCAACGGACGAGCTTGTCCACGAACAACTGAAAAGATGAAGCCCTCTACCATAGGTCGGTGTACCTACTCTTTTTGGTGTTGCCTTCAGGGTCAGCATGCCTTTTTCTTTCTTCTACACAGTTCTGGTTTTTCTTTTTGGGAATGAAGAATTAGTCTCCTTCGTACAGAATCGCGACGCTTAAACGTGTTGGAAAGACGCCCAGTCGTTCGCTTCTCTATACTAGCCTCGGGTGTTTTAAGTTAACAAAAAAAAAAAAAAAATTACATCAATACACGCAGAAGCTATTCAAATTGTGAATACTATTTCTTTTTCCGACAGCTGGGATTTTCAAAAGATGATGTACCGTTTCGTAGTCGTAGTAGGTAAAATACAATGAGCAAAAAGGGTAATGGAGCGACCATTGTGACTCCTGTTTGCGTAAGGAATTCTGTATGAAATATACTGGTTTTTCTTATGATTCTATTCGCCCTGCGCGTGCAAACAAGAAATCAAGAGAAAAAATTGTATAGAAGAAAAGTTTAGCAGAAAAAGGATAAAGTTAATTTGAGTGGTCTAAAAGCTGAAGACACTTAAGAAGAAAGTCCTTTTAAAAAGAGTATAAAGCCCTTGGGGAGGGGGGGGGGGGGAGAAGTTTGGTGTTGGGCAGTTCTGTTGGGAAAGATACTGTCGTTGGAGCAACAAGGGCATACGTTAAATACACACTAAATCATTGCGAAATATGGGTTGACCACAGTACGGAGCGGAGAAATTGAAAGTGATGGTAGAAAATAATAATTTTTTGCACAAACAGCAACATGCCAGCTCGAGTAGAATATCGGAAAAGGATATGCTGCCGACATGTTCGTTAAACATTGGGCTCTCTATGACAATTTTCGTAGCTTTTATTTTGTTGTTTTTTGCTATTCACGACGGTGGAAGTTTGAAGAAAAAAATCCAAGTTCTTAAACTGGTATCAGGTATACAAAATCCTCATGCTCAGATGTTGTTTGACTCATCAATGGAATTTCTATTCATAGTTAATTGTGTCAAAGATCTGTTGGCACAGTTTATTATTGGAAGGAATGTTAATAACGTCCAACGGGTAAGATAATTTATTTTTAAACCCGCGCACAGGCGATTTTTCCAAACAGAAAATTATTGAAAGATTGAAACAATCTGAATGATCATTTAAAACAGGCCACACGTGTCTCAGCATGCATAATTTTCCCAGAATGTTTATATTGTTATTGTGTAGTTTAATCCTATATTTTCATGTTGCACCACATCTAATCGGTTTTTATAACTCTCTTTGTAGGTAAGAAAACTTGTTCTTTCATCCGTTTCGGGCTTTGCCTATAATGTAAGTGTGTCCAACATATTGATAAATACCTGAGCACCTTTTGGTGTGTAAATATTCCAACCCGTAGAAATGGCGTGTGATCTTCGCTGTGGAATGGCAATAATTTACGGCTTTCGTGGGAAGTTAATTGCGTGGCGTCGGTAAACTACTGCTGCTAGCATTGGGACACTATCGCCACTACTCCACGGCTCCACACTGTGTGAAAACGAATTCCACGGCGTCTGGGAAACTGCGGGGATCGCAATAGGGCGCTGCAGGGAATTTCATTTGACGCCACCATGTGGTGTCACTTTCGCTTAAAGATACTCGTTTCGCCCACCGCCACTTCGTGTCCGCCCGAAAGCAGTTTAAAACGAGCTGCTCAACATTCTTTGGTTCGGCCGGGTTGTTACGAAATAGCCGGCTCGTCCTTCGCGTGCACCAAAAGGGATTTTCGTTTCCGTTGCTCAGGGCTTACTACGTGTGGACATATGCACGCAAAAGCCGCTCGATCCAACCGGGCCCGGCATGGTTTGACCACGTGCGGCCGGTGGGCTTTGACCGTAGCGTATTCCGCTGAAACTTAATTACAAGCATTGCTGGAATTCCCAGTCGCGCTGCTGGCGTCGCTGGAAGATTCTTTGATTTTGAAAATCTTTTGTTATGTGGAACGTTAGGCGGTTTTAAATGATGCATTGGGGATTGAACAATTCGATGATGAAATGCTTTGCATGTGTGTAACAATAATATAATATTTTACTACTCTGTTTTTAATAAATTTAATATATTAAATGGACAGATTTACACACCTTAATTTAACGATGGAGGCGCATGGTTGTCTGTAACACGGGGATGTGTTCGATGTTTGATTTCAAACACACGTTATGTGAAAGATTCATGAGCAATGATTCGTGAATAAAAACAAATAAATAAATCGCTAATCAAAACCTATAAAATGGTTTATGACACTGTGGCTATATAACCTTATGTTGGAAGTTTAAAATGGGTTGAGAAAGGATGAACAAATGTATCGAAATACCTACCCCAACACGGCACCCTTTCCATCGGAACGGAACTGTTTCAGACGGCTCTACGGATACCTTTGTCGTGGTCATGCGCTGTGCACAGGGCATCGAGCTGTGGAGGTTTTTTGTCTTCTCGAAATTTTCCTACTGTAATCAACGCAAACACAGCGATGAGATTTAAATAATTCATGTCTTCCGGCGCTCGTGATTCGTTGTCTCGTGACTCGTTTTGGCTGAGTTCGATCCAATACAGACGGTTCCGGTGCGTTACCTTCCATCCAACCCTCCGTTCATTTCGTCCATCCTTGGTGGTGCGTGGTATGTGTATTTGTGTCTAGATGGTCCGCGGTTTGCCGTTAAGTTTACCATTGTTGCCGATGAGAGTGGTCTTCGCGGTTGTATAGCTTAATGTGTGTATTTACGGCCAAACCGCACGCTCAACGCTATATTTGAACCGGCTTTTGCACCCAATACCTGCAAATCGAATGCTGGTAGGATTGTGCGTGTGAAAGACTGCTCCTTAAAACAGTGAAGAAGGGAGAGAAAGAGGTAGATGGAGAGGATCAGTCGGGCGTGTTGTGCTTTCAAAGTCCTTTCGGGTCCCGTTTGTTCCGTTGCAAACCGAGCATGAAAATCTTTGCGAGAGTTCTACGCAAAACCACAGCGGTCGAAAGATGATGGCTATTTTAGTAGAAGAATTTTGAGCGACGTATCCTCTATGGATTTTTTTATTAACCACCGTTCCGCCAACGAGGTTCAACAGCGCAGCATAAAACGGTAATTTTTACAAGCAGTGGGGTTTAGAGCCAAGCGCAATGATCAGGACAAAGCATCTTTGGTTTTAGCTGAAAAAATGAGGGAAAAATAATGCATATAACATTTACCAAAAAAATTCTTGTTGTTTATTATATACATTAATGATGAGATGCATAAGTAAATATAGGCTGTTTTTATCTTATTTTCCATGTCTTATCCGCTAATTAGTTCAATCAATTGTATGATGCAAAAACAAACATTTCGATTCGGTTCCGCAATTCATTTAAATAATGGCGAAGGACGGCCGTCCTGTATAAAGCTGTTGGCTTTGATTCTTCCTCCATCAATGTCACCATCGATCAAATCGTTCTATGCATTCTCTCTTTAATCTTTTTTTGCCGTGTACGCTGATGATTGTTTAGTCCTCTACACCTTTGAGTGGTTAGTGTTGCCGTTGGTCGGGCATAGATTTTTAATGCAAACAATTTACACGTAGTAAAAGTTCAGGACAGTTGACAGCTTTGTGTTTTTTTTTTCTTACTTTACGGCAACCGTTAATAGTCCTGTGTCTGCCGTCGTGCTGCCGTTCTACATGTTAGCTAGATTTAACGATAAAAGCACCTTTGCCCTCGTGTGGGCACTTACATTAGCTGGCTCTGCATACATCTGCATAGAAAAAAACGCGCCTTACCGTCAATGTCGTTTACAAGCCATTACGTGTGTCACCGTCGATTGACGCGCTTGAGCCGTCGCAGGAGGCTGATTTTTCATGCAGCATTTCCACGCCCTGCTTTCTTCGACTTTGTGAACCAGCCAACAATGGCAGTAACGAACGCCTCCTTCTTTCACAATCTTATTGAAGCTTACCAATCGGTCGACGACTGTTTCCGTTTCTCGTTATTTCTTCCGCTAACGATGTTTCCTTGGGACTCGTGGTCGTTATGTTTCAATTCGTTTCATTTATTTTACAACCGTATCGGGAAATCGTGGGTAAGATGCTGTCGAGGCAAGAAAAAAACCATCTTGCTTGCGATGGTGTTCGCAATCGTAACCAAACGTTTTCCGCCGACGATCGTTTGCAGAAATCGGTTAAATTTGTCGATTCCATTTGCATGTTGTTTGCTCTTTACTGACGTCGGACGTTATTTAAGCTTCGTGAAGGGTTGAGTTTATGAAGTTCCGTGTTTCGCGAAAGCGTTTAATTTGCTTCACCACCATCTTCTACGGCTCCAACAGGCTCAGGATGATCAAGTTTAATTCGGGGAAAACCTTGCTGTCGACCAATCCGCAATTGAAGACGAAACGAATTTCAACGAACCCCCGGAATCGCATCGCAGTATTCGTGCTTGCACTTGGTGGTACGGGAAGGCATCCAACCTCGACCGAAAAAACTCATTCGAGTTCTACTTGCGATTTTTCATGCACCTTAATCGTCGAAAAACCGAGTACGTGGGAGACGGGAAACCCAAAGGCGGTTTGCCGCGTGTAGCTGGAACCGGTTTCAAATTCCGTTTTGAATTTGTTTTATGCATAAAGCTCGCCGTTTCAGCCCAAATAGTTTTTGTTTTTCTCACTTTGTTACACTATCCCCTGGCTAGGAGAAAGGCAACGTTGTATTTTGCAATTTCCTGCTTAGCTTGCCGGTGAACTCGAATGGTTCGAACGCTTTGGATTATTTGGGCGGTTTATTGGATATGTAAACGAAGGAAGTGCGCTTTTGCTTTAATCGGTGAATTTTAATCAAGACATTCTTGGCTCATTCTGTTCGATCGCAAGATGATGGCGTAGTGGAGCAAAGCGTTCTAGGCAGGAAGCAACATGTGTACTGTGTTAGTTTTGCTAGAGATTTAATATGAATACCTTCTATGCTTTTCCAATTAACGAGTTCAAACCGGCATCATAGCAAAGTACTAAAGCATGTAGGTTTTTTTTTTCTATCAGCAATCTAGAAAATTTACTCCCTTGCATCCATTCGCAAATGTTGCAAAATAGTTGCGGGGCATACGTTCGCTACAAACATATTTTGGATTACAAGATTTGTTTTCCATGATGTGCAAATTTATTCAGTTATTTCAATGTAATATGCAATATCGTTGCAGCAAACACACCGTTTTAACATGTAATAAAATGATCTGTTAATAAAATAGACAGGTTTTGCTATGGACCGGAAGATTCGAATGAAAGCTAAATAATGCATGTTGCAATGTTGATCAACATGAAACGGAAAGCATTTCTTTAATTTAATACACAATTGTTTATATTTTCACGTTTTGTTTTTCCGCTGTTGTCCCCGCTCGCTGTTGACGATGCGATGAATGATGTTTAGGTTAGTGCTATTTGCATTACATTGTGCGTCCGTTAGTTGCCCTACCGTTTGGTTCACTTTACATTGGTAGCTTTGCGAGGATGCAGCATTTTTACGAACCGAGGCTATGTGTGTCTTTGTTAGTGCCTTAATTGGATCTAACAACCCATCCCTAGCTTCGAGTCTCAATTGTAATTCCCTTTCGTCCTAGAGTAATCTCCAGAGACACACGAATTTGTCTTCCAATTTACGCTGTGCATCGTTGTGGAAATATATTTCATTTCGGAAACACATCCTACATAATCTACTTATTTATAGTCTAATAACTATTTCAAAATTAAATTTCATCCAAACATAATATAAATTCCTCAACCTCTGTGCATACGACGCCGCCCTCTAGGCAGCCGTTGGTGTTTTTCGTTTTTCTCAATGTCCACGATTTCTGAAACCCCACATCGACAGGGCGCCCCAACGGGTGAATAGCAGCACCATAGCTCGAATCGAACGCATCCTTCCAAACTGGACACGTCATGATCGTCTTTTGCATCTTCATCACCATTATTATCATCATTATTATCATCATCATCAGCGGGCAACAGCAGCATTATGCTGTGGGACTTCAGGTTTGGACCTGCAATTGGAAGCATTTTCTTGCCACTCCCTTCGGAGAACAGTGCTGCAAACATCTTTCGACCATGCGTAGACGGTAGTTTCGGTAGCGGAAATGAGCTTCCGGCCGGCTCCGTCGGGCCACATAGTTTTATCAAGCCTGGTTGAATATTCCTTGTACTCCAGCAAGCTTGCTCCAGGCACCTATCTCGAGGGATTTTGTGAGCAATTTTCTGATGACTTTGCAGTGCGATAGCCGTGCCAGGTCGACCGTAGATAACGTTTCACGGCACTGGTCGGTTACGCTCCGCTAGCCGTGCCAGACACAGCATAGAATGAGTTGTTCGTGTTTCTTTCCTTCTCGTGGTCAAACTTTTGCCTATTCATCTTGCATTGCATTCAAATGTGGTGTTTGGTTTGGGTCTTACATAGTTTCACATTCTATTATCCCTAAATCGGGTTTAAATGTATCTTTCTCTTCATGCCGTGTGTATATGTATTGTTGTACATCCAATCGAAGGTATATTTTATATTTGTTGTTCAGAAAATTTAATGGATTGTAAGTGCAACGCAGGTTTATTTTAGTTCAGTTTATAAATTTACTAACCTATTTTAATTCAGCAGGTCTGGGATAGTCGAGCGCAATCGCCGGCTCGAACATGATCCACGATCATTCCCCTCGTATGTAAGGGGAAAAAGTTTCGTAAACCCTAAAAATGAGTAGGCATGACCAAAGCCTGGAAAGAAGAAGTAAATCTGTTTTAGAACAAGTGTGGTTCATTTTTAGCACTTCAGCCATGCAGGCGATTATACAGCCATAACGAGCTTCTGTTGGTGATGATGCGGAACTTTAATCACTTCTACGAATACTTTGATTTCGATTCCTCTATGTTACGCTACAAAACCGATTTGCTGCAACTTTACTCTAGGATAGTTTTTGGATTTAAGCACAATGCCCAGGCCATGATGTTGGCCACACACTTTTAAACGCAAAAAAATAAATAAATAAACATACAAAATTTTGGTCTTATATCCATCATCGAAGTGCGAGGTATATATCTCAGGTGTAATCGAAAAACCTTGCTGCGTGGTTCACAGTTGAATTCGTCCTTCCAAAAAGTACCTCCGAACATTATTCGGGTTTCGAAATGCGCGTGTGTTAATTTTGGCTCCCGACACCTCTCAAGCGTGCAATAATGGTTAAAAGAATTTGAAGCATGCCCCACGAGTATGTAGTCCGTTCCCAACGTTACGATCTTAACACACACGGTTGCTGTAGAGCTTGAGGTTGTTATCCTCGCTCGGTGATCGGTTGGTAGAGTCGCGAAAAGTGGGACCAGCGTTTGAACAGCGACCCGAAATTTTACGCCTTCCATGAACAAAATCAATGTATCCCGAAAGTCTCGTAAATAATCTCGCTTCTGGGGCTTTCCAGTTCCGTTTCTGGGTGTGGTGAGTGGAGTGGGGAGGGGGTGTGGAATGGGGAAAGCAATGAATCATGTTGGCAGAAACGGAATCACGTGCTCCATCTCCTAATCGTCTCGTGCTTCCGTCGTTCAGAACGAGATACGTTTTCCGGAGCGCCAGTGCGCGATAAAAATAAAAAAAAAGTAGGTGAAGAGCATATTTCATCTTAAAATGTGAAAAGAGGGCTGCGAAAAAAAATCTTTGCAAAAATACTCCAGAAGTTATGTGGAAAAAAGTCGAAGAAAAAAGAAAAGAGAGGGGTGCAAGAGCAAGCAAAAAAATTGAAAGATCCTCCTGCATAGTACCTCCTGAAGCAATTGCAAAGAGATTCGTTTTCCGTTGCTTTCAAATTAAAGAAATTAATAAATTTATCACTTCCTTCGTGACGTTTCCTTCTTGGACGTTGGATTGGATGGAGCACTTGCTGCGTCTTGTGGGAGAGAGGTTCTGTTCGGGCTATTATCCCACCAGCATCCGTTTCTCGTGAGTGACATTCATTCGCCCTTGCGAGACGAGGATTGGGAGAGATTCTAAGGGTAGGGTGAACTCTTGCAGACGATTCTTGGCGAAGAAGAATTCGTGGCTCTCCCTCATGACTCATCCTAAGATCGTCTGACTGCACGCATCTCGCACTCATTTCGAACAGCGTGTTTTTTGCTCCTTCTTTGCTTTGAAAGTTCTCAATGAGTGACACGTTTCGTAGCAGCGACTGGGCTGCATATATTACTTGGCCGAGAGAGCACCATAGACAATCAACCTCCCACACCCCTGCTTCCCCCGCCCGGGTGAAAACCCCTGAAGGGATGAAGTTTGTAGTAACGAGCCGAATCAGGGCGTTCTCGTACGTGCGTTGTCTTGCTCCAGGCGGACTATTAACGGTGGAAAAGTGGGCCCTACGTGTGCTGGCCCTGTTCGTCGTTCGCGTTCCTATCGTTTGTTCCTCCGCCCCAAAGCGTCCAAGATGTCGCACATCCCTGCGGCCCTCTCTGGGAAGCGTGGTGGAGGGTAGAAAGATTGTTGAAAAGTTGTTAGGTAAATTAACTTCGACGAGTTCTGCGTCGCCCAACAGAAGCGTTTGTACAAGGTCCCAGCTTGGGCTGGCTTCGAGATGGTTTGAAGGGAAGCGTCACACGCCTTTACAATACAATGCTTGCGTGCCTTGGTGACCGAATTAAGGCGCAGACCCCGGTGCTGCTTGCCACCACTTGTTATGGCACTCTCAGGGACTTTCGGGCGGTTTTCTTCCCAAAACGGACTTTACTTAACGATGCTGGCTTTCACGTTCTTGCTCTCGCTTTATCGTTGGTACTTGCAGCAAGTGCTTCGTCTGCTCCTCCAGACTCCCAGCTCACTTGATGCAAATGAAATTTCCTATAATGACTGTTAAGCTGCCATGGTTGACCGGGAAAGTAAATCACTTGTACACTCCGGCCAGGCGGGCGCATTATGACTTGCCGTTTCCTTCGCCGTGAAGCACGTCTGTAGATTTTTTTTGCACCCAAATTTTCCCAGACCCTGCACTTCACTTCGCGTGGGTCTTGAGAACGAAATTCCATTATTTGGGATTAATCAAAAATGTGTTCTATCGCATCTGGCGAAGTGGTGTGATCTCCTCCAGGTTTCGGTAATGAGAGGTAAAGTGGTTTCGGAGATAGATTGTCTAGATTGTAGGATTAAAATGTGTTTACCGTGGATCGATTTTTCACACATTTCTCAAAGAGTAAGGTGAGACGCATTTCGGCAGAAGATTGTTTCAAGTGAATGTCGTTGAACATTAACAGGTTAATTATACCCTAAACATTTTTCAAAAGCATCTACAACGATTTAAAGGGTTTCAATTAACCATATAACTTCGTGTAGTATATTTTAGAAAAACTCTTTTTTATTTTGTTTTGTGTGTGTCATGTACACAAAATGATAGTTAGGTCTGGTCGAAAGACAACGTATCAATAATGCTTTATGATAGTTTGTACTGCAAATGATTCTGTTTTTTTTTTACGGTTTCATACCTTTCCTGGCAACTTATCTCAGCTCCAATCATCTCTTCGTGCACCTGCGCCAACATGATAATGAGAAGCGAGCCTGGACTACCATTGAAAACCAAACCAAATGAAACTGGCGCGCTATGGGATGGGTTGAAACAAAAAATTGTCGTGACCGGTGGCGGTTGCTGTCGGCAGCATAATTTGACAGTAAGATAAGAATCGGCCACAGACCCAAATGAAAGTGGACACGGATAAAGCTCACTGCAGAAGAGACTGAGAGAATATGACAAAGAAAAAGAGGAAAAAAAGGATTCTCCGTAATGGAGCGCTACAAATCTGCTTCCTGTTCAGTTGTCATCGGCTTAACTTTCGTCCTTCCGGCCACGGTTGATTAAGAATGAAAATTTATGCATGGAATTTTTTATCCCGAGCCTTTTTCCCGTCCTTGCACGGCGCGATGGACGCGCCTTTCACGACAACCTGTCCCAGTATCACTGGTGCATTTTACGCGCCTGCTGTGTTTCCTCGACGCCCTACGGTCACCGTCCTTTCGCTCAATAAATAATAAGATAATCGTGGACCTATAGTCGGCGAAACCCATGGATGTTTCGTGAGCGACATGTTCCCCATCTCGAAGGTTTTGTCCGTAGGCATCAAAATGGCGATTCAATCCGGCAGAATAAGCGTTAAATATTCTTCTTTTATGTTCCTGTTTTTGCACACGAAATGTAGCCGCACAGCATAGCCCACTTAATTCGGCTTTCGAGGAGTCTCATGCAGAAGTTTATCGAATATTATCGCGTATTGACAAAAAAAATTGGGATTTACACTTCAGGTGAAAGATGGATTTCGACATGTTAATAACAGAAAAAATGGGCGATTTTCGAACATATCATCATTACATAAACGGATCGCATCATTGTGAGGAATCCCCTTTCTTGATATCCTTTAAACGAGCACCCAATAACAGACAACATTCAGACGATTTCCCGAAAGCGCCCACCGTAACTACGAATTTGGTTATCGACTTTGCTGAGCATGCAAAAGATTGACAGACCGGCGTCGAATCATCGGTGAATGTCGTTGGCACGAGCTTCCAGCCACAATGTCGCCATAACTTTTTAACCATGGCATAACTTTTTTTGGCGTGGTTTTCTCGCAGCGTGTCGAATTCGCGGAAGCTTAAAAATCCTCTTCAAATGTTCATTTGCGGGTTTTACCACTTGATCCGGGCCGGGAGTTTGCAGACAGTCCGCTGCTGTATGTGCCGTGCTTCGAGTGTTTCAGATGGTGAAACAGATGGGGGGGTTTATTTTTTTCACCTTCCAGTATGCCTTGCGTTATATTCGTCCTTTCCAAGCGTTTGCAGTCGTGGTAACTTTTCCATCGCACTCCAAACATGGGCGAGCAGAAAAGTGAGCAAGGATTGATTTTCCCACTTGCTAGCAAAAATAAAATGTTGTCTGATGGATGGCTGGAGATTGGCAGTGAGTTAGTGGTTCTCGGGCTCGTTTGTGTATTGAATTTTTTTGGCTTGAAATGTGCCAGTGTTTCAGTGCTGGCCGGGCACAGACCAGACAGTGGGAACGAAGAGATTAAATCTGAAAAAAATAGAATCTGCAGACAGAGAGCAACAATTCACGTGCCTGTAGCTAGCAGATAGTGGAAGAAGCCTGCTTGGGAAGGTAGACATTCCTTGCCTACGAACGACGGAGCATTGCTTTCGCGCATTGGTTAGAAAGAGCTAAGCTGATAGAAAAGGCGATGGGGATTGGGGATTGGTGGTGAAAAAAAAAAATGCAAGAAACCAACTAGAAGTAAAAGAAACAAACCATCAAAATGTGGAACGTCACGCCGCGGAACGAAGCGAACGCATCTGTCATTTATTTCAATAGAGACGCTCGCCGATAGACGGTCGGGACAGTTCGGTTGGTGTGTTTTAATTTTTCAAAATCCTCGCCTTGAGTGAAAGGCATTATCTTCGCTAGACTACATGCCGTGGTCTGCAGAGTTGACACGCATACGGCAGAAAGAGTAAATCTTCCATCAGAGCATCGTTCACTGGTGCAAACGTGCGGGTTTCGTTGAAAAAAAAAACTGTCGCTTTTAGCGTACATGCAATAGGATTGAAACACGCGTGCCTTCGAGGCTTTCAAGTGGAATGAGTTTTGTTTGCAAATGATTTTCACGGGATGACATTTAATACAGGTTATTAATTTTAAACTCGGCATGTTGCCAGGTCCATCATGTCACAAGATGTTTAAAATTAAGCTACATTGCATAAAGTGTAAAATAGATGCCCCAATGATTTAAAGAAGGGCATGTTTCTTAAATACAGGTTTTTTCAATGGATAGGATAAGCGTAAACGCGTTTAGCCGATGTGCAAAAATGGGCTATCAAAGTTGAAACCTGAACAAGCCATGTGTGAACCCATCAAGCCAAATGTCGTATTCATCAGCATAAACACACAATCGAACACCAGATATTTAAACCTCATTAACATAAAAGTCAGATTCGAGGCCGGTTTGTTTTGGTTTTCATAGATGCAAATTGTGTACACATACATATATATTCAACCATTTGAGCTTCAGTAGTAATCAAACATTATTCAATTTCCATAACAGTTATTAAATAATAATTGATTAATCTATTGACGCACAGCGTGGACGTTAAATATGTGTAAACAGTAACTTTTTTTCAAATGGTTGAATATATATGTATGTGTACACAATTTGCATCTATGAAAACCAAAACAAACCGGCCTCGAATCTGACTTTTATGTTAATGAGGTTTAAATATCTGGTGTTCGATTGTGTGTTTATGCTGATGAATACGACATTTGGCTTGATGGGTTCACACATGGCTTGTTCAGGTTTCGACTTTGATAGCCCATTTTTGCACATCGGCTAAACGCGTTTACGCTTATCCTATCCATTGAAAAACCTGTAAATCTCTGCTCTTATCTCTTATCTAAACAGTGAGAAAAGGACTCTAAACAGTGTTTTGAGGTCGGATAATACACTTTTTTGCTCGTGGCTTTCAAGATTAAATGAAAGGCGAAACTAAAAATAGGACATTTGTATGTTCGTAATATGGATACAAGAATAAAAAAAAATTGTGTGCGCGTAAAGGTTAGTTCAAAATATTCTTTACGCGCACACAATTTTTTTGTCATTATCGACAAGACAATAAGTAGAAAATATTGCGTGTCTAAAATCATAATGCAGATCAAATTGAGCGGGCCCGCATCCGTCTTTTCGGCGTAGTTGCCCTAATTTTATGCTCCCGATTTCCCAATTGTCCTGCTTACATCGATTCATTATTTTAAGGCCGCTCTTAAGCAAATCATGTTATCTTATGCAAACAAAAAATAAATAATGTTGCAGATGTCAAATACTTTTCCCGAAAAAGCCAAACCAGGTAAAACGTCAGGTACCAGGTTCAAAAGGGATGGCATTCCGTATGGTCTAACATATGAAAGTGGCATATTAAAAAAGTTGCCTATAAATGCAGTAATGTCTTCTAATTGAATGAATACTGTAGAACAAATTATTGAACAATATCATTGAAATTTGGTTTGCCCGAAAGGATTAATTCTATTCATGAGTGCCAAACGAGTTCAATTAATGTCTGTTTTTCATTCAGCCCCTTTCGTAGTCTACCTTCTTTTTTTTTTTAATTCTCGAAATTGGATAACACCATCCACAAGCCAAAAGCAAAAAACCCCGCTCAACCAGCATCAACATAAATTCGTTCAGAAGTGCTCAACTGCCGTTCGACCACCATATGCGTCCCGAAGATCCTGACGGAAGGACATGCAACATTGCCATGAAATACTCGTCCACGGGTTGACTATCATTCAAGTTTCCCGTTGTGCACCGCATTATTCAGGAAAATGTTTGGCAAACTGTTACCATGCAGCCGTCAGGACAGCAGCCAGGCGTGCGCGTGTGCTTGTGTTGCCAGTCAGCATCAAAGTGTGGCAGGAAAAACAATTGCAACAAAATAGTGTGCACCTGCAGAGGGCGATTTGTGGTACAAAGAAAGAGATCGAGAAATTCGAGAATTTTTCCATCATGCTCTTGTATTGGCAGTGGCTTGGGTGTGTTGAAAACTTTACTGTCGGCGAAAAATGTGATACTGGTATCATTTACTTTCGCGGTTCACGCATACACCTGAAGATTTTTCGTTAAAATTTTCCCTGCAAAACCAGCAGCTACCCTCCACCAAACCTGATCTCCTCAGCCACCGAAACGGGTGCGGCCCGGGGGCGTCTATTGCAAATTTAATCAATTTTTTTCACTTTCATACCAATTGGCCCAGTGGTGATGGAAAGGCAAAAAAAAAGTTAGCTGCCCGTTTTAATTCCTCTCTTTTTATGTTCCACTTGTGCATTTTCCCGTACGCTCACATCGCGCGTTTTTACATTGGTTTCGCTTATGTTGCGTTTTTTGCAACAGTGTTGCTTTAACACATTCGTTTAACTGTCATCGAATAGCATGCTTTTCAGCTATGGAAAAAATAGAACGAAAGGAATGGCTTGCATTCTATCGTTGGTGAGTTTGGACAAGCAGAACCTTATCGAACAATGGCATGCAATTACCGGAGTTTTACGTCATTTTAGTTTTTTTTGCATCCACGTTGCAAAGTTCTTCGCTTTAGAGATTCTGTGAGAACTCCAACAATGAAAGACGGTTAGAGGAAATGCATTCGGAGTAATTGTAAGTTGCATAATCTTCATCGTGCTTTGAATCAGGTGCAATCGACATATTTTGTGGCAGTGGAATAGGTTATCATTTAGGCAAGTGTATGGTTGCGAAATCTTGCTTTTTTATTTAATCTTGCATACATTTGCATGTATTTAATCATATATTTTTCCTTTCCTTCCTTCATATATTTTTTTTAAACGTTCTTTTGTCTACATATCAGTTGGTTAATACTGATGCATCTATAAAGCACCTCATATTGCGTGGTGTGCTTTAAAAAGTTAGTCAATCTAGTATATGACTATATCTTTATTTGATTTTATGAATGGAGACTTACTAAAGTTGAGTTTTCTTGAATGTCCGCTTTGACTGTATTGAAGTATGAAGTGAACTAGCTGCTCCCATCATTCTTTGGAATTTATTTTCATGAAGCAACTGAGCAAATAAAGCCACTGTTCGACTGTCAACAGAGGGGCAGGATATGCTTTTTGACACTTCGTTTTGTAACATCATAGTTGTATACTTGCCAGAAGAATCTTCACCGCCCGGTCAACATCCCTTTGTGAAGGGAATTTCTGTTGCCAGATTGACGAAAGCGTCGAACGCAAAGCGATGGGGCACGATGGGTTCTTCTGCACTCGATGGATGGTATTTGGATTGCACTTGGCTGTATTGCGAATGGTGCACCACTTGATTGCCATACACATATCGGGTGGAGTATCGGGTTGCCTTTCATGCGCCAAAAAGGGAGCTAGCGGGCGGCATCATAATTCCGGCGCAGGGACGAGTTTCTGTTTGCTTCCATTCGGCGTTTAAGCATATCCGCAAACAGCAGCAGCGACAGTATAGCAGCCTCCGTGTGTCGGCGAGGAGTAGAAATAGAATGTCCAGCATCGATCGGTCGTCGATAATGTCGCTCAAATAAATCATTTCCGCAAACGACTTGAGGGTGTGAATGCGTGAGTACGGGATGGCTGAGTATGAGAGTTCGTGGCATGCACACACGATGACGTGGCTCGAAGCGGAGCCCCCTCTTGGTGTATATTTCGGTGCAGCAGAAGCAGTAGCAGCAGCAGCAGCAGCCGGACTCACGACTCGGCTTGCTGTACCATCGATGCTGTGGATGCGATGATGAGGCTGATGATGATGGTGCTCAGAGCCGCAGAAGCCGCCATAAGCCAATAAAAGCCAATCAATCGCCAATGTCAATAATCTTCGGCGTCGAGCGTGCGCGTGTGGCACCAATTGACGGCTAACCTCCTGCCCGCTCATCGTTGTGGCCGGTTGAGGACCTGATGAGTAATTCTCGAAGGGTTCCCCTGTCCCCTGTCGGTTCGACGCTATTGTTCGTATGGGTATAGTGGGGTTGATATCATATGCCGGTTTAGAGTTTGAAATATAAATGGTTAGACGGCTGTTTGATAATGATATAACGGTGAAATATGAAAGCACTGATTAAAAGGAATTTAGACGGATCACTTTTTGGAATGAATGCGCACGAGATCTCAGGAAACTACTGGATGTGTCGATCGTAGCACAAACTGTCATATGCAATGTCCCAGAAATAGTTGCTAGATGAAAACCTCCATGGTTGTTAGGAGAACAAATGAGTTCATGGCGTTTTGATATCAAATCACAACAACACTGTCAAACGAAAGAATGTAATTGTGTCTGGCGGTGTAAACTGGTTCAAATACGATGATACAAAATGTCAGGCAATCCATTTCAAGCCGAATTTTCATGGCCAGAAGCCCATGCTGTATATTAAGTGGGACCAGCAAAGTGCGGTCTGTTATGAGCTGCTACACCCAAACGGAAAAATCACAGAGTGTCTTGTATCAGAGTGTGAAAAATGTCTACAATACGAGAGAACATCATTAACATTTGGAGAGAAAAGAAAAATATAATGGAAAGCAATGGAAAATATGTTGATCCAAACAACCAATTGTTCACATGTGGATTAATTGCGCTATGTTCTCATTTGTACGCCTAATTTTTGTGTGCTTTTATCTTTTTTATTTATTATTTATATGCCTTTATCTTATCATTTTATGCTCTTGGACAATGTGTTTTCTGTCTCAGAACTAGATGTGAAGATGATATAGAGCTAGAAGCGTAAATTAAGTTTCTTGCTCTAAACATTGTTTAAGAATTTCTAAGAAAAATCAATCAATCCGTATTAACTTACTACCTAATGAGGAATAACCAAATTCAGTACCAAATAAGCATAAGTAGAAACAAGATATTGTTGAATAGCTATATATAATCGGTCTGTCTCCATATCATTACTTCATTTTTTTTATTTTACACACGTAACTTAAACAATTAACAAATCGTTGACTCAAAAAAAGTTTCCAACTTTTTAGTCCAATCTAGTGTATGCATCATTAAAAGTTTGCCGCATTTTAAAAAATAGCACCTTATTACAAAACGGTTAAACCTCAAAAAATATATATCTAAATATATAACAGGAAACGGGGCCGATTAGCGACGACGAACCTGCCCCGGTACGAAGGGCTGAATATCCACGTACGTTAATTGGCTTGACCAAAGAATGATCGTTACGCCAAGAAGAAGAAGAAAAATAGACCGATTTGCAAGACGAGACTTACTAGAAGACCAAACTAGAAAAGGCAAACTTTAAATTTATCGATCTTCCAGAATAAATGTTGCACCAAACTTAGTGAAAATACTATTTTTGTTGCAGGTTTTTATGTTAAGCACACGTTTCAATCAGGTTCACAATTTTCCTTGATAAATAAAAGCCCAAAGATTGAACGACTTTGTGGCTCTGTGTCGTTCACCCTGTTCGTCCATTGTAGTGAGAGATTGAGTGTTTCGATCCGGCTGTCGCAAACGTTTACTCCAGGCCAGTGTGATGTTTTTTCGTCTGTCGCTTTTCTAGATTGTCGCGTCAGTGTGGGAGGAATGCTGTCACTTGATTCCATTCGGCATCTGTAGCACAAATGTCAGATCGTCTGTGATTGTGATTGAATAAAGTGACTGATGTTATGTTGGAGCTAAGAGGAGAATAAAAGGGAAAAATTACTGCATTTTTTGTTCGTGTCTCGCAGTCGGACCAATCCGGCAGAAGGAGAGCCATTCCAACCCCACGCTTTCTTGCGTTACGTGTAGGAAAAGATGACGTTTCCAAAGAGAAAGCATACATATTTCAGCTTCCGTCGGCGTGCTAGGGATTGGCAGGAATTCACTTTTTCCCAGTTTGCTCATCAAACACCGACAAGAACGTGGTCGATGGTGATGGCGGTTGCCAACGATGGACGCCATTCACCGTCCAATTTTCACAGTGCAGAAGCAACGTACGGAATCAGGCTGCGCATTACGATGTTGCGAACTCGTCAGAGCTTGCATGGGGCTCTTCGGGACGAAGTAAGATCACATCGGTTTGCGGACTTTTGATCCGCTCCTAATCCCATAAGTGCGAGAGTGTGTCACTATATCAAAAGGAATATTCATTGAATTTCAATATCAAGCAGACGCGGGCCAGATTGTTCAGTCGTGAAAATGGTGTTATGGTATGCTGAGCACCAAGGAGCAGACGATTGCAGAAAAAAAGAGGCATCCCTCGCAGCTTATAGAGAGCGATGGCACACGTGTCCGGTTGCGTGTGCAGAAAAACTAGAGTGCTTTAATTAACGTTCTAGTTCTCTGTGTTGACGTAGATCGTAACGATGGATTTCGAATAGTGTGCTAACGATGACACGATAATTGCATTCGCTTTGTTTGACGTGCTCTCATGAATTCACCCGAATGGAAGGTATGAGAATTGTCAAACCTTTGGAAAAATACCAGCACGTTTCAGAGTAAATGTTCTAGGTCATGTTTAAATTGAATGATTAAATTTGAGTTCAATTTATTTGTTTTTTTAAAGGTAAAGGTGTCAATGTAAATTCGATTTGTTCTAGTTACTGAAATTGAATGCACTCAAGATCACAAAACATGTATGGGCTGTACGGGAAAAAAGTCTGCACTTGTCCTATGAAAGTGGGCTTTATTTTATATAGATCTTCTGAATTCGGTATGTTTTTCTAACATTTATGGTGATTTAAATAATCTAGATTGCCGATATGCAATGCACTTCCAATCATTCGCATTATGTGTGTGTGTTTCCCCTTGCGACTTAATAAAATAATTAATTATTCATTTTCGCATTTAACAAAGCTGAAGATATTGATTTCTGACACGTTTTTTGTTTTCTCTCTATTCCTTCCTCTAGGTAAGAGCCGACCATCATCGAATCCAATTACCGAAGATGAATGTTGCTCGTTACGTTGTAAGTCTTTGGTCATTTTTTCCATCGACAAGACCGTCCCAGCTACGTCTGTCTGTAAATTGCTCTACAGCACAAAACTTGGAAAAGTAAATTAGTATCAATAACGCCGCGCCGTTCGGAGTAGGTTTTCATTGTTCTTTTCGGTCAAAACATAAAGGAAAACGGCCTGAGGTTGCTCAGTAGTGTCACGGAGCAGAGCAGGAGCACTATAGAATGGCCAACGTAATTGAGTGAAATATAGGAAAATGTGTTTTCCTACTCTGTGCCATTCCGGCCAGCTTCGAGTTTTTCACCCCGCGCTCACTTTTCCTTCTGCTGAGGAGCAACATTTTGGACCCTCATTTTACGGGCCCAGGCGAACGGTCTGGGCTTCGGAATATCCTTTTTCCAAGGCCGTCAATATAATCGTGTTCTGTCCTGTGCACGACGCCGACTTTTGCCGAGTTTCCATTAGTCACATTCCACCGAGATTTCGCAGGGCTGTGCCGTGTTGTTCATTTATCTTGATAATGGATTTGGCTCAGGGTTTTCCGCCCTCTCTCTCCCTCTGTATCTCACTCGGACGCATACAAATACAAACCGTTTGACTTTCCTTCTTTTCCTCACCAAATGTGTTTGTTGAACAGCCACCCGGGATGTGTTTGGATATGCCATTTTTCCGGATGTCAGCATTCTTCTGGTGTTGTTGTTGCTGTTCCTCTTTTTGTTACGAATTTTGTTTTGGCTGCATTACTACTCATTCCCCTTCGTTTATGCTACATACAACCTCTTGTTGCGGCCATTTGTTCTAACCTCTCCCGAATGCTGGCAGCAATAACATGCAAAAACAAATATGTACAAGTGTCCTTCGTGTTTTCGTTACGTTTCTCTTGCAAACCATCTTCAATCGATGTTATGTCCTCACACCAACACACGAAACATTGCTGCTTCTTCGCTTGCCCTCATTTATCATCAACATCCGTTTGAGCACCGAGTACATTGAGTTGCTATCTGATGAAACCGTTTACCGGCCCAATCGGTAAGCGAACATTACCGAAAGTAAACGCAAACGCAACATACCAATGTGGATCGAGAGCAAACCCAACCCGAATGAGGAAACGCTGTGTTTTCTCTCTGGGAATTTGGTATGACAAAGAAAAATACACACAATGGGTAACATTTCCAGGATCTGAGGAAAATTTTATGATTTGAAACTTGTGTTCTACTTATGGATACCGCCGCATGTTTCATTCCATCCAGTCACAGCACACTCACAAACACACTAAGGAACATTGCTGAATTTGGGACGGAAAAATCAAAATTTCAGTATTTTTTGCTATCGATTTGTTTTTGCCGTGTGGACAGGTGTTTGATTTAGATTTTCCCAATGTAGTGTAGGATTTTTGTTCCTTCATGGTCCGGTCCTCCAAACGGTGATTGCAATTCTGCGCCCTGTTTAGTTACCCCTTGTGCTCTGTTCGATTTTCATTGCGTTCCTGGAGAACTTTTTTTTTAAATTCCTGTGAATTGTTTTCTTCTTGATAAAATTGTTAAAGCAATGGGAAATGATTCCCCGTAGGAATTCATCAGCTCTTGTTTCGTACGCGCCCACGGCTGAAAGGATTAAAACGAAAAGGATGTCGAACGATTCGTTGATGTTCCCGGTAGAAGTTTCCTGCCCACACATACCCGACGGGTGAACGTAGAAAAACGGCGTGTTTCGGTTTCCGATTGAATTTGACTATTTTTTCAATTGAATGCCAATAATGCTTGCCCGTCCGTGTTAGCCAACGGGTTCCTTCGATGCCCGAATGCCACAAGTCTCGTAGCGCCAACGTTGCTTTCGCTATACGGCGCAGTTGAAGAGCGTTGGAAGAATGGCTGGCAGCAAAATGTCCCATTATCATGGAAATGATGTTTATCCACGTGGGAAAAGGGAAAGAAATGAAGATGAGTTAAATGCCATAAGGAAAGAGGATATGTATTGAGCTATTCGGAATAGAAACCGTGGGCAATTTATTCGCAGGATATTATGATTGTATGGAGATGTGCGTGCGTGTATGTGTGAGAGGGTGTGTGTTTGTATGTATTTTTATGTGTACCTCCTTAAACCGAACCGACCCAACTCCGACAGTCTTGCGTATGAAGCAATGGATGAGGATTTTTCAGAAAGTTTCGTTCCGCCTCCAAAATAGATGCGATGGCAGTAGAATGTTAGAGTTTCGTTTCTTAGTCAATTTCGTTTGTCCAAACTGAACAAAAAGAAAAACATTATATAGGATTTAGTTTTCCCCTGCTTATCGATGCAGAACGGAGGACGAACAAGGACGATTGTTATTTTAATTCGCTTGCACGAATTTTCACAATGGCGTCCTACGGAACTTATTTTTTTGAGTTTTTTTTTTAGGGCTTAAAGAGGAGTTCTAATTTCAGTTTCTACGCAAAATTTCGGGCGTACGTCATGGTCTCGTAGAAGCGAAGGCCTCGACTGTGGCGGGTTGCCAGGGGTTTCCCCGGTGGAATACTAAATCACGTCACGACGACGACAACCGACCGCACCAGAGTAGTGGAGCATGATTGATTAGATTTTTTCATCGATCCGACGTGTCGGTGGATTCGATTTGGGGTTTTTTGTGTATGCGCCTGAAAGGTACAGGAAAATATGTTTCTAAAGGTTTTTGTTCCCGGAAGCAAGTTTTTTTATATAGTTTACTTAATGCATTGAAGAAAACCCGGTAAAAAACATATTTGCGTTCAGTTCGAGTGATTTGTTCGCTCGCGTGCATGCAAGATGGAAGATTTCTTCACTCGTTTTGTTGTACCGGAAGTACCGAGCGAGGGTACGAGGAAGTGTGAACGAATGTTGTGTCCCTGAAGATTGTTCCGGACGTGTCAGGCCATTTGGAGTGAAAAATAATCAACGCGACAGTTGATTGACTAACGATTCGGCGGATATTTGAACGCTACGTGATATATCCTCCGCTCTTATAATTTACAAGAAACATGAATAACCGATTGTGGAGGCACTTTCGTCGTTGCCCAATAAAGGATGAAGTTTCAGTATTATATTCAGTCTACTTCTTCTGTTCATTTGGCCATGCCTACCCATTAAACGCTTGCGAGACTTTTGCCACGTTTACCGTACGTCGATAATCAATCCTTCGTACCGAGGCAGAGTCGGTCTGGATTTTAAACCCACGCCGGGGGAGTTCACCCCGACGCTCGTGGGTCATGTTCAAGACGGTTTCCGCGCTCGGCTATCCAGGCCCTCATTCAATGTTCGTAACAAATAAAACAGGTGAAATTATGTGTAAAATGTGTTGAAAAGTGGAACAAATAAAATTACACCTCCAAGTGCCGAAGAGCTTATGCAGCGAAAGATTTTCGATTGTCATTGTGTGTTATGAAACTCTGATTGCTGTTTGTATAATGTAGACAGGGAACAGTTTGTCCGTGTGATGCGTTATCAACTTGATGTCCCTTAGGTTCCTGCTTGCGCGTTGCGTCCCGTTTCGGTGCAAAGAATTCCTTTCAAGCGGTTCTCCACGACAATTGGCAATTGTCTCGGAACGGAACAGCGACGGCGGAGAATCCCCGTTGCTTTGTGGGGGTGGGTATCCGGGCGCATGCGCATTGAATAATTTCATTACGTTCTATGTTCTACCAGGCCATTGTGACGGCGATGGTGAAAAAATGAAGGAAAATGTCCCGCATTACCGTCCATCCACACGACTTCCATATCCTTTCGATCGCCTTCGACACACTTTATGCTCCATGTTTTAACTTGAAGTTTCCGTAGAGTTGTCAAGGTTCGCCGATTCTTAAACGATTTGTCGTCAACTTCATCCGGCGCTGCACACCGGCACATGAAAGGCTTCCACAGTGTGCAGAACGAGGGAGATTTGCGGCAGGTTCGTGGAAAGCAAGCAGCATAAAGGATTTTTCCACACAGCAGCAGCATGCTGCGGGAATGTGGCGAACTTGGGCGATATGCGGAGGCAAAACGAATGAAGCTGCTGCGTAGAAAAGTCATCAGTGGAAGCGGAAGAACGATGGGAAAAGCAAGGGGGCGATGTGGCATGGAAACAATGGGGTTTTATGTCGCACATAAACTTTTCCACAAATTATTCATGCGATTTGCTGCGAGCTTCAGTATCATGTGAGCTGGAACAGGAAAGAGAAAAAGAGAGAAAGAGAGAAAGAGAGAGAGAGAGAGAGAGAGAGATAAAGAGAGAGCGACATTGAAAACGAAGCAAAGAAAGTGGAGAACGGTAAAGCGGGCATAAAGGAGTGCTAGTTGGGCTATAGTGTTTGTTTATTACGGCGATGAGAGTTGCCTCCGGGCCATCCGGATGAGTGCGGCGTACAAAAGCTGGATTACGTTCCAGGATCGGATTTCCGTCAAGCCGTGGAAGTGATCTAAAGATGCTGCGCATGCATTACCACTTTCTGGCAAATACTTTATTGGAGGATTAGGATAAAAATAAATCCGAGAAAAGCAACGGACGCCGTACGCGTTCATGTGTTATATGTACGCCATTAACCTAAAAGTGAGACATTTTCTGGCGTAATCGTATTATTTATGGTGATGCTTGCGAGTACTAGTTGCGGAAATAATTGGATTGATAGAAATGCGTACTACTTAACGTCGTCGCCTTTATTCACTGATAATGTGAGTTGCTCTCTTAGTTCCTTTGTTCAAGTCGTTTGTTTTGCCATTTTTCTACTGTTTTCCTACAACTTCCAAGAATTATCACTCGATAAAATAGACGGTGTTGCAGTTCATTGGCTGATAAATTGCTGCAGCAGAGTTCCCCTCTAATTATCTACTTCGATGTAGAGATATTTATCAATCAGAGATATCATACAATGGTGTGGAAGGAAGGTGCGAATCATGCTGGAGCGTTTTTAATCTCTTCTGAAAGAATCTTTTTATTTATCCATGTACAGAGAAGCTAGACTTACTCTTGACTCAAACAGTGATACTGCACGTGAGAAGTTTAACGAATTTTAATCGTTTCTTGAAAATATCTTAATTTATTATAATGCTGTGATGTTAATGAAATGGAATATGTTTAGAGTCCAAAACGTTCTCCAAGAAGAACATACAACGAACGCACGTTTTGAGCATTAACGGTAAAATAACGCCCAATGTGTTCGTTGGGTGCTTTTATAGAGTTTCAAACCCAGTGCACATCGTGTCGAAAGTAAGCAGCTGGAGTTGGAGGTGTCAAACCTCTATCAATAGTTGCAGGGCAAATCACATACTGCCGAAGGTTATATGAGACGTGCGGTGGCCAGCGGTGTATTCTGAGTGCTGGCTCAAATTGGGAGTGGATGTTTTTTTTTCATTCCCTCTAATTCTTGTTTCACAGTGGCACCATCACGGGGCCTGTCGCTCCGGTCGCTTTTCCACGGTGAATGTTAATTACTTGTGGTAATTTTCCGTAATTACAAGCATTAATTTTCGCCCAAAGTAGTCGATGTTGACATGCCGCCCCTAGTTGCTCGCTATCGCCATTCGTGTGGAAGGTCGCGGTAAAATTGGGAAAACGCTCGCACGGCGTTCTGCGGTTAGGGGCGGCACGAGGAAAATGGTGGCGTTGGGTTTTGGGACGCACGCGGTAGTTGATCGAAGTTGGAAGCTGGTGACGGCAGTGTAGGGCACCGTGCCATGTGGCTCTGAGGAAACGATCCGTCCGGGCTTCGATGTATCATTTCACCGGAACAAAGGCTCATTTCTTCGGAAAATTAGGCTCAAATATCCGCTTTCCGCGTGTTTCGGATAGGGAATGGAAAAACAGGGGCCAGGCACACAGGTGGAAAGCGGTTGAACCAACCGTACGGTAGTTACGTGCCATGATGGAGAGGACCGATTAAATTAGCCGCATATACGAGAAGCTAATCAAGCAGTTCGGGCTAAGTTGTCTTCGTACCGTTGATGGTGAGAAGGTGATGGGGTAAAAAAAAGGAACTGTTGGGAAGTTGAGAGTTTCCTCGTGCGTGAAATGCCTGAACCTGCCAGGAATAAATAATACGTTTCGTAGGAAATACACACTGGAAGATAACGCGTTCGCTCTTATCTAACAGCACCGGCACAAGATAGAATGTATTATAGCTGTTCACTTACCAGGAAGCTTATCGGGCATCGTGACCTAATTATTTGTTAAGAAAAGAGCCGCTTGCAATGCAATGTGCCATGTACAAATGATGTATTTGTAGATGATCTTTGTGGCTTATGCGGATGAAATAATTTGTACTGCGTAATATATCTTTCAATTCCTCCAAGCGTTGTCAGAATATTCGAAATGTAGATTTTTTTCAAAGAAGTCCATTTGCCGATAACGAAAGCCTCTAATCTAAAGTTTCTATTCTAAAGCAGATCAGCTCGGCAACCTTGATTATTTGATTTCATGTTGTATCGGGTTATATCGGTTGGGAAGCAGAAATAATTTCTGTTGAAAAAGGCATCATCATCATTTGAAAATATCACGATTGTCACTTTTCAAGTAAGGAAGTTAATTCCTTGAACAAGGGATGCTTTTCTCAGATGTCATAATTTGTTCTATTACACGAAAACAAATACACACACCAGCATGGTTGCTGATTCGATTGTTAATTCGTGTCCCAGGACATGCGGGGAATTGGATTCGGATTGTAACCGTTCGTAGATATGCACGCACCTTTGGTCCATTAGCCTTTAGGCGAGGCTGACTGAAAGCAACAAATAAATAACGATGCGCTCCGTGGTTCGGGCTCTCGATTTCATTTCATCGACACCCATCCGTGCTGCTCGGGGAGCCACAGTGCTGTCGGTTTCTCGGGGAGGAAGGTTTTCTCTAATTGCATTGGCCGGGTTCCGAAAGATAGGCATTCATCCCAATTGTCGTGCCCCAGGATGGCATGTTGTTTCCCTCAAACACGGTAGGAGGAAGGCGGAGCGCGGTAGACGGAAATACATGCGGTTGTTTCGTCGTCCACGGCGTCCTTGTGCAAGTACGCAATCCTTGCGCCCGATAATCACATGGCTGAAACCAATAAAGCACTTAAATTGCATTTCACTGTCCGGAGGTTTTGAGATGGAAATGAAATTATGCAACAATTCAATTGGACCGGCCGTATACGGCCCCGAGAAGGTTGTGCATTTCGCCGCAGCAGGAAAACGGGGCCGTCGGTTCAGAATTCCTGGAAAATAGGTCATAGATCAGAGAAGCGAAGGAAAGGGGCCGATGCGAGCGAATCCTTTCATGTTTCGATTCATTGATTCAACCGTCACACGCAATGTACATCTCGCTTTTACCGTTCCGTCCAGCTAGGGTCACTGCGAAGCAGGGTGGGTTGGAAAACATCTTTCCTCCAACCATCCATTGCACAACGCGTAGAAATCAATCAAAGCAGTAATCAAGCTCCATCTAACATGCCTGCCCTTTGTGGAATTCTAACGCACGATGAGGGTGGCTTAGGCTTCTCTGCGATAGAAAATTGCCGACAGTTGGGCAAAGGAGACTGAGTGTCGATTCTGTCAGATACTAATCATTAAACGCATTCGAACAGAAGTGCAGATGGCTCAAACTATCCTGCTTGAATGTTATCCGGTTTCGGGTGGTAATTGGTAAGTCGCAGTTTTTGATGGATTTACATAATTTCCATTTTGCTTCCATTTCATACCAGAAAACAAAAGCATTTGGGCAAAAAAAAAAAAGGTGCAGAAAGGCCTGCATTTGAAAAAAGATTCGCAAGAATGTAAATTTAAAAAAATTCAAAAACTCTAGCAAACGCTTTCAAATGTGAACGCTTTCAAAATGTGTATCTCATGTAGCACGAAATTGGTACGAATGGCCGGTGAAAGGCTATGGCTCCTGCTTTAACTCGCCGCCGTCCCGTAACCCTCGGCTGATATATAGGGGTAATTAATGTAATTTTGTACAATTGCTGTAGCGCTCCGGGAAAGAACCATTGAATTTTCGGGGGAACGGTTGAATGTTTGACTGGGAAACAAAAAGCCGCACGAAGCATGCACGACAGTACGGTGGGCTGGAAACAACGCAGGCGGGGAAAGCCTGCATTGTTCCATGTATGCCACGCGGAACCAGATCTCCTACACTCCCCCGATGCCAATGCCCGCAGCGGCAAGTGCAGACCGGACTCCAACTCCGTCCGGATGAGCACAGATGGTGCTTGGAGGGTGCTTTTCCCAGCCCTGAGGGACGGATTTTCCCCGCTTTGCTCATGCACAGTCTGAGCTACGACGAACGAATTGCACTATTTTTTGGTCGCCAGCATCGTCGTTTTGATGATGGTGTGTTTTGTATTTTTAGTTTCGCTTGATAGATAATCCTTGTTGTGTCGGGAAGCACGATGCGGATGCGGTTGAACGAAATGGATTGATACGCGGTAACGCTTGGAATCGTTAGTGGTTAGAGCGATTGCTCGGCGGTTGCAGTGCTCGACAAGAAACTGCACCCCTTGCTCGCCCAAAAGTTTTCCCGATGTTCGTACTTTTTCCGGTGTAAAAGTTCTTACCCCGAGAAAATGTATCTGTTGTGGTGCCATCGGCTCTCGCTGTCAGGAAGTAAAGTTGTAGCGTGGTAGTAATCCTTCTGTGTGCAGAGTGTTTCTTTTGCTGGTTTTCTTTTTTCATTCCACTAGATTGGGTAAAAAACTCAATACCAAAGCATTGTCAACTACGAACAGTTTCCTTTTTTAACTTCCTTGCGTGGAAAGGTGTCCTTGTTCTTTGTCGACAGTTTTCCTCTGCAGCTGTGACAAGAGGTCGACACACAAACTGGTTTTTTTCTGTTCAAACTTTAGAAGTGATTCAATGCTCAATCAAAGTGTGAACTTTTTTATGTTTTCATCCTCCCCCGGTCCTGACCGTCCTTAGAACTGGGGAAGAGTTGCGGACACAGGAAAGCAATGATGTGTCAAATGTACAAAGTTCTGTAAACACGACACACTCATAAATGTATCAGGGACACTTTTCGAACCCTAAAACTTGCCGCGCGTCTACCGTCCCCGAATCAATTACGGAGTGTGCACTGGAGGGTCAGAACAACAGGACCTTTTTATGCCTGGCAGGTCCATTGCATCCCCTACGCGCATAGGGACATTTAAATGCTGCTGTGTACGTTCCATCGATTTTCTCTTCGTGGATGCGAAGGGGATTTTCTGGATATTTATCCTCTATCGCCCGCGAGCGAGGCCATTCACCCCAAAATGCTCTGCTTGGTTTGGGTTTTCCTCCGCAAGGCATCGCTGGCATATTTCTGTTTCCTCCGTTTGCTACCATTTCATGACCGTCTTAGGCAAACAATTTACGTTCACCACATGAAGCCTGTTTGTGGGCCTAGGGAGGATGTTGCCATCAGCTATGGTTGGTGGACTATATTTCCACGGGGATTGAGGAAGAGTATGACAGGAGGGAGCGTGGAGGATTAGACACACCGCCAACTGGCCAAAGGTTCTATAGCACGTTTCCACTTCTACTATACACATCTTCCTGCCGGAAGATAGAGGACAAAATCACGGCTGCTACGATGCGAATCGGCGCATGTTATTATGTTGGGCAGATGAAACTGCGAGCAAATTCTATGAAGAGATTCGTGTCTTATTCGTTTTCCTTTCGAAGCGAAGGGTGATTTGTTTTATCTTTTGTGGAAATTTTCCTGGAACCATAAGCGTTCGACTAATCGTTCCTTGAATTCGAAGAAAACTGGAAATCGTTATCTATTCGTTGCTTACCCATTTCACGTACTTTTTGATAAAATAAAAAGAGTGCAATCGTTAGGCGATTAACCAAGCTTATAAAATGGTTTCTGAAAATAAAAGATAGTCAAACATGATGGGAAACAGCTATGGCGTTAAAAAGTGCATATATTCTTTCCCTTCACCTTTCTCTTTCTGTCTGTACATTTCTCGCTTCCTTTTAGCCTTTTTGATATCCCTTCTCCATGCCAAGAGCGAAAGAGGGAAAGCGATAGAAATTCAGACTTTTCGATGGAAATAGTGATGAATATTTTAATCCGCTAATCCCCGCGATTGGCGTGTCGGCGGAAAAAGCGGTGCATCAACCGACTCGACTCGTTGGTCCGTTGCGTCGGCAACTGAACGTGTGGCAAATGGGTGAGAATGGTGAAGGGGAAGGTCGGAATACGGCTGTTCGGAAAATGCACGGAAAGGATGATCAGCCGACCATTAGTAACGAACGACAAACCGTCTCCGGACGGACGCCTCCTCGAGATGAGTCCCCGGGAGCTGTCACCACTGTCAGAGCATAATCATCAGTTTTATCTCTTACTCAGTCCTCACCGACGTTCTCACCCTTTATCTGTCTGGTTTTGCACTACCTTCCCTTTCATTTAAATACACCATCCTACGACCTGGCGGACTGGGAATATATCAACGAGCGGTGGTAGCTTGGAGTGGAAGGACGGGCGAGACCCGCATCATCATAATCATAATCATCGGAGCACCGCTTTTCTGCTCTACTCTGTGTAGGTGCTCTATACTCGCTTTCAGTCTGATTATGATGACGCTGTGCTCGTTGTGTCAGCGACACGGGTGCGCTGGTTCGCCGTTTAAAGGATGATTCGTCCAACAGTTGGCTCTATATTTTAAATGTATTGTAGGGGATTGTTGTTGTTGCGATTGGTTTACTTGCTGTACTATGTCTGAATAACTTGCGACAAAAAAAGTAAAGTAAAACAACAAACAAATGAGAAAAGTATATTTTATATTCTAAATTACCAGAACTCGACATGTACATGTTGCAAGTATGACGCATACTGTACCTGATCAAGTAAAGGAAAAACACGGTCAGCCTATCGGTAGAAACGGTTGACGAAGGTCGCTCGGAAAACGCGACAGTGCGAACTTGCCATTTGTTTCGTTTACGTTAACGGCTGGCTGCTGGCTGCCTTCCGTTCTGGTAAATACAAAGATATACTGTATGAGTACCGATCGCCAGGAGCGAAATCCATGGAATATGACGGAATTATTTGAGTAATTGTGTCGTAATGCTTGTGTTCAAGTTTAATTAAATTTATTCAAATGTATACGATTGAGCGCTTGGGTGCACTCCTGCCCACCGGGGATTTGTAGTGAGCTGGCGTAGAAAAATCAAATCAAATGTAAAACATATTGAGCGTCAAAAAATAACGCGCAAATGAAATTACACGTTATCGTAAGCTCTGTTTCAAAGAAATTTATTATCTATTTCTAACAACTCATAATCTGTGCAGAGGACAACTCTGGTACGTAATACTGACCATGGAAAAGCTCGCTAAAGGTGTGGTTTTTATTGTCCTTCAAGTTCGAATAACTAATAGAATTGTGTAACATTAAACGCTAAAAGTTTAATGTTTCAATTACTTATATTGTAGATTTGAGAACTTGTTGTTCCATTGGCCACAGTTTATGAAGGATGTATTGTATTGTTTCCATTCTTTATATTATTTAATTTCGTTAGAATCATTAAAACCATGTAGTTTAATTCAAAACATAAAAAACGTGAATAACACTTGTGTTTTTTAATCATGTGTAATTAACCTACACATTATAATCTGCGCATAGCATTTTGAAGATCTCGGGCCGATCTTTCCGCCTCAAGTAGTATCTCAGGGATCATCATTAGTAGCAAGAACGCCCACAAAACTTTACTTTTCGATTGTTCTTCACTCAGCATCACCATTAGCACTGGCTTGGCCATCCTTGTTGTACTGAGGTTGCACAACGGTTTAATGGGTAGGCTTTGATGAGAAACTTAATTGTGTCCTTGCTGCTATCCGTTTGTGTCCTTGCTGCTAGTTTCAGAGTATCCAGTTGCAAAACGCTGATATTGGCAGGACGGTTGTTGAAGTTGAATAGGTGAACAGTATCGATCTCCGGATTGTGTAAGAAGGCCGTATAGAATTTAAATGCATAGGTTTCAAAGGTCACCCTTTTGAGATGACTGGGAAATGTCTGCTTGATTCAACGGATGACACGATTCTGACGACTTCGGCATCTTCGAACGCTTTTAATTGTAAATTCTTATCTAGTCTTATCTACCTACGTATCTTAAAGTGTCTTATGGTCTGTTATTTGAAACCGAGGGCCGATAGAGCGATATCGATTGGGACTCTGCCGGTGCAGGGTTGAGAGTCACAGCGTAAAATGAATCAGAATTGTTAAACGTTCCCAAAACATCTGTAACGCTGATGAAGTGTTGGATAGCAGAATGATCCATGTTAATCCGAGCTTAGGGCAAAGCCACTTGTCAAGCCTTCTGCAAACGGCTTAATTTAAGGGAGTAACTAGTGGAAACCGCTTATGAGCGTTATCGGCTCATTGAACCTGCAACGGAGATTCCACGAGAAACGGGAGGCAACGAACAACGGGAACTGAGTGGCTGATAAGACGGACAAGATCGTAATAATTGCGGCAAGCATTCCCCCGATATAACAATTGTAGAGTTGCGCGCTGGCAACCGTAGCAACGGATTTGAATGGGATGACTCATGGAGGTAGGTATCTGCCGCCTCCTTCGTCGAGCTAGGACACCTTCACCCTACCACTTCCAAAACCATTTGATTCGACCGGCCTTTCTCGACCACCTTAAACCATTCGTTTTTTTTTCTTTTGATTTATATATGGAAAGCGATGATTTTTTTTATTTGCACACTATCAAGGCACGATTCGTCGATATGATTTTTAGCTGGGATTGTTAATTATACATGACAACCTTGACAGGGAATTCTATTTGAAAGTTTACCTTTTTTTACTTTCGGAACAACAACTAATATGGAAACAACGTTCTATTTAAACTCCGTTTGGTTTGTCGTTTTCGGTCAATTCGAGAGACAAAAACCCCGTATATCCATCAGATACCTGCACATGCTAAAAGAGCTGCCGTCTCTTACTAGTATATTTGTTTTACTTCTTGTCGAAGTATGACATATTCTTCACACGTGCTAGTCCTCCTCAATGGCCCGATAGCTTTATGCGAAATAAGTATTTACGATACTACTCATCAACTTTTATTTAGCTGGTTTCTACAATTTTTCGCTTGCTGCATCATACACGCTCCGATAAGAAGGCGTAAGTGACCTACCGAAAGCTTAGCCTCTTCTTTCAAAATTAAGAATATTGCGGTTTTGTTCGATTATCTTACCTATGATAAGCATTCCACTCAAAATTACATCATCCTGTGCAAACCAAACCTTCATGTACAAGTATAGAGGTTAAACAGAGTTTTGATTACCAATCTTTATTGCATTGGCCGGGACAACATGATTACAGCAAGTATGTTCTACTGCAGTTGTTGCAGCTCGATGTCGACTGCATCTTAACCAACTTCTGCACGATGCACCTCCAGATGCCATAGATGATCCTCAACAGACACGCCAGGTCACATCCGATCATTTTCATCAGATTAATCACACTCCTTGGCAGCGCCATCTTCCTCTGCAGTTGGCTCTTCCGGCGTTGGCTCGATAATTGCTTCGAGAGGGGGACACGTTCGTTTGGGGGCTCGTTTTTTCGGGGTGTGGTCGCGGGTACGTGGATGTGCGTATGCGGGTACGATGACCCGGTAATCCGTGCGCTTCCTTCCTGCGCGTCTCAACCGGGCGTGCTGGGAGGAGGCGCGGCGCAGAAGTACCGACGATCGGTGGAGAACGGCAGTGGCGTACAGCGGTTCGCGTTGAAAGGGTCGCGGTTCAAGATCTGTCGTTGTGTTGAAAAAAAAAAACAAAAAAAGCACAAAAAAACATCCAGGATAACACATCACTTGCCACAAGCTTTCGGAGACACTTTCACCGTAATTAAATCCTTTTTTCCCACACAAGCCCTGTCCACATCAGCTCTATCTTCGCGCAATCAACGCGTCGATTGGGGCGGCTCGTAAACGGCGAACAGGAATGAACACGTTTTACTGACGTCACAAGGGGACGATGCTTACCTCTTTGTCCATGTTACACTGCGAACGGCTTGATGGCGACTGCTGCTCTCGACACTGCTGGGGAGCACAGAAGCGCACGTTAGGCCTCTCGCGTTTCTGTTCGCTGGTAGTGGTGCAATTTGAACAGTGATGAACCTGAAATAAATCCCAGGTTGCTTTTGAGCCTATGAGCCTTTTGCCAATTCAGGGAAAAATTAAAAATAATTTTAAAACAATTAATTCAAATTCAAACGTACCGAAATTCACGGGTAATTATGTATTTTTCGGGTAATTATGTTTAAATTTAATTCAAACATACTGAAATTCACGGATAATTATGTATTTTTTCACTTTTTATAGTAAAGCAAACTTTGCAAAATGGATAAATTTCCCTATATCTTCGAGGAACACCCCATTTTACTTATGTTGCAATTTATATGTATTCGTTCCCATGATCATAAAGGAAGTTTTTCAGCGATGGAAGTTTCGCTCTATTCATAACATAAAACTAGGCCAGATATATAATAAACATTTATGAAAACAGAAGAAATAAACATTACTTTTGTGTTTCTCGTCACGCCCGGGAAATTATTACTGTTTTCGTTTGTTACTGATTTAACAAGTTAAGTTGACGTAAGTCTTTTAGGTGACGCAACAGGTTAATGCTTGTATAACATAGTTCGTCGTATGATCAACCGGTTCATCGTTTGATCGAAAACTTTTAGCGTCTTTGCAAACTGCATCGTCTTTTTGACAAATACGCCTTTGATTAGCTACGACAAGCACTACGACTTAGCACTGCTGCACAAGGTGCATAGGCATTTGGCTAAGATAAACTGCGACATGTCGGTGGTAATGGCTTAAAGGACTGCAGACTAACGATGGAAATTCGATGGTGACTTGAAGTAAGATAATCCAATTTTCGAATATCTCATGGTCACACAATTTTGCACGGCACTGTTGGCGAAGCATTGACTACGGCCGCGACCAGATGCAGACAAAGACATGACTCGCATGACCCGCGGTGGAACCTGTTCGCGCTGTGTTGCCGCTCACCTGTGCGCGTGTGTTAGGATACAGATCAGGATTACAAATACTTCGGCAAACGACTATGCCAATGCTCACGCCACCAGTGTCGCCGCTTTTATCTTTCGCGACAGCGTGTCTAGCAGACTAACGCCTGTTCCTCGCGGAACCATCATTCGATCTCAAGCTATCTTTGAGGAAACCTTTTGTGATGAAATCTGCGCAAAAGAAATGAAATCATTTTCGTTGTAGATTAATTATTGTTACTGAATCGATATGCACTCCATTGTCTGCGTTGCATAGCAAAAGGGCAACATAATTCGTTCTGTACCGTTCACTAACACCAGCAAACCCCGATGGAATGTGCTTCCCGTTAGAAGTATGTGTAGCTCCTAGACCATTTCTCAAACGGCAAGTTCAGGACAGAATAAAAAAGAACAAAATGCTCCACACCTTGCGACAATCGATCGTGAATGGGAACGATCTGAGAGCTTGCGCGGAACCTGGAAATGTAGGTCACGATGATGATGATTCACGGTGCTTTTTGAATTTTAACATCATTTCTCCAGCGGCCTTGAACAAGGTTTTTGACACAGGCTGTAGTTTTCAGTGCCAATCCAGTCCAGTTCAACAGAACAAGCTTACCAATGAAAGGAAGAAGCTTATTTTTAGAATATTCAACAAGATGTTCGAGAAAGTGTTTGCTCTTTGATTAGCATCTTGGTCCGGGTGCAGGTGGACCGAATGCAATATGTCCTACTCGGTTTCACTTCGAGATTTACAGCAACCATTGCTGGAGCACCGCCAGCTATCGATACCATTAATTTGAGTAAGGTTTGCAATTACTCATGTGCTGCTCATGTGTCATAAATTACTGCACTCGAAAGCGGCACTGTGCCGCGACTGCTCCGTGATAACGACTGTCTTCGGTGGAACTTCCTGCTGCTTCTAAGGTTTCCGCTTCCGAGGCATTGAATTAATTATGGTTTTGACACATCAGATGCTCCCATGGGATGGGGTGGGCAATTAGTTTTCTCTTGTCTGCCAACGGTGTTGAAATGTAGGACCAGCATTTCTGCACGGTATGTGCTAGACGATACGTGTGCTATCAGTAAGCTATGTCGGAGCGCAATGTCGCATCAATTCGTTACACATTGCATTCAAAGTGATTACAAGGAATATGCCCGGAGTCGTCAGTTCGATCGATTTTCTTAGCAGAAATATTGGAAGTAAATTTAATGTAACGTGCTAGCATTCTTGCTTTTAAATGCAGTTGCGGTGGTTGTGCAGCTATCCACTTTTCTATTGCTTATAAAAAAGTTCTAATAAAACGATGATCCGTGGTCATTTTAGCTTGTCAAATAATGCAAGTGTTATGGAGAAAGTGATCGCCTGCAATTGATAAGATTGAAGATGCCGTATACGTGGAAAATGTGCTCGATCAAAGAGGTCACCGTGCGGTGGACATTGAGCGACGATTGTGTCCGAGTATCGAATACGCCCTAGAATCGATACGGACGGAAGCAATCGAATGAAAACGATTAAATCGTTTAATAAGGCGAATAATGAAATCCTTTTCTGTTCCCTCGGTTTGGTCGATAAAACCTAGGCCTTGCTCAGCTCGTCCGTCGTCAGATGGTGCCGGTATGCTTCATTCTATTATTTTTAACCATCGCTGTCCAACCTTTGCGCATGCCGTCCGCCCTGTTCGTGTGTTGGTTGCACAGAGTTAAGCGAGCGCTGGCCAAGCCGAGGATGGTAGGGAATATTGGGCGGCTTTTTGAGGAGTCGGATGATGCGGTCGAGTGGGAACACGGTTGAGCGGGCTTTTCCAGCAAAGTGTCTCGTTTTTGGGCACGGTGCAATGGGAAACCTTAGGCGGCGCCGTGAGCTGGACTCGAACGGCAATCAATTGTACGTCATGGACCATTGATTTGTTCGTAAATTAATGAGATTTTCGATTAGTTTCACGTGATTTTCGCAGCGTTTTGTTTTTCGCACAGTAGAAACATGAAAAGACGCATGTGAACGGAGTTAAAATGTACTCTTTTTTAGATGCTTCAATAAGTACACAAGATTTACAACATAATAATATGCAGTTAAACGAAATTTAAGTGCTTCTTTCTTGACGCAACTTAGGAATTAGAAGTGGGGAAACTTTGTAAATGTGTGTTATCATTAAACATTTTTTATGCTTTAGGGAAGTACTCGTCAGCAATGTTCGTTCGTTTAGTGTTGTTCGATAGTGAGTGCAAATTTTATTTTGTGTCGTCTGATTGTTTTTCTGACCCTCGAGCATTATTCCAAGAACACTCCAACGTCCTCAGAGAAAACATCACCCAATCTCGAGTACAAACAATCCCATTGCCGGTGGCATATCAAATTTATCATTCTGCCACGCCACCGTATTTTCCACCGAAGCTACCATCCGAAGTGTCCATCTTGAAACTATTTCCTTGTGCGGATAACTCTCGGCTAGTGTTGGAGTGCGACGCGCTTCCAAACGGTTGTTGTTTTGCGGTTGTTTGCATTTTCCCAAACTTCCATCAAAAGCATCTTCGGCCACCAGTCGGTTGGTATCTTTCGGTGCCATGTTGTGTACAAAGGACCCGGACCCGGCCACCCGTCCCCGCATTTTACTGATAAATTACCGATCGTTTACCACTTTTGAACACTGTTTGCATTCTGTAATCGGTGAGCTTTGACAGTGGAACTCAGCTTTCCCTTATCCCGTCCTGCGGTAGGAAGAAGGTTGGCAAAAGGAAATAAAAATCGAAGTCAAAGATTTATCGAGCGTCCGCGATAGGTTGGTTGGCACAAATAAAGTAGGGGACGAAGCAATTCCGTCTCGCCAGGATGACGTCTCGATTGTGTTGAGGCGACGCTTTTGCATTCTACGTGTGTGAGTGTCTGGTGTTGCTTTGGTGATGCTTTGATTCGCTTTCCATGCTACTTTGATGTTTTGGAGAAGTGGCAGTCGTAGCCTTTCCTGTCTTGGCGACCGGAAGCCATCTCGGCACCGGAAACTTTCGACAGCTGGATGGAATTGAACAACCAAGCTTCGAGGGACGATATGAGTACACATTTGGGAGGCGAAGCTCAGGATTGACTGTTATGCAACTGTTCGGCCGTCAGCTTCTCGAACGAACGAGCGGAACAGACGTGGTTCGTTTGCAACCGATGTGAAGTGAAAAATGTTTTGAAGTAATGTTGTTTCGGTTATTTGTGTGTCTATTCGTTTTGGCTAATGGTTCTAAGTCGACTGATCGAGTTTTGGCAACATTGATTGAGTTTTTCCATTTGGGAATACATGGAAAATTTGTATTGTTTTTATTTTATTTTTGTTGCTTGATTTCTTATTTAAAGACATAGTTTTCAATTCATTTCGCAGCGTCTGGCTTAATATTTTCGCCACAAAATGTTCTATCTAAACTTTTTCTTCTAAAGTTGTACAAGCTTATATTTGTTTATTCAAAGATACAAAAAGATTTAGGACACAATTTTCTTAAAATTGAAAACAGCAGGTAGGTGACTGTTTTAACCAAAATAATAAGCGTTGTTATAAACCGAACTGTGAAAACGTTCTTCTCCTGTTGAATTGTTCTTGTACAATACACTTTAAACTTTTCATACTCGACTGTATTCCACAACCATTCACGGTGATATTAATTTATGCTCTGCTTCGTCGCTTTCACCCATTTTTTCCAACAGCTGACAAGGAGTACCTGAGGTTCCAGGGGAACGAATCGACGATCGACTACTTCAAGTTGGTTCTACGCGATCCCAACAGCAACAATCTGCTCGTGGGCGCAAGGTGAGCGATACCTTCTTCTCAGCAACCGCATTATATATTCACTTTCACCCAGGGTTCTTTCTTCTGCCCGTTTCCAAGGGCTGCAGTAGGGTGCTGGTTACGGGTTCTAACGTTCTTATTCCGAATCCGAAGAAGCTCAGCACAGCGCAGCATGTGGGCGTTATCTATGGACGGAAGGGTTTCGATGGGGATTTTCAATTCATCGTTCGGAACGGTTTCAATTTAAAAGCGAGCGTTAGCAGTTCCTGGGTCGGGAGTTTTATAAGATTGAACATTTTTACTGCTGTTAGATAAATCATAGCTGCAATTAATGTACCGCAGCATAATGCTAAATTTATGAGCCGTTCTTTTTTAACACTTAAACAGTTTTCGTTTTTTTTTCTCTCGAGTCTTCATCAAATAAGCGTCAAAATATGAATGCTTACATTCGTGCGTGTGTGTCTTCGCTCTCTGTTACACACGAAACTTGTGCTCCGATTATAAGTGCACACCCGAATGAAGTTTGAAACGCATGCAGCGTGCAAAATATGTGAGTCGAGAAAAATTGGCTGATTGGATTGGTGCTAGTGTGATTTCGGTTTGAGTTGATTTTAGGTCGTTTGAAAAAGTGCATAAAAGTTCCTTTGCCCCAGTGCATACTAGTGATATTTGATTTCCTGAAAAAAATGTTTGCACATTCAATTGGCCTTATGACGAGGAAGCTATAAAAGCAGGAAAAATCAGAAAAAAAACAATCAAGTTATAACTGTGAAACTCCCTCGAGAACTGTTTCTGGTTAAGTTGGAATGCTGAAAAAAAATTAAAAAGTATTGTTACTTTTTAACATGCTAAGTATGTTTTAATAATACCACTCGTACTTGAATGAAACGATACGAAACAGATTGGAGTAAGGGAAAGTTTGGATACAGTTTGGGAATGTTCACTTGGACACTTGAAGTTGAGTTTTGTTGGAAAGCCAGCTTGTTTTTGAGTTGGAAAGCCAGTTTTTTAGATGGAGTAAAAGACCGTGAAGTCCGCCGAAGACAAGATTTTCTGTTCATTTATATATGTTTTTCAATCAAATGCAATGCGGAAGAAAAATTGCATCTTCTTACAACTTCTGCGTAGCTTTGTTATTTCCATATGAAGCGAAATGCTTGATTCATCCAATGAAGAATAACTTCTTCCCGCTTGTGCTAGACCAGTTTTGTCGGAGGGAATTCATGTTGGCTCAGAAGAGCAGTACCATTCTGGAACTAGAATTGCATTATATAAGTGCATCTAGACGTGCAGCATGCATCCATCTTTCGGAGTGCGTCTGCCAAGGCGACTCAAAGCTGCTGAGATCGTTTCGGAAAGTTTTCTTCGTGACTCGAATGGTACCTCCACGCTGCTTGAGGTTGAAAGCTTGCAACCGAAAAGCATCGGTAAGCCACGTCTTCGACACAGTGTTGCAAAACGCACTATGCATAACTAATGCCGACGGGTGCCACGTCCAAGTAGGTGCAGTAGGATCTCGATTCGCACCATTAACTATTTTATTCCGTTCTAACATTTGAACGCCCCAAACGAAATCTCCACTCTTTTGGGAGGCGAGAACTCCTCCGTTTTCCTGAAGCACGGTTGCCTATCACACTTTCATGCAAGCACATACACACCATAGCCTTAGCTGTTGAGATTGGTAGTGAACGCATGAATGCATGCATTTCGATGCACTTTGGCGAATAGCATTCGCATGATGTGTCAGAAACGGAGAATAATCGCAATGCAATCGGAATGCCTAAATCCCCCCGGTGTGGATGCCGCTGTGGAGCTGAGGGTCAAATTATTCCATCTGCGGTGGCACTGGCAGCTGGAAATCCCATCTCATCAAAACCAGTTCAGGGCATTTGGATTCCCTGGCGGCCGGGTTGGGACGGCCTTTGGATCCTTTCGTTGGTGAAAACATGGTGCTTCGTGCACGGTATTTGCCTTTGACAGAAGCTCTCTTATATCCCCAATCAGACAACGCATGGCTCAAAGACGCACGCATACGGATACGACTGCACAATTGAAATCATCACTATGCTATCCGTCCGATGCACGCGCACGGTGGACTTTGGTTTGCTAAGATCCAGGAATTAAAATAGAATTCCTTTGAGGATTGGGCAAGAGTATTCCGAGGATTGACAGCAGGCCTTATGCTGTGTCAGGTGATATCCGGGAAGATCGTGTGCTGTGGAGAGCGTGGTTATCTAATCTAAAAAATGTGCTTGAAGACGGAAAGAGGAAATGCTTAATTAAGGAAGGCCTCTACCGACCGCTAACGAAAGCTTTGTTCCAGTGTTCCACAATACCAAGGGTATGACACTTTTCGAAAATGTCCTTTACTTCCTAAAAGATGAGAAATAATGCCTGTTTTATGAGTTCTTGGATTTCTATGTTCAAATGAAACTTCGCCGAAACCGGCCAGTTTTCCTTTTCTTCCTTTTTAGTAGTGTTTCATTTCTATTGCCATTGGTTTTATCCAATAAAATTCACCAGTTTGCTACGATATACGGGAAAGGTATTCCATTGATCCTGGTACATCAGCGGATGAAGAGTTGGTTTGAACAAAGAGTCAGTCTCGAATGCCAGATGACGCTGCAATGGGTCTTTTAGTCCCTTTGAGCCCAATGATGTTGCTTTGCTGCTCGTCGTTCGCTTTTTATATAAGACCAAACGAGTGCTCCGGCCTTGACCCTTTGTCCACCCGTTCATTCTTTTACGTGAGAAATACATGGAAACACGTCCAATGGTCTGCTGTCGAATAAGGGACGAACAACAACCAGATCCAGATGTGAACTAGAGTATTGGTAAGTGTATTGGAGTCCTTCCGTGGTCCTTGCCGTCTTTAGTGGCGCGTCAGGCTGAAGCTATCACCTTCCTGGCAAGCATCCGAAAGAAAACGACCCTCACATGGTAGCAAATTCCCAGTCCGTCCGACAATCCAGTGGCAGCAGTCAACCGATGCTCACGTTATCAAAGTGGACAATAAATAAATATAACTCTGCTGCATCGCTTGAAACGTGACCAACACCAAGCATGGCGCGCCGACCGAAACGAATGTCTATTATGGCTATGGATATTACAGTTGCGCGCAGGTGTGAAAAGATGGACACTGGCCCCAATTCTTTTATCCAGCGCACGACAAAATAAAATTGGAAACAGATTATCGCATCGTCACGACAATTTTGCAGGTGTGGCAACCATTTGTTATGCAATTATAACAATTTGCGCATACATCGGGTATGATTCGTAAACAAATATTTAGAATCATTGCTTCATTCAGACAATTATTTGCAATTTTCGTATGATAAGTTTGGTAATAAATAAAAAAAAAGCAAGATATTCCAAAGTGTGTACCAAAGCTGGTTGCTCCTTGCAGACTATTTGAGGTCCTCCCCCTTTTTGTGCAATTTTTAGTTACGCAAACTGCTGGGTACATGTTCACACGACTCTGTATTAACCCCTTTTTCCGGCATTGCTCGTCATGATCGATGGTGACGAATTAGTTTTAACGTGCTATCAATTTGCCGGAAATTTCAATTTAAGCACGAACGTACTTAGGAGCGACATCATTTAGAACATTTATCAAGCTCTAGCTCAAACAGCTCAGTAGATATTCTTCCCGCGTTTGACGGAACGAACAGAAACGCACGCTGAAGTAATGTGGTGAAGCGATGGGATGTTTCTTATTTTTTCAGTTGTTTTTCTTATCTTTCCTCCCGAATACCATGGCAGTTAGCGGCTATTCTCACCTATTTTCCACCCCTTTATCGTAACCGTCTATCATCGCTGAAAGACTAATGACGGGCAGCCTGGGCACGCTTCTTCGTCGGTGTTGGTGGGAGACAAGTAAGACATCGTTAAAGAGACGACGGGTTTCGCAAAAGAAACTGATTTCCCAGCTGGGTATCCATTTTGCTTACCCGTGCCACTCCGGGTATCATTTTCTTCCCGCTAGCGCTTGCTTCTTTCTTTAGCCGGGGTGTGAAGCAGCGGATTCGTGGCGGAAGCGCGTGCAGTGCAATGGAAAAGCTTGCCCGGAAGGTTAGCTCCGAGAAAAACTTGCGCTTGCCATGATTGATGAGTCCGTCATCTAGTTTCGTTCGTCACTTCTCGGTGTCGGATGTTACTTTTATTTTTTTGACAGTAGTAGATCGAAATGAAACGAAACGAACTGTGGGCCAAAGTGCGCATCTAGATAGATGGAGAAAGGTTTTGGACGGATCCATAGAGTCACATGCCATGAGTCACATGCCAGGAATGCCGCGCGAAAGCAAGCAGGAAGTGCTTAGCAGGGTATATTATTTGAGATAGATTTCTTAAGTTGTATCGTTCCGTTGAAGAAGATTAAATCATATCAATTGTTTGCATTAGCATTTCACGATCATCGAGCTCTTTAATATTTACAATTCTTCATAGTTATTTTTAAACATAGTTTTTGTCTCTAAACTAAAGATGGACGGGACTGACTTAACATGAAAATCTTATTCCTCCAATCGAGTATTTCGTGCTTCAAAGCATCTGTTAAAAGCAGATTTCTAAAGGTTTTCGAAAGTTTTCGAAAGTGTTTGATTGTGCTAACTGTCATGTGAATGGAAGCAATCATTGAATATGTTATGCATTTTATCCATACAAGATGTTCTTTTCCATTGAAGGTTGTGCGTTTGGCTTTATGGGACCAGATTCCACAAAACCTTTTGGCCAAATCAATACCTTTTTCAAGCATCGTGATACGCGACTCGACATACGGAATACAGCCCATAAATTAGTTCAGTATCCAACATTCTTAAATATTTTCGGGTTAACAAATATTCTGAGATAAATTATTCACTTTGCCGAAAGTCAAAGTACAAGTAAAACAAAAGGGTGTTTCAAAAAAATTCGAGATGTAGCCACGCAAACAGTAGCACGTAATATGTCTTAGCTTCTGCCGCCACGCAAACAGTAGCCGTCCCGAAATCCAGTTTAGGATAAGAAATACAAACAAGAGGCATGTAAAACTTTTCTCGTTAAACACTATTGAATTATTTGTAATCATCGACATGCTTGGCAGGGTATAACTTGTTGGATGAATGAAAAGCAGCAAACGCAGCTGTCTAATTTAATAACCTAACTTCGGCCATAAGCTTCCGTAATTTTGCGTATCGCTCAAATGTGCAAGGAAGCAGAAGAAATACAACGTATAGTATCATAAAATCATCAATATGGAACAAAAGCTGCTACCACTCTGTCGATATATGGTAATATACGCTTTCGTACATTGTGCCTCCTGAACACTTGTCCAAATCACACCGTGCATCCGTCGACAGGGCGTGATTGAGGTTTAATCCAAGTTTAATTGGCAGCACAACCGATCCTTCCTCGATTTGGCTAGCGGGAGAAGCATGGTTCTTTGTTGCGGTTGTGCGTTTTGATGACTCCTTTCTCGGCCAAAAAAATTTTTATAGTGCAAATTGAAATTGGCTAGTGAACTGAATGTTCTACTGGTTTTGTATTCTTAGTTGCCCCTGAAAGCATACCTGAAAGCATTGTGTTGGGTTGCATTCTAGTGTTTTTATGTGTTTCTACAACATCTAATTCCGACCTGCCAAGCATCGCTTGGTGCGGCAGATTTTCAGCTTAAGTTTATCTTATCCCTCTTCCAGGGTTAAACCATGTGTGCTACCATAAGTTAACACTGGCAGTAGTAAGCCATGATTTGTGAATGCAGTAATTTTCTGCCCAAGCTAATGTCGTAGAGTGATAAAAGATAGAAAGCAAGGAACAAAATATCCAATTGGTTTTGTAATAGTAAAGTAAATTCCAGAGGTGAATATAATGTTACCCGATGCGGCGGAAAACAGTTTGCTGAGCACGGGGAAACACAGAAAAAAAAAATGCTCGGTGCGATTATGTAAGCTAGCTGTTGCTGGGTGATTTTCCACTTTCACACGCCCAACGCGTCCGATTTCACACACTACCCATCGTACGCCATTGGGCGTTGTCCTAATTGTTTTTTTTTAGCTTTTGCTTCTTTTGAACCAGGCATTCGAGAGTACGGATAAATTTTTAAGTAGCCGAGTGTGCGTATGTACACACAAAAAATTGTGCCTCCATTTTCCCCGGTTTTGTTGAACCACCATTGCTGAGGATGTGGCGAAACTTCCACCTGGTTGCGTACATTTAAAATGATTCCATCTCCAACGACACAACCAAGGACAGCGACGTTCACGATCATCATCCCTCACCGCAGGTATCGAGTTTATCGATTAAGGCACCGTGGCGGGGGAGTGGTAAAGCGGCAATTTGCGGCGGAAAATCAATACTTTTCCCTTGCTGGATTTTTCTTCATGTTTTCGCACGGAGGAGATACTACGCGCATGTATGCTCCTTGATTAAATTCCAACGGATAATGTCTGATCGACTTGAAGTTATTACTGTTTTTTTAATGCAAATTTAAATTTTATTTGAGGTTTTAGGAGAGTTTTTTTGAGTCAAATTTTGTATAATCCTTCTAGTCTAACTATAAGCTGTCTCATCTACTTTGCAAGTAAGTGGTTACTTGACAGTATTTTCTTTGTTGGTCCAATAATTTAAAAGTTTTGTTTTCCGCGACGCACCTTACAACATTTGGAAGCATGCTTGTGAAGCATTTCGTTTCGTTATTTATAGAATAATAGCAATTTATAGAACAACAACAACTTTTTTCGATAAAAGCAACTTTTTGTTTAGTGATTGTTCCCATGAAATTGCAACGAAATCTGCAATTAAGTTGACTTTCTGTTAGTTTGAGTTACCCTAGGCCCTTACGTTAAAATAACTTTCTTCTCTGTGAGTAGCGTTCGCTGAACTCGGGGACTACTGATTAGCACAGTAGGAATTTCTAAGGATGGCGTGGGTTATAATCCACTCCGGACCTCCTGGAAATAGTCTCGTAAGCCCTTAAAATTGGTGAGTGAGGTGTAGTGGAAAATTAATTTCAAACAGTTTTTGGAGCCTTAGTAGGCGCGAGGTTTTAGAAGAATTGTGGAAATTATGGAATTTTACCAGCTTTTTTCGCCTCACAAACCTGCCTTGGGTCAATAAGAACAGAATAAATAAAAAACCACACAAATCGGTCCAACCAATCTTCAGTGATGCGTGGTCGCACACATTCCAAACTTTTTTATATCTAAGTTTTATATATAAGAATAAGGAAAGAAGAAGAAGATAGATTGTGCAGGAAAAGAGTTATTAAATAAATTATGTTTTCATGTTCATGTATGTTGTGTGTTTCCAATTTTAATCATTCCAATTGTTCCATTCCTGTTCAAATTAATCCTGTCTGCGCCCGTTTTCATCGTGCTTGCTTTGTTTTAGAGAAGGCAACATTATTGATGTGTGCTTGGGATATGATAGTTAAAATAACTATTAGCCCTAAACAAATGGGAAACCCGAACTGGACCATCTGGAAAATGAGGACGGCTTTGGCGTAACTTGTCTGGACGGGAACCTATTAAATTTCTCACGCAATTTTTATTCTGCACTTATGAATGTCAAAAAAGTGTAGCATATGGTAGACCCAGAAAGCTTGCGGAAATTTAAAAAGAAAACAAGGAAATGTGGTACAATATGCTTTAATATAGTGCTTAAAAACTCATTGTTCGGTGTGACTTACACAGAAGCCTCATGGGCTTTCTCTGCACTGTAAAGTAAGAAGGTATAATCAGGCTTTTAAACCATTTGACAATGAAGTATCTGTTTTTACTTGTTTGTTACAGGAAACAGAATGGCCTTAATTATTGTTTTCAAAAAAGTTTCCCAGAGATATGTTAACCCATCCTGTTAAAATGTTTATTTGAAATGAAGGGAGGCGAAAAACCAGCAGCTGTTAAATCCTCAATCAATAGCACTGATGCATTTGATAAAACAAGAGAAAGTTTCCTTTTCATAATGTATTCGTCAACAAACAACGTGTTGTACCAACTAAATTCACCGACATGCTCTCGTTGAAATGTATAAGTCTGGTGTAAATGTCGTGCTTCAGGTGTCGTGGCTAATTTTAGCAAACATCCATATCGTTCATAAGTTAACTCACCGAAACACTACGACACCATGCCACTTGCACCATTCGGTATCGGAATGTGTATCATTAGATTTTAATGCCACTTCCGGCGAAAGCGAAGAATGAAATCCATTTACATTTTGCGCTAAATTGCATGGCTACTCGGCACTCCCGTATGCGCAAGTTGCTGATGTCGCTGCAGCGTTCATCAGAAATGCACACGCAACTTAGCATGCACATGTACGTGTGCTCTCTCGTGCCAGCGGCGTCCTCGTCGATCATAATCAACGATTCAACGCATATGCCAGTCTCGATTTTCACAACGCGAAACTGCAACTAAAACGTCACATGAAAATCGATATGCTGAGTGTGCTGGGCGACCTTTCCCAGGTACTATCCGTGCCTCGATTACCCGCATTTTGTCCCGCCACTGTCTAGCGCTACGCCTGCATCGAACCGAAACACACGACCATACATAATTCTACTTACTTATTGATCAAATAACCCGCTCCCAGGAGGACTTTGACACATTGGAATCAGTCTTTAATTTGCTCACAGAATATTAATCATTCAATGAGCTTGTGCATATGCTTGCCCATAAAAGGCGTAGCGGAGTTGCTGAGAATGGGGAAAACGAGAAGCACTCACACATGACTACTAAGGCCTCGATGACACGCATAGTTTTCACTAGGCAGAAGGAGTAAAATAGATTGAGCTCGTTCGTAAGCTTTAGGCAATAACAGAAGACACTGATTTTTGGCGTATCGAAAGTCCATACTTTTTTATAATGGAAAAAATGAGTCGAATCGTCCGACGTTTTCTTTTTTTTTTCAAGCAAAAAGTCAAGCAAGGGCGTCTTTAAAGTGACCTGCCGTTCAGCAGAAAATTAACTTTTCGCTAAAAATAATGTTTCCTTTTCACGATCTGTTACTCTACTAAGTTTTTTTTTTCTCATCGTCTCACACCACACCTTAAGTGTAGCGCAATATTAAATGCTTGAATCGTAATGTTTCTTGTTTATCTCACAATATTTGACGTTTTAATAAAAGCAGGGAAAATTCCTTTAATAAGCAAAATGCGTCCTTTGAATGAGCATCCAGCATCCAACTTTAATCCATGTGTTTTTGGAAAGAGAAGAAATATTCGTACAAAAAAGCGAGAGGAAGCAAGCGATTTTAGACGAAAATGATTGCGGGCCATAGAAATCTTAATAATTATACCGGAACGAAAGTTAAGGAAAAACCTTTCGTTGGTTCAGTGTCAGCAGGCAAAAACCCTTCGATAGGGTTCCTTCCGGTCAATGGAGCTTGAATGCGTCGTTTCTTTTCCGTTGGTTTTAGCTTTGTTCGGTTACTAATTAATTTGTGCTGTTTGTAATTCCATGCAAAAAAGAACGGAGAGCGAATGCAAAACGGAAAGGAATGGAAGTTTTAAAAACAAAAGTTAAAAGCCTGAATTCGGTGGAAGTGAAAGCATCGTAATATAGAAGCCTGAAATGAAAATTGAATTGTTTGCAATACATTTTATAACTGCTTCATAATTTGAATGTCTGCCGGGAAAGCGCACTGCGACGATGATGTAAACCATCGCAGAAAGGAAAGACGATGTGGGAATTTAACCGGACCTCTTGGATTGACAAACGCAACACTTTGCTCTTTCAATAGGAAATACAAGTCAGGCGGAGGTAAAAAAAAGAAGATTTGTGTTTTTTTTACAGTTTTTGAAAACAATCCGATCATTTAAAACAACGAAACGGTTGAAGAGAAAATCTGTTTAACCAGTTATACTACGACTCCGGCCAAAACAAACATGATTACTGGTTTCTTAATGTTCAGTGTTAATTTTATTCTTAATGTACCGAAAACACGATACACATTTCCTGTAGCAATTAACTTGTACCATGTATAAATTAATTATTGTATTAACTTAACTGAAGCATTTCCAGAACTTTTTGCCTATTGTAAGCTGACACATTACGAAGTCAAATTTTGGTCTAAACGTATAACCCCATATCGTAAGATTATTATTCATTTTCCGTGAACGCCCTCCGACTGTAATGCTTCACGTCGCTTAACATTGTTTTCTTTCAACTACCTTCATCATTTATTTGTGAAAGGGTATGTGTTTGCGTGCGGGTGCCTGCTTTCTGTTGCTAGCTCATTACAAACAATCTCAACTTCTTCCGCCAGACAAACTTTGGCGCGATTACACAAAATCATTAGCGGTGCAAAACTAACAGCGCACGCAAAAATTGCTCATCCATATGGAAAACCACCCGTCCCTTTTTCCCGTTTCGCCGAAACGGAATGAATTTCACGTCTCGACTGCTCGAAACACAGTCCCGGTTGCTGTTGACGAACAGCTGCAAAATGTGTGTTGCCTTTCAAAAGAGCTCATTATAACGAGCGGTGCCGATCAACAATCTTCACCAAAATTGCCCAAGGAAGAACATTTTCGATCTCTTGAGAAAGGGTCTTCTCGTTCCTAATGCTTGTTCTCCAGGAATGGTCATCCCAGATTTGTGCGGACTTTCGACTATCCTTCGTGCCCGCGGTGACTGGCTGCCGCAGTAATAGGGCACAAGTTTAGACAGAATCGTTGGGCAAAGTGTTATTTATTGTCCCGTGATTTATACGTTCTCATCTTATGTTAATTAAATGAACGTTGCCATAAATTACCCAGCGCGGCACAAGTCGAGAAAAGCGGGTCCTTGCGCGGCACGACGGAACTTGGAACTTTCCACTTCGTCATGTTCGGAATATGGCTGACAGTGTACTTTTGCGTCTTTACCCAAAAGCCGTCGTGGAAAGGATTTTCTACGATGAAAAAAATCGAGTGAAGGGGAAAGCACAAAAAACCTTCGCTACTGGCTGGTGCTTACTGCGGCAAAGTTTGGATTGGTGCGCGTATAAATGACACCTCCTACGAATGCCCTTTCTAGAGTACGTGCTTTGGCTGCACCGTGGAGGATAATTAAAACTCGGCCAATAGTCGTTTCTGGGCGTGAACCTTTGACCAGGCTTTGTATGCCAACTTTCGAAAAGTGATCCATTTTGATCCACAAAGAGGCAATATAGCATAGAGAATGGAGGAAGAAGAATACCCACGCGTCCCGCGTCGTGAAGTTTTTTCAAACAAATGTGTGTTATTTTAGAAGTACGTTTGATCGTTTTGGCAATCATTATGCAGTTAAGCTCAAGCTGAGCTCTTCTCTGAGTCAATCACTGGGCGCCTCCATCGCCGGAATGAGATATTTTATCTTTGCGCTTTTGATGCCACAAACGTAAGCTTCTTGTGTAACCGTTCGTCATTGAAATGCCATTTTCTCTGGCAAATTTTCGCCTTGGACAAAGTGTTGTCCTAACCGCCGCCAATGACCATATTGTGGGTAATGCTGAAAAACATGCTGTCCAACTTGTTTGCCATATGATGGAATGCGTTACCGATGCGATCACAACTCGATGGGCAACATACTTTCCCACCGATGATGACACTGCTAAGGTCGTCCGAAAGAATGCTGGGAACAGTAAATAGCGCTCGACCGGAACGACAAATGGCACGATAAAAAGGAATCGCCCTTCGCCGACAGCCATTGCAATGGTGGTGAGCTTAAGCAATAAAGCGAGGCTCGGATGTGGATTGCAATCTCCATCCACCGAGGAAGAGTGACATTAAAAATAACGTTCCATGAAGATGAGCGGCTTATGCGCGAGATGAAAGCGTTTGTGAATACTGTCAGCGTTGCGCTTTGCTGCCACGGCGCGCCGAGTGAGGGCCATAAAAATGCTCATGATGCACTTTTATTGCATCACCGTAGCATCGTTTCGGTTGGGTGTTCTACGTTCAGCGATGGTAACGGTGGAATGATCGTTTGCTCCCTAACAGCTTGTACTTGCTGCTGCTGCTCGCAGCACTACTCACAACAAGCAAGCAGCCTGGTCGTCAAGTGGGGGAAAGTTTAGAAGTTATTGCTCAAAGGATGCACGGTACATGAGGAGGTCGTTCAACAAGCCTTACGAATGCTTCCGGTGCTGCAGTTGCTGATACGCGGTAGTGCTATATGCCAACACTCCTTGAGGGCACTTGTTTTGCGTATTGCAGCCACCGGTAACTAATTTCACTTATTTTAAGTAGAATTTCTACTGAAATTTTGGATCGTTGCAGTGGATCGTTGTGAGAATCTATAACTACAGCGATAACAGCACACCTAAGTATGCCGTATAATTCAGTATTATTACCAATATTCCATAGGTTTTTTTTGGTGTGTACCTGTATTACAGTTAAACTGTTTCTTCCATAGAAGTATGATGCCAATTTTTGAATCATTTAAACATTTTTATTCAAATAAATATAATGTATCACAACATTCTATCATTGAGACAGACAGAATGTACGAGGATTTAGAACTTGGGGAACCAATCAACAGCTGATTGACGAAAGCAAATGTTCTGTTGCAGGTGCGGGTTCAATAGTTAGTCGTATTACATATTTAAAAAAAACTCACTCGATGTGGTGGAAAAAACACATTGCGTAATTAATGTCGTAGAATGTGTCCCAAGCGAAAGCCTTGCCTGCTTCTGATTGTTAATTTTAGCTTTCGGCTTACATTCTGTGAGTCTAAATACTAACCGTCTCTTTACGGCACCGTCTCAATCGAAACATGCAATCCCTCGAAGCGACAGTCATCGACGTGATAGTGGCAATAGCCAAAACGCCATCGTCATCGAGAACCTAACTACGGTCGCACGAGTGCCGGTTCTCGATGTAACTCCAACAACTCTACACTTTTCTTGCACAAAAACTTGTTGCCCTAACCCGCTGGCGAAAGTTCGGAGACGATCTTCGGAGAGAGTGACTGCTGCAACGGGTGCACCACGAGATGCGATGCACACTACCATCATTGTCGGGGTGGGTCTACTGGGAGCGTTTTCCACCGCGTTCCGGGACTCGCCTTCCGGTTGGCTGCCTCGGCACGTTTACAGCTGAAGTGAAGTGATTGATTATTTACCGACGTGAGCGACCGGGCTTCTGATGCGTACTGGCAGCCAGGGAGGGATACACAGACCGGCAGGAAAGTCATACACACGAAGTAAGCCATCCTTCCGACCCAGAATCGGAGCCCTAGTCATCGAAACGTTGTAAAGGAGTGTTCAGTTGCATAAGAGTGTGTTCGACCGCGACCGAGGGAAGGGACGGTTTTTCCCGGTCGGTGCATGATGAGCTGCCGCCACGGAGCGTTCCCCCTGTATTGTTTGTATGAGTGCTCGCTTCTTCGTGGTTACTAAAAATGCTAGACCTAGCTTGAACCCGCCTTGAAATGGCCGGAAGAAAAGTCAAATGAAAGCACACACAGCAAACGACTCCTTCTGCTGCACGTTAGCGTCCGTCTCAGAGAAAATCCCGCTCTCACGCTGTTGAAGCCGATGCCGGTATTAAAGCGCCCTATGGTGGTAATTCAGTGTGATAAATTAGTTTGCTTTTTACTCATGAAATGTGCCACTGAAAATAGAATGAAAAATGATTACCGGTCGTTACGTTGGTGCGGTACGTCGACGTCGTCGCCAGTAAAGCACTTTATGACATTTTTGCCGCTTTATTTTCTCCCTTGCTTGCCAAGCATCACCATAATGGTTCGGTGGCTTGCATTAGATGTCTCGCTAGGCGTCGACTGGAACTAGTCTGTTAGTCCGTACCATTCGTATTGGCAGAACGGTTTCTTGTAAAGACTTTGTTTGATAGTTTCATCAAATCACTGGATATTGGAGCAACATCCAAAGAGTTTGATTTTTACATCATGGAAAAACGAATATTTTGGATAATTACAAGCACTTAGCGGAATCTACGTTGGTATTTTTAATTAATAAAAAGCAATGTTTTACAACATCGTTGAAAAAAAAAGTTCATTAATTCCATCAACTTTTCATTTCCATCAAAGCTTTTCAGTAGATTTGTTTTAAACACGTTATGTTCAACATTAACACTATTTGTGTTCATGTTCAGTAGTAAAACAATATCCATAATTTACCAATGAAAGTTTTTGAACACTGTAGTGTTTAATTTTATAAAATTTAACAATGGTTTCCTAATGTTTGCGTTTGTTCAAAGGCGATTGCATTACATAATACCTGCAAGTTCATTTGCTCTATGATTCTTCTCGCGCGGTAGTACGTGACACAAAATGCCATGAAAAACTCTGGGAGCCTGACCAATGAAGAGCTCATTATTAATCCACAAAGCCCACGAGCCTGCCGCAGGTTGCGAAATGCATGCGCAAACATGTGCAGAACATATTTGTTTATTGATTTATGGCTCCCGCCGCGTCCCTGAATGCTCCATGGGTGCTCGTATTCGCAGCAGTCGGGACCTCGCGGACGTGTCGTGGTGCCGTGCCCTTTATGATGTTGTGTGAAAAGTCAACAACACCCAGGGCCATTGTTGTACATGTGTGGCTCCGGGGTAGCCTGTGTGGTTGTGCGGAATCTGTCCAACCGCTGCGTCATAAATTAACATTAATTGTGAAAGTGGAAACTCCCTTAGGCAACCCAACCGGGAGCGTACGGACGAACTTGATTGGCATCGGAATGCATCGTGTATGGGTGCGATAGTTTGAAGAATGTGTAGGGACTCAAACCAGTGCATATTTAATTGTTAGTTGTTCTCGAATACGTTACTTGCAATTAACGCAAAAAATAAATCACTGAATCAGGATCATAATAGCGCAAGGTATTCTTTTTACCCAAAGTACATGTGCTAGCCTTTAAATGGAATTCGTTTTATTCGAATGAAATTGCCCCAATAAGGTAGGTGAGGTTGTCCTCAACAGAATAGAGCAGTGCCTGGCCGATACCATAACAATATTAATTCGAAACGTCGTAGTGTCGTCGTTGCGCGAGCGTAAAGTCGGCTGACATATGTTCTTTGTTCTACACAACGATGTTGACAGCGAGTAGCTCGACATAACCACGTGAAATGTGGTGCGTATTCTTTTCGGCTGATAACTAATTTAAATTGAGCGACATGCGACATGGAGTCGGGGCATGCGGGACAACGTCGACCCAAAATGATGTTCCATCGAGAGAATTCCGCTACTGCTGTCGTACGCACATTGGGGCACATTTGGAAGAAGTTGCCACGATTTCTTACTCCATCGTAATTTTTATCACCATCATCGTCATCATCACGCCATTCTCTCAGTGGTGACCGAGGCTTCCGATGGAGGATGATGCTGATGGCAGTTACAAATTGATGTAATGAATATGAACGTAATTTATGACGAGACCTAATTGCTGTCTGTGGGAAATGTTTTAGTAGTGCTCGAGGACATCGTTGTCGTGCCGATCTCCTTCAACTCGCGACAATGAACGGGTTGCGGTATTGCCGGTTGGTTCCTGGAACCCCGTCGAGGTAGGCCTGTCGGCGCAAATGTGGCAACCGAACAAAATGTTATATTAATATAATGGCTTCGCTAGATAATGGACCGATGCATAGAAGTGGCATGTGAACCTGGGTAGATTTTTTTGAATTTTCTCTTTCGCCAAGAATGTAAAAGTCCATGAGATTGTAATGTCGATTTTTCAGTCAAAATTTACCAATTCATTATTCTAACCATGCAGGTTGAAATGTGTATGTCTGTAATCTATGCCCGTTCATACCTTTCATCCGATCGAAATGGTATTTTTACCTTTACATTTTGAATTTATTCGGGAGTTTTATTGGTTGTAACAAAAACGATAATCCTCGTCATCATTCACGGTCCCTATTAAAAATCTCCAAAAGCCTACGCAATCCACCAAAAGTCAGATTGCATCCCACTTTCGAGATTTTCCTAAAATATGTTAGTGAGTAGAACAACTAGCGGAGCACGGATAAAACAATGAATGCTGCAATGGCAGCCACGGAAAGTCGGACAGTCACTTTTAACGCAATGATTCATCTTTTGATTATAACCTTCTTAGAATTAAAAAAAAACGCTACCTTCAGGACGACTCAGGATGGAGTTTACAGAACTGTTTATTTATGTTATGTAGCTTAGTATAAGTGGCTTCAAAGAACTATAAAGTTGGCTACAAATCTTCGAAGGTATTGATGCTACTCGCTACTGTACTCTTGAAAGACACATTTACTATCCTTTCCATCACTTAACACATGGCAATTGGGCATACATTAACTCCAAATGTGGCGCTAAAATGTCTCCAGTTCCGCACCATCTACCATGGAACCCGTAAGCTGGAAAATCAAGGCCATGTCCTTTGTTGACAGGTGTTGAGAATCACATAAAAACTCGCCAAACCACCTCTTGAAGCTACGCTCTCATCATTTTGTGCCGTCTTTTCTGCGTACCATTTTCCCTTCCTTAGCAATGGTTCACCGCTTCGGACACCCTGAACCAGTCGAACGGTGCGTTGTTTTTCATATTACCCATTTTGATGTAAACTGGCTTGCATTTACAGTATTTCTTCGCGGTCCGTACACTGGAGTGTTCGTTTTTTGTGGCGAGCAAAAATAATGGAGCCTAACGGGGAGAGAAAATTGCTTTTCAACATGAACGAACTAAAACCAGACACTATGACGAATGGTTGCGGTTGATGAAAAAGCCTTCTTTGTATGTTTCTTACTTGAACATCTTCAGCAACTATTGCCATTCATGCTCACGACAAACCGAGAATGCTATTTAATGCCTTGGTAGGGGCATGATTTGACGTTTCCGAGCTGTCTTCATTCGGTTCTTTAGCTTTACTATAAAAAAAAAAGCTGGAAAGATGAGAAATGAAATGAAATGATGATGTCTATTATTCCGCATGACTACTTTCGACGGTAGATGTTATTGTTTGGAAATGAAAATGTAATTCATTTCTATCCTGACTTAGGTTCGAGATAAGGCCCGTGCAATAACTGTATATCACGGGATTTTTCGATGCAAACTCTTAAACAAATTACTGCGCTATATTATACAAATCGTGGTCTCGTTTTTCCGATTTTTAATGCTTTAATTATCTCATATTTTTACAGAAATATCGTCTACAATCTCAGCATTTACGATCTATCGGAAATGACGCGCCTGTCGTGGTACTCCTCTGACGACGACATCAAGATGTGCATCGTGAAGGGCAAGGACGAGGTAAGTTCTTTACACTGGGTTTTTATCCAGTAGCCAGGGTAATAAGTGGAGTCGATTACTCAGCCTGTTCTATCGACCCGACTTAGAGGCGACGAAGAAATTCCCGATCGGGTCGTGAAGAAAACTGTTTGCCCATTTGCTTATCTCTGTGGCCGTTTCGTAACATTACAGCCAGCACCAAAGGTTTCTCTCGTCGTAATCAGGGGCTATTCAATTTTCAGCTAATCGCTCATAAACATACTGGGAGAAATTTAACCTTCACTCGCCGGGAAAATCTTCCTTAGCACTGCGCTATCTCCAACGCCTGCGCTGCCTTTCGTTTGTTCTATCTCCTAAAGAGTATCTCTCTACACACTCTATTTGCGTTGTTTTCTCTATCTAAGGCAGCTACTAGTGCGCTAAATCCAACCAACAAATGCGGTCCAGCCATCGTCTTTGGGGGCTACACATTTCGATTGTAGTTGGTGTGTGGTAAAAAGGGAGGGTCCAATGTTGTTGCTAACGATTTGGTTATGTAAATGACTTTTGATAACATGTACCCACTCATAATGATCATGAAAAAGCGACCCGTTGGGTAGCAGTGTCCTTCGTTCGTAGTCTACGGAGGGCTTCATGTTCTGTCTGTCAGCACTACCTTTTTAGCATCCTTTCCTATATTTCTGTTGCGAGGAACTGGCCGCGTTTAGTGATGAAAGAGGTTTGCATGAATTTAACAACAGCACGCAATATTCTCGTCCTAATGACGCGCTTTGACGGTTTATTCGCAGTTCAGCTACCCTGTGTGACCTAGCGTAATTTCGACGAGTTGTTTGTTTGCACGCTACAGTTGCGCAAATATTAATCCATGTCGCAGAGAACGGTCGGCAGGAAATATAGATGTCCTAACGACACTTCTCACCATTTCAACTTAATTAAATTTATACAGCTGCACAGATTAACAACGAGGGTAGAAACACTTTTTCAAATGTAAACCTATTCTTGCCAGTTGATGCGACATTTATGCAGTGTTTTTCAATTTTGTCCAGGCTTCCTATTTTACTCTGCTGCTGGCCAGTTGGTGGCACACAAGACCAGAGCATAACCAATCGAGTACTTCTTGTAAATGGGACTCGCTTTTACAATCTGTAGGGTGTTTGTTAATCGTTCCAGTTGGTCTTTTCTCCCAGCACTAGCTCTCAGGCAAATTAAAATTAAAACCAATCTCAACCCTGGAAGACGGATGAAATGAGCGTGGTAACGATTAGGAAGTAGCTCTTCCGCATATCTTAGCACAAACGAGCACTGAAATTGTATTGCTTATCTACTGTATTGCTTCTTTGCTGCGGTTTGATGGGCGAAATCATAAAATCTAAAATTCAAATTTCTTTGCGAAGTACTCGTTTTAAAGTTCTTTGCCAGTAACTACAATCGGTTGATCCTTGTTTTTTTTTTTAATTTTTTAAGCCAACCTTCTGTCAATGTTCAATGGATCATTGGGGTATGATCAGTATAGGAAAACATGACCACCATACACCGTGTTCAATATATTCCCGAAATAATTCAAATTCAAAAAAACCCACTATTGGTATCCGCTTTTTTTTAATTGCAAAGTGGTGGATGGATCAATGCTATCAAACGTTGGAATGCTACCGCATTTACTATTTTTGTTCAGCTTCAAACGTTGGTTTAACCCCACGACCAGCGTCGCACATCCCATGTATGAGAAGGAGCTTCGTCTAATGTTTTGGAAATATCTTCGCCTACAGAAGGCTTAGGGACGTGCAATTTGCTTCTAAAACTAGAACTAAATTATCTATCTTTTTTCCCAAGACACCGTTCTGTGTATAGTTTGTCTAGCAAAATTAATCATTTCCATTTTGTTCATCCCCTAATCGATGCGTTCTGCAGGACCTCTGCCAAAACTATATCCGAGTGCTGGCAATTCCGTCACAGGGCACGCTGATGAGCTGCGGGACGAACGCTTTCCGGCCGCTCTGTCGGATATATTCCATCAACGGCAACAACTACACCTATGAGTCGGAAAAACCCGGTCAAGCGATGTGCCCGTACGATCCTACTCACAACTCAACGGCGGTATTCGTGGGTAAGTGTACATGTGCAGTTTAGTTTCGTTGTGAATGAATTTATGTTTCATAGGCTTAGAATATTAAAAATTGAAATAATGTATATATGTAAGTACAAAAATGTATGCATTCGTTTTGCATACCAAATTTGATCATGTTTAGCTTAAATCGTCATTGGACTGAACGACCAATATCTTTATTCAATCAGTTTTCATCGGTCCTTTTATTAAATGTATTTTCTCGATACAAAAAAATGTGATCAAAAGGGATTATGTTGATGTACGGTTTATTGTGAGTACCGTGCAATGTGAGGTCGTCATTTAAACTACAAATACTTTGAAACATTCCACATCGGAACAAAATGTGAGCATAAAACCGCTTCCACAGTATGACAAAATTCACATACCTCTAGCTCGTACGGTATCGACTAAAGAAATAACAACTGGCATTCCATCGGTTCGTCCTGTCGAAGCTGCCGTCAGTTGCATTTGCCTGATAAACCTGCCTTCTACTTGCCGTTGCATAAAATCGCTACTAGAACCACGATGAAAGCAGACTGTCCGAACGTTAACAGTTCTTCAAAGATGGATGTAGATTCTGTGGGGCTTAAGAATTCTGCACCTGCCAGCTCCGAGGCGGTGCAAACATACCGCCAACGCATCGAAGGAGACCTGTTTTCACAGGATAATTCATAAAGTTGTGGCAAAAATATGCATGAAATTTGTGTCCACTGTGCTCCGACGAGTTCCGTGGACCATGGCTATAAAACCGATTGAAGTTGAAAGCGCCAGCGAGGGTGCCGTGCAGGGTGTAGCGGGGGTTGGCAGACAAGGGAGAGCAAACTTTTTCCCATGCATCTTATTTTTGTTTATCGTTTTTCCTTCTTGTTGCTTCCCTGTATTTGGTGCTACGGAACTGACAGTGAAGAGAACGAGTTTTCCACTTGAGCTTGCGCTTTCTTTAGTGCCGCTTTTATGTGTGTCTTTGTGCGTGTGTCCGAGAAAGAAGGTAACTGTACGGCAATTCCCCTTCTCCCTCCGTCTGTGATTCATAGGACGTTGTCTGTAGTGTTTGCAAGTTTCTCGGTGTCGTTTTTTCTTATTTCGTTTTGCCTCCGTGCTACATTTTTCTCTGATTCATTCAAAAAGTTCATCTTTTAATCCTCCCTAAGATGCTTTGTCAAGGTATTTTTGCTACCAAAAAACAAATGTTTATTTCTGCAAGACAAAATTTCGAAGGGTTGCCATTTATGTTAGGAAAAATTTTGTAGTTGTTTTTAACGAAATACGTTGCCTTGTGTGTTTTTTCATCAATTCTATTATTTCCAATAATTCCAATTTCCTAATTCTTTCCAATAACGGCAATTGTGAAATGCCCATGGGAGGAAAAATGACAGTCGTTTGTTTTCGTTTTCTTTTAAATTATTTTTATCCTACCCATCTCACGAGTTCCTCTTGGTTTTGGTTACCGCAAGCTTCATCATCCTCGGCAGTGCGACCCAGTCCTGCCGGTCACGGTAAACGGGAAGGCAAGCGAAAGCAATGTGACCCAGCTGTTCGCGGGACTATTTCTTCATTAGTCAAAGACCGGAAATCACGTAACGGCTATGTTACGACGCAAGTGATGTAAAAAACAAGGGTACACCAAGCAGTGCAGTGCCAGCGCTCTTATGAATAGAGGCAAAGGAGCGGAAACTGCTGTATAAATTGGCTTACGAGTAATGACCTGACCGGATGTGCGATTGAAGGACACAGGAGAAAAAAAAGCTAGAAAGAATAAATGCCTGGTGGTTGGACGGCACCGGTGGTTTTTGTTAGCATGCAAAATAAAAATGGCTAAAGCAAACAGAGAGTCCGCATAAGAAAGCTGCCACTTCTCAAGTGTGTGCACTCTAGTGTGTGGAAAATGGGTTTAGTTGGGCATTTTCCTTTGAGGAATCGAGCACCAGCTGCAGGACTTACGTCGTCTTCCACAATGTGAAAGGAGGGGACCGTAGTGGGGGCGCCTGGTGGCTTGTTGGTTTCGTTCTGGTAGCTTTGTGCTCCATTCCGAGCTTAGCAGCCCTACAGCATGCTGCCTCTAGTATAACAAAGAAAAGGGTAGCGAGAAAGGTCCCATTCAAAGCATGTGTGAAAAGCTGACAGAAAATTGTCTGCTAGGGAATATAAATTTCCCACCGTTTTTCTTTTCATTTCTTATTCAAATCTGAACTGCACAACAGCGTATAACAGCATATGCAGCAGTGTTGTAATTTTTGTGTTTGCCCGTTCTGGCTACATAAAATGTCCGCAATGTTTTTCTTTAGCATGAGCGACGGCGCCGAAACAAGAGACGCGAACCTGTAGCACGAACAGAAAATACGTTCTTGGCATTCGGGCCAAATTGGAGTTGCTTTCCGCGAAGTCTTGCCCTGTCCTCGGCAGAACGTGAGGAAAAACTCATCGTTTTTTGGTCGTTATGTTAGGGTATTAGAATTTACCCGCGCTGTAACGATAGGGAGGATTTTGTGCTCCGAAAAGAATATCCGCTGCAAATGTATGCTCTTGCATGGAAGACAAAACCAAACCCAAAAAAAAAACCGTTAAATAACAAATAGGGACTCGCCGCAGTACGTCGTGTGGAGCGCACCAAGGAGGTCATGTTTATGTTTTTGAAGGTTCAATTTAAAAAAGTAACCGAGACAATCAACGGTGAATGCGCACGAGGAGATAGTTCGCTTTTTCGTCGTCAACCAGCGCAAACAAAGATTTATGACTTATTTACGTGTCCGATTTGCGAATGGGTTTTGTGCAGTTACGATTACTTTATCCGTAGTTCGTGTACATTTTCTGATGAATTACTGGAAATGTTCATGTCCCAGAAATAATGATAAGCAAAAGCAGGGTGAACTCATGCATTTTTTTAAATATATATTTTGTTCATGCTCTCATTTGTATAGAGATAAACCTTTATGTTACGCGTCAATTTAACCGATTATAATACACGACATCGAATGGTCGTGCAATAATAATGGCACGGTGATTCACCATTCTCCCGCAGGAATATCATAACCGAAGTCGATCGGTTTTGATTTTCTTTCCTTTGATTGTAAAGCTAAAATAAAGAAGGGAGCGTTAACAAGGGCGCATATCTAGCGGGAAGAAATCGAGGGTATCGCCAACCCAACCGTATCATCCGTGACGCTGGAAATTACGACACTTGAACTTGTTCTCGTTCATTTTCTCTCGCCTGCAAACATCGACACACACACGCGTTCTTTCCCTTTTTCTCCTGTTCTTTTTGTAGATGAACTTTGGAAAAGACCCAGCAGCTACCTTTCCAGCGGATCCATCCGTTGGTGCACCACACCCGTACCGCAAACCGTGTATTATACTCTGTCCTTTCGTGGAAGCTCCTGCACGTTCAATCGGTTTATGATCATTATCCATCAACCAGGAGTGGAGTGAAAGGGGCGCCGTATGAAGGTTTGGTTTTTTTTAAATATTAATGTTTACGCTCTCCTCGAGGGAGTCGCTGCTTTCCGCCAATGGGACCGGGAGGCGGATGTAGCGCAAAGTAACGACCTTTAATAAAATCTATCGTCTCACACAACATTTTCGTTTGATGTTCGTCGAGCGCGCGCGCTCAGCGGAAAAAGTCAATTTATCTCGGCAGCACCGACAGTTTCTTCCGATGGAGTTACCTTGATAGATTCCTTCAGGATGGCTCGCTCTGCAGGCAGTTTTCTCATGCGTAAAAGCAATAAACGACCTACCGTTGTCGATGCACAGGATAGAACCAGTCAGCCCTCCTCTTACCTCGTGACCGAATGCTCAATGTAACAGAACTTTACACTGCGAGTTGCTGATTGTGCAGACCGGGCGTTATTTCATTATCCTCGATTCAGCAGAATGAATACAGAGGGAGTGTGGTTTACACTGTGGTTTCGTGTATTTGTTTCATGAACGTGGGCCGTCTAAACAGCACGGCCTACAATTTTATCAGCATAACATTTTCAAAAACGCTTTGCATCCTGAAGCATAAAACTCCTCTCAGTTGCTTCCACGTCCGACGCCGATTTGAAATGCATAAACATTATTTTAAAAGGATCCTATAATAATTTCAATTCACCAGCCGACTTAACTGTATTCTATGATTCTATTCTCTTTCCATTTGCAGACAATGAACTCTACTCCGGCACAGTTGCTGATTTCAGCGGGCTTGACCCAATCATCTATCGTGAACATTTACAAACGGAACAGTACGACAGTCTCAGTTTGAATGGTAAGCATGTCTACTCCAATGATCGGAAAAAAGACCCCGCCGAGAGAACGGTACCTTACTTCATAGATATAGCGAATTATTTGCCTACCAGAAAGGGGAAAAGGAGGGATATTGAAATGAAGCTTGGACTGCGCGGAAAACTGTCGCAACATTTTCCACGCAATCAGGGATAGCGAAGGGGGCAGGTTATTGACAATTTTAATTAAATTATTCTCAGCATTATATCGCCGTCCGTCGCCAACGGTAAAAACTCACAAACAATGCATCGCCGCGAGCCTTTTTTGAGGGAGCTTATGCGTGCTTAGCCTTGCCGCATAATCCCCCGCACGGTTCAGTGGACCAAATGCTTTGATCCCTTCGAAATCACTCTAATTCCATCGCACTAATTGCAGCCGCCTTCGGGTTATCGGTTTTGGCACAAAACATAGCGCGAGCTCTCCCTCCCCCAGTCACGCTTTCGATTGCTCACCACTTGAACCTTTTGCATAGCTTACTCAAATGCTCCCCAGAGGCAGCCTATTAGCGTATAGCTGGCCGGTTGACGTGGTGTAAAAGTAAAAATATGTAAATAATAATTCCCATAATGCATCCGGTGTCCGCACCGAACTGTCAACGCAATAGAGCACTCCAGTTATTAGGATGCAAGGTTCTCGTCCAATGGTTCTTCCATCCGATCCCTCTCGCTCTCTTTTCTCTATCAGTCATATCCCTCTAAAACATCCTTCACGGGGTCGCTTCCCGGCTGAGGGGAGCCATCTGGTGGGCAAATAGTTGTCGAGCATTAAAATGAATAATTAATCACCGTCGCTGTAGTGTCGTGTGGCACGAGAGAGGTGTAAATTGATCATTATCGCTTTCATAAATATTTCAGCGCCCAACTTCGTCGGCTCGTTTACCCAGGCCGACTTCGTGTACTTCTTCTTCCGCGAGACGGCTGTCGAGTTCATCAACTGTGGCAAGGTAAGCATAAGTACAGGATATCGTTAACGTGTCGGTAGTCGCTGGATGCGAGCAGCAAAAGGTACTTTCTCACGTTCTTTGGCTGCTTCACGGAACACCCCTGAGAGCTTTGGTTTTGCTCGGTTGAAGTTAAGCATCAAAACAGTAAAAAAAAAGAAGAAAAAGAACGACCCTTCCCGCCTGGAAAGGGAAGCAAGACTTGGTTCTTATGATGACTAAAGTGCTGCTGACCAGTCAGCTCCCTACCATCGTTTTGCACCGTATTTTCCAACGTTCATGCCTGCAAAAAACGGCCAGAAAGGTTGGTTGTCTTCATTTCACAGACAATTTCTTCTATTCACAACCGATCGGAAGAAGTTGTCGCTGTCGTCGCCGGGACGGCCATGTCGAACGATAATGAAATAACTTTAATTAAAGTGCCTTTCTTGGCTTGTTTTCACTACTCGTTTTCCCACGCCGCTGCCTTCTGCGCCGGCTCTTGTTAGCGTGCGGAGCGAGCATTTCTTTCCTTCTGTTTGGTGAAGAAAAAATACTTATGAATTTCTTATCCTCCTGCCTCGCGCCTTCAGGGACCATCCGAGGCGATAGTTTCCGTTTGCCTTTGCTTGCATATCACTAAACTTTTTCATAGCAGCCCTCGTTTACGCGGGAGCAACTTACGGTGATCGTGGTTGTGTCTCCATTGCTTTAATAAGGTTGAAGGAAATAATTTCATTACTGTTATTTCATATTGTGCCCGGCCTCTTCAAACAGGATTCTCGTTTAATGTTTTGTCAGTTTTACCTCTTTTTCAGTATATTGCCTCTTAGACGCCCCTACAAATCCGTGCCGAGTTTGGTTCTATTCATTTCCTTGTTTCATTCCAGTCAATTTTCAGCCGCGTGGCGCGAGTCTGCAAATGGGATAAGGGAGGCCCGAACCGGTTAAAGAATCGCTGGACCTCCTACTTGAAGTCGCGTCTGAACTGCTCCATGCCGGGAGACTTTCCATTTTATTTCGACGAAATACGTAAGTGCCTCAAATATTGTTCGGTCTTGCTGTAGTGGTTTTGTATGTACTATGCTTCACGGTAAACTCTGCTTCAGAAAACAAAGGATTTAAATTCGAGGAAAAGAGGCAATTTAAGTTTAACTTTTAAATCGTTTGTATTCGTTGTGCATCGAGTCTGGCAATAAAGTTTGTTATTTGTTTAAATTATTCTTCCTAAGTTGCTAAAAGTCATGTATTCAATAATGGTTATATTTTGGTTGCAGTTTACATCAAATGATACATTGATGTAAATAAAATATGCTGCATGTAAGCATCATGTAATTGTTCGAACTATTCACACTGCTTGTAAGAAAAACACTATTCAATTTGACTGAACTGAATTATTTTATTTTATTTTAGAATTTGATTTAATTTAATTGATTGATTTTAACTTAATAATGATCTTGCTGTTAATATTTGTCCATGGGTTCTTTGGATGATTCTTACAATGAAATAGAAGAATTTAACGTTTTCAATAACCCCTCCGCATTAAATGAAGAGCTTGGCTTGGCTTTTTGTTCACTATAAGGCAATTCAGGTTTAAAAAATAAGCGTAATCAAAAATGTCTGAAATACAAATACAACAACCTTCCATCGTGATCATGTTATATTTGTTGGCTTTTGCACTTTTACTGGTTTTCCCGGTCCTAGCTTTCAGAAAGTTGAACGTGAGGGGAAAAGTTTATCGACAACGACGCGAAAATAAGACATCACGCCGTTACCCCGACCGCAGGTGGCGTCCTGTCCTCCAAGATGGATGATGGGTTAGGGAAAAAGTTCAAATACCGAAAACTAAAAAATAAAGTTAGATGAAAAAGAAAAAAACGATCTTTCCACTCTAACCGGTGCCGGTCTGGATGCACATTTCAACCTTCACTGGTGATTGCATCTAAACAATGACGCAGGATAGTCAGAGCCAAGGCAAGTTCGCCGGAAAGAGGAAATGAAATTGAATCAACAGCAGTTGAAAAATAGTTAGCTAGGAAAATATTGAAAAGTCAGTTCCCGTGTCTTTCACAAAGGCAAAAGACGGGGGAAAACAAAGAACGAGCGGTTCGACGGGAAGATCTTGCCGCATCATCCTTGCCCCGGGGAGAGTCAGGCGTTGTCATTGGCGCGTGTGCTTTGCGGCAAAGAAAAATTGAACACCGTTACCGTCGCAGCGCGTACGGCAGATGTGGAGTCGCAGGGTGCAGGTACAGCAGCGTCATCAATTCGCAACTGCGGTGCGGACCTTCTTGTGGAAGCAAAATGGTCCTTCGGGAGAGGTCCCAGCATCTTGCAAGCTCCTAGTGAAAACACACGCAAAAACCAAAGAAGAAAACTAGTTTTCAAATCCTCCCATCGATGTCTTGTTTCTATAGAAACTCATTTAACTTCTTCGCGCTTCACCGTTATCGGTTGCAAGCTGCCTTTTTCTTGGTCGTATCATGTATATTTTTTTTTTTTCAAACCTACGCTGTCGCATGCGGCACGTTTCGCAAAATCCAATTGAATATGCCGCATTTTGGTTTTGTTAATTTCTCTATAGTGTGTATGTGTAAATAATGTGTAAATAATAGGAAAATATATTTAAACCTGTTCAGTCTTTCATTACATATTTTCAATCTTATGTTAAATTAAATAGAACGTTGATAGTAAATTATGGTTTTCAATTATATACTAAACAGGTTTAGATGTATTATTGCTGTATTTGTATGCATCAAATATTTATGCTGTTTCTTGTAATTAAAACGATCCAGGCAAATCGACACTGCTAAAATTTACTTCATTTTTCTCACTCCTGCAGAGTCCACCAGCAATCTCGTCGAAGGCAGATACGGCCATGCCAACTCCAAGCTGATCTACGGAGTATTCTCTACTGCACCGAACGCAATCGCCGGCTCAGCAATTTGTGCATTTTCCCTGCAGGTAAGATAATCAAAAAGACTAGGCTAGCTGGGAGTTATTAATGGTGTGGGTTTTCTCTACCTTATGAATTTTCCCGCTCACCCACGTTGTCGGACGGCTGAGTTACTAGTTACTTGCCTTTTGAGGCTTAAACCACCTGTCCGTGAAAAGAACTGCTTTCGTGGCGAACTAAGCACTCCATCCGTCGGTCAAACACAAACACATGCATTGAACAATTTTCTCCAAAAAAATATGAATTTCCTGATTGCTAGTTGAGTGTACCATTTTTTGAGTGTGTTGGCGGAATGAAACGATTTTCCAAATGCAATTTTCATTTCATTCATTAAATCTTTTCCTTCTTGAGTATTGGGATACGTCCAGCATGACTTTCCCAGAATCGTAGGAAATCATGAATCATATGCATTTGTTCCGCGTATTCCCCGTTATTGTGGTTGTCCGGGGAGTACTACACGGGTCAGATAGCTCATATTATCACGTACGAAAAGCTGCTGCCAGTAGATTGCTAGTTTGTGCTGTAATTTCATTAGGATTGCAGCGTTCGCTTCCGAGAGCTGCTAGAACGTCTGACCACCATTGATCATCGCCGATTTAATTATGGAGAAGCTTGGATCGCACTAGGAGATACCCAATGGAATATTTACGCTGCATGCAGTGGTTGGAATAGGATTTTAGAATATTCTTAACATTCCTGTTCTCGATAGTCAATTGCACAATTGATATTACAAAAGTCCCTATTTATTTCGAGGTAAGCCAGTCGGTTGTTAAAACATGATTCCATTATAAGTTTCACTTTCAACCGAAATAAAGTGCTGTGGTCGATGTAAGTTTGTAGAAATTGTTGTACCTTTTGAGAGCTAATCAATTCCTTATGTATAGTCCTAGTATTCGATTTATCATTAAATGTAATGAACTCTCCAAGGGTTTACACCACGTCGCTTACCAAATGCCATGGATCTTCTGTTTCGTCTTATTTTGTTTTCAGCGGGTTTCATGATGTGCCCTGCGCTATTTTAAGCCGCAATTGTACCATTCTGCTGTTAGTTAACCTGTTGATACGGCAGTCTGTTTTGGTCTGTTTTTTTAATGGTGTTATTGATCCAAGGTACACGAACATAGGCAATATTGTTTCCTCTTCATTGCTGTTTATGCCCCTCGCAAATCGATAGTATTATAATACCAATTCTGCCAGAAAACGGTTTCAATCATCATTATCACGCCCTACTGTCAAACCATGCCGCCAACTTGACGGCACATCAGGTTATCATCATGCTTTCCCATTACTCAAAATCCCAGGGAGCCCTGAATGTTCGAAATAATAAAAATTAAAATTAAATGGGTGTCCCGTAGGAAAACCTCGTCACCATTCGAACGAAAGATGATTGATTTCGATCCGGTGCTGAGTGAGAGAGGGTTCGTGAAAGTCCTATCGTTCTTAATACGCTGATTTCCGAAAGCACTTACCCATCGATCGAAGATTCGCGAAAAACGTTCGCTAATGACCTGTCGCTCGTTAGACGATTGATGGACAGGATTTAAAATTTCATTTTACAGAATCTTGCTGTGGCGTCCTTGCACGTGCGCGTGTTTGTGTGGGTGATCGTTGGCTTTAGCCATTTGGACCCACAAACGGAAAGACGAATTCCAGGAGACAAGACTTCCTTGATGTCTGTTATTTGATGGCAAACCATTCCTCCTCCATCGAACCTTTAAATGATTTGCTGGAATGCCTGCCTCGATAGTTGCCCTCCTTTTTCATATCGATTCTCCCTGGCGACTGCTTTTAATTACGAATCTTTTTCTATTTTTTTGTTTATGGTTTCTATCTCTCGCAGTAAGGCTCACGTAGGCAACTTGGTGAATGTTTAATCCCTGTCCCAGCGCAAAAGTTAAACAGTCGTGAAGTTGTAACAAGCACCACCCTGGCAGTTACGCGGATAGACTGTGTGCACAAATTAATTTACACCTTGCGCTAATTGGTGCTGAACTTTGTTCGCATAGAGGAGAAGTTTCCCTTTTAAGATGAAACGATAATTGCGCCTAGGGTACGACCGAACGTTTATTTAAGGCAGCTTATGCTTATGATTAAATTAAGCAAATAATTCGACTTTCTTTTGTGGAGTCGTGCTGGTGAAGGAGAGTTTGAGTCTTAGCAACACCTTTAAAAAAAAACGCAAATCAAAAGGCTGCTAACATCAAAGCCACATAATACCCAGTTGGGCAACAGGCTCTCGGTTCGCTTACCCAAAAAGAAATATGCACCTTGTTATTGCTCATAAATCACCGCCCGCTTAACATGTTTTCTTCTTGCATCTTTTAGATTTTTTCGGGCGAATCAAAAGGAGTATTTTTATCATTTAAGAGAAAGACCATTACGCGGAGTATACGCGGAGTACGCATTTCAATTCATATCAATAGAATTAATATCATTAAACCCACGAGCGCAATGACTTTCCCGAAACTCCATAAACCACCTTTCACCCAATTGTCCGTTTATGCTACTTTTCAAGAGCTTGACCCACTTCCAAAACCGCTGCCCTCGGTTTAGTGTCCTGCCCGTGGTGGCGAGAAAGGCACCTTTTGAAGGTACCATCACCATCGTCGTCAACGCCACTTTACGCACGCGGAGGTAGCAAATAAATGTTTTGCTCCTGCTTATGAAACTTCCAAACATTGGAAAACCGTCCGAAACAAATTAGAACCGGTAATGGTATCGGTATAAGAATTTATGTTCATTATAGACGCATTTCGCGGTAAAAATCTCTTTTAAATTAAATTAGCTGCAGAATAGAGGGATGGTACCTTTTTCAATTCTATTTTCACCGTTGGTTCTGACTTCATTTTTTCCCTTTTCCAGGACATTTCGGACACGTTTGAGGGAAACTTCAAAGAGCAAAGTGGATTAAATTCAAACTGGCTGCCGGTGAACCCACTGAACGTAAGTAAAAATCCTACGCATCGTAAAACAAATCATGTTTCATCATTGGAGTAGCATTGAATTTTTAAAATGGACCATGATTCATTTCTACCGCCCATTCTAATGCATTGATTTTTTTTTTGTTAATTCGGTTGGTTCATGTCCGCTAATGAGCTTCTACAAATTCTTCGATACATACGCAAAATAGTATCCAAATTCCAAATCAGTTGCTCTACTCTCAGTGTTGCTTCCAACCTCTGTACATGATATCCGTCAATGGTCATCTCATTAGTTCGAAAAAGGAACAATCAGCGACAAACCCATCTGGTGGAAAGTGCACAAACTGAAGTGATAGAAAAATAATCGAAGAGGAAGGTGAGCCGGTGGAGGGTTGGAACAGCTCACCACACACATCCCGCATAGATAAGAGGCGAAATTTGGCCACTAATTGGATCAAAGCTACATCATGTAAATCCCGCATACTCATTTCCCGGACTGCATCAGCATCAATGGAAAAGCTTCTGCCACTTTCTCCCGCTAGCAATGGTGATGGATAACTAATTAGTGCCAAGCGTGTGCTTATCCCACTAATTAAAATAAAACCAAACGTCCTATTCCACGTGGAGGGTTCCTGGGCGCAGGTTCGGTTTCATCGCTGCTCGCTATAGTGGTACATATTTATACTGTCCGTAGGTTAGACGGTTTGGAAGGGAAACCACACACACCCGCGCGCTCGCCTTCTCATTCTGCTCCATACCCGGCGAGAGGCGAAGGCAGTTTCTCGAGGAAAACTGCATCCGATCGAACCGGCTGATATGCAACCTCTGTTTGTGCGTTTGTTCCTTTCCAGGTACCGGATCCACGACCCGGCTCGTGCCACAACGACTCTCGGATGCTGCCAGACCTGACGCTCAACTTCAAAAAGACACACTCGCTAATGGACGAGACCGTGCCCGCATTTTTCGGCTCACCGATCTTGACGCGCGTCAGCACGATGTAAGTGTGCGGGTTGATTCGGAACCGGGCAACCTGAGTTGCCATTTAGATCTATTAAGCTTCCTGCGTTATCTCTCCCTCTCGATCGTCGGAGCAACACCGAAACCGTCGACTACCGTTCCAACGAGCAAAACATGCAGCTTGCAAACTGGACACACAAACCGCACTGATGTGTTTGTGTAACGACGAAGGCCTGTTGAACTCTTCTACTAGAGTGTTGGGTTTTTGTTGTCCGTCGTTGAAACGCCCGTCGAGAAAAGGGACGAAAAGGGATCGCCGAGCATTTTACGAAACTTATGATCAAACATAAAATGTGCTGTGGTGGGCTTTAGTTCACCGTTTTAAAATGGCTATTTAATCTTAAATCTGCTTTTTTCTTCTATCTTTGCGCTCCAGGTACCGCTTCACGGCCATCGCTGTCGATCCGCAAATAAAGACACCCGGCGGAAAAACGTACGATGTTGTTTTTGTAGGCACAGGTAAGCAAACTGCTGTAGCATCATCATATTTTAATGTTTGTTTATTTCGACACACCAACAAACAAATTAAAATAAAAGATAAAGGAAAGGACTAAAATAGCGTATTCAAATTTAGTCTAACATAACTAATCGTAAAAAACGAAATTCGATACGCATCCGGTATTCTCTTTAAGAGAACGACCTTAAGTATCAACTAATATTTTTTCTCTTCCCCCAGATCATGGTAAAATCCTCAAAACGGTTAATGCCGAGTCGGCCGACTCGAACAAGAAGGTGACCTCCGTGGTCATCGAAGAAATAGATGCACTTCAAACGAACGAACCGATACGGACGCTAGAAATTGTTCGCACCACGCAGTACGGTAAGCATCTATTTTTTTTTCAATCTCTCTCTCTTTCTCCCTCTCTCTCTGTCTGTCTCTCACACACACACACACAAACACACTCTCCCTCTCTCTCTTCGGAACTCGAAAAAAAAACAAATTCATCCGAACATGTCTCCCACATACTTTTCCGCTTCCCCCCAATTCTCATTTCCATGTCAATACCGTCGGAACGTAGAGAACCGTTGGGGAAAAAAGGAACCCTGTGCTGCCCTGTTTGATCTGCGGAACCGTGTGAACACGAGTACCAGTTTTGGGCTTAGTTTGAAAAATGGACCATCATCGTTGAAAGGGCGGCGCGCATTTGACCATCGGAAATCCTTGCGCTTTCCCGATCCTAGAGCCAGCCCTCTGGCGTGGTGGTAGAAACACCCTTCCGTGCTTTTCCTTTCCTTTCCCGGCCGGCGTCCCACCGGAACTTATTTGCATTTTTCCAATCTATTTTCCTTCTTGAATCGGGCCGAGCTGTCGAGTACCCTGGTTGGCACCGGTTGGGAATTGTTTTCCCTGTGCGCTCTTTGGGATTGAAATTTGCTCGCTGTGCTAACCTTTTGCCCGTACTCTGATTCGGACCACAGAACGTTAAATCCGATCGCTTGGAAGAATACAGTAGAATAAATACTCTCCAACTCCCACGCGTTTGCAAACGCTTCCCGGTGGGGGTTGCAGTTCGAGGACAATGGGTTGGGAAAGCTGCCGGTGGGTCAGTTTGTGGACTAGACGATACCGAAGCTTGCCGTTTGTGTTTGTTTTGCTTTTTTGCTGTCCTCAAAGCTCTCTTTCTCTCTCTTTTCTTTTGCACCCACCTCCGTAACGGGTAATTCGATTTGTATGTGCGGGGCTTTGTATGTGTCGAATCGAATCGAGGTAGCGCGTGTACCGGAGGACGAAATACTGCCCCGAAACCAAACAAACGGAACCAAGCACAAGCAACGGGCTGTGTGCAAACTTTGCACCAGTTCCGCATCGAAAAGCGGGACGCCAAACGGTGAACAATTTCAGTTTTGAACCGCTGAATCGCACAACCCCCAAGCAAGGCAATCGGACCGTAGAGGTGGTCCTTGTGCAGCCCAAGCACACAATGGTAAAATGTGATCACACCGCAGCACACCCACAACACGGTACTGCATACACATAGGTCCGTTTGTTTCGTTTGGAATGGTTTGGAAAATTTGCTCTAGAAACCCGAACTCAAGAAGGGGAAAAGAAGAAAAAAGGACCCGGCTGGAGTCGGGTGGGATGAAACCGGGAAAGCTCCGTCCCCGGAAAGCTCCGTCCGTGCGGAAGGTCCAAATCGGAAAATTGTTTCCGGTAAAATTCAGCCATAACGTCCATTCGACGAAGCTCCGGTAAAACGCCATTTCGGAATATCGGCACCACCCGAGTCGTCATCGTCATTATCATCAACGTCATCGGAATCAGTACTCGATACTGTCGTTAAAGTCATCGGGAGGATCGGGTTCCACATCATCATTTTCCATTTTATGCTTCTGTGCTTATGCGCTCTGGTTCTTTCGACACACAGTGACACTAATGTCGGTCATAGATGTGAAGTAATTTGTTTTTAATTTTTTATTCTTTCCTTGGAATCGATTAATAATTAACGTTTTTGACATAAGAATTAAGCCTTCATTCCTTATAAAATTTCTTAAATCAATCCTTAATCCTCATTTGGCAGGCATCATTTTGGTGCTCATTGGATGTTCGTTTGTTTGCAAATTCACAGTTGGATTTAAAGAAATGCCTTGAAGCTAAACAGTTTCAAAATCTGTGAAAGGTTTCTTTTCACAGACATTTGTCAACCTAGTTTGGGCAATCCTTTCTACTAGTTCGCCCCACTGTGCCCTTTGTTGACCCACGTTTGGAGCACGATTGTTCAAGCGTGAGATGATTATCGGTGTAGGTCCATTCCGGTTCAGCGGCAGGCTTTTCTATACGCAAGGCCAGTAACACACGGTTCACCGGTTGGGCCAGATGGGAATTTACCCGCTTTTCCTTAGCTTTTTACTTTTTCTAACGTTTAAAGCTGCTCCTGCGAGTCCGTCTCTTCCTACCAATAATCTTTCCTATGGCACAAACTTTTATTAAATCGAGAAACAAACGATCGATCGATCGATAGCGGCTTGGCATTTTCAGCTCAACGAATCGGCAGATCTTTTGGCAGCTGGTCGAAACTGTGCGAGGCTGAGGCAAATTGTGAAAAATATAAAACCGAACACGGATGGCTGCTGTGTATGTCAAAATGGACGGGGATGGGGGGGCGGGGGAGATATAAATGCCACTCCGGCCATGGCATGGATTAGCACGAAACAGAGCAAAGGAGGAAAAAAGATGCTGAAAACGGAGGATTTCTAATGTTTCCTCCAAAATCGAAACGATTGCCGGCGGTGCGGCAATTTTCTCGGCAACTTTCCTTCGTTCTTATTGATCCCAGGGGTGCCTTATCCTTATCCCCTAAGTACGGTACACATTCCCTTCGTTCTCAACGTGTCTTCTAATGACACGTCTCCAAACTCTCCCATCACGCAGATGCCCCGATTGACAGTGACGCAATGACGTCCGGTAACGATGCTGCAGTGACAAATCGAATGGAAACCAAACGCGTACCGTCCCGATCCTCTTTCCTTGTCCATCTTCATTTCCTTCACCTGCCTTGGCGTTTTTTGCCCCATATGAGCGACAGAAATGGAGAACATTTTTCGTTCATTGCCGTTGGTTGCTCTGTGGTGGACGAAGTGAAAAAAAGAGCACTTCGCTTTTGCTGGCTTGCGTTTCGGGCGTTCCGGTGCCGGTTCGGATGTTGCCGGTCTCGGTTTATCGATTTCCTTGCCGGTTCATCCCATTTGTGGTTCACCTAGTGAGAAGGACTTGTGCTTCTTTTTAAAGCGCTCGTTTACCTCCCGTACATAAGCTCCAGTTGGTGAACTCGGCTCCAATCATGCTCCCTAGATTAAGCAAGGATTTTAAAGCAGTGGTGTTTAGTCTTCAATAACCGTCAATTTTAAATCGGTTTTGGAGTTACCTTTTCTCTCTGTAGAGAGTGGTAAACTAACAATACCAAGAAATCAATAAACGGCCACTGGATATTTTTCAAACACCTGGAACCTTGCGTGATGAAAGAGCAGGAATGATCTGTTTGAATTTATTTCCGTTCCAGTATCCTGGCGTTTCCATGCTTTGCGACCGTAATGTGCACAGTTCGGAGTAAAGTTTTAAAACAAATTTACTCTGAAATATGTATACCCATTTCCCTTATGCATTCCACGCTGGCAATATACGACGGTTTAGTATAACTACCAAAAGTTCATCACCCACTCCGAACTTAAGGAGTTTAATCGGTTGCATCAGCAGACACTGAAATCGCTCGCCCACTCCCCCTCTCAGGCTGTCCACTGCACCGACGCTGTGAAGTAATTGCCGGTTGGTCAAACAAAACTTTAGTTTATAATTTAATTGATGTTTGCCGAGAAAGCAGCATATCTCTGGCGCTGAGTGCAGTCTTCTTCTTTCCTTGTGGTTTCTTTGCGTTTCTTGGAGCGTTTCTTTCCATGCTTCAGAAGATGCTTGAACTGTCGGCGTCGGCAAAAACGCGGCCGAGAGTCATAACGCACAGCAGGAGGGCGTTGTGGCAGAAGTAGTTGTACGCCTTGTTTCTGCCACGATAGGACGTTAAAGGGAAACGCACCGAAACGCTGAATGAAATAAAGCGGGACAACTTTTTGGCCCGTACAAACATACCATTAGTTTAGTAGACTTTTTCTGCAGCGTCAGCAGCATCGACAGTCAATGTGAGCTTCCGCCCACCACCCCCCCCCCCCCCCCCTCTTTCTCTCTCTTTCCACGCTTCGTGGGGAAACCAACCTGACATAAACGGACTCATAATTAGGTAGTAATTGGAGCGAAGTTGTGATGCTAAACACGGGAACAGGCGCATACCTTCATTTTTTTATGTACGTTAAATAACTCGCCGAATGAGTATGTGCAGACTTCATGTATACATACGACAAGTCATTATGAGAAGTTCTGACGACATCTTTTTTCTCGTACATTTAAGTGGGTAAAACTGTGCAGAATTTCTTCTGAAGGTAGATAAACTTCTCGTAAGGAAATTGAATAGAATCAACATACTTGCAAACCTCAATCCCTTTCTTCAAGTTCACATTTCGCGCAGATGGTGCATAATGATGTTACGTCATTGAGCTATAAATGAATGAGTTGATAAGGAGTGTTGGAAATATCAAAACCTATTAGTTATTATGTGTTGACCGCATTTTGCAATCAACGTTATGTGTGTACCTGTATAATTTAAACAATTTCCCCGTAATATAACATATTTAGCTGTTCTGATTGCTCCGCCTTTTCCAATGTCTCTAGTATTTTAATTCACTTTCCAATATTAATAATACCGCTCGAACAGGTAGTTGCTCATTTCATCCAATTCATGATGGAATTTAGATACATTTTGGGAGGGCGGTATAGAAATTTACCAATAGCTTAGTAAAATCATGTGAAAGTGTCCACAATTCTACAAAGTTCTGAAAATCGCGTCGATCGATTGAAAAAAAAAGCTCCAAGATGCACCAAAATGTGTATACATTTCTTACGTGTACTACTAACACTATACCAAGATGAATTACAACTAACACTAGCCTTAACATAAGTTTGTAAAAATAGATTGAATATATATAGATATATAGATTGAGAATATACTTAATAGAATAGAATATAGATTGAGTATATACTTAATACTAAAGTATACAAATACATAATAGTAATAATATTAATAAAAATAAATAAATTTTACCTTTACTACCGCTGGATCAAAGCTGCAGGGGTTTGCCTGCTCTGGCTCAATTGGTCGATTCTTAGTGGAGAGAGATTATCCATCAATGATAAACCTCTTCGTCAGCTTAACTATGTAAATTCACTGCACTCGAGGTTGATTTTGTCTGATTTAATCTCAATCAAAGCCTAGAGATGGCTTTCTACTGATGCGGCAAACTCATTCAATCTGCTGCACAGTTGGTGCAGCGGGTTTCGAAATTTATTTGATTATCTTGAATAATTGTTGTAGGGTCAATATAAGAGATTCCATTCGGAATGAAAATCTAACTCCAGAGTTGCTGCAGTTCCTTTTCCTTCTTCAGAACTTCTGTCCTGTATAAAACACAGTTGCTTTGCTTTGACTATTGACCATCCATTGAAACGGGCTAATTTATACCGAACCGTACCGAACGCTGGTAGTTCATTGCTTGGTTTAATTTATAAGAATTTAACGGGCAGGCGGTTCATTTTGTTTTCGATTTTTGTTATGATTATTTTCTTAGAATTATTCGTACGCATTTTGACACTTTTTTGTGTTCATTTTGACTGATTGATATCACTCTAATATGTGTCTAGTGTCGGTTTACTGTCTGGACCATTTTCTGTTTTTTTTTTTAAATTAAATTCCCTTTGGTTTATGTAATGGCACGTGTACTTCATCTCGTTTAAATGCACATGTAAGAGCTAACGCACACTTGCATTGTGCCTGATTTACTTTTGCTTGCCTTGCATTTTTGTTTCGTCGTCTCTTATGTGCTGCTGATTGCGTAATCTGATCGCTGTTGCGTGAAATTCTTCTTTTGCAGTTTACATAGCACAAATTGTGAAAATTAATTAGATTAAGCTTTTGTCTACTTGCTCTTATTGTGGAGTGCGCCTGTGGGTTATAAATTGCGTATGGCATTTATATTTATGCTGTAGATAACTGTATACGTATAGTTGATAGTTTGGTGGCTATGAAATAAATTGTCTTTGATCTTATCAAAAGAAATTATGCAATTTACCCTATTTTACAAACCGGTTCCTTTTTTATTAAAATGTTTCCTACTGTTCATTTGATCGCTCCAGTTTCCATCAGTCCTCATCATCATGCCTGATTCCACCTTATCATATAATATCCAAAAATTTCAAGATCAATTATTTTTAATTTATTAATCGAGTGCTGAACTGTCTCTTTCTTCATTTCCGATGCGGCACATCCTGCACATATGACCGTGTAAACTCACGAATCGAAACCCGACTCTTCGAATTGCATGTTACTTTCTACGACTCCTGTTGCGGCAATCATACGATCAAAACCATCTAACGGTTAAACCGGTGCAATCAACTGACGTCCGCTCAACATCCCCGATGAAACATTGTTAACAAACAACATCAAACAACGCCTCGCTGCACAACCCCAAAACACCACCACGCTTCCGCCGTGATCGTCCACAGACACGCCGAAGGATGGAAGTTATGATGATGGAAAATTAATTATAGTCACCGATACGACGGTGCTGGCGATTAAATTACATCGCTGCAGCAGCGAGAAGATAACAAGCTGCAGGTAATTATTGCTTGGTTTACGTGCCCGCGGAAGGCGTTTCACCTACACAGTGCTGCGAAGAAGAGTTCCTTTTCCATGTGATATCGACCGTGGAGCGAGGAGGATATGCTGGAAGTTTTGGTTGCACCAGCGCAATTACGAGCACCGGACCTGGTGCTCCAACATCTGCAGCGAAATTGGTCCCATTTTGGAATGGGAATATATCCTTGCACCCCGTACAGGCGTATCACACAGGATTTCACACACAGGATCGCAGGCGGCGATTTTAATTTGCCCATGCTCATTTGAGTTTTGCTTTGTATCCACGATTTTAATTTCTTTTTCCTGTCTCTCTCCCTCCCCAAAATTCTTCTTTTCTTTTGCAACACAAACATACAACCAACAGCGAATGTGTTGCCCTGCAGGATCCTTACTGCGCCTGGGACAAGATCGTCGGCAAGTGCCGGTCGCACGGTGCACCTCGGTGGTCGGAGGAGAACGTGTTCTATCAAAGCGTGGCCACGGGTGACCATGCGGCCTGCCCCTCAGGCAAGATGGCGAAGGACGCGAACGCAGTAGAGCGGCAAGGATATCGTGGTACGTATAGTCCCATTGTGTGACCCCCGGCTACAGGGAGATGGCAAACTTGTCAACGGTGTCCTTAATTGGATTAGTGACTGCAGTGGCGGCAGCCATTGGACGCGGGAAAGTGATGATCGGGGGGTTTTCCCGGTGGAGTCTGGCTACAAACCCTGGAACGGTCGCTTAACCCTGTTGTTAACAGGCGTTGTCTGTGGGATGAGTTAACCACGGTTGGAAGCAATGTTATCCTCTGACTGAATGCGTGCCCTGGCAGCATACCCGTCGCCGTTGCAATAACCCATGCGGGCCTGGCCATTGATATTGTAAATCCCATCAACCAGATCCCATCAGCCATCAAACGCCGAGCTTGGCTATCAACTTGGCTGGGCTGCGCCTTTCAGTTGCGAGGCAGTACCGATTTTTATTCATTACCATTCTTTTGATAAGCTTTGAATGTATCATGTGCCGTCTTGTGGGGCATTTCCGTTGAATGGTTGTTGTATCTATCCCCTGCCTAGTGGCATTGTTGTCGATAATTGATTCGCCTTATCGACTGTATCGGTGTTACCTGATTCCGTTGGAATGCCGCGCTTGCAGTAAACTAATCCTAGAACTAGATCAGTCTTTCCGTTATGTGTTAATCTCGCATGAATTGTCTCTCATTCCTCCAGATCTCGAGTACGACCCCCAACGTCCATTCCGGGATCAGCCGGCGGACAAGATACAGTTCAACTCAGAGAACTACAATGACAAGGGACCGCAGATAACGCCAGACCTGATCAACGCCCAGTACACGGTCGAAACACTCGTAATGGCGGTTCTAGCAGGGGCCATCTTTGCGCTGCTGGTCGGCTTCATCACCGGCTACTTCTGCGGCCGCCGGTGCCACAAGGACGAAGACGACAACCTGCCCTACCCGGACACCGAGTATGAGTACTTCGAACAGCGTCAGAATGTTAATCGGTTCGTTATCACTAGCACAGGCGTCCGATCAACCGAAAGTGACTATGGCGTTTGTGTTAACCGCGTCCTTTTCCTCATTCCTCATTCTTGCAGGATACAAGCCGAACCGAAGCTACTTCCGCAGGTCGAAGAAGTGACCTACGCCGAACCCGTACTGTTACCTCAACCGTCTAGTCAGAATAAAATGCAACATTCGCCAAAAAATACGCTAAGAAAACCGATGGGTCACCACCATGGCGTCAACTCGGAAACGTTGTTCCAGGTAAAATTGGCGGAAATTGCATCGAACATAAGACTACAAGAATGTTTTCTAACTGACTTTTTATTCATCACACTCATACAGTTCCAGCCAGACAGCTACAATAATGCCCGCGACAACTATCGGGGCCGGGATAACTTCGGCACGCTACGATCGCATCAGGTAAGCCGGGCAGCCAGAACGTCCTTCCGCAAGGCTGCAGGAGTTGACCATTCCCTCCCACAAGTAGCATTGCGTAGAACCACCACAAACCATCTCCCATCTTCCCCTTCACTAGAGTGCGCCCTTGCCTAATGCTCGCGGTCATATACATGAGGTTCAATACGGGGACCTTCCACAGCAGCACCGTATGGTATCCTACTTACGCTCGCCCGCTCGCTCGCTCGCCAGCTAGCTCTCGCTTGCTATCTGCAACACGCGTGCCGCGAATTTTTTCTCCGCCAGCGGCACAAACACCGGCGGCTTCATAATTGCGCAAACCGTCGTTTGGAAAATTCAACCCTCGATGGGAGTTTTGCTACTGTCCTACTTGCTCTTGCCCTCCTGTTTCGCTCTCTTTTCCTCCCGATCGTTAAACTCTACAACACAAGCATAACCGCGTAAGGGATATGGTACAAACAGAAAGCAAAATAAAATTAAAACAAAAAGAAATAAATTAAAACGCATTTCACAACAGAAATAAACGACACAAAACCCCACGAAACACTCAACCACTCCGAGCCTCCGTGCTATCACTAGATGCTGAACTTATCCTAACTTTTCTCTTTCTTCTCTCTCTCTCCTCTCTCTCTCTCCCTCCCTCTCTCTTGATCTTTAACTATCTTTATCTCTCTCTCTCTCTCTCTCTCTATTTTCCTCCAATTCCCGCTTTTCCTCTTCGGCGACGTTTCCAACAGGGTGATAATTATCGTCGCGGTGACGGATTTTCAACGACAAGAAGTGTTAAAAAAGTAGGTTCTACTAAACTCAAAATTTCCCCTACTATGTTGTTGGCAATACAAATTCATAAGGGATTCCATTTGGTTTCTCGTGAATTTGTGCAGACGACGAGAATGGAAATAACCTCGTTTTTTTTTATGTTTTTGTCACTGCAAATGCTCCATCCATCCACCAGTCGTCCTTGTTAATTGCCTATTTCAGTCATTATCTTGCTTTCATAGAAAACCATGTTCCCCACTCGTTTTGTGACTGCTATGCGCTTTATTTTTGCATCTTCTTAACATTGAATCATGGATTGTTCGGTGCGTCCAAAGTGCATCGAACTTTTTAGCACCTTATCTGCAGCACGATTTAATATGTTGCCCAAAGCTCCACGTTCAAAGTACCTAGAATGTTTTCTTACAAACCGTCTTCATTTTTCTTTTGCAATAAAACAATCTACATGATTATCGCGGGAGGTTTTTTTTTCTGTAATTGGTCGTGTAATACAATTCATTCAAATGTGTTCATATTATTCAAATATTTAAATCTTATTGCAATTCAAACAAATTGATTTTAGCTAATAATATTGATTTTTTGTTCCGGATCCGCCAAATGTTCCTTCCTTTCCTTTTAAATGTTTGTTAGGTGCATGAATCGTTAAGACATCTTTTCCTTCACTTATTTTTGCTTACGCACTTGTTTGTCTTACATGTCACTTACTTGTCGTGAAACGTTGCGCTGTCTTTATTTGCTATGAATGATTAAAGAGATATCAATTTACAAGAAATAATCGTGAAGCCTGCCTTGGCAGTAATAAGATAACTTTAAAGCAATCAATGATTTTCCCAAAACGTTTCAATATTTTGCTGGTGCTTTTTAAGAAGATATTCGTTTATTCCATACTGCTTTCCATCAACAAAATTGTCCTGTTTGTATATTTTGCTCATCCTTGTGTGTTGATGTCATAATCGCAACAGAAGGATTACATCTACCTTTGTGCGAATGTCTGCAACCAGCAGACATAAATTGTTTGAACACCATGTTTCTACTTGCTCGATGATGGTCGTTTATCATAACAATTGTGTATTCCGTCTATGTAAAAGATACAAGCGAAACATTGTGAAAGCTTATACTTCGCATATTTTTGTGCGATTTCTTTTATCATTACGATCTGTTTGAATTCCAATAACTGTTTTTTTAAATGTAATCATCCGGTTGTCGTTTCGTTTTCGATTTTGTTGTTTGCGCTAATTTCCAGTATGTGTTGTGCTTGTACCTCTATCCGTCAGATCATTTTAAAATATGCTCTTCAATTTGCTATTGATTGGCATATTACCCTCTCCTTTAGAATGCGATAACATCAAACTCTAACATACGACCTAAGTCTACCTGTTGCCGCACTGCTGCTGCCGCTGCTGCTTGCCTTCAAAAGTTGCCTCGTCCCTTTCGTTTGCGATCCTAAAAATTTTCCACATACCCTTCCTCGTATTAAAAATTGCTCTCGTCTTTTTCCAGGTGTATCTTTGAGACGGAAACGGGGCGGCTGAGACCAGCCAGGGACTAATCAATCAAAATATGGTAACTATCCATTGCCTTTCCGGTGGCTGGTCGTACGTTCGACTATCGCCCACCATCTCACCGGGAGTCGTGAAAGTATAATTAAAAAATAGCATTTTTATATAGGTCCTTAATTCAAACACTCGTAACAGAAGTCTCGGCCGAATGAAAAGGCAGCCGCCCCGACATGGCATGGGTAAGTGATGCGCGAGCACTAGTTGCTTCATCGCCGATAATCTCCGAGCCAAGATAGTTCTAATGAGGCATCTGTGCTTGCTTCCATTTGCAGTAACACAACATCGTTCCGACAGTCCACACCATTCCAGCTCCGGATCTTCCCCAGTCATGTCCAACAGTAGTTCCAGCCCTGCGCCTCCATCCAGCAGTCCCAGCCCGCAGGAGAGCCCCAAGAACTGCAGCTACATCTACCGGGATTGATTAAGAAACCAGCCCCAGCAGCAGCAACAGCTGCAGCATCATCCAGCAGCGACGAGCGGATCCCGGCCGGGCCGACTCGTCGACGGCAGCGCAGCAGCTGGTGGCGACGGTGGTATACTATACACATCCGGCAACAACTACAACAACACCCCTTCTGGCAGCTCTCTCCAGCAGCACTACACTCTCTGCTATCCCAACTATCCCGCCCCGGGCACGTCTGGGTTTCTACCGAGCGAAACCCCGACCGCGGTGCGTGGTAACCAGCAGCATTATCTTAACCAAACGTCTGTTCTTCCACCTCGGTCCGCTTCCCCGTTGCTGGCCGCGAACTCCCGCAGCTACACTGCCCAGCTGGTCAACAGCACAAACAGCAGTGGCAACGACACGAGCAAGAAGCTAAACCGCCTGTCCACTTCGTCCTCGCTCTCAATCATTACACCACCGACGACACCGAAGCGGCCAGCTGGCCAGCACGGAGGAAGACGAGGCAGAGCAGAAAGCTCCACCGGCTCGACCGGTCGGCTCAAGATGGCCCTCAGCACGTCCCTGGCGCAGAACTTCAACCAAAAGCTGGCGAATTTGAACGACAAGTGGCACGATTTCAGTTTCCTTCTGCTCAAGTCCGGCAGCAGCGGTGGCGCTGGTGGATCATCCGGCGGGGCTGGTCCCAGTGGTACCGGTGGGTCCGTTCCCTTCGGTGGCCGCTCGAGTAACCGCAACGATTCGTACCACTCGATCGAGTCCGCCGTCACGTGCACCGCGGCCGATTTCGAGGCCGGCAACTTCTACCAGCGCGAAAGCGAAACGGAAAGCAACCAGGAGTTTCGCACCGAGGGTGCCCCTGCCGCTCGCCACGGGAGTAAGTCGGCGACGAACAATGACCACCGGCGGCAGCGGCAGCGCAATCGGTTGGGGTCATCTCGGCGCAACAGTGCCAGTGGCGACCCGAAGGAGTTCGATATGCTAGTGCTGAAAACCATCGACACCGGGGAAGACGATAATGAGAGTTTCTAGGGCAGGAGAAGTAGCAGCGATGGTTTGTATTCAAAATAACGGTTGTCAGTTCAACAGAGCACCGGAAAACTATTGCAATCCATTGAGCTTGTGTGGGAAGGGGGCAGGGAAGCGCCGCACTGGACACGTGATGGTGGGAAAATGACTGGATTAGCTAGAAGAATTTTGTAAATAGTAAAGTTTTCTTTCGCGTTCGCAAGGATAGGCTTTACTTAAGTAGTGGGCGCTCCTCCAGCGAAAGATTTTAATTTTTTCAATCGAAACGGATTTTTCCCCGCTCCTCGGAGGCACCTATAAACTTTAAACCAGTGAAAAGTCTAAAATAACTAAAGAGAGAAAGAGAAACCATTCTCCGTACCGGGGCTCAGACAGGGATTAAATAGAACTAAAGAAACAACTTCGATTGCGTTTAAAATTGATTTCACATCACCACTAAAGCTTTTGCTTAGAATACCAAAAACTGCAGAACAGAAGCATCGAGTCAATGCCTTTTTGTGTCATATTCATAAGCTGCATTGATTGCATTTACAACCGTCAGAAAAAGTATATTTCTGAAGATTTCGAAAACTACCATAATATAGCTGGTCAAAACTAACGTATGCATTCTGCATTCTGTCCATACGCAAGTAAAATGTTGTTCTGTAAATGCTCAATACTCAATCTATCCATGACACTTTGTCAAGTGGTCCATTAAAGGGAGCGAGATCGCGAATGATGTCGATTTTTTTGTGTTTTGACAATGCTGGTCTAGAATGTTGTTGTTGCAAAAGGATGCCACATATGGCATGAAAAATGCTCCCACTGTATAATCACGATACAATAAGTTAAGTAAGGCTTCTTCTTTTCGTTAATTTAAATTGTTTTTAAACCTTAATTATTTGTTCGGACATCCAAAAGCTTCGTTAGTCCTGTCAAACTCGTTCGACGGCATTTTACGGTTGCTTTTTATCGACACTGGTCTAGGCAAGTTTTAATGTTATAAGAATCTCATTTTCAATCGGATGATGCAAATTTGGGTGGTACAGGCAATGGACAGACTGCATTATAGCAACTAACCCTGAAACCCTTTCCCTGAAACCCTGAATGAAACAAATCATAACAAAAACCAGGGCAACTCAGGTGTCTTCTAGGAAAATGAACATATTTCTGAAATGTGATGTTAAGTACTCTTTTTTATTTTTATTTTTTTGTTTTCATGTTCCGTGGTTAATCAATGTAATTCGTTATCATCACGTCCCTTTTTTTCAAAGTTTAGCTGTACGAATTATTTTGGGTAATTTTTTTTTATAATAATCATGTCAGCAAGTAGTTTTTTCAGGACGTGAAACAGGTTTTTTGCGACGACAAATATAAGTAACTAAATAAGCGCGATCATAATTTTAGGCAATATACTGTTGTATAAATAAGTCCTATACATCTATTTATTTAGGGGTTCTGTTAATAAATAGAACATTCTGTAATTTTTTATTGTTTTCTTTTGTGATTCTTTGTTATATTTATTTGACATTAGGTTTCCAGTAGGTGAATATTTCGGAGGATGCTTGCAACGTATTCGTGACAAAAGACAATTTCATTTTACATTATACTCGAAAGCTTAGACGATTTAGTCATTTCTCCATCATCATTCCTCCATCGGCAGCGCTCAGTGATCATCAATACGCCTTCGCCGGTGTATGGTATACCCGTATAAATTAAAATAACCTACCAACTAACTAACAAACAAAAACAAAGATAAAAAGTCAATTCCAAAAATACTCTGTCACAGTGACAGCATTACTAGCAGGAATCGCCCGTTGTAGATAAGATACAAAGGGAGTTGAGAGGCATATGGCGGACAAAGAGCCGCATGTACGCCACGTATAGCATCGGTGGATCATCCCGCCACCGAGCCAGGCCATTTGTTTTCTGTGCTGTGGATTGCGGAAGGTTGAAGTTGCGTATTTCATTTGCATGAAAATATAAAATTATATATACATACACACACCTATACTATACATACTCATAGGTAGTTACTAGCTAATAGCCACCATAAGCCTAGTCACTTACAAACGTTAAATCTTTTTGCTCGAGTAGTAAAATTTCAACAAACAACACAACACATTCTTCAAGTGGATAGTGTAAATAAGTGCCCTGGCGCATTCCTTCCTGGGAAAGGAAGGAAGAGGCAAGTTAGGGCGAAATGAAGCAAACCAAATCAGTAGCCGTACTGACTGTAACATGTACTATGCTAGTAGTACCAGTAGTGGCTGTAGTGGTTTCCACGAGTTTATTTATCATAGGGCACAGGCAAGGAATTTGAACTTCTTCCTTAACCCTTATTCTTGACCACGGTGAGTGAAGATTCTCAAAAGGACACTTTTTGGTGCACAAGAAGAATGCAGAATAGTGAGTGATAGCAATTAAGGGATTTTTTTCTTTGGGCAGAAAACGCCACATCAGAAAAAATAACAAGCGAGAATCGAGAAAAATCTATTCCGGGGAAGAAAAATCACAAACCAACCAAGACCGAAGAGGCATGCAATACAAAGAACGTACAGGCGATACATCAGAAGCACGCATTCCCACAAGCAAAGGGTTAAAAAAAGAAAAAAAAGAACTGTAAAAGACTGACATTATAAGCGCAAAAGGCTAATTATTACCGATAAAAAAGAAGGAACTCACACACTAGCAGCAAGGTACCACACAAACGTTGTGGGTTGAAGATGCTAAGGAGAAGGACATACAAAGAGATCTGACTCATACACACATCATAACGATGCGTACCGAATAGGAAAGGAGAGATAAACGGAAAGAGCAGGATGGAAGAATGGTTTTGGTATGTTGTTTGTAAATAGACGTATTTCAGTTCACGATCAAAAGTATCAAGAGAAAAGGAAATTTGCAAGGATGCCTGCATTCAAACGCAAGCAAACAAAAGAAAACGAAAATGGAGCATCAGAATGGATCGTTGAGATAAGCAAATCCAAAGTTTGAGTGTTAGATTTGAGTTTAACTTTTCGCTAATGGTTACAGACAGGCGGGCGAATGGGACACCAGTGCAGCAGCAGTACGGGAAGATTGCAGCAGCAATACCGGTAAATCGTATACAACATTCCTGTTTGAAGCAAATGCACCTGAGGGTAAACTGTTCCGTTTGCCTAGCTGGCATTGCCGGGCGATCTTGTTTTAGAGATTTGGAGCTACAATTTCTACCCCCGAGAATCCATGAAAGGATTCTTCGATAGGTCGGTTTTCCCGGTGGCGGCCCTCGCACGTTGTTGATGAACAGATGAATCAGAGGCTCCGCTGGCGGTGGAGGGTTTGTATGTGAAATTGTAAAAAGTACAAAACCAACCTTAACACACAGCAGAATACGGGAGAATAAGTTGCACAACTGGTTGCATTACAAGTCGAAGAGGACAACTACTTGCCTCCTTCCATACATCGTGTGGTATGCGATGGTGTAAGAAATATTTAAAGCTTCCGATTGAACAAGGACCTCCCGATTTCGGGTGGTCAGGGCCGTTCCCGATTGTACAGAGAAGAGTCGTGAGGTCGCAAAAAACAGGCGTATAATCTCCTTTTTTTTCCCAATCATTCCTAGACACTATTGAAGTTAAGTGAAGCGACCGAAGAAAAGAATTCTCCCCAGGGGCACAGACGGTAAAAACAGTTCTTCCTTGCACGGAGAGTGAATGCAGCGTCCCTTGGCGAACCTTAAAGGACATCCTACTGCAAGCGTACATTGCCGGGTGCTCCTTTCCCTGACAAACAAATTGAACGGATCGAACACGAGTGCCGAACAAAATGTAAGAATTTATTTGATACAGGTTTAGTGTAAATGAAAGAAAGGTACGGTACGGGAACAGGATTGTTCGCTGCAAATGTTTATTTTTTATTGTTTGTTGCTGAAAAGGAGCATGTTAATTATAATACTTTTAGCTTTGCTAAGGTAGTACTCGGACCTCTTTTTTTTTTTCGCTAAGTCCACTGTACATACGGGAACTCTATATAAATCCAAAAGCTTTCCATCACAATTGTTGCCCGGTGCAAGCAGAAAAATACGGATGCTTAATCATTTTTACGTTTTGTTTTAAAAAAACTAAAAATCTAAAATACACCTTGGGCGCAACACCGTTTGCAAAGTTGTTAATATTTTCCTCTGCTACTATTGAATGCTGTAAAAGGCGCGCTTGATTAAGGGATCGAGAAAGTGTGGAGAGAGTTTAGTTTCGAGTGCCGCTTGTGTGAGTGCAATTTGTTTGACAAAAAAACGGACGAACAAAAAAAAACAATACTCTATAGTATAAGTGGTTGAGCGTTCGATTATAATAGTTTGTATAGTTTGTAAAGAAATCTTCGCTTCGTTTGAACTTTATATAAATTGATCGAGACGGGAAAGGCAACTCGAGCCAACGTCCACCATCTTTCGAACGAAACGACATGCCCAAGCCTGGGAGGGGGAAGATTGTTGAAGAAGGCGAAGTCCCATGGCGAGAACATCACTTCGATATTCACAGAGTAACTTACTTAACTCATATATTCATATACATAGAAAAATTAACTACGCTAAGACAGGGGAGGCTAACATCGGTTTTCGTCGCATGGTGAAAGCATTCGTTCCCGGGAGAAATGGTCCATGGTTCGGCGAGTGTAAGTGTTCACGCACGCCTGCTTAGAATTCAGTTGATCTGACATGCATTGAACTGATACAAGATGCATTTCCAATTGAAATGATCAATCAAATGGAAAAAAATTGCAAACATTGTTTTCCTTCTAAAAAAATCCAATTTCGACGTCTGACGTCTAGGATGAGACACTCCAAAATGCCCTATACGCGCCAAAACGAAATGCTAGCTTGCGACCGAACGGAAAACCAGTGACGAACAATGAACAGACAGAAAACAAATAAATGAGAACATAAAGAAAATACAAATCTATTTACTACAAATCGCTACCGATTACTACTAAAAACTGCTACTAATATCATTAATAAACTACTATTTATATAGTAATCATTATTGCCACTGCTAAAAGATATTAGAACAGGGTACTGTCCGTACGGTAAATGCCGCATGCATCAAAGTGAAGGAAGTAGTGAGAGATGAAGAGCTGGAGATAGGTAGGCAGCGGAAGGATTGAGCCAAGTGCGAGGTTACTAAAGTTGCGCTGGTACAATATTATTTTTGCATTTGTCTTTGATTGTGATTATGTTTTGCCATGGCCTTTTCTACCGGTAGCCCTTGTCGTCTCTGGTAGAGTGTAAAAAAAATTGAAAAAATCCACTGTAAAAAATATCGAAAGCCGTAACTTCAAGCCACTCAATCGTACGTAGGAAGTTAATCAGTAGAACAGCAGGAGATATATTGCAGACTTGTAGAAGTTGTAGACTTTTTCTCTTGTAGACACAGGCAGTCGCATGGTACAGCCCAGCCGATGGTATACTGGTTCTGGTTCATGCAGGAAACCACAAGGATTTCAAGGCGAGTTTACACAGAACAAAGCTGATTTTTCCGGGACGGCTGATAGTGAAAAACACAGAGTCCTTTCCAGCACCAGTTCTCCTACGTTTGCTCCAATCGTATCGTCAATTGGAAGCGAATCCCCCATTCAAAGGGACTCTCGGAACCATTGAGATGTAGTTAAAAGTTGGTTTACATAGATCGCATAAGCTTTACATCCAACTTACACTATGGAAGAAAATAGGTTATGGACAGGTGCGGCCAGGCAAGGGTTGTCGTTGATGCGATAGTAAAATAATGGAAGGAACACACTGAACATGAAACCAGCAGCGTTGATATTAGCACATTCATGCAAGCACAAACACATACCATCCATGTATTAAGCATGTTTTCATTATTTTCCCAACCCGGTACGAATAAGCAGCGCCGTGCGGTGAAGATAAACGATCGATGGTTTAGATACGGGATCGAGAGCGGTCGTATGAAAAACTACGAGCAAAATATTAACAATTTAAAATCACCATCTCCAGTAGTAGCGTTATTGATCTTTAGGTAAGTTGCAGGAGAGAATATTGGGGTGTGAAGGCGCCAGGTGAAAAAGCTTAATTGATATTTAAATACATAATCTCTCACTTACACCAACACACTGACACAATCATCCTCATACCCCATCATCCCCACACAAACAGACAGTACACTATCCAAATAGAGAGCGATTAAATAATGAGAAAACAAATCTTATATACATTAACTTAGCATTTGACTAATAGTTACGAGACCAAGAACAGAACAAACAAAAATTAAGTTTTCGCTTTTTGCTTGTAAGAATTAAGGAACGTCATAATCGAGAACGGTGGATGGTACGGAATGCGGTAAGGAACCGCGGATTAAGAAACTGGAATTAGGAGGAAAAGTAATGAACAAGATAAAAGAGTTGCATGGATTGTGTGATGACAGTGCGGGTGAAAAATCTATTCACACGGGAAAAGATCAAGTAAAACACGCGAGAGGAAGCTTTTGAACTGTGATGGCCTTACGGGCATTCGCTTATTCCTCTAACGGGGTGGGTTTGTGAAATCCGGCGTACAGAACAAGAAAACTCAAGTGAAGAAAAACTACCAACAAAAATGGAAACATGTTAAGAACAAATGAAACAAATCTACAACAGTACAGACACACAAACATTTGTTGGAGCCGACGCATAGAAACCTTTAATCATTAAAATAGAAGGAAAAAACATTCACTATCAAGAGAACGCAAACTACATTGATAAGTGAAGTGAAACCTAAGGGAAAAAGAAAACAACCAATCGTACATACGTAAAGCTATTAAAAGCGAGCGGTCGAAAAACAAAATCTTACAAATAAAAGGAGTAAAAACACTAGGATACTACAAGGGTTGGAACCATAGAAGGTAGCACGTTCTACTCGCTCGAGTGACGTTCAGAATCGCCTCACACAGTGCTAAACAATTTTCCCTATTCGAAATCTTCACTCGGCAAGTATTCTCCGGCAAGCGGGTCGAGAAACGGTTCGATGAAGAAACGCATGTGTCGAACGCCAACAAATTTGGCACAGGAACGGAGCTAACTCTTTAAACGATTCTAAACCACATTAGAGACGACGGTATCTAACGTCGGCAGGCTGTACAGCTGATACGTACTACGTACTATACATTACATAGAGCATCATCATCTCCGGACATTCTTTTCATTTCTCGCCTACGATAAGCGTAGGGAAAACACACTGATCGAACGAAACGTCGCACCTAGCCATTTACAGCAGCTTCCGGACAGACGGCTCATATTGCAGACACTCACACACATACGCGTAATCACCCGGGCCGTTAGCATTAGCATAAGCTCAACCATCCGACGTGCGTGCCGGATGCTGCTTTAAACCTCCTTATTAGCAGATTTCATTTTGTTTCCCATTGCTGACGAGACGGTCGAATCGATCCCGAATCGAAGTTCTGCCATTTGTAACAACAATAAAAAGCTATACAGTTACAGTTTAAGTCTTTATAAATATTATTAGAAAAAGATTTTTAATTCAACGTTTGCCTGGCTGCTACATAAGGAAACGCCGTTCGACATGAAACGTTCATGTAGGCACGAGAATGGTTTACCAAATGAAAAAAAAAAACCAGAGAGAAAAGAAAAGCAATTTGCAGGACATCAGCAACTACAGATACGCACACACGAACACACATAATCCGCATCTCATACAATATCACACACTCGCACACAAATACGCATGGATCTCCTTTCACCGCAACGGAGGATAAAACGTACGTACGGAGCGGAACGTGACGCGAAAAACTCAAACGAGGGCATGCGAGTCGTACTTAAAACAAACAAAAAAACGGAGCCAGAACGAAACCGAGGCGTACTAGTGATGTAAGGTGAGTGAGGCAAATTAGCGGTAACTGCAATGGGAAGACGAAGGGAAAAAAATCAAGAAAAACAAAACACAAACTACAGACAAACAAAAATATCGCTACAAGGCAAACAAGCAAACTAGAAAAATGTAAACATCTTTGAGAAACTAGAAATAAAAAGAGAAGAGAAACGACAAAAAATAATTAAATGCATCAATTGTTAATCATTTATTCTTTCATTTTTCGAAAATATTTCGTGCTGGAAAGAAAACCGTCTCACGAAATATCCTTGCGTTTCTTGGAATGAGAATGGAGATGAAACATTTCAACAGAAATATTTCAGTAATACTTTGTTTCTTTAAATGGAGCAGTATGCAGTGCACTCTTGATTCTTGCCTGCTCTGTCGTCGTCAGAAAGTAAAGAAAATTTGATAAGAGAACACTTTGACTGATTATACAATATGTATACTTTTCTTCTTCTTCTCCTCCTTCTTCTTCTTATCTTCTGCTTCTATATATATAAAACAAAGTTTGAAATGTGTGCGACCGCGCATCACTGGAGAACGGCTGAATCGATTTGTGTAGTTTATGGTTTATTCTGTTCGTCTTGCAGAAACAGCAGTAAAAATCCCACTCTTTCCACACTTTTCGCAATTTTCTCAACAAAAAACACGCGCCTACATTAGTCGCGAGAACTTTTTGACTTAAATTTTCAATTAAATTCGCTTTTTTGAAAAAAATCCCTCATCTCCCAAGCAAAGCCGGGTAACAAGTTGGTATTCTATATTTTATGTTTTATTTTTCAACACAGTGATGGAATATGGACCTTATCCACGAATGACGAATGAATCCTTTTAGTCGTGTTAAACAAGAATATACCTTAATTAAGATTTAGTAATGACGTTGACGAAGTCGACAAGAATACCGATACAATGTTCAAAACGTATTGAACCAGATACGAGTCCGAAAACGGTACCAGCTCAACGGTAAAGCATCACTAACGCAAGTAAGTAAACAATATATATGCTTAACGTACCATGATGTTAAATTTAAAAATAATTGAATAATGAAATTTCTTTCAACATCTTATCTCTCCCTAGCGAATCGTAAAACAACGTTTAACAGTGCTATAATTTTTTCCAGAAGCCAGTTTTTATTCAATGTCCATAGGGTTGCAGGGGTTATTACTTTCTTTTGTTGTTGTTGTTGCTTTGCCTTCAAGAAACGTATTATACGTAGAGCCCTCAACAATGCTGTTCACTGTACAATGCATGGCAACGTGTTTCGGCATTCCCAGCGATGCGGCACATTCGCCGTACGCTTCCAGCACGCTTTACAACAATGACATGTTGATGATATGTTTAACAGCAGATGCTTAACGATAATTAGGAGGTTATTGATACAGTTCCATGATGTCTCCAGAGCTTGCATGTGTATCTGTGTGTGTTGTGGTTGCAGTGTTCATGTGGAGCCTTCCATTTCGGGTGCTAGCAGAGCGGGCGAAATCCTTTTTTACCTGACCGAAGCTCCTCCCCATTTCATTCTCAGGTCGTCGTTGTACAGATGGTTTAGCAGCAGTCCTACTGAAAAAGGGGATTTCATTATTTGAAGATATTTATTGTGCGCTTGTGAAATGAAGAAATGCCACATCGCCACGGCGACGACGGCGTGGTTTGATGACTCACCTTCTTTCCGCGCAGTCCCATGAACCCGTTCGGGACTCGCTTGAACGTGGCCGGGTTCACGTGCAGCGAAGACCCATACGTCGGATCGAGTACGAGGAAGTTTGCGTACTCCTTCGCCGGGCGGGCCACACTCTGCCGAAAACCGTTTGGTGCGTGTTATGTATCAATTCTTTAAGCCCTTTTCTGTCCGCGGCTCGAAAAACTTTAAACTTACCAAGTCATCCGTGCTCCATTGCTCATCCAGCGACGTGTCGATGCTCTTCTTACCGCGCATTCCTGGGGAAAAACGGGAGACAAACACAAAACCACACACTAGAAAACGTTTTTAACCTTCTCAACCGACAATCAACAGAGACCCGCAAAGGCTGGATCGTACCTAGAAATCCGGACGGGGCCCGTTTGCCATCCCTGTACGACTTCGGGGCGCTCTGCAGCGCTTGGTTGTTCCAACTGAACAGCGAGAGTGACTTCTTGCCGCGCATTCCTGGTAGAGGAGAGTGAGCAAAAGGTTAAGAATAATTTTCACGCCACAATGCAGCAAATCTCGCGATTCCATTCCAACGTACCGTTAAAACCGGAAGGAATCCTCCGTCCTCGCATCCCGGTGAATCCGGTCGGTGCTCGTTTGGGAAGTTGCCTTCCATTTTCAAATCCAAACAGCCCACCGTCGTTCGCCCCTGGTGTCTGTTGCCCGGAAAACAAAAAGCAAGTTATAATTTAGTGGAGCTAACCGCCATTTACTCGGCCTCAATCCTTACCGACAGCCAGTCGTCGTCGGACTGGTGAAGATCAAACGAATCGTCCCCGCCGTTGTCCTTAGCGTTGTGCAGCTCCATAACGTCGCTCTCCACTTCGAGGGCCGCCCTGCACCCGGGCGCGTTCCGAAAAAAATGCAATAAAATACACCGAAAAACCCCATTAGGCAGAGGACGCAGATGCAGAAAGGGCCAAAACTGGATCCATTTGTCAATCAATCTCGTCGGCATAATTAGCGCCAGGGTTAAAATGGACTGTACGTACCTCAGCGCGTTCACCAGCTCCGGAGTGCTGTGCAATCTCCACCGGTAGATCCCACGCGCTAAGCCGTCGCCGCTGCCGTCCCTCTCATGACCGCCGACCGTCGCCGATGGAGGCGCCAGGTCGTTCTCACTGAGTGGAATGTAATTTCGTGGGTCTTCCTCATCGGCAACAGCGTCGGTCCTGAACTCCTGTGGAATGGGGTGGGGAGAGGTGTGTTGTGGGTCATTGCGATTAATGCAATTAAATTGCACTGATTAATCTACTTACCGGCGCTTGGGCGGGAGTTTCGGACGCTACAACGCACGCGTGCAGCAGGCCGGAGGAAAGCGCCAGCACCAGAATGTATCCTTTCATTTTCGGCCGCTTGTTGTTTGCGGGTGTGGGGGTCAATGGAACACACCGTTAATTGTATGTATCTGCTTATCTGTTGTATTTTTTTCAAAGAGTTTGTACCATAAACACTATCAGTTATTGCTGAATCTTCCGGGCGTGGGAGATTTAAGGCGAAACATAATTATAATAATCGCGATCAGATTTTCGTGCGACATTATCAGGTGTGTATGTATGTAAATGTAATTCATATTGCTTCACTTTCCGCTTCTTTTTTGCGTCCCATTTGCGTTGGGCATGCGAACTCGAAGCAATATGGTTAACAGGTTGTTGCTGTCTCGCACGGTAACTCAATCGTGGCCGATGTTTATGGACGTCAAATTGATTACGTGCCGTAGGCTTCGATTCCTTTTCGACACGCTCGCAACATGCGTGTCTCAGTTTTGGGGAAAGCTTTTTGTTTGCTTGTCTACATTCATTGCCTCTTGGGCTATTTTATGAGGCAAAAAGATGGAAATTGTTTAGTGCGTTTTATTGCTTCCTCTAGTTTTTCTGTGCCAGTTTTCAAAAGAAAAAAAATTTAAAATAAAATTTTTTGATTTTTAATGATAATTTTTTTTAACACTTTATGTGGTTATGTGTTTCTTCTAGTAACATAACACCACATGTTCCTAGAAAATTAAAGTTTATAGGGTTTATAATTGGATCAATTCATTGGTATGTTGATTTTCTCATCAGATAAACATCTTTTAGTTCAAATTGCACACTTTCAACTCTCAGTCTATCGGGTACCAGATTCAAACAGTGCCAATTATGTAAGAAAAGTGCTTTTAAATCATAGTTTATAGAACATTTTCTTTAAGTTACAGTTTACCTAATTCTATACTTAAAATTCAAACAGGATGGATGCGAGACCTTCACAACACAATTTTCACTACTTTGTGCGGGTGAATATTCTACAGTTTTCTTCTATGGTTTTTAAATTTATTGTTTGCGTCAATGAACTGTAATGTTCATCAATCGGTAAAATATGGTTTACCATTTTTCATGATGATCATCAGGATCTGTTCAGGCTGAAGTAATGAATTCTTACCTGACGCAAGTATTTTATATGATACATTCAATCTTGTTTGTGTTTTTGTGCAATGAAGTCGATTTATAATATGAATCTCACAAAACTGTTACTTGTGCCATTAAATTCTGCGTAACTGAATTATTATGAATCAGTTTTCTTCCTCCATCCGGCCCATCGATTCAGAATAATCTCATCACGCGATGCGTTTCACCACTAAAGTTTGACGTGGGTCCTTGACATTATCTCCGCCCAAGCCAACGCACGGGAAGAAACCCGCCAAATGGCTTACGTTTTCACGGCCGATAGTAAGCAATGATAGGTACAACTTCGACACCAAATTGAAACAATCTTCACCATCGATGCCATCGAGCACACCCTTGTCACGCAACACCACGCAGCTAATGAAGAGTAATAGCTGTTTAGCATCGTTAATTGGTTTATGCTCGGCGTGCTTGAGCGTAATGGCAGCTGCGAAAGGGGTTTTCTTCGTACGCTACAGATTCACCATCGCAAAGCGGCACTTATGGTCGTGTGTCTGGGCCGATTTGTGGCGAAGAGCCGTACTGGCACACCGTAATGATCAATAGCCTTCATATCTCGGCTATCGGCTTCGAGCGTGGGGATGGCAAGACAAGCGAGTAATGGAATTATAGAGGGACGGTCCGTTTGAAAAACCGTCTTTATCAGGTTTATTGTGCACTATGCATCTGCTTCATCCTCATTCAACCAGTAAAATAACTGTTTTATTCTTAGTCAGTTTCAAAGTAAACATTTTGTCTAATCTTATCTTATACAAATCTTGTACAAATTAATCTTGCACAAACAACCAATTTAAAATAAAGAAAGCACATGTCATGCGTAGATTATTAAGTGTCCAACATCGAAACCATTTTTCACCTTGATTTGTTTGTTAAAAAAAAGGATACAAGGTTGGTACCAGCTGCATTTAGCACACTTTATGAACAGTTTATCCCGCCGTTGGCTCCCTACACTAAATCATCAAACTGCGCGAGCTAAAGCAAGGAAAATCCTCAGCGGGCGGTTGAGGGATAATATGATTTCCGGGCTGCCCCGCCCCGCCCCACGCTGGCCAGAACGAGGATGTCTGCCGACGCGTCCTGCCAAGCACTGCAGCCGACGATGAGAAACGGCGTGGCTCGTGAAAGAAGCTGCCAGCTGCCAGCAGATAGTTGTTTCCGATTTATTTAATGCAACTACTGGCCGAAGCGAAACGGATAAATTGACTGCCCGTGGTCGGCTCGGGCGAGATTCTCGGGGAATTTGTGGTAAATTTAATTCCATCGCAGCTTCGAAGCCCCTTTGCCTCAGCGAGGGATGGGGGGACAATTGTGCAAGTGGAATGTGAGCAGTCACCGCGGGCGAATGAAAGAGTTTGGTCTACGGAATTCAAGGACGGGCGTGTTACAGCTACATTTATAGTGATATATTAATACATAAGCATCCGCGCCCCTGCATCACGTATTCCGCATGAATATTAATGGGCTTTCGGTGGTCAGAAGAAATAGCAATAGAAAGCATACGCAGGTAATTCGCTACAACAGAACAGCATAAGGAATTATCCTCACGTATCGGACACCTCGCCGCGCTCGGGTAGAGTGCTAGTTGTGCCTGTTTCTTTTTTCTTATGCAATTTTTTTTTTATTTTAAAACCCAAAAGAATTTGCATTTTATTTGTAGTGCTTGCGCAAAACAGCAACAATTGAAATGCCATTCACGATGCTATCATTCAGGATTATCTCCTCGCGGCTGCCGTCTTCCGTCCAGAGATGTTTGAAGATCTTCATCGCTAGCTTTTTGGTTTTGCTCTGTTTTTTTACAAAATGTTGCAACTTTCCTACCACTTGGTGTGGAATTATTCGAATTCTTTTACGAAACGTTTGTTTTCTTTACAGAAACTCTTATCCAGAGATTGAAGTAAATTTTTAATAGAAATATTAGAATCGTATATCTTTGGGAGATGAACAATGAATGTTTAATTTTATGTGGACTATAAGGTGGATATAATAATGGTTAAAAATGCCCACTGCACTCGACATTGGGTTTATATTTTTCTCTTTACTCTGTTTCTCTTTTTTTTCAACCGAGATTTTTTGATTTTGTTTTCTAAAGTACTTCATCCATAAAAAAATCCACTGCAATCTGAATTCATGGCTACTACATAACAATATAACGTCACATCATTGTTTATCAAAATCTGATAATCTGATTTGGGATTAAATAAAATTTTCCGATACTTCAACAAATAGTAAACCCCGGTAAGTTCTATGGGTAACAAATATTACATGTTTAATTCTTTCATGTTCTAAGGCGATCCTATTACATTCATTTCACCACACCTACATTTATCTTTTAAAAAATTTACACTAGGTAAGCTTCTTTAACACAATTACGAAAAATTGGTTGAAAAGGCAAATCTTTCTACGAGATGAAACTATCGCGAAGGTGTTAGCTACTACTTTCGTTGATTGCGTTTGGAAAAAGAGAAATACAATAATATCGTTTTATCTTTTCACCCCCCGGGATTAAGGGTTGTTTTTTTTTTACTTCTCGCAAATTGTCTCAATGCTACAAACTACGTACACTTAGTGGAGTAGACAGAGTGATCCGGAGAATGCATGACTGGTTCATTCCATAATTTACTCCATTTACTCCACACACACACACACATACACACACTCAGATGTACACACACACACACATTTCTGTGCATTTTCCTGCGTCTTCCTGTCCTTTCATTATCAACACTTTTTCTCGCAAACATAATTAAATATTCAACTGCTTTCGGTTGGCGCACATCACCGTGACCTCACCAAGCGCCCCAGGTCCGGCTTCCGGTGTTATTTTGACGGCCCTCATAAGCATAGAGTAATTACTTACCAGTGTTGGCTTATTACAGCTCGCAGGCTGAGCCGTGGGAAGAATGTTGTGTATAACGCCCGGCACCAAGTGAACGCGAACGCGAACGCGGGAACACCAAAATAATTTAACGAAATTTAACTCAAATCCTACTGCAACTGTTGCTCCAATTTCACCATTCACCAAACAACCAGCTCGAGGGGGAGGGCACACCGAACACGGCCGGGAAAGGAACGATGGGACAGAATGCCTTTATCTTCGGGCACACGAGCACGTGCTAAGGACCGTTGGCGCGCTCTAACGACACCCGATCGGGAGGAAAACCGCGTATGAATGATTCAGAACCCGTCACACTTGGCACCTTTTATAGAGCGCCGGAAGAGAGCGATCCCCCGGCTCCGGAGGGCCGTTGCGCGCGGAAAAGCGGACGAACGCGGGGGAAAAGCGCGGGCACCCGCTTTTGCTGTCGACGTACGAGCGCGCCATGGGGCATGCGTTGAACCTCGGCGACGGTTCGACCTAGGGGCGAAAGAAGACGATCGTCGGGTGGGTCGGTTTTTTCCAGCGACTAACCCTTACGCCTTTTACTGGCCGTGCTGGTTCGTCGGCGGTGGTTCGTGTTGTTGCGTCGTGTTGTGTATGTGTGAGTGCGTCGCACCGAGGGAGGATGAGTGTTGCACTAATTCTGGACGGAATTTAAGGCTTTTTGGATTTGAGAAAAAAAATGATCCCAACTGAGTTCATGGTAGGCAGCACCTAAGAAGCGAACCTTCAAGGCACAGGAAACCAAAGTCAAGCAAATGCCGGCAAATTGTGGTTGATTATATTTAGACTTTAGACTTTGAAGGTGTGCACACATTGTGGTGAAATTAAATCGGTTTCCTTTTTTTTTTTTTTATTCTGTTTCCATGCACCATTTATTTAGCTACGCAACTAAATCTAAGTTCCTTTGAGATGCTGTGTACCATTTTTTTAAAGGTGTTCACCAATCAAATTCATTACAATTAGTTTCCAATAACACTCTTTACTCTGAACCCATTTTCAGTGTGAGACCTTTAGTTTTACCTTCGTAGAAGTTCATGGAAAACTTTCTGCCCTTGGCAATAAAAAGGAAGATACAATAATGCATTATTTTCCTATCGTTGTCAAAAAAATGTGTTAATTAGTTATCTTACCACTTCAAACGCGCGCGTATTTATTAAGCTCAATTTGTGAAATTGAATTGTTTCCTCCATTTTCTACAAAACAAATTTGGGTCCAGAAGGTAGGAGGTAAAATTCCTTTATTTCATATTTAGTCAAACGACATGAGAGACTTTTCGCATAAAGGTAGAAGCTTACACAGATTTTTCATGTGCACTGTTAAACTCGGGTGTAATTGGCCACGAAAGCTGCTTGCTCATTTTTAAGGATAAGGAACGCTAAGCACTTCCTGATATGACAATTTATGATCAGTTCAGGAAGAAATTCCCCTCTGTTAATGCCTTACAGTGGCTTTTATTTTAAACGTAAACGGACAAAATTCATATCGATGGGAAATTCGCGACCACCAGCTCCTCTCCTCAAACTTGACATTAGACTATGAGCTTATGTTTTATCCAAAGCATCTTATTTTTTCTAACAAGGACCACTGAACCCAAGGAGATGCAGAACGTTGAAGCAATCGTTAGAATCCTCAATCCTCCAAACAGACTCAATGCTTTGGTAAGGTATCTAAAAATTATTCAAATCATGGAATAAAGGTATAGAAAATTTAAGTCAATTTCTTTAAATTTACCAATCGGTATGCTCTTATAAGTTATAAGTAAACTCTAAAATGTGCTAAAGCTATAAGTAAACGTTAAAAACGATCTTCAATGGCTGGAAACTTCTCCACACTTCTTATAATTGCAATTGTAACTACTGCGCAAAAACTGACGATGATAAGTATTCAAAGCATTTTTGCATTTTAAGGCCAGTTACAAACGGATCGGAAAATATAGATAAAAAGATCGAAAGGAAATCTAAGTCTCGACGCCTCGTCTGCCATCTGCAGTTCGATTATTTTAATGATGTTCAAGGCTATGCAATATATACAAACCACATGCGATAACCAACATTTCGTTCGATTCACCGTATGTTGATCTATTTGCATGTTTCCTTCCCACCCACCGATAAACCCGAGATTCACGTGCCATTCGCGATGGAAACGCTTGTGTTAGATATATACCGCCGGGTAATTGCCATAAAATAATTGAATCATCGGTCGATTGCGCGAGTCCATGCGAAATGTGACTCCGTGTTCCGTTGTAATTTGCCTACCATTGACAATCGTCAAATGCCCCTAGCAAAGGGCCAACCCAAGAAGCGAAATGATTCTTGGAAATCAATAACTCCATACTCTTTACGCGCATTGAAACGACGCGGTCGTCGTTGGTGCTGAGGGTAGAAAGTAGGAAAGTTACAACACCCACTGAGGATTACTCGTCGTATTTGCCAGTTGCCAAAAAAAAAAGAAGAAGCTACGGGCGACATGTTCTCTAGTCAACCCCCACAGCATCGGCCCATGTTCCATCCAAATATGACATATGGCCAGAAAACAAACGGGCGAGTTCTATCGTCGAGTTATCATCGCCGTTATCGGTTCGGTCTATTAGCGTTGGTTAGCGCCGCTTATCATCATCGAAGACCGCGATGGTGCTAGTACACGCCATGTCCATTAATTAAACCAGCGCGTTCGCGCTATCTCATCGCGAGGTAAGCAAGTTTTCGATAACCTCGCCAGCAGTTACTAGCGTTCGATTTGGCGCAAAGCTGCGAACTATTGGCAACTGGCGTGCGGCAATGGTTCACTTTAAATGACTCACTGTTGCTGGTGTAAGTTCCGTCGGCCCAGTCACGTCGCACCGTGTGTCCTCAGTGACAATATGGCCACCTGGAGTTGTCTTTTGACAGTACCGCTTCCTTTACACCTCCGAACGGAAACGGCCCTAAGAAACGAATTCAGCAAAGAAAAGTCGATAACGACGATAGTCCTCCCAGCACGGCAGTGGATGATGTATGACGATCCTCCAATCTGGCCCATTCTACCGGCAACTGTCTTCCCCGTTTCTTCCCTCCCGAAGGCACATTGTTTCCAGATCCTGTGCCTTTCCAACCTCCCCTTTCCTATGGGAGTTTTGCCAGTTGCCTCGTGGCTCGTTATCGTTTCGTTGTTTTGCACTAGACTCGACTCGCAGAGCGCGCTCGCCAGGTAGGAAACAAAAGATAGGCACCTTATTTATTATTGAAACCATCAGCAGGACGCTGGCGGCAAGCGGAGCATGCAAAACCTTCGCCGAGGAGATCCGCCTGGACATATCAACAGGCGTGATAGGCGTGGATTTATCTATCTCCGTCTCGTCACAAAACTGTAACGGCACTTCTGCTTTAGTTTGAATGAATTCCATGCTTCATTTTTGTCACATTTCTCTTCTTTTTTTTTGTTGAGCCCTAATGCAGTAGCCTTGGCCATGGTCCATTTCGAAACGCCAACATTCAACAGCCACTTTTATGCGCATCTTCCCTGGCAGGACGTGTTGCTGGAGGATGTGTTTGAATTTGTTTGTTTGTTATAGAAGACAAACTCAGGCAATTTGTAACATTTGGGCCAGTTTTAGCACATTGCTTGATAAATGTCATAGTTCAGTCAGTACCTACGTCACACGGCATAGTTTGTGAGAAAATAACTTTTGTTTTCGACAAAAAATCTTTTCAATGACGGAAATGAAATAGATGCCTCCCAGTCTACACGTTTAGAAGCTGACAACAATAGAATGATAAGGAAGGAAAATAAACAAAGAGTTAAAAATTAAATCAATATTTTACCATTAGAAAATGTAGGTAAAACTTCAGCTTGCCATTGTCTATGAACTGATTTTCCATTGATGTTTTGAAATTGATTTTTTTATTCATACATTCAGTCATTTAAGATTGAAATCAATGAAATAAACAGATCATCGAATGGAATAAACGAATAAATATTATCAAGTGCTTACATTCTAATTTTGAAAACGAATTAGTTTATAAGTCTTGAAAAAACTTCGACTTGACTTCGGCTTTCTCCTAATTTTCGGTTCTTTAACATCAAATGTGTGGCTTTGTAAAAACAAATCCTTGGTGAGCAAACATTCGCGAGGGACAAATTCAGTGTATATTTCCAGAGGTTTTCTTTTTAACTAACACCTAGTTCTCTGTCCATGTCACGTGCCCTGCATTATCTGATGATAGGAAAATGAATAATTTTAAACTGTCGTTCATTACATTCGTTTCGCTTTCGTTCGTAAAAAAAAGGATGATTGGATGTGGATGATAAACGACAGGCGATTGATCTTCTGAATACAAGTTTATTACACTGTGTTCGAAGAATGATGTATGTCAGCATTCTTTTAACTTCAAAAATACTTCTTTGTCAATACAATTAAAAAAACCCGGGAATGGAAAAATCGTTTAAACGAACTCCACAAAAAACAGCTCGGAGCATACCTGCAATGGTAATATTTTGCTAAGCTATGGCAATGTTTATGAAACTAGAATACTGTGGTTTGACATGGAGTAAGGAGCACCATGGAATTGCTTAGGCATCAGAACGGAATGTTGGTCCTGATTATAAGTAAAGATAAGTCCGAAAAATCATAAAATAATGAAGGGAGGATAATCAGAGGAAAACTGATTCGTAATTACATCAACTATGATTTTAAAAGAAATTAAGCATTGGAAAACTGCACAAAAACAAATCGTGATCAAAACAGAAATTTAAAACGAACTTTTACTCTCGATAACCTAAAACAGGATTGCGCAGATACTAGTATGAATTGAATGCTTGAAGCACAAAACAAATTTTTGGAGCAAGACCTCAAATTTCTCTTCTCAAAATGTGATATAAAACCTTGCGAACCAGAACCATAAATTGGTGAGCGAAGCTTAAGAATAACTGCTTACCCGCTGGTGCAAACGCAACTCCGCTCGCGGCGTTCAACATCTAAGAACACACCAAATCCTAAAAAACAACGTTAGCCTGCGTCTAGACGCACTAAAGATTTGCACGCATGCCAAAGCGAAAAGGTAGCTCATTTTGTACAAAAAATGCTACGCCAACGAGCGCGAAAGAGGGTCGTAGACCAAGTTTTTTTGAATCACCAGTTGAATCACCATATCGTGCAACCTAAATTATGCATGCTGCTTGATAACACAAAACTGTTAACAGCCTATTTTAATAACTTCAAGCACTTATATTAACTCCAATTTCTTGTTTTAACAAAGTAATTTAAGCAAGATTCAACATTTCTTACGGCATTGTTTTTGGGCAATATGATGTCCATTTGGCAAACTGCCAGAGTTTGGCGTCGAATACACACAGCGCCAAGAGACGACAACTTTTTTAAATATGGAGTTCATCGTGTTGATTTGGCCAAATCATGGTGTGTGGTGAAGGTACGCTGTAATTCGACCATAAAGCTCTAACTCGCGAACGGGAAGCGTTATCACGCTGGATCATCTCCTGGTGGTGCTTTAAAGTACGGCTAATACTTAGGCAGCGTCGAAGGATTGCATGATCACCCTCAAGACGCCCATCGTGGAGTTAATCGTCAACAACATTGACATATTGGCCATCACCGAGGAGTTGGCTGCACGGATCACAAAGGTTCTGGGGGAGTGGGGGCGGCGATGGCGGGATGGAAGCCAGCGGACCCGACTGAGGGTTCCCAAAAAGCCATCGGTGCGTATCGAGGGGCAGAAATTCCTCCTCGAGCTAAACAAGGGGGGGGGAGGGGGGCTCAAACGGGCTCATCGGTGCAATCGATAGTTGCTATAGATGTCATGAGGCACATGTCCAGGATGTGCCACGGTCCAGGCGGTGGTGTAGGCGGCCAATTGCCTCATGTGTCTCCACCTTACACCGTCTCCTCCGGTTCGGCGCGCTGTATCCCGTGTCATCAAAATTCAAGATCATCCAATTGAATCTGAACCACTATCGACTGGCGCAGGACTCACTCACCCAGGTGGTGCGTGAGCAGAGGAAGAGGGTCGTGGCAGACGACACTAGCTGTGGTCGCTTTCGGTCTGTCGCGTGGTTAGCATCGTCGAGATAATGGTGGCAGTTGAGATTGGAGGCGTGACCATCGTCAGCTGTTACGCACCTCCATCATGGAGCTTTTCGCCCTTCAGGGGGTGGTGAGGGCACTTCCGGGGTGCTCAAGAATTGTCCTACAACCAGTGATTTCAATGCGGCTACTGCCGAGTGGGACGAACCCCCAACCTACCAACGCTAGGGCAGGCATCAGCTAAGGTATCGTCGTAGCATGGAACTCCCTGTCACGTTTATTGAACCGGGGTGACACACCCATGTTCTTGGGTTGTGGGGTTGCATGGGAATCAATCGTCGACGTGTCATTTCCTAGCTCAGGCACCCTGAAAGGTGTTAAGGGACTTCACCAACAGCGATCATTAGCGTTTGGGCTGATACAGGAGCTGTGCTGCACCATATATACATCGCCGTACCTGTTGCGGTTACTGCGGAATAACTTCGAGGACAGAGTGCTGGGATTCACGACGTTTAGTGGCACTGTGTCCCGCCAGGTCACAGCTGGAGTCAGTCCTGGAACCCACACTCTGGAAAGCTATGTACCTCCAACGTTCTATCTGTCGAGCTACCTGGGGGGACGTCTGACAGCTTGGCGTGTCTAGTTTGAGTCCTGGGTAACCGTAAGCAGGGACTGCAATTTCAACCGACCCAAGGCTTCTTCCGTCACAGCGGACACCCTGGAGGAAGATGTGCTGCACAGCCAGAACCGCTAGAACCTGATCCCGGAGGCGGCCAGGATCATCACTACGCAGCGCCAGAACGGCTAACAGCGCAATCAGCAGACGGCAGCCGAAGCGGCGGCAGCTGCAGCACGAACGGCATCATCGACAGCGAGAGCAATTCGGTCTAGCCGCCGTACCGAACGTCGAATGGGGAACGCGATTGTTGCGTTCTCGCCCACCAGCGACGACTGGCAGAGCTGCAGGGAACGACACGAGCGAGCTGGGAGCGGCAGAGGAGTTAAATTTGGAGACGGCAGTAACATCCGTAACCAAGTCATCCAGTGCGGTCTCCTGATCGGGGTAGAAACGCGGAGGCTCGGGGCCATGACGACGCTGCACGAGGCGACGCAAGCAGCAGAACGGGTGTCAACGTTAGAGAAGCTGTCCGCGGTGAAGGGATCCTGGCACGACTAGGTCCTAAGTAAGGCGGAACGATGATTTGAGCGCGCCAAAGCTGGTTTAGCCTCAGGCCCACTGTGTTCTGTGGCGTTTGTTCTAACGAGCAGTTGTGTGCTGTGGGGGGCTCAGGGCCTTGGCGTAGGAAGTAGGTTTAATCTGTGTATTAGTTATGAGACTGCGTGTCAGGAGTTAATAAAGACCCGAACCCTTTCACACACAAAAGTACGAAGAACGCTCGTAAGCACAAGGTCGATGCGCTTTCGGATGATATTTCATTAAAACGCTTCTAAAAAGCTGATAACGGATGCTGGAATCGTACGGTGGGATTTTTTTTCTATTTTGCTCCGATTCACATCCAAATCTCAGTCTTTGGTCATCTCTTGCAAATGAAGTCTCCAGCACCGGAGAGTACAACGTGCGTACGAACGTATACCTACACATGCACGACGCGCTCGCGGTGTAACTTGCGGATGAAAGTGCACTTTCTGTACGCGGGTACACGCGGGACTTCAAAAGAGCACAAGCAACATGCCCGCTCCTGCTCCCGCTCCTGCTCCCGCCACTCGACACACGCAGTGAGCGCAATCGCGCGATGAAGCTCCACACACTGGGATGGGCGGGGAAACGGCGAAAGGGGGGCGGTGGAGAAAAAAAAGCATGACCTCGCGCGACTGTACCGCGTAATTGAAGATTTTTCCTGTTGCCCTGTTACATCGCTGTACATTGTATTACTCAGCGCGTGTGTGGTGAGATTTTTTCTTCCACCGCGATGACATATCCTCCAACACAGCGGCACAGCACGTCGGTCTTACTCTGGCTCCAAGAGCTGCGGACTATATGTCTCCATCACTCCCTCTCTATCTCTCTCTTTCTCGCTCCCGCTCCCACACCGTAACCAAGCACCGCAGGCTGGAGATGCGGCACAACTAACTAGATGATGACCCTTCGCGAGATCGCGGTTTCACGGCATATCTTCTGCACGACATGTTTGACGAGAAACGTCAGATTGATAAGGATTTTTGCGAATTCGAATTCGAACCTCTTAAACTAACAAATCGTATTTTTTTTTATTCTGCCCCAAGCGAGTGAGAGTTTTTGTTGCGCCCACCTTTTACGCACACCTCTTCATTTGCTAAGTTGCTCGGGAGCATCATCGCTTGCAGAAAATGTTGTTCGGCAGAGTCGCGCGCAGCGAGCAGCGCCAAAAAATCTGTCGCTAACATTCCCGATGCCAACCAGGAGCGCAGCTACGAGCAAGAGATTCCAGCTCGAGTCCATAACTCGCTGTTATCTCGCATAGAGTTATCTCGCTCGCTCTTGGAAATTGTGAAAGACCGTTGTCTCATTTGCCGCTATTTGTTTTCTCCTTCGCACTATCCCAGTGAGAAATTTGAAAGCTTGTGGTGTTCCGAGCCGATGAATTGACGTTTTATGGTATCCCGAAACGAAATTGATCAAACTGATTTCAAGCTGTGTTCTTTTTGTTCTTTGTTCTTACTTTTTGCATGACTAACCTGAGTTCTTTTTTATTTTGATTTGCTTGCGGAAATTTACAAACGTAACAAGTGTTTAATTAAGTGTTCAACTAGAATAAAATGTTCGATGCTAGTTCAGCTAGTATATAACACTCGACGGAACAGTTTATACTAGCTGAACACTGTGCAATGCTGCCGGCAGGAGTTTTTAATACTGAACATTTGGACAACCCACGAGCAATAAACATTCACGCATCTTTTAAAATAAATTTAAAAAAACCGAAATTAACCTGCAAAGTACAAAGCAAAGACTACGCACAAGCAGAATAAACCACGCATTAGATAAAAAATGCATGTATGTCGGAGCAGTTTCACAAATGTAAACGACTCAAAACAAGTATGTCACTAAAATTGTCTTACTTCGAAATGATGATGGACCGTGCAAGATTTGTGCATGCTATAAAAACTGGTCCAGCCGGGTAAAGACCGAAACTGTGCCGTTGTGATGCTATAAATGCGCGCCGAAGTAGCAAACTATGAGAGCGTTGGTGGAGAGTTGGGACCTGTCGAAACGGCAACGATGTACACCTTCTACCAGTGGCTGTGATATTGATAAATTTCTAGCCAAACTCCAGTACCAGGAGCGCAGCGTGAGGAGGCCACACTACTCGGATTCGACACCGTCGCATCGACCCTCCTAGCGCGGCGTGGCATAGCGATGGATTCGACCCGTCTCATGACGAATGGCGAAGCCGATGAAAAAGTGGCGCGATATTGCGATCGCTGATGGTGATGGCGAATGCCGCCTATCCCCATTAAAATGGCATTAAAATCGAAGTAGCGCCAGCGCCGGGGCGGCACGTGTTCGTTAATGATTACAATAATCATAGTGATGATGAAGAAAATTGACCATTCGTCTTCATAGGCGCGCAGCATTTGCTAGAGGCGGGCGCGTGCGTTCGGCGCGTTTTTTCCCTTCGGCAAAGAAATGGAACATTCGGCGGCGGTGGGAGTGAGTGAGCACTCAGACACACATCTTTCTTTACCAAAGCCAATCACTCCTAGAGTGGGTTCGAGTGCTTCCGTTACGACTGCTTGTTCCGACTGCCTCCATTTTGTCCGCGATCCCGACGATAGCATCGTGTGCAGAGAGCAACGCAAACAAATGTCAGTTTTCCTACGCCACGATCCGCCCTGTTCACATGGGCACAAACAAAATGGGATAAATATCCACTCCAATCGTATCCAAATAGTAACAGGAACGCAGACGTGCCAGCAGTTGCGCCGGAACGCGCGGGAAACACCAGTTGTTGGCTTGCGGTGTCGGTTCTTGCGTTCTTTTTCTGCCGGAACGAGACGGAACGAACAAAAGATACAGTACTGCATTCTTCTCTCTCCCGCTGCAGCCATGCTGGTAACCAGCCGTCTTTGTGCGTCATTTTTAGAGCTAAAAACTAAAAACAAAATCTACATCTATAAGTACACATTAACCTGCAGGAATCTAATGAAAACAATTTGATGGCAGATGCAAATAAAATAAAGCATTATTGTTATTATTGTGTTTCGCTTATTTAATTTTAACAGGCCGCCAGGAAGAAGGATACAACCCGTTCCGGAAAAAGGCGGCCGCGCTGTAGCTACGTTTTTCCCTTTTACCATAGCGAACCCGCGGAGAACTGCTGGACGAATAAAGCATGTCATCCTCCTGCTATTCCGTGGTGCTCAATAACATTTCCCCTATAAAACTTTTCATTTAAATCTCAGATTCTTTTTCACTTATTTTTTTAATAGAAAATTTGTATGTTCAACAATTGGTTGGAACAATTTTGGACTGAAGTTGAAAGTGATTTGAATTAAAAAAAGAATCAAGTTTTAACGTTTCGGTAACAAAATATATCTCCCCTCCTTGCAGTATCATTCTTCATATGGGGGACGTAATAACAAACAAAATGTCTGTCTGTTACAAACAAAAATATGTTACTTTACCATTAAGTAATCAGCCATGAAATATAAATCAGCAAGGATTATCTGATTTCTAGCGATTATTTATGTTAAAGCATGCTGAAAAACAATATGGCCAACCGATCAACACGCCTGTTACATTACATCAACATGACAAAAAACTACAAATCGGCAAAAATGGTTTGTCGTTTTTATCGATCCGCGCTGCAGCTCATGAGCCGAAACGACCGATTCCTGAGTCAAACGATATGTCGCTGCCCAAGGAACACAAACTTATCGTTTCGACCCGAACCCAGAATGGGTCCATACAAAATTACCCCTCCGGAGACACATTTCACTAAAAATACGCTGCGATGCCCGTGAAAGATATCGCTTCTATTCAAACATACCGTTTTTCACGCGCCACACCCGCCATTTTCATGGCAACATTTTGACGATCCCCTTCTTAGGTTTTCACAGTTGGCATTTTTATACCGCGCATTTTTTTCCCACGTATGGATTTACTTGTTTGTTTTTTTTTTCGGCACGCAAGTGCGATGCATTAATAAAAACTGTAAGCAATTGTTTCAAATAATTTTTTTTGTTTTGAAAAGAACAAAATGGCCGAGAAATTATACCGTCAAAATAATTATTTGACTCGCAAAAGAACATTACACAATCTGGTATGAGGAAACCTCTTCTTTTCTGGCAATCTCATAGATGCACAAAAGAGCTGACTGCGCACTTCTAGGTCTCGTACAGAGCGGGTGACAGGTAAAACGAAAAGGAATGATCATCCAGAGTCATGCTTAACATAAATCAATATGTAATGCTAAACGTAAGCATTACCCAACGATCGCAAAAGTGGAACATTATACACATTCCGTTACAATACGTTGACTGATTCTTCCAAGTTAACGAGGCTAGCTGATTGACCGAATGTTTGACAGAGCTGTAAGCCAGAAGAGCAGCTAGACATGTATGTGCTTGTGCAGTTAACCGAGTTACCACATGCTTCCACCCCCCACTGCCATCTTTAATGATTGTCATCAGTTGCTGATAAACATTTGTGGAAACGATTTCTCGATCAAATCAGATCAAAACATAATAGAAGAATATGATGCGAGGGGTAACTGCTCTAACATATATATGCCTAGCTGCGGTATCAAGCTTACAGCGCTGTTAAACTCAGCTGTCATCGAAATGCTGTATATAAAGCGAAAATGCGTTGTCCGATACGAACACTCGCTGGAAAGATGGCTCATACTACCAAGTATCATTGGTTAGCAGTGTGCAGGAAAAGTTCAACAAAATATCAGACACACCCAACCACACACATAAATGGCCCCGCTTGCGAGTTTCAATGTACTGTTCTTATTAATGGAAAATTTGCTACTTCTCCATATTTACCATGGAAATTCATGTGTTTTGAACATCTCCTTGCAGGCCCCGCATGGCCATTCACCAGGTTGCATGGACCGAGGTGGTCTTCAAATTCAAGCCTGTAGAGGTATTTGCCACATTGTATGCACTTGAAGCATTTTAGAATTTGAAGAAGCCTCCAGGACCACAGGAGGTTAAAGTGGAGTTTTCTTGAAGGCTGCAAAGTTATCCCTTGTCGTTGTTTTAAAGTGTTGGTACATTTTTAAGGGACGTACTAAAACTTTATCCAAAAAGCATTTTAATAGTCAACCGTTGATGCTTGCGTAAATATAACGCAATCGAACAATTCGAATTCGAAGGAAGAATTTGATGAACATTTTTATGCTAAAACGGGCTTATAACCAGCTTGCCGCCTGTCCAACTTCAAGATTTACAATGTAAGCTTGTAGGCAACTTTGCATTACAAGAAATTAACTTAAGTTTACTGTTTACTGTGTTACTTAACTACTGTGAACCAAGATTCGTTGACAAAATTTAATTTCACACAGTTGATGGTAGTAATGATAGAACATGACTAAACATTTGAAAAGAATTTTACCCACCAAATAAAAGTCATCTTCGATTAATCATTTTCATTAAAAGGAATTTCTTTGTAGGCAAAGGAGGGGGGGGGGGGGGGGTTGGCACTTTTGTGCGCACCACCTAAAACTGGCAGACAAAACTAGTTATAATCAATATTATTTATTATAATTTTTATTTTATTATTTTCGTCATGCATATTAAGCTCGACGTATTTTTTTAACATAAAATTTTAGTTGACATTTTGTGTTCAAATGTTTCACGATAACGTACGACAAAAGCGTACAATAAGATATTCAATTTGCAACACCTGTGATGGTCCACCTGTTCCGCGACGTTTTCGGTAAGTATGAGTTCACATATATAATCTCTAACCAAATACTCCTTGTTAAAATATCTCCCCACAGAAGAACATTCGCGGCGTCCAATCACAGACAAAAATGACGTCATTCAGCTTGGAAGTGATTGGCGGTGGAAATAGAATGACGGGAACGCGTGAAGCGAAGAGAGGAGGGGATTTTTTTTTTGCCCTTTTAGCGTGGACACATTTGAAATATTTAAGGTTTGAACCGGTAACGGGTCGAAAAAGTCTGCATATTGAACCAACGACCGACCGAGTAGCGACCCGCTACTTGGTCGCTTTACCGGCCGGAAATATTTCAAAAACCTCCTAGGGTGGTTTGTCCGATACCCGATTCGCGAACCGGGAAGTGAAAGCGAGATTTCAGGACAGTCCCCTTATTTTAGGTGAAACCGGTTCAAATCGGAACATATCGTTTGCACGTGTTGTTACTGTTGCATACTTTTCCGAAGAAATTGTTCTGCGTCTTGGCTAATGTGTGCTGAATACAATCAGACGACCTTGGAGCTGAATTGATGCTAAGCCTATTGCATACACCCAGGCGTAACTTATATTGCACCAACAATGAGTTCGTGTTTAAAAAATAAATCAAATCAATTTAAAAACTAACTTATTTTTGTCATCAAACTGATTCCCTAGCACATTAATACGAAAAGTTAAAAAAATATTGGCATAAATTTCAATTTCTTGCCTTTTTACATTCATTAAGCTTATTATCATATTCACAACTCTCCCAGTCCGAACCTTCTTAGGAAAGTTAAACTCTCTTACTTACATTTAACTTCTGGCTTAAAAACATGGTGGTAACAATCACCTAAAATTCATTTTTATTACAACATAAATACACAAACTATTTAAAAAAAATTAAAATAGTCTCTTAAGCTGCCCTTCCTTAAAATCACCAACTTCGGAAATTGACCTACCGTCTACACTACACTTTGTAGTTTTTATTAGTTTATCTCTTGTCGTTGTCGTTTATTTGAAAAAAGTGACACTACAGTACCCGGAACCATCAAACAAGCAAGCCCACGTATCGTTTATTTCCCCATTCTCGAATGCGAAGCAGCGAAAAAGGTTTTTCAGAACAAATAATTAAAAAAATCAAACTGCTTTTTCAGAATTTGTTGGCTCTAAGCAATCGGGAAGGATGTCCATTACGCTGACCTAATGATCGAGCCCACTGTAGCGATAAACATCGTCCGCTTTATCTACCACCAGCCACCACCAAAGGTGTGTGCCTCGAAGGACGCGCTGTGGTCGTAAATTAAAGGATCGCGTCGGAAAAAAAATGTGGGCCGCAGTGCCCAGGCCGCGCCCAGCCCAATACGGAATCCGTATTAACGGCAGCCACCATACGTCAGCGTAGACGTGATGAAGTAAAGATGAAAATGTTGTTCCTCCGGCGGTAGCAAGGACGCCATAGACATCTTAACGATGCTTCCATCGAGCAAGGATCTGTGTGGATCGGGATGTGGTGAGCTCTTTACCTAAAATTAGAGAAAGAAAAAAGGACAGCATAAGCGGGGGATAAGAGCAACGAAAATAAAGTGTAAAACTTGCAGCTGTCGCGTGCCGATCTTTTCCATATACGGGTTGGACGCGCGTGTGCATACGTGGATCTCTTAGATCTTTCGAAATGATTTGGTTTATTTTTCTTCCCTTCCATCGTTCCCGTCGAGTGTCTTTTGAAGGAGCAATCCGGCGTTGTTGTTTCTCTTACATCCTTGCCCGATGATCCTGGTCGCTTTCGGATCATTACGATGTGCCCGATGTTTGGGAGAAAGAAATCTTCCAAAGGTGGTGGTTGCTCGTTTACACTGATGTGATCCACACGTTTGATGTTGTTGATCCTTTTGGTTTGCTTCGAGGTGATCGAGCCATCATAATACGAAACGGGATACATGAACAAAATATTCGACTAGACCCAATGTGAGATAAATTCAAATTAATGATTTTTACATCCAAGTTTTGAACTCTTTTGAATAAATAAATTAAAGGCAGTAAATAAATTGACCAATGCGTTCGAAAAGAATATCTAATAAGGAATACAACTTTAAGCGTAAATGATTTGAACATTCTTCGTACACCGAAAGAGGGTTAATGTAGGACATCGCTCAAACGGCGGTTCAACATTAAAGTTAACGTACACTAAAGCGCGTACTCTGAAATCCAGATCAAAGGATGTCTGTTCTTCGGACGAGGTACCATTAAACAAACCACCGCCAGCGCTCGGTTCAGCTGGTACCTGACCGGCACCGCCTCTCGCCTTCAACCTTGGAACGATCCTCGCCCATCGTCCTCGCTGCCAAGTGCGGCAGATGTTTCGATTCACCGAATACAGCTTCACGATTGGTACCAGCATATCGGAATCGACGTTCGCTACGGTGTGAGTGCGTGCGTTTTGGTTGTTCCACATTGTCCACGGGCATGCTGCCGGGTGCACGAGGCTCAGTATGACGGTTTTGTCTTCCGCGCTGGGTGCCACCCGGGGAACTGGAGAAGAAATAAACCTTCGTAAGATATCGAACCGTTCGACCAACCACCTGGCGCCGATCTGGCAGCAGAGCAGCCTTTCTTTCTTCCCTAACGAGGGACGGAATGCTGACAGCGACGACCGAGGATTCGGAAGGTGGCATTCGTTTGCGATGATGATGCTGAGCAACAACAGGGGCACACCGGGACCGGACCGGTCTGGAGCAATACAAAGTGCTAATTTTGGCCGACGCGTGACGGGTTGCTTGAACAATTTGATCGGTTCGTGTACCGGTTGTCTGTCGACAGGCCATCGAACACCAAGTAGGCACGGTGCCAGGCGAGCAGCTGAGGTTCGACGATGGTTTATCAACAGCTCCACAAAGCGACCCCTCGCCAGCAACATTGCGGGAGGTACCACTTCTCAATCGAAGATACGCTCTAAACTCACCTTGTTTTATCTAGCAATTGAGTATTTGATGGATTTTTTTGGGTGCCGTAATCATTTATAGCTTGAAAACAAATAGTCCCAACGTCCTTTTCCTTTCCAATCTAATAACTTTTTTTTCTTCTTAAGGGAAATCAAAGTCGCCACAATTCAGCGTGCATGGTTTTGTTTTAGTTTTTATCGTTTTCCCGTATTTTCAAGGGGATTTTCCAAAATAACAATCCATCAACAATTCATGGAGCCTTCTAGAGCAGTGTAGGGCATTAGGTAGGCAATGGACCGGTTCTGAAAATGACGACAGAGGAAGGAAAGGGATTACAATAAACTTGACCTTAAAATGATACCGAAAATGGATGGACAATTATTAACCTCGTTATTGACAAAGCGTTTGATTGATTCGAAGTCCTGACAAAAAAGTCTTAAGAAAGAAGTAATGTGGACTAAATATTTTCGATGTTTTGCATTATGTTTTTACACAGAACACGACAGTTGTTCAGTTTCTTTTGAAAATAAGGTACACTTTAGCAACATGTTCGGGTATTACTTAAAGCTAGATTTACGCTTAAAAGCAAACTGCCAAACGAAAAAACCAGAATATTCTGCATATTCTTGGATACTGGGGGCGTCATCTAAACGAACAACATGTTGTGAGTGTTTAAATGTGTTTAAATTTAAATTTAAGTTGAACTCAATTGTCTCTAGCTATGGAAGTTATAGTTACTTTCCGGCCAAGAGAAGATGTTCTACTCTTTTCGACACAATGTTTGCAAATTTAAAATGTGCAAATTTTAAAAAATAAGCAGGCCACATGATAAAAAGTTGGACAGGTTAAATAAAAAAAAAATAGGATTAGATGAAAAATGACAAATCAATTAAAATTACAACCAATTACAACATTAAATTTTACAAAAACTCCAACATTCCAAATGAAACAATGGATGCAATGTTTATTGCGGTAGATTTAGTTAACAACTAAAGAAAAATATACAAATATTGGGGATCTCACTTTCACTGCACCGGCCAAAGAAACTACCCACAAAGAAGCCATAAACTGTTAAAATAATCTCGGATAATGTCTAATTAGGTAAAAACGGGTAACATTTCCCGCACTTTTACTCAAGCTCTTAAACCGTTTATTTAAGATGCAAATGCGTCCAGCCCGATTCAGGTCAGTGTCCCTTCCGTCGGTCCAGTAGCGCCCAGTATTTACACCGAATTAATTGAGCACTCGCCGCGAATTGACAAATTACCTTCGCATTCCGGCAACGGCGGCCAGAGATTGGGACGCAGGAGATTGGGGAGACAGTTTTCCGACCATTCGGGGGATCGTGGCGGGGGACATAAATTCAGGTGGATGAGAGCACGAAGGGATGGCGAAGAAGAAAGCAACACTCGTGCAAACAAAACAAACAAACAAAGAAAGGCCCATGAAAGATGCGGCTTCCCGTCAACCGTTCCGCTACCGCCATTGCCTTTCAGAGGGAAAGAAATCACCTTTGGACGCACATCAGGATGGCGCACTGATGGTCCCGAGCAAAGATAGACATTCCAGCGCCCACTCCGAAAGTGTGCGCGCGATGAGAACAGAAAAGTTAAATAGTAACACACCGGAATGACACACAAGTGCGGGCACGAACTCGACTGTGGCTGGCTGGAAAACGACACCCTTCCGGTGATCCATTTCTATCCCACTCCAGGTGAAGGTTGTTTGTCCGGGGAAGCGTGGAGGCATCATCCAGCGAAACGGTGGAGTTGGCAACGGAATGTGAAAAGCGGGTCTTCGGAAAAATTTCAAGAATTTCTATTATATTGTAATTTGCTGCGATCCTCTCTCTCTCTCTCTCTCTCTCTCTCTCTCACACTCGCTCTCTCTCTCTCTCTCTCGCTCTCTCTCTCTATCTCTCTCTCTACTTCGCTCTCTATCACGGGCTCTTTCTCTTCACCGGTTCTGGAAAGTCACACACCCGCACACTCATTTGCGGTCGTTAGGTCGCTTTATTTGTCTCTAGGCCAGGCTGATGACTTTCTTGTCCGGTACTTTGTTTCACTTCTGCGGGTGGGCTGCATTTTCCGAAACCCGTGTCCGCCCCCTCGACCGCTTCGTCCGTCGCGGGGAGAATGTAAAAAATCCAAATCACCGATACTGGCCTGAACTGCCGTTCGATCCGATAGCCATTCTGCGCCAGCGTCCAGTCCATCCGCAGTTTTCCCTCCTCGTGACCCTGGGGAGGTAATAATTAAAGTACAGTGCACCGAGTGAGAGGCTAGGGGGGCATTGGAGGGGATGGGAGGGATATACGCACGAAGGAAAGATCCTTGCGCCACTCGTACTGCGCCGCGTTGTCGTTGTACCGCAGGAACTTGTCGCGAACCAGCCCGATCGTATCTTCGTAGCAAACGACCATTTCCGTCGCGTGGAATGTGAGCGTGTTGATGATTTTCACCGGGCACGGGCGGAATGTGATGCGGCCAACGACCAGCGACGGATCGCGGCACCAGCGGAGGCCGGTGGCAGGATTACGCTCCATACCGGGCAGAAAGACCGGAACCCGTTCTTCGCACCGCTCGATGGGCGTCAGATCGACGTGGAAGTGTGCGCTCAAGTCGCTGCCCGCCAACGCCAGCAGCCACTGGAGGCTCTGGAACGGACAAGAAGGAGCAGAAGGATGAAAACACCGGCCCATGGAGGACGTGTTGCTCGCTTGACAGCGTAGCGGAAAGGAAAGCTATAAAGTAAGCTTATTGCCAAAAAAAAAAAAAAACAAACAAACAAAGCGGAACACCTATTGGGAAGGTGTTTTGCTCGCGAACCTTCTTCAGCGGTTGTTTCTTCGAAGTCGCCTGGAACAACGGCGTCACATCGATGACCGTTTCGTGGACGATGACCCACGCACTGGACGCGTCGTTGTGGATAACGACTTCATCGAGCAGGAAATATTTACGGGACGACATCCTGGAGAAGAGCAAAGCGCTGCGTACAGATAGCCGAAATACTGTGACGCCAATAAAAAGATCCTACAAATTAGTCACCCGCTGCTCCACCTAATGCGGACGGCCTACTGCGATCGAAAATCAGCCAACTAGACGTGTCCGATGCTAAACTCTCGTTTATGTTTATGCAGCTCTAGACGAGATGACATACGCCGAGGAATCAATCATTTTATTTTCGTTTCATTTTCGTCCATCCAGATTCGACGGTGGTGTCCAGCCTCGTAGGGAGGAAAAGCGTACTTGGAGGGGGTAGGAAGAGTGTCAAAATTAACACACAGAACTCCTCTTCCTTCATCGAAGCCCGAAACAGCTCTGGTCTTGGAATGTAGACGCATAACCCCGAGCGTGTGGACCAGAAATATCCGGTGACCGGCGAAGTAATCAATCAGTTCGAAAAATGAATTTAATACTCTTCCCACTCTAGCTGTCTTCCTTCCCCTCCCTTTCACCCCAAGTCACCTAATGCCCCTATGCTGCTGGGGGTGTTGGATGCTTCCTGATGGGCAACCAATTTACACGTGCCACGACCGGCCTCCTCTGCACGTTGGTGGCCCAGCCTGTCAATAGTCCCTTCGGGTGGATTATAATGCGGGCTTCGGAAAGACGCCACACGAAACGGAAGAGCGTAGAACGAGGCACGCCGGTCGCTTGCGTTAGGTTCGAGGAGGAAGTTAGGGTTAATGTTTCATTGGTATGCCACCAGCATCGTTGAAAAAGGGCAAGAACGACGGCGCACTATATGCTTCCGCACCATGCAAGAGACAGCACACGACGTCGACTGGGCAGGGTGAGCTGACATGAACTGGTTAGAACTTAAACTTGTGGCCAAACATTTGGTGCAGGGAAGCACGCCGGCGCATCCGATGTACATCTTCCGTTCGTTTGCTCCGCCCGGGTTTTGATCGAGGTGAGGAAGTGTCGCCAAAGGGAATTCCCAATAACTGCTTTGCATTGCAAGCCTTATTCCAGGCTGATTGGAGCCCCAATAAGTCACTACCAGTTGATTGATGACCCTACTTTGTTATCTAGGTGAAAGCATTTGACCCAGCGAAGGTTAACACACGGACAGAAACACAATTTTCACAACATTCATTTTAGTCCTTATAAGCATTTGACTTTAATTGTTGGAGAAAATGTGTTATAACCTTATGGTCATCGTTTTTGCGCTTTGCGTGGCATATCAAGACATTTGAGTTCAATGTGATCACCAAAAGACAATCGTATGACTCGATAAAACTAATTCTCATCATAAATGAAGATCAATTAATAAGACTTGTTATCAAATTATTTGATGAAAAATAACCTCCACAATAGGTTAATTTTGAAGCGTCCGGAAGAATTGTTAAAGAAAAAATGAGCTCAATTATAACGGGACACATTGTATAAAGCTTCATGTTTTGGGAGTTTTATTTTTTCGCGTAGTTAATCTTTTTTGTTGTTGTTATTGTCAATAACCCAACTATTGTTAACTACTAAAAACGCCTGCAATTGAATCCTGTGCTACCTGCTCATTTTCAATATATTTCTTTGGGGGTTCATTCAGTCACGCGTTTCGGATGCCTATTTCGGATGTCTTGCAGACAAGTTCTTACTCAAGCGGTGGTAGAAGTTCAAGAAAGAGCACGGAATTCGGGAACTCTATCTATCTTAGTACTAAACTATTAAACTAAACTTGCTTGTTCTAACTGCGTTTAAACTCGTGGCTTAAGAGCGCCACATTTCCAACCTCGTTGGAATCAGAATCACACATTTCAAATGTATCCTATTTCAGTTGTAAACGGTCCAAGCCACTTCGTTATTCGCCATTCGCCAAGCGATTTCTTGATTGAACCGTTACATCAGAAAGACGCACATCATCTCTCTTCGGCTGCAAAGCCGCCTTTTCCTCGCACCAATGCAATGGCAGACAATCGGAAAGCATCGGCACCGGGCGAACAATAATTAAACGCGCCCAAGATGGAAGATAATTCTACCCACAATCGCATGGGTACATCAACTAGTCGTCGCGGACGAATAGAACGAAACGATCGTTGCATGGTAAAACATAGATTTCCTTCGTGTACCGAGCGAGCATGTACACACATTTCCTTTTCCGCTCCGGGTCATTAACATACGGTTTTGTGCAATGTTTGCCCCGGTCATTCTGGGTTTGCCAGAAGCGTTGTACCAACAATGAGCCTCCAGAGGGATTTTGATTTAGGTTAATTACCTTACTTGTTTCCTGTTGTCGTCGCTCGGGGCAAATTGGTACTTTAGGAACTAATCCTAAAGAAAGCCGGATTTCGCGAATTGCCCGAATTTTGTTAGTATATCGCTGATGCATGTCTAAATTACATGTATGCATTAGAATTAAATGCTTATCTGCGTTCTTCACAAATCCTGTATCCCCTGGTAGCATCTAAAGACAAAAAAAAAACAATGTGCGCATACCGTAAAACTCCAGCATTCTTATCGCTCGTACCGAAATTAATGCCCGGAATGTGCCGTGAGAAGCGGATGTGTCCGCAAGCCGACGGCAGAGAAGGGGATTTCCGTACACCCGTTTGGGATTTCCCTCACGTGCCACCCGTTTTCCATATAGGAAGTTCGTTGCTTATTTTTAATGCTTTTCGCACGAAGTCTATTGTTTGCGCTCGTTTTGGAAGCCACTCGATTGGGGTGTGTTCGGGTTCGGTCTCGAAACTCGAAAGCGAGAAGCCTGAGGTGCCTCGAGGTGCCCAAGAAGCGTCCCTAGCGAACCAGTGGGCGCTTGTGGGAAAGAGTGATTTAAAAGGGGTTAGTTAAAGTGCCGCCCGGTCGATGTCGATGGTGACGAACGAGCGGGGCCCCAGAGGCTGGGTGGAGTGTGCCGCCGCCTAAAGCGATCGATAGCGACTAAATATCGTGGGCTAAAGTATGTCGCCCCTTTCGAGACTGGCCGTTCTTTTGCCTCCAGCTCGATGCCTCTATCGCGCCGATCGATGCAAAAGTGCACTTCTCCCCGATTGGCCCGGCCAGCAACTGGTTCCAGCGTAACCCGGTTGACACAAAGAACGCAGAATGATTGTCGTAGGCACAGGCGCGAGCCCTAGTCAACCCCACAAGTACATGTGCAAAAAAAAAAAAAGATCACCACACACACGTACGCACGGAAAGCGATCCGGTGCAATCCAACCGGCTAGTAATTAGCGGAGAAAGAGTATAAATGTAGTATAATAACGCTTGACATGGGAATTATTATTACCGTACTGGCGAGACGAGGATGCCCGTACGATGGATGGGCTCCGGATGGATGGCTGGAAGGATGGATGGACATTGTCTCAGAACGAGCCCAGGGGGAATCGGGACAGGGCAAGTACCTGCCGGGCGACAAATGCATGCGCATAAACACAATGTGCAGGTACAATGCTGAGCAGTTTAAAAATAACACGCGGAGGGAGAAGCAATCTTATTTAAATTTTAATCTATCTATCAATTAAAGTTTACATAACGCCTATTTTGCTAACTTTGGAAACGTATTCCAACACAATTGCTAAATAATTTGATCCTGATAAAAATATATCAAAAGGAACTGATTTTAATGAGAATTTAATAATAATATTCTTAGTCTGCAGGATTCGGATAAGAAATTCTTGAAAAAAAAATTTAAGGTTCTGTCTGGCTTAATTTGCAACACCAATTTTAAACTTTTTTTTAATCCTGAATTTATACATTAATTATCTTAAATTCCCCACTCCTTTAAATCGATGGAAGTTCTGTAATAAACTAATATATATCAATTTAAACACGAGAACGCCAAAACCGCGATAAAGTGTTTTTCGACAAGGTTTTTTTTTCTTTAGCGTGTCTTGAAAACGACTTGAGCTGCATGGCTAGTGGCAAATTTTGCAGGGCCCTGTAGTCGGGCACCGTTCGCCGGGCGACAACTGCTGACATTCTGCGAGCGCAGAAGGCCCGACCATCGGGTAGGGCACGTCGTGGGGCAACAACGGCAACTTGTTGTCTTGCAGGTTGCTCGCCTGGTCGGCTGCAACTTTTCTGCAACGGTAATCGCACACCGCGAGCCCGCGAAGCCGTGTGCAGACACTACTGGGAGGGAAAAGGGCAGCGGCTTGCCGCGCCAGCACCGCCGCAAGCTGCAGCTGCAGGAACATGAACCCGTGAACCCGTTCCCCGGGTGGTGGTTGCATCAAGACACAAAACCGTATTACTTTTCTGCATCGGACCGACCCGCGCCTGGCGCAACGCCACAATCAGTTGTTTACCATTCCTCACGATCGACTGATGTGCGAGCGTTCGCGCGCGGTTGCTCTCCGGGCTGGTGGTGAAATTTCGGTCACTCGCTAGGGATATTAGTTGGGTTGGATAAGACTCGCCGTGCTTCTTGTTCAGCTGGTTTTCTTGTTTTTTTGCCAACCGTGCTCGAGTAAACCGATCCGAATCCGTAGCAAATCTAAGGTCGAACCGTTGGCGTGTTGGAGTGCTCGGGTGCAACGGGTGTGTCGAACGAGGCGTGACGTTGTTGCTGTGTGAAGTGTTCAGTGTGCGGGTGCAAAATGTCAGCGATCGAGAACATTTCAAGCACAGCCCGAATCCGCACGGAGCTGCTGCAGATCATCAGGTACGATATGTGGATGGAATTTTAGATTTTTCGACTCGATTCTGTTACCCTTAGGATTGAGAAAAAATTATCAATAAGTGAGCAGGAGAATAGATGAGGATTAAAACGCTGTAGATGAATGCAAATCAGCAAAAGGACTTTTGAAAAATGTATTTAAAAGTAAACAAGATTTCACAGTCTTAATTAATTGTTTGCAAATAGTTTGTCCTGAGGTTTTTTTTTTTTTTTTAATTGGGCAACTCTTTATTTCTCGAGTTTGAAGTTTTTATAGAACCCTCCATTTTATAAATCAATGCGTCGTTTTGTTCCTTCAGGTATTTTAAAAGTACTTCAATATGTGACAAAACTGCTTTTTATTTGCTTCTTTGAGGTCACTTCTTTTCTTTCTGAATTTCATATGAAACAAAACAGAGTGTTTCTCCTACCCACGCTTGAATTTGTTCATCATCTAAATCATTGACATCAAAATTAATTAAATTAAACTCCACAATCCACATTTGTATATTTACCTAAAATTTTAAATTATGTTCCACATTTGCTAAGCAAATATCTTCAGAACTTTATTAGCGTTAGGATAACCGGGTCCCAAGCAGTGTTTACATCATTGTGTAATTTTTCCAGAAATTGTCAAGATCTTTAATCACTCTGTCACTATAATTTTTATATTATTAATGCAATTACGCTATTGTCCTTTGATTGGAGGAGAGCAGTACCATTGGCAAGAAAACAATCAACAATAAAATATCTATTTTCCGATTTTAAAACATACTTTTCGGCTTGGGAAGGAGCAATGTTAATTGAAAATATCGATTTCCCTAAAAACGGTGCCGGCTCGAGAATTTTTTTACTTGAGGAACCAACGGTTGTGTCATCGGAGGAACATAAGTATAATAATAAAACAAGGATTCGCTCGATCTTGAAGCCTTCATTTTGAATTGCAAAGGAATAAGGAAAATCATAGGCCAATGCAACGGTCGTCATCGCAAAGGTATTTTCTATTCCTCCGATCCTCCCACATCATTTTCAAATAGTTCACCTCGCTGATTGTAAAATATATTCTAAAATCAACCTGCCGAGCATTTCACAATGTTCATTAATTAGGCGTATTTCAATATCGACTGTTTTTTTGTTGTTGTTGTTTGTTTTACTTCTGCAACCTGTAAGCTGAGGAAAGAAATTTGAATATTTTCCCCCTCGGCTGAGCTCTAGATTCTTCCCATGGGCTGCCGAATTTGGCGCTCGACAATTAAGGAAGCATCACTCGCCACCGGGTCACGTAGGAGTAAGGAATTTATAGTAGTTAGCATAGACTCATTCGGACACGCTCCCTCAAGATGGCTCGGAATTTGGCCGACTACTGGCAACTCGCAGTCTAAAAAGCTTAGTATTGCCGGGTCATAGTCTGGCAGCCGTGGCGACGATTTTATGCCGATTTCTACGACACCCCTGCAGCCCCATTTGCAACCTTGGATGCTGGTTTATTGATAAATGTTTAGATAATTCTCGCGCCGACTTACATCATGCATATTTGTGTGCCCACCCTGCCGGCCGCGAGTGTGCTCGTTTGAGTGTGCACGCATGTGGGCGACATTTTAGGGCAGGCTACAACAAAAGGAAACGAATATTCCATATTTTTCTCACCGGATCGCCGCTTTCAAACCACCAACCATTAGTCAGGCAGTCAAACGGGTGGGGGGATGAAGTTTTAAAGATCAGCAAGCGGAAACAAAGCTACAAAAAATATATATATACAAAGAGTCTTGTGGTATTAATGATTTTCCATTCATCTTCTTTTCGGTGCGCCGTGTCTCGCCTCTGATCTGAAACTGATCGCTGTGAAATGGACGTGCGTCCGCGGGCATCAACGGATTCAACGGAATCTTCGACGGCGCTGCCGCTGCACCTACGCACGACGCTGGCAACCCCGGACCCGATGGCGCAGGGAGAATAATTTAATCGTAAGCCAGCCGGTGCCAAATATGGTGACATCGCAGAAGGACTACGCAACCACGGTGAGTGTCTGTTTGTCTCACAAGTAGATTTTTTTTTGCTCCTTCCAATTTAATTCGTGCCGTTTTATTGTTGTGACTCAAACTGCTGTGTTCAGGAGTCTTCGGAAGATGGGGTTCGTTGTAATTCTTCGCTTTTTATCCTAAAAAAACTAACCCCTCCTTTCGTTGGTCCGTCTGCTCTTCGGGCTGTTCTGATTGGATTGCAATATTTTACACGCAACGGAAGTATGAGATTTCGAAAGTGCTTCCTGCGAAGTCTGCAGCGCACCATAAACCGGCCATAACAAGGTCAAATTGAGTTAATTACGGCATGCCGGAAGACAGTCGAAGCCGGTCAAATGCAACCGGGCGAAAATGCTGCCCAATATCCTGCGCCTCGCCTTCACGACGAGATGGGCTCGCTACGGCAGGAGCCGCAGCTGTTTTGCAACATCCCTCCCGGGGGCGATCGGGTGCGGACGGGCTTTGGATTTTCGGCTTCCATTTGTTTTTTTTTTTTTTTTCGTTCGTTGGTATATAATTTATTCATCCCTTTTTCGCCGAGTCCCGTATCTGTATCATCGCCCTTACCACCGTGTTCGGAGTCCGGCCTAAACAAAGGGGAAACCCCTGGGATGGCAGATCACGGTGACACGTGAACATAAAGACATTAAAACGTCGTTGACTGATGGGAGTAAAGTTGAAAAAAAAAAACCACGGTGGCCTCTGAACCGCGAACCACGGTTGACCGCAACCGTCTGTCCTGCCGATTCCTCCGCTCGGCGGACAATAGAAATTCCTTTCCTAATTATTTCCCACGGGGTTCTCTTTTGGCACTCAGAGGACGGCGGTTTGCGTAGGATTACACCCGGAATATGGCCGTGCGTGCGATTAACCGAACCGGTCGTACAGTGCTGGGACTAACGTTTTGGCTGGAATGCAGTTTAGTTCTACCGAAGAACGCGGATGAATGTATGAAGGCTTGCGGAACATCGTCGGCATGTGAACGGACACTCCAAGTCTTTTAAGTATTCACATTATAATTGTTTGTTGGAAATCGATCTACGAGGAAGAACACCGACGTAATCACTGTTCTATGATGCCACAAGTGGGTTTCTTTTCATTGAAATTTCAATTCCAAACTAGAATGTAAATAAACAAAAACCAGCTGAATTCCTGGTGCAGCTAAAAGTCCGAAACAATGCATCTGTCAGGTAGAGCAAATTTCCGTTCTACACTGTTTCAGTTTTATACCTCGACCGCCCCCTTCCCCCCCCCTCACCCCCCACAAATACACACAACGAGCGAAGGGTGTTCCCAGATTCTTGGGACCATTTTTTTACATTTAATTTAAATGATTTAATTTATTAAATGCGCCTACGCTGCGACCGGCTGCCGGAAGACGTTGGCTGGCCAGGTCTTCTGACCCCTTCTGAGTTTATGATTGGGTGTCTTTTGTTGCTCTTCCATTCTGTTGTGTTTCCTCCCGACAGCTTGGTCGCGACGCGGTTTGGCGATGACGACGACGGACGGTTACGGTCGAAAGCACGCGCACGCAAAGTAGGCTTTATTGTGGGGTGGCGAATGGCGAATGTTCTTAGGTGATTTGAGCTACCCCTTCCCAAACGAGGGCAACCCCTAGGTGCCATCTGATCAAACCAATGTCTGGCGAACAGAATAGCCCCGGTCCAGGAGACGCATTCAAAACCGACGGATCTTTTTTGTTTGTTTGCTTCGACCCAACTGGCAACTGACTGTTGCGATTATTTCTCAGATGGTTTAAATTCATTCTCTTTGTCGCGTTTACATATTCCGCTGGGGTTGGAAATGTACGTCCAACCTCCCTCATTGATTTCCTCTACGATTCTGCCCAAAAAGCATAGCCTAATAAATATATCGCATTACAGAAACGTGGTTGGTAGATAAAAACAAAATCACTGGGCGAGCTGCAAGCTATTACCTAAAACAAACATGCACTTTGTGCGTTTCATAGAGGAGTTAGATACTGGAAGAGTGATTTATGTTTGAGAAACAAAGCATCTGCGGACGCCTGGGTTAAAACGCACCTTTCGCTGGATAAGTGTTAGACAAACCAAAGTATTAAATATCTTCAAGCCCTACGGCTTAGGTTCCCGAAAAAGAAAGCGAACGAACGCGTGTCCAGGTTGTTTGGTTTGAATGGATTTTTCCCTCAGGGAAATGATTTTGTTGTTTCCAGTAATGCTGTGTTTGCTAGACTTCTCATTTCTTCAACATATTATTAAACCTTTTGCGTGTAATAACGTTCGGACTGAACATGGTTCGTTTTATATTCTTTCACAATATGCATCTTAAGGGCAGGGATTTCCTTTCTAGCGGCTCTAAGAGTTCCATTTTAACGTGATTTTCAAGGACTAGAAAAGCGTATCGAGCGAAACGAAACGATAGTTCGCCGGAAACTTGGACTGAAGTTGAAGTTAAAAATATCCTTCTCGCTGGCAACGGAGTGTAACACGTGCTGCCCCGGAAGACGAGGATCCCTTTGGAACATTAACGCATACGACCCGCACCATGAGCGACCCGTCTCAATTAGGACCCATCAAGACGAACGCGGAACATTATATTTAATCTACGACGCATGGCCTACAGCAACAACAACAACAAAATCCGAACCAAGAAGCTTCTTGTCGATCCTCGGTGCATGTTAAACTCATTAGTTGTAAGGTTCTGCCGCTGAACGTTTCGCTTTTAAAAAGCGGAAATTAAAAGGGGTTCCTGCCTGCCTGACAAAGATATCGATTACGGCTGCACTCTTTCTGGGATATTCAATCTGTTGAGCATTTGCTTTTGTTTGTGCAGCTCTGTATGTTGCTATATTACTTGCTTTTGCTTAAACGACTGAAGTTCTACGTTCCTTTGACGATTCTTCTTTCGAAGGGCTTTATGATGTTACTTTTCGTACGATGGATTGCATGTCAAAAAGGGGAAAAAATAACCATGGCTCACCATCAAATGACGGGATGGGCGTGTCGCGAGCCAAAGTTCCGGTATGGCACGCTTGGATGGAAAGATCAACGCACCAGGATATCAACCGTGAAGGAGTTATGCTAATGCACCGGTCAGACGCAGTCAACCAGCATCGAAGCAACAAAGCAGTTATCAAGACAAAAAAAAACCCAACCAGCGTTTGCTTTTTGCAGCTGAGCTGCCTGATCGGTGTTTCCTTCCCCGAGGCTTAAGAACTACATGCTACTTATGCTGTGGATTGATTTTAATTTACATTCTGCCTTTCTGCTCCTACTTCTCCACATCTGTGCTGCCTAGCGCTGGGGGTAATGTTTGATTTGCTCGTGTGTGCTGAGGAGAAGTATGAAACGAACAACAACAAAAAACGAATGCAATTATGTTGCTTGCAGTCAAGTTCATGAACCCCTGCGGTTTTGTGGTGGTGGCGTGCCAGGAACAGAGCTTTCTGCACTGTTGTTCTGCCGATGCAATTTATTTCTACACGCTACCTCTCGAAGAAATTCACCTAATCGCTCAAGTTATGCGGTCTGCTGAATCTGCTCGCAGTTTTCCCCTTGTGCAGTTTTCTTCTTTCGCTCCGATCAGAGTTGATGAATGATGACGAAAGGAACCGGGGGCGACCAATCCATGACGAGAGCATTCGGCCAAACAAACGACAACAGTGAGTGCGACAGTGTTCCCTATTCCGGGGTTGATTGCAACGTGAAATGCATTTAGCAGATGGTTCGATCCCTTTAGGCGATGAAGCGTTGATGCTGGGCGTATAGAGCATTCAAGAGCCGCATCGGTCGGCTCGACATAAAACCACGTGCCAGGGGTTGCCGAAATTGCTCACGATTCAATCGTGAATGCTTTCGCGCAGAATAATTTAACTCGCTCGAACTTTAGGGATCGTATTCTAGGGTCCACAAGCAGCTCAAATGTTTGCGGCACATTTCCGATACCGTTGTCGCTACAAAAGGGGAATTAATTCGTATAGGCAAGATCCGGAGGCCGGAAGCAACACCCTGTTGATTTCAAACACGCGTGCTGCCGGTGTACGTTACCCCCACCGCGCAGGACCTCCATTTGCTTCGGTTAACATTCAGCAGAGCTAGCGACAAATAACGGACGAAGGTACTGACGAGCTCGCCTAACATATGCCAACAATTTTCCCCAGTTGGGGGAACCAGTTGGTAGTGAACCAGCTCTCGCAGGAAAACTATGCCCCTGTGCGAGTCGAGGTTCCAGGAGCGGACCACCCGGTCAGGGCCGAAACGAGGGGTTGCCTTTCGAATGTAAATTACGGGGGTGACATACTTCCGGCACTCCCGGAAGCACTTGAGGCGTAACTTCGTGGCCTATGGAAATGGTAGGGCTGTTTCCTGCGGGGCGCTCAATTTCAGCACACTTTTCATCCGAGCCCTCCGCATACCGAAAGGCAACGTGCGGGCGTTTTAAGGGTGGAACTGGCCTAACGTTCTGGCATGCTGACATGGTTCGATGCGGTTGCGCAGCTGCATGATACGGAAATATCCTTTGCGATCCTTGCCACGATCACGAAAGGGTGGAAATAACGTAACATGATTTACAATGTAACTGAGGATTTATAATATGTCTGCATATATTTGAATTTTTTCATATCCTTGTTGAGCTATTCTGTATTCATTACAAGGTCTACATAATTATAAATGGCAAGATACTGGTACATATTAAGCAACCAACTTAAACTGCACGCATTTGATCATAGCCTGCACGCATAGAATAAAAATAGATAATATACCAGAGAAATAGGTAGTATTTGGATTACAAACCAATTATAGTATATAGCTTTGTTTTAACTTACTATAGTTTTGTGCAGTTTCTATCATTTGTGTTTGGGCTACACAAACGGACCATAGGAAGAGATATACTTTCGAAACTCTCCAAGCTCATTACGTACAACATTCTCACTGATGAGTTTTACGATCCATTCTATCCCCGGCGAATCGATTCGTGGCATTGAACGACTATTAAAACTGTTCTAATTTTACGAAATGATGCAGCGAGAATTTCTCTCCCGGGCAGGGTGCAGGCGGTGAACGATCCGGCAGCCAGCAGATGCACAGTTTCTCGTGCAACTTTAATTTTTAACGACGCGCCATGCATGCCATGTGCAGCGCGACCTTTCCGTTCCGTTCCGGCGGGTGAAGACAAATTTTCCATCCACGAACCGCTCGGCGGGAGGTGATCGTGCTGTAAAAATCGAAATCGATTCTTCAAACAGTTCCCTTATTGCTACCCGCGGTTTTACGTGTGTTCCTTGCCGATCGCGACCGAGCACTGGTGAAGATTTTACGAGCCTCACGTGACGGACACATGGTGGCGCTAGGGATCGCCGGTGCATATGCGGCTTTTCCACTTGTGAGAAGATTTTATTGCTGTATTTTCCATCATTGAAAAACAAAAATGGGAGACAAGAACACACAAATTAACCCTCCATTCATTCACAGGAGGTCATTAGAAGATACCGCTAAGGCTGTGTGGGGAAAAAACACGGGAAAACTCTTGGTTAAAAACTCCACTTCAAGTACCAGCATGAAATAACTTGAGAATCGGCTCCGATCGTCGTTCAGTGCTCGTCGTGCCAGGGCCAACCTAGCTACCCTCATGGTCAGGAAGGCCAGAAAATCCCTTAATTGTTATCCTCCCGCCTTATCTTATGGGTGCATTGGTTCGATACATGTCGGACATATGGCATCGGGAAAGGCAAAGTGGCAGAAACAGCAATGGAACAACTGACGCGCATCTGAACGAGGAATGAAGCCCCGCGGGGAAAGAAAAGCCAAAAACTCTAAACTCACGTCGTAACGCTCGGGTTTGAAATGGTGGGAGGAAACGTGTCACGAGGGCATGGAAAATTATGCTATTTCACACATCGACCGTTAACGGAATCGCTCTGACCCGGGATCTGGATAGCATATGTTGGCCTTGCTGGGCGTTGATTACTGAGAAACATCTTCTTTTTTTTTTGCAAACAATGTGCGAGCCATACGTTACTGGAAAGGTTCGGAGGTCGGATCCGATTGTTGGGATAAGAAGGGTTTAAAATGCAAAGATTAAAAACAAATAAAGGATAGGAATATTTGTTAAAGAGTGCAAAGTCCCTCTTGAAATAATTCCGAAGGACTTCCGTTTGGAAATTTCCATCAAAAACAAACAATTTATGCTAATATAAAACTAATTTTTCTTAATAAGCCCTTCAGATCAACAGCGTGGATGCAATGAAATATTAAATGGGTAAATGATTTGTTTTTAAACTATTTTCATTAAGAAACCCCTCGATTGGGTTATTTTTGCCAGTACATTAAAGTAGCAAGAAAAATACCTTGCACCAGCAAGTTGCTAGAAAAATAACCTTCTTTCCTCTGCCAAACCAGTCATATTTTTGATAAAAGATTGTTTGGAAAACGTTTTGGAGAAAATGTTAATCGGAAATCCGCAAAATCCAAATCTAAAACTGGAAACAATTATTGATGGCTGCACTCAAAAAAGTCATTTCAATTAAATTCCCGGATCAGCAAGGGTGCATTATGGCATCTGCAAAACCCACTCCGGACACTAGAAGCGGAAGTAAACCTCAACGGCGTAACGCTCGGATGGTCCGGATTTCTTCCGATCGAATTACGCTTCTGTCGGTTCCGTCGGCCACAAAGTGCAGGATCGAGAAAGGCTCGAAAATCCGTGTGGTACGTTGCTTTTTTTTTTTCATTTGTGACGACGACAGGATGTGCATCGAGCGGCAGTAGCAAGAAGATGCTGCACTGCTGCCTATCTCGTGTGTGCGCCTTCGAAAGCGCCTGTGTCGAGTGCAGCACCCGTCCCCGAAGAAAGGAGCACCCAAAAGGGAAGAGTAAAGAATTAAAAACCCAAACAGAGCGGGGCGAAACTCTACAAAATGCGATCATGTTCCACGGGACGGCAGATGTTATCCATACCATACAGGGACCGTGTGGTTTCCTGTTGGAAATCTTGGCTCCGGCTCGGCTTTATTCGTGCCCGTGTGTGTCCTGAAGGAAGCACATCTTCAGCCCATCGGTGATCGGCGCTGGCTGATCGGATTGCAACCGTTTTCTCGCTTCTCGGGTGCTGCAGGATGTGTCGTGTGCAGAGCAAGGAAACGTTTTTGACAATGGCAACGGTGGAAGAGTAGTGAAAGCAGCGCGTGAGGAAGGAGCAACAAAAGGTCCTAAATCAAAATGCAACGATGAAGTCCCGAGGAAGCGTACAGTGAAAATTCCTGTGACAACAACATCTGCTTCCACTCTTTAGAACTAGCTCAATGTCGGGGCACCAAACAAGGCGCATTCTCCTGGCGGCGCAAGGCGCATTGGGGATGAACAGTATGAACCGTTTTGAAATAATAATAAATATTAGAACGATTGTCCCCCTTACGATACTGCTTGACTTGGTCATGGAAGCAAGCACAACGGCTCAATCCGTGTCCTTCAATTGGTTTCCTGTAAAGAAACATTTTAATATAGCTTGTTTAGCTTGGAAATCAATGTTTAAAACGTGTGTCTTGAGCGCATCTAAGAAATTCATTCAAGCTAACCATAAAGCTTCGTTTGCTTCCATTCTCGGCCATGACATTTATTTGAACCCAATCGTTTATGTATGCTAGTGTGCATTGATAGATGGGAGCATCCGTTCGAAACGTACAAAAGGGGTGATCTGTAGCATGGCCAGTAGATGGCCAAAAGCAGCTCGTCTATTTTACATTAGAAACTTACCGATCGTCTGAGGTCCACCAGGACCGTCTATTATTTAATCCTATCCTGCACGGTCGCATATTGATGAGCTGGGCGTCGGCTTTCTCGGGCCTGCCCCCTCGGGAATAGAGCACACATATTCGAGCACTGACCCCGGGTTTGAACCACATTAATCCTTCAAATGAATGCAACGATATGTTTAGGTGAACCCTTTTGAATTTCTTTGAAAGAAAAAACGAAGCAGAGAATTCATATTCAGCGGTTCTGAAGACTGGAACATCCCAAGTTGCCAGTCGTGGTAGATGGTGACTAATCGTGTGTGCATCTGTTCGTTGAACTTTGGTGTTTTTATTTTTCCTGCCAATACATAAGCTCGGCCGGGGTTATTCCGTGAGTAATGGGATTTAATCGGAGCGTGCACTGAAATCCTGTTGTTGCTGACATTAAGCCAGTTAGGCTAATTAACACTATCAATAATTCAATCCTAATGATGGTTGCCTGTAAGACACAAGTTGGATTTTTTTTTTTAGATTTTATCACAGGAAGTGGCAAAATTATAGAAGAACAAGGAAATTCATTAAATGAGGAAACTTCCAACAATCTTTTCACTTAAAATAAAAGAAGGTTCTTTGCTCAGAAAAGCGGCCAAAATTTGAAAATGGAGCACGTACTATGCACTTAAGAATGCACCTGCCCTAACAGAGTGAGCCACAACGTTCACACACAGACGAAAACGTGCTCCACTCGAAGCACTGCAACAGCAACCTTCTGCATGTGGTTGTTTTGCTGCAACTGCATTCTGCTGGGTCGCACGGTGGTATAAGGTCGCCTTTGCAAGGTGGGTACGGTTTGGCTTTTTGGACGACAAATGCAACAGACACGATGCATGGCAAAAAGCGAGACACAAATGCGCCCGAAAGAAAGAAAACGTCGGGACCCACACAAGGCAGGCGAAACAATTTGCTGCAAAAATGCATCTGCCCATCCGCCGGACTGGTTTCGCAACCGTGCAACCGTTATATGGCAGGCTTACTGTCACAAAGTGTATCTTTATTGCAACGACCGGAGGATTTGGGAAGAAACAACGACCAACCGTTATGCATTCTCTTTAGCAGTTGATAATTGGAAGGATGTCCGCACACCAATGTTCACTAAACAGATTCTTCGCAGAAACTGATTCATATTGAGCTGTTTCTACGCTGACAAACTGCTTGATGTTTGGTGTGCTTTCTAAATCTTTTAAGAATAACAAGTTTATTAGCTCAGCATAAAATACCAAATTACATAACCTGCAATCGCTCGCGCGGAACTCCGTTTTGCGTGTACCATTAACCGAAACCTATTACCCGATATCGTAAACGGCGCCCTCTTGGCACCGACAGCTGCACATTCTTCCTCTCCTACGGGAAATCTTCACTCCACAGCTCCACTTCAACTCCTATGTAGCTAAGCCGATGCACCAGTCACCCAAAGTCAGGAAAGAAAGCCTGGCCTACTGTGTATGTGTGTGGAAGCAGCAACCAACCGACCTTTCCTGTTTCCAATGGCGACAGAAATACCCGTCGGTGCTGTTTCCTTTCTTTTTCGCCATTCCTTTTTTTTTTTTGCAACGACCGTTGGCAGTCTCGTTTCCACCGGTCAAGCCTAATACGAGGCACCTTGAGTGGAAATGGAAGATCCGAAATGGCATGAAAAAAAACGCAAATAAAAGCGGCTCCCAACCTTCAACTGGTCGACATTGCAAGGCCTTTTGGTAGTCGCAGACCTTTTGCACCACGTTTCCAGTAGTCTCCGGTTTCGGAAAGGGGTGTCTGTACTCCAGAGCTGTACACTTTCACTCGACGCAAAGTCTTGAAAATTTTTTGTTTCTCTTCGCGCAAGCTGGGCCCATTTATTCTGCTGCCGAATTAAGCCGCTTCCGTTCCGTGAGGGTTGGTGCGCCATTCTTTCCCCGTCTTTTTCGGGAGTACATTGCGCAAAAATGGTACGGCTAATGAGACCGGTTCACTTGCCGCGGTAAGGTGCCAGTGAAATATCTTCAATTATCGGCGAACGAAGAATGCGGACGTTCTGCTTGAGCTGGAGCTCGATCGTGAAGTCCGATGGGAACCGGCCGGTCGAGCATTCCACCGATGGTTGAAAAGTAGGAAATTGCTGTCTCACGACCTACCGACTGCCCGTCTTCCGTCAATCAGATCGGGGTGTTTTTTCGCTGTTGTGGTGTATTGTCCGGTCCGGATTCTTCTCCGCTCGTTCGCCCGAATTTGTAGTGCTTCGCGAGAACATTGTAAGGAAATGATCTTTCCCAGTCCTCACCGGCGACTGATGAGCATCAGCAAGGAAGCGGGAAGCGAGGGATCACCTGCCGACGAGGCGGTCCGGATTCTCATCGGCAGGAAAATGAAGATAAAGTGCGCAAACGCAAACGCACACGAAAGAAATACCAATAATCAAACAGATCGGCCGTCGTTCCGGACGGGAAACCGCAAGGGAAATCCGAGGACCGAGCAGCACAACAACAGCTCACCAAGTCTCTATCGTCTCATCGTGCCCGAGCAAGGAAAAGAAAAGGAAACTTGCATACCAAATCGTTAATTATTGATTATTATCATCATTTAGCTCTTCCAGATTTGAGCCCGGCTCATCAAGGTTCCCAATCGGTGGAACGATCGGCAGCAGGACGCTGCTCGAAACGACGAGAGGGAAATCAAATAAGTTTGCACGCGAGAGTGTGCTTGTTGCTCTGCTTTCCATGAGAAAATATTCAGATTCTTTGTGACCGCTCCTTTCGGGCGCTCAAGGTGATCCTGGTAAGGCACGGGAATCACGCTCCTGGAAATTACTAGTTGGTACCCCGGGTGGAAACAATTCGTCCCACATTGTTTGAGCGCATTTGGGCAGGGTTTTTCGCACCGCACTTATTTCAGCTAATTTTGAAGTCTTTTGTAGGAATAATAAGACACGAACCCCAAAATCGGTCACGCAACTTCAAGGCCATGTTTACCAATGAACGTTTACTGCAAGAATGTTTAATTCTTTGATTCCCCTGCTGAAGCATGACTCTTTGAGTGACTCCATATTTTTTGAAAAAAATTAATCTCTTCGAAGAGCAATGAAAACCTTCCCCTCAAGCGAAAACCGGTACTCTCTTCAATCGCCCGGCATGAAGTGTGTGTGTGTATGTGTCGTCCGCTTTTCGCATTCTTCGCCATGAACTACAAATGGAACTGTGCAATTGCATAAGTGACATTTTCAACGCGCAACCCAACGACGGAACTCGGCCCAGTGCATGAACAACTGGCTGAAGAACCGTTAAGTACCGGGGACATCATTTATAGGCCGAAGATTATAGCGACATATTTTACAAAGTACCGGAGAATATCTCGCGAGAGTACGGGCGTGCTTTCCTAGTCATTCCATTCCAGTACACTTTTTTTGTATCGACGGCAGACTGTGTTGGCGTGGAAGGTGAACGCGAGAAGGGAACGTACACACACGCACTAATCAAGTCCGGGTGATTAATGGTGGCTTCTTTTCCACCCCTCGCACCGCTTCCACGCGGCCTGGCAGCTGTACGCCACGGACTCTTTTGATATCCGTGAAATTCAAATAGATCTAATTTCCACCATTACGGCGGCGATGGTGCCCGTCCCGAATTTTCGGTAACAGGGATAAAATAAATATGCATAACCACATTGTTTGGCTGATGAGAGCACTCTTTGCGCTCCACTCGGTCCCGGAAGGCCAGCCCTCGGACGAACGCAGTGCACGCGAGATGGACGATAGAACGAACGTGGACGTTTCCTTTCGTCATACCTTTCGATTCGTAGGCTTCATTCGGTGGGGTGTCAGTCATTCGATGAAATATGACGTGTCTCTTATTCGGCATACCTCCATTTGCCATTGTCGATGTGATTGAAATCGTGATATCCCAAACTTACACGATAGACAATAAGCTCCCATTATGGAAATCGACGGTGGAGTACTTCTTGCAGTAACGAGCGCGAACAGCAGATGTTCAACCATGCTCCGCGACTGCTCCTGATAACATTCCATTACCTTGAGGAGCTGTCCTGAAGCTCGGACGTCAGATACAGCGAAGGGAGACACTAGCATAGACAAACGGGGTGTTTTCTGCGCTACCATCTGCAGGGTTTTGCTTCCAACGTATAATGTCCGACCGGCAGGTGGTTTGAATGATTTCGAAACGGTCGTTCAGTTTATCATGACCTCGATGGCCACCAGGTGGCATGAGACTGGAGCGTTGTTTTTTTTTAATGTTTTCTCTCAACGATTCCATGGCGAAAATGTCGTAAACTTGTTTGGCGAAGCTGGTTGTATGACAGTTTGATCAGCATATTGCCGAAAGGCAAGTATAAACATTTTACGGCTGCTTCTAAGGTCGTTGCTTTTCCTATTCTGTTCTTTGCATACCACCATCCCGCATTTCTCAAGCAACTGTCCCGCGTTGATTAAAATACATCATCGTTGATTAGCTGACAGCTGCTGTGAATCTCATCGTCCTGGTCAGGAGAAGTAATCAAGATCGAATGAGTGAAAATTCCCGCCCGGAACAATTCCTCTTTCCCGGCCTAATTAAATGGCCTGCCGGAAATCGAACATTACCATCCCAAAAATCGATCGAGCGAGCAATTCAAATTCCGCGTTCCATCAAATTCCCGGCAAGTGTGCGGCATGCGAACGGGAATCCCCTTTCCAGAGCCACTTCTCGATCATTTGGCGTTGGCCATTCTTGGCCGCTTAGTATCGATATTCTCGATTCGTGTGAGTGAGTGAGTCGCACGTCTGAGAAGGTTTCCCAATATACGACCTTTGAAGGTTAATGCTGAGCTCAGTTGGGGCGAAAGCATGTGGAGGAATGTACTTCGCGACGGGTTCCCGTCTCACCGGGCCGCAAGAATGGAATGCCCGAAGCAGCTGTCGATGGCAATTTTGACCAAACGATCTCGAGTTCTCCCGTTCGCCCCGTTGCGGTGGAAGCGAGACGGAAAGGAACTCGTCTGCGTTTCGGCGACGCATACGGTCTTCGTCCCGCACCGTTTCGATGGCGCTTCGCAGAAAATCGATCCGGACACGGTGGGCAAAATTTTCGATCGTGTCATCACAGCACAGCAGCTCGCATTTCGCTGGCGCATCGCCGACCTCGATCGGGTCCCTTTCGGCAACAATAACTGTGAAACCAACATGAAGGAGCCACACCACGCTACGGCCAATGGAAAATGAACCCAGCAAATAGGGAATGGAAACCTTCTGCTAGCCAAGCACCTTACCTGCTTACACCACCATGGCAGGGAGGGGGGAAGCCTCGAAAAAACATTTTCATTCATACGACAACGCGGCGCGGCCCCCAGAAGGAGTTCGATGTCGTCGAGCGAACCCAACGTTCGAAATGGTGTTGGCCGTAGGGGGACTGCGGCTCGCAGAATGTCGAACGGCGCACACATTTCGCAACATCTGCATTTCTCTGCGGTTCGGTTTTGGGCTGCGGTTGGCACTTTCTTGCCGTCGTCCTCGTCGACCCAGTGCATTGCACCGTCCGGCGACAGGGCGACCCGGAGACGACGGCCGAAGTTTCGGTTTTCTGGCGGTGAAGGCAGCACGATTTCCTGTTATTAGTGTAAATTACCACTTCCTGAGCGGTGCTTGCAAGCCGGGCCAGGTCCCGTCCCCTGGGAGTGGAGCTGGCAACCGGTTCAGTCGCGATTCCTGCGCTGGATGTCGGGCTGCTTTGCGACAATGGATCACATCAGATGGGTTGCGTTAATCATTATCATTATTGTGCACTCTTTTATCAATCGACATGAAAACTCTTGAAAATATTTCTGTACGCCTTATAAGAGTACTTCATTGAAATTAAGTGTTCAAATTCCTAACTATTCCTAAAATGTCTTTGCTTTACGATTAGTTAGCACTTGAGGATTGTTATCCATTTGCAGCACATGTTGCGGTTAACCAAACCTGTGCAGTTTTTATTCGTTCTTGCGTCATCCAAAATTCGCATCCACATCTTGACTCGAAGAAAGGAAGAGCCTTTACAATGCCATACCGCGAACACAAGGTGGTTCTGCTTGTTCGAGAATGTTCGAGAACAATCGAGGCTGCGGCTGGAATACATTTACACACAACACCATTGCATCATCTCCGAGTTTGGTCGGGCCACAATTTGATTCGATTTATTTGGAGTGTCCTTTCTCCTGCCATCCAGGGTGATGCAAGGTGCCGGTGATTGTTTTCAAAAACCAGACAATTCAATTAAAACTTAAATAAATCACCAACAGTGGTGTCATTACGACTTTTAGAATATGGGCATGCAGTGCCATAAATTTCAAACTTGTTCGAAAAGCTTGCAAAAAGACGCTCGAAAGCCACGAAACTGCTTTTCTTTCCTTCGTTTAGCTTTTTTGCATTATGCATTAATAAGAACACGTCTTGATTTTTAATATTATAAATCAATGTTTCAACAAAAGATTGCTTATAATGCAAAACTATCTAATATATTTGAAGTAGAACGTCTTACCAAAAATAATTCCTAAAAGATACGCAACAGATAAAACTTAAATCAATCTAACGTAGTGACAAAGACTTCTTAGGCACTTACAAAAGAAAAATTTGGTTATTCAAATTATTCTTTTCAAACGTCTATCATTATGTTGTGTAACACCTAATGTGAACTTCATAACAAAACGGAGCACTATTGCGATTTTAATTTATAAACCTTCCACCACCTCAGTTCGCTCCCCAAACCTCAGTTCGTTTCTTTGCAGTGGAATAAAATCTGTTGTCTTACATTATTCAAAAAGTTGCATCGTTTGTTAAGCGCTCCCCAGCCCATTCACAGGAAACATATAAAAATGTTCAGATAACAATAAAAAAAAACACACATAAAACACCACGCCGCACGGACGGCGATCTGTTGCTAACATTGTTCAAATCTGATGGCATTCATGTTTATTTCGCCACGGCTTCGGTCGCCCACATTGTTCACCTACGATTTGCAATGGGAAATTGTGCCGTGGGATAAAAGATGGTAGGTATGTTTTCCATCCGTCCCGTCCAATGAGCATTTGAAATCCACAGCCGACCTGAAAACAGGTTGTTTTACTTCGGCCCGACAGCGGTGCTTCATTTGTTTCCTATCGTGAATCTTAGTGATGTCAACGGTTTCCTTGAAGTTAATTTTGATATTATCTGATCATCAACAAATGTTTATGATCATGTTGAAATTTGTTTAAATCAAGAGAATATTGTGAAGTTGAATATCTTCTGTTAGAATGAACAACCAATCCAACAAATCCATCCATTAGAAAACCTGACTCAGCTTCAAACAAACTTTCTTTCCACAACCATATCTTCAAGAGGGTTTTTTTTTTTCATTCATCATTATTGTTTCCTTTTGGCCGAGACGGTTTGGCAAAACTGGCATCCATTTCCAGGTTCACGTAAACAGCATCACAAAATCTAGACATTGTCCACCAAAAGACCAGACAAACCTTGCATGTTTTTTTGGTCTTTGTCTATGCTATTTTCATGCTTTATCTCCGCTTCCCAGCGGGGTGGTCTCTTTGAGCAGGATGATTCGTGTTCGAGCTCGGTCAGAAAATCCGTTGGCAGAAAAATGTGCCGCCATCCATATCTAATTCCCTTTCGGTTTGGTCGTTCGCAAGAAAAACTCACTGCGCCCAGGCAACGGTCCCCGAAGAGGACGGCAGCGAACGGGGCGATAAAGACCGGGCTATTCTTCGACGCCTCAAAGGCTCAAGCTCGCCCTGCCGCACCAGAGCACTTTGTTGTTTGTGAAGGTATTGGCAGTTATTTAGTCCCCGCCGCAATCTTCGTGATAAAACTTCGGCCGACCTACCTCAACTCGCAGGCTCGTCGATCGGGCGAGGTGGCATTTTTCAAACCTGAATCCTGCGCCCAACCGTCGTTCCACAACCGGCATGAGTCAGGCAGGGCCAGCCAACCGCAGTCCCAAGATGTCATAAAAATAACCATCATTCGATGAAGGTGCCGTTGCACGTTCCACATGGCTTCCGCTGCAAGTAAGGTTCGCCTTTATTTTGCCTCTATCCCGGGCCGCATCTTTGGACATGGGACATTATTCGTCTGAAAGGAGAGTGAGATAAAATAACGAAGACTCAAAAAAAAACAAACGGAATCTTACTCGGAAGGTGCCACCAACCGTTGTCGCTTTGTGTGCCCCGGTACGGAACCAATAATTGGTCAACAGATAGCAACACCTGCCGGCTGGAAATTAGGCGTGAAGTGTAGCGCTCTCATAATGGACACCTCACTCGCCGTGCTGGGCGGCGTACCGAGTCCTCGTAATGACACAGGAAGCTTCCATGGTGGCTGCGCTGATAACGCACGGTGGAAACAGCGGTTAGAGCCGCCGAAGAATGCAGACGGCAGACGCCAACGTGGAGTGGATCGATAGCCAAAGAATGTTGAAAAACAACCATGGCAATCGGGTTACGCTGGCGAGACCTTGGATACCCTTTTTTTTACATTAAAAGATCTGTACGAGAAATAGTACTGAGAAGAGGTAAATCGAAATCCATCTTTAAACTATAGACAAACTTCTTCTTCTTTCCGGGCGTAATGACCAATTAGGTCATGGCTTCCAATTTTTATGGCTTACGAGACTTTTCCCCCTTTATAGAACGTGGATAGTCATTTTTTTCCTACCGGAGGAGTTCTGGATTCGAATCCATGCCATCGTGGGTTTTGTTCTAGCCGGCGTAAAACACGCTCAGTATCGTTTCTCTTCGCATTAGATCGCACTTTATTGAAATATCTTTCTCTTTTAGCAAATGGTGTCATATTTGTTCCTTGTCAACTTCAGCCATAACCCTTTTCCAACCAATCCGAAAGACAACCCGGTTCCGATTGAAGAAAAAAACAAGTTTCTTTTCGCCAAAAACTCCCACGCGGATCTTTGAATTCCCCAGAACACGGCAACCCGTTCGACGTCCATTTCGCATCGAACCCGAGGTTTGGCCGGCTTCTCCCCTCGGTGTGAGATGCGACGTTATACGGGATGGAGCGAAATGACAAAATAAAATCAAGAAAATATGCACCTATGCACCAACCCCACGTGACAGTGTATGTGTATGTATGTGTTTATGTATCTGTCGTTGAAGTTAAAGTCGTGGAGTCGTTTTTCTCACGCGGTGAATCTTCCGCGTGTGGTGTCAGCCTGTGGGGCAGTGAGGAAAAAAAATGCATGAATAAAAAAAAAACACTCCACACACACAAAAACACATACCTCAAGTGAAGGTTCACGTATGGCACTTTCCAACACCTTGCCAACGCATTTCGCTGCCGCCAGCTGTCGGCCAGCGCGAGAACTCGACTCGTGATGAAGGGATGGCGCGCGGTGGTACATTACCATTTTGCCACGGGGTGGTTGGCTGCAAACGCGAAAGAAAAGCCAAACCATCGCCTAGTCGCAGCGGAATGCACTGTCTCCAATGCACTGCAGTCAAGGAGGAGGGGGGGGGGGGGGGGTTGGTTGGTCATAGAGAGAGAGAGAGAGAGAGAGAGGGCAACGGTGGGAAATTGGCACAGTTCAGCGAAGGAAAGCAAAAGAAAAGAAAAAGGCAACAGCGAGAAGGAACCAACCGCGAGCGCGAGCTGTTATGGCGAACAAGCAGATTCGCGACATGGACGGACGGCATTTTAATGGAAAACGGAGAAAAGCAAGAAGCCCAGAGAACCGTTTTGCTGCTCCACGATGATATCTTACTGAACCAGGGCCCCGTCCGTCGTTGTTGTCGTATCGTGCGCTCCATTTCCATACAATTGCAACGGTGCAACGGGGATGCGATCGTTCACGTTTTGGACCCTACAGCCGGTTCGCACCGGTGGCGTGGTAGTAGTAGTAGTAGTGGTACGGCCTTCTGTGACCTTGCCCGGAGGCGATCGTAACGGAAAAACGATACCACCACCGCGATCTCCCCGACCCCATCGGCACGAGTGCACCAAATGGCAGCAAACGATCTCCGCGACAGCAGCCCGCTCCAATGGACGGTTTCTACCACGCCAGTGGTGTGTACGTGTGTGTATGTGGTGGGTGATCGGGAGAGAAAAAGCATGAACGAACGTGTTCGAACCAGTCCGTACGGCCCCTCGGAACCGGCCCAGGTGATGCTGCACAGCATCATACGAAGCCTAAGCGTTCGATTACTGTGTGGCCCGCAACGTTTGTTTGGGTTCCAGAGTGCAGCCCGACGACGAGGCTGTGCCCATCATCACGGGCTCTGGCACTGACTATGGGAAGGCCTTTTTTCCCCTTTCCCGACCAGGTACAGCTCACGCCGTGACCATTTCGAGCAATAAGTCATCGTTAGGAGCCAACTGGTGGATTGATAAGTGACAGTTGTTGGGCCACTGTTGTCCTATCATCTACCAAGATTAGCTACGGTTGCATCGAAACCTTGTGAACTTCAAATTGTCTGGCAAAAGGATGTAAAAATGGACACAGCAAATCAGCATGACTTATGTAGCTTTTCCCGAATCTACATGACGCGGTAGTTGATACCACTACCTGATTTAATTGAAACCATCATATTCGAAGTAAAAGCATTTACCAGCAAACTATCCAAAATAAGTATCTCAAACATTGCAATAAATGAAAGAATTCCACGAAGTAAATTAAATTGAAATAAAGTTCGATTATTGCAATCGCGTCCTAAAGTCTTAATGCTTTGCTGTAAAGGTGAAGTCAATAAACCATTAGAAAAGAAGTTACTGAATTTAACAAAAACAACTTTTTTTGGAGGGAGGAAGCTGGGTTGGAGACATAGGATCATCAAATATGTCGAAACATTATTTTTGATTTCTTCTCCTTCTCCCGGTACTCCAAATGTCATCCTAAGCACGGACCGTAGTGGCAAGAAGTGAGAAATACTAGACAAACTTTCTCCCAGGAACATATCAACCCACGCCGCCCAGAAGGAAGGTACGACAAAGTGGTTGTTTCGTCCGAGTGTTTCGCGAACCAAGTGCAAATGTGTTTGCCACAAAGCCCGTGGAACCAGTTTCGAGTTTCAAGCCAGGCCCGGCCCGCGAAAAGGGTGGACGAATGGGTTTCTCCCTATGGCTCCGGCTCGTTCGCTCTGCTCGGACAGCATCAACCTCGAGAAATGGACCCAATGGCCACGCTTCCCACGACGCGCGCCCGCCGATAGATAATATGACAGTTGATCTGGCCCTCAATCCATCTGTCTCCGGGACCGGCAGCGGTGGCGCCATCTAAAGGCTGTGGCTGAAGCGGCGCAGCGCTTGGGAGACTCACTTGCCGCACGGCTGCCAGTGCTAGGGCGCTCCTCCCGGCCCTGTTGGGGATGGGTTGCGTAACGCGCATTTCTATATCCAGCTGCAGCAGGGCCCGGGGTGGTTTGAAGCCGATCACGATCGGTCGGAAAGCGGAGGAGCGCGTAGGCGCTGACGATGAGGTTTGAAAAATGCTGTGCTTCTTTTCATTTTCCATTCCAACTCTATTTCCATGCTTCTCCGGGGGGACGGAAAGAAACACTTGACCTTTTCGGTAGTGCGGCGGTGGATTCTATCGAAAAACGCCACCGCCGCTGCCGCCGCAAGGCGTAGGTTTCATTAGAAATCACTTCATTGCGCGGCCGGCTGGATGATGTAGCATCGAAATTGATTGAAGATTGAATTTCATTAAATTCGATACCGAAAAGCGCAGAAAGTGGACCACTGCCCGCCCGATTGTCGTTGTAAATTGAAGGACCGCAGTTACACAACCCATATGGCAGGCAGTCGGACGGGCAAGCGGAACACGATGTAATCCATCCCTGCGCAACATTGTCTCATTAGTAACGAAAATCATGTCAAACCAAAATCGTAAAATATTACTTTAATTCTTCCTAATTTCCCAGAAGAAAAAAACATTGAAATCTGCGCAAAATTTTACAGTAAGACAAAATGATTTTAAAACAAAATGGAAGAGGTTTTCTCCTATTATCCTTTATTCCTATCCTATATCTAAACTACATTCAGACTAGCTTCAGGCCAACACAAAAGAGGTCAATACTCATTGAAAGCCAGGGGAGAAGGTGTCTAGATCGAGCACCAATACCAAACTGCACGGCGAGAAACGCGTAAACAATCTCGTGGACACATAATGTGCCCCTTTGCACACCCGGTGCCACCGTCACTACCCGATTGTCTCTTCCTTCTCGGTGCACTTTCTGGTACGGAACGCAGGAAAGCGCTGCAAGCAGAATGCAGCTCACGGTCCGCTGTAATTTTGTCCGCTCGTTTGCTTGTTGTGTTCTTCTTCGTCCTCTTCCTCGTCATCCTCCTCCTTTTCCCTTCACCCGAGACCCACTGCTCTGCTGAGGCCAAACGGCAGAGGGGCAGATGTTTGCGTCGCGTTGCGGTGCATTTCTATTCGTTTTGGGATCGTTTTGATGGGTTCTTCTCTCCCTTTCCAATTTCCCTGTGCCGCAAACGGCCGGGAACGGAAATGGGAGGACGAATGGCGGGCACCGTGGAATGTGCCTGAGTTGGAAAGGAAAGTGAACACATTTCAGAGGTCTTGGAATATCAATCAAATGGGTACGTCTCTGTTCCGTGATCGTTGAAGTATGGGTTGAGTATTAACCTACACAAACAGGAGTCGAAAATTCAAATTCAAAATTCTTTTGGTTTAAGTAACAATCCCGCTTCCACGGAAAAGAAATGCAAAACGTGCACTGCTGGAGTATGCAATGGTACTAGATCTTCATAGCCCATCAGCCTTATACCAAACACCATATCTAAGCCAGATCAAAGCAGAAATAACCAATGCATTTGGCAACATTAGACTCAGAACCTGGAACAATTGCCAAAAAACGCTGCAAATGTGTAGCTTGGAATGTTTGCGCTCTATGCGTACGGCTATTTGCAAAAGGAAAGAAAGACACATTGTCTATACGATTCGTCACACTGTAGGCCTTGAGGAACATGGGAAAGAGAGAAGAGAGGATGTGGCCCAGCAATGCAGGGAACATTTGGCAACTTTTCCCACAGATGTACGGACACTTTTGTTATCGTACTGTGCTATTGAAAAAAAGGATCATTGTTAGTTGAATTTTAAATGCCGGTTTGAAAACAGACTAATTGGTTTCCTATGAACAGCAAGCGCTTGAAACTGGAATTAGTTATCAACATAAGACACAATCCAATGATTCATTCAGGGTCTGTGCCTCCGGTTCATCGGCTGCAGATCAAGCATCGTACAAATCTCCGCCATATCGCGACCGGAAATTCGAGATGATTATTTTCTTCTTCAGCAAGAATTAAAAAAAAAGCATGTCCCATTTCCTCCTGGACTGGTTTGGCTGCCAGTTTCTTGGAAGGATTTTTTATTTTTGTTCCTGCCACCTATTGCCACCAACAGACAAGAGACTCGCGATCCTCGATGATCGTGTACCCTCTCGCTGGCGCACCTACACCGCTTGAGCACTCCCCCGTTGTTCTGGCGCATCCCTTCTACGAAGATCGTTCTCTGTGCCGCTCACTGTTCGTCACTGGCGGCAGTTGAAGCGCTTGGGAAAGGTTTACAAATAAACAGTTCAAATCGTCGCGATGAGTTTTATTGCGGCCGGAAATGGGCACACCGACGCCCGCTCCGAGAGTGTCGTCGTTTCGTCGTCGCGAGGCTTTTTTTCGACGAATAAACAAACGGATCGAAATGAAACGATTACACACGGACAACATTGTAGTGCGATCGAGCCACGAGCGACGAACGTACCCCGGCCCGAAAGGGACGAGACGAAAGGAATGAAGATCAACGTGAAGCGACATGATCGCCGCAGCTATCAGGCATAAGGCATAAGGTGGAAAGGTGTGCTACCGATGACTCGATCAGATCGAACACCATTTGAGGGCAGCAACAAGAGAAGAGCAAAAACAAGAGGCTTATGGAACGGGACCAGCCGGGGTTAGCCGGAGTGTATAGCGTGAATAGTGGGACGATGAATGGGCTGTGGTGCATATTTTTGGATGATGCAGCGAAGAGCGCAGCAAGGGAGAGTGGGAACCGCGTGCAACGAAATCGGCAAGGCAGAAAGGGACGAGCCCAGCATAACTACGCCGCAACCCTGCGCAGGAATCGACACGTTCAAACGGGTCCAAGCACAACCGAAGCAGGCAGGCTACAGGCATCGGTCACGGATTGCTTCGCTTATGGCCGTCCTCTGTCTTGTCTTGTTTGCCTTTCGAAGGCTGTTTCGTGCGCGAGCCCATTCTGGAACAGCTGGCTTCTCCCATTGCACAGCCCCGTGTGTGCAGCGATACCAGAAAACCGTAATTCTTCGTTAATTCTTCTCGATAAGTTCTGATTACAAGTGATAGGCGTTTGTTACAATCATTGCGAATAGTTGTTGTGTCACATTAATCTGTGAATTGTATAAAATGTTTTTCCACCTCAGTTAATTTTGTAAAAGCCTTAAACTTATGTAATGAATTGCTACAATAAAAGTGAGACAATTTGAATGGTTCATTGCTGCAATAAAAGCTCACTTCGAGTTCCTCTCCGAAAGTATAACGATATTGCTCACGAAATTAATCTTCTTCCATATTAAAGTACTTTGCATTAAGTACCAAGACAAAAACCAAAATATAGTTTTTAATAATTCAATTTCTGCTGTTCGAATTTACAGTTTTATTGTTACAAACTACTGCCTGGGCTTTAACATCATTTGGCATCATTGACATAAGAAAACATTCAGAAAAAAATGAATATATTAGTTCTTAATATAATTTCTGCACTACAAAACACATCGGGGTAAAAACAGCCTACCGGAAAAAAAAATTAAAAGAGTAAACTTCCCATTTGTCCCTGCTACAGCATATTTTTCGTTACATCCCATCACTCGGGTTGAGGTCGTCCGTTATACGCAAGCCGTGTGGTTGTGTTGGAGCCGTGTGGCACGCCGAAGACGTAAAAAACAACATAAACATCAGCTGGCAGTTGTTGCGTGAAACTCCAGGCGAACAAATGAGACAAACTATTTCCGCACTATGAACATCTCGCTCTTTTTACCTTCGCAACGACCAGCTGTCTCTTGCTCCCTTGCGAACGAACGATCGGCCGGTTATACTTGCCCCTTCATTACTTCACTCAGGCACAGGCGCGTTGACACCGCTGGAAAACCTGTCGGTGAAGAACTGAACGCGCGGCTGTGAACGACGTCACTGTGTGCGAGCTCACGCCAGTTGCATCGCGTAGGCATGGCGAACGTTGAGAAACCTGGCCGATCAGTTGCTTGGTTAACTTGGTCGAGTTCAGTCGGATTGCTGAGTTCGGTCGCGAGATTCTTCGATCGATTCGTTCCCTGGAACGGAGTTCGTAACCTGATAGATTTTTTGCATCAGCAAACAAGTTAGAAAGTGTTGTTGAACTGCACAGAATTGTCAGTTGATGAAAGTTGAAGTACCGATTGCTAGGGAAGCGGCACCATTGCACAGTGTTTAGTGTGTGAAAACATTTTGAAATTGTGTCACTGCTAGGAGGATTAAATACGTAGAGCTAAGGAGAGGGGCGAAAAATAACAGTCTTCGCAGAACTAAGCGGATAGCGAAGAAGTTGCGAAGAAGGAAATACTGTTGAATGGTAGGATTATGATGAATGGTTGAAACGCGACAGTAAAGAAGGAAACGACGGTGGTGATTTTGCGTGAAACCTGTGCTGTTGTGCTATCGAAATTCAATCGAAACCGAGTGGCGACCGGCAAGGTCTCACAGTAGGCTGTTCCGTTCCGAAGCGAAGGTCGTGCGTGTGAAAAACAACCGACTGGTGTGAGATCAGCCCGATCAAATGGTACTGCTGACAATACCGGCGTCCACTGATTTCCTGTGTGTCGAAACGGTCACGTGCCCGGCGTTCCGTTGACGATTCAATCTTCGTAAAAACTAAAAGACACATCCTCTCTCTACGGACTGCGCGGGACGAAAAAAGTGTACGATAAACCCATCTACCATCCATGATGGTGCGCAGCTTGTCGCAGTGGACGAAAACGCTGAGTTTTCCGGCGCGCATCTCGCCGAACCGGAACTCGAAGGACTGCAACGTGAACGTGCTGCCGATCACGCCTCCGCCGGCGCCGCCCCGCAACAAGTCCACCTCGACGTCCTCGTCCAGCACGATGTCGTCCTCGTCCCCGTCGTCCTCGTCGTCCTCCCCGACCCCGCCACCGAACGTGCCGATCACGGAAATTAGTCAAATCGTAAGTATCCGGCGGTGCCGGCCCCCATTAGTCCCCACGCCCTGCAAAGATCCCGTGACATTATTGGTCTGGCAAACCGGCAGCAAACGGAACACCACTTCCCCAAAGAAGAGGAAAACGTACAAACCATCCAGAGCAGCAAGCCGACGATGCGGGCCACTTTTAGGGGCCACTCGGACAGCGGGATTACTTCCGCCCGAACATCTGCGGGAATGAAGTTATTGAAGCCGGGCCCCGGAGAAAAGTGGAAAAAGAGGTTTTCGACCGCATCTGCCGCCGCACATGGTAATGCGAGTTTGAACCCGAACCGAAAAGGGAAGCCAAACGACCCGCAGAACGGGAGATAAAAAGTGGTAGAAGAAACGATATCGGCGGTATCGCGGGAGACAAAAAGGGTGAAGCCGGTGGAGCATGTGTAAATGTTTACACAACTTCATTGAATTTTATCCCATCATACGCTTTCTCGGTGGCGGTCCGCGCTAAGTATGTTGGCCGGCATGCCTCTTGCCGCGCGGTTGAAGGACGGAAAACGGGACTGGGAAGAGGTTCGTTAGACGGGGACAATGGCCGACAGGGGGAGGCCTGCGAGACGAGTGTGAACTGTTTACATTCGACATTCTTGTAGTAATTTCTCCAACAGAAGCCACTCGCTCGCCCAAAGACGCCCGATGATCTCCCTTTCCCATTGGGTTTTCCATTGGTCCCGAAATGAAATTTCCCAACACTGCGCTGATGATTCTCCTTAAGTTTTATTTTTATTTTTTATTACACCAACCACATTCTACGCCTCCATTTAGGAAGCGCTGCGTTTTGTTGTGTGCGGAGGGCAGGGGGGGGGGGGGGGAGACCACTTCTTCATCGCTGGAAACACTGCGGTTTCGTTTGAGGAACTTTGTTTCCCCACGTGGGGCACAGGGAGAGAGAGAGAGAGAGATAGGGTGGGCGGAGAAGGCTTGTCTTTTTATAGCCAACAAGTTTTGATGGGTTCTCGGTGATACTTTCTGGGGTGCTGCCTTTCTACCCTGCTGGAGCATAAAATAGAACTCCACACGGAGGCGATCTATGGGGCCACGATCTTCACTTGACGATGGAGTCCCATCATGTGTACGGTTTAAACGTCTTGGAAAAAAAAACGTAGGGAGACATACCGTTGCAAAGGGGGTAGCATATCGACAAGATCAACGCGACGAAGAGATACATTCAACATTTTATTTTTAGCAAATGCCTTCTGAGCTGAAACAATCCATTCGTGGGGGCAAGCAAGACGTTTCCCTGAATTTTCCAAAGAACCGTTTCTTTGTGCGGTTCGGTTTGGGATGGATGAATGCTCCATCTAAATTCGTCAAGCTTCCCAACAACGTCGTGCCAAGTGTGTGCGTGTGTTTCCTTCGGTGAGCAGTTTCTTGATTTACGACCAAACTACCGATAAATCAAAATATGATTAGATGGTGGATGTGTGCCTTTTTTTTTTCATCATGTTCATCCAAACATACTTTGACGGCTTACGATAAGATCAAGAAGGATCATGTTTTCTCAACACACCGGACACTTTCGGTTCGGTAATGGATCGTAGATCTTTTTTCTTTTACACCGTCCCCCAAGTGCCTCCCTCGACACCAACCAATGCTTTCCCTTTCTCGAGGCGATTGATTGGATCCGCGAATCGATAAAAAAAAGCAACATTCAACGGTTTTTCCGGTCTGTCTCTAAGATTTCATTCGGCCAAGTGCGAGGTTTTCTTCTTTTTCTGGCCTGAGTGCTCTGAAAGTGAGCATAATCAATTGCACCCTGAATCGAAAAAGACGGGGGATGGGTATCGAAGAACGGAACTACGGAAACTCGCCGAAGCAACGAAGGGTGTTGCTGTTGCTGCGTTCACCGATGATGATAATCGTGAAAGTGGACTCGAAAAATTGAAAGCAACACTAACTAAACAAATTTCCGAGTGTTGCTTTTTGTTGTTGCTGTTTTGTTCGCCTCGGTTGTTTTTCTCCCGGTCGGGTTGATTTAGATTTTGAATGATAGCCATCGTAATTTCCACCCGTTCGGTCAATGAATGTTGCCACCGGCAGTTGTTTGGAGACAGAGGGAAAGATAGGGATAAAGATGGGGCAAAGGAAGAGAAGGAAAGGCGGTGATGTTTACAGCCTATTTCCTATGGAACATCCGTTCCTTCGATTGGTTCCGAACGTTGGCCCCGTGAAGGTGGTATAAGGTGTGGGGTTTTCCTGCTACTCTTCATCGGTCGGTGCGTTTCCATCGCTTGTAAAATTCAACGGAGCTATTAGCATTCTCAATAAATTATCTCCATGGCTAGACGATCGAAGATGAACGAATGTTTGTTTTGTTTCGGTTGAGAAGGAAGCTGAAATTTGATCGTTCATCATTCTTTGTCTCGATGATCACGGGATCCTTTCGATCAGCTCCTCATCGTGTTTCCAGGCGATTCCACGCATCCTTTTATGCGCTTCTAGATAGATTGGATCTTCCGCCCCGTCCTGTTGCGCGTAGGGTTTCACTTTTTCGAAGTTTTTTAACACTCGATTTCGACTCTCGTTTTCAATGGCCAATCGAAAACCAATACGCCCGAAAAGCCGGCATTCTTGTGTGGGAAAAGCCGTAAAAGCGCCTCGCGTTTGCCTGCACGTTGATTGCTTTTCATTGTTCACACCCTATTCATCATCGGTTGCCCTGTGTGTGTGCATGTGTGTGGTGTGTTTTCCTATTTTGCACCCAGTTTTCCGCCCCAATCGTGTTTGCAACGTTCGATCGGAAAATGGGCTGGCGAACGCGGGCGAAAAAAAGTGAAACTCTCTCGACGTCTCAAACCCTCGACAAACTAATTGAAACAAGAGATTTCTCCGCACTTCTCAACAACGATCCGGGGCTGGGAGAGGGGAAGGTTGCTCGGGTGTCCATTGAGGTGGCCGAAGGGTGGCGTATGAACGTGAAATTATCTCATTAGTGTCCGAGCCGGATCGTTTAATCAATTCTCCGCCACAAGGGGGGACGTTGATGGCGTTTGATGGGATGAAAAGAGGAAAAGAAGGGGAGGGAGGGTCCTGATCACGACGGAGATTTGCATCGAATGATGGTTTGCGGAACGAAAATGGCCATGGTGTTGTGGGTCGATTTGACCGAGTTGTTAATTTCGTAGGAGCAAAAAGTTTAATCTTGGCGTGGCGTTTTCCGTCACTTACTTGCGCCTGTGAACTGAAACCGTAGGCAGTTCCGTACACTCGGTAACACAGGGCGACACACACACACACAAGCAAAATTTTCTTGACTTGAACGACAACCGGCGTCAGTGGCATCAATGAGTGTGCATTAATTTTCCAATTATGTTGCCAATGATTTGTTTTACTGCTGCCGGCCACTGCTGAGGAGGCCAGAAAATTGAAGAGCACACGCACACGAACCAGAAGCTAATCTAAACAGACGGCCAAGCGTTGCCTTCGTCTGACTGACCTTCCGCCTCTCTATCTCTTGCCTCTCGACACACATCCGTCAACGAGGGAGAAAGAGGTGTCTAATTGAAGGGAACGACGGTCGTCGAAACGCACCCCGGCCATCATCATCATCATCTTTCGCGGTCCACGGCGCACTTTGGCCCGGGCTGAAGACAACTTTCGAACGGACCGGGATCCCGCACCCGTAAGATGATAAACCTCTAAACCTCGTCCCCTCTCCCGTCCCTTCTGGGCACACACGCATGCTGCCGCGGTCAACCGTGGATGATTTATGGTTTCTGGCGAGCGAAAAACCCACAGGACCGTGGATGGCGTTTGATCGTGGCCGTGGACCGGAAGATGCGATCGGGCCGGCCCTTTCGCTGGACGCGGGAGAGAAATACGTCGGCGGCTCCGCGTGGCCATAAACATTACGACCGAGCCCCTTTTTACTCTGCCCCCCCCCCCCCCCCCCCCCCCCCCGTGTGGCCTTGATGGGCAGCCATGTGGAAGCGGCCACAGCCACTCATTACCCCGTGTCGCTCATGTAAGAAGTCTGGCAATCTTTTCCCCAAAGGTGAACCCGTCGATCACCTGGCTCCGGTGAAGAGGAGAAGAACCCGGACGGTATTGTTTGCCCGTTTGGAGCCGTAAATAATTGGAGTACGATTAGCTGCACCACAATCGCTTTACCGAATTCAAAGCTTGGTATTGTACGTTTTATGTTTAATGATCGCTTCGGGGCCTTGACTTGAACAAAAATCACACACTGATTAAAAAGTGTTTCTTTATTTTGCACATTCCAACATTGTGTGTGTCGGTTGTTTGTCTTCTTTTTTTGTTTGTTCCTTCTCCATTTGGAGTTGGTGCAAAAAACTAAATCATAACATTTTCGAAATTCATCGTGTCAACCACAACTTCCGGTGGCACAAATGTTCACATCGGTTCCCCTTTTCTTGCGTTCTTCATCGTAACGTTTTGAGCGTTTCCTTCTTTGAGTTTCGCACACACAACTCGGAGCCCCCGGTTTTTTGCTGTCTTCCTACAGCTAGCCAAAGGGAGTTTATAAATAAAACGAGTGAAGTTTGCAGACTGCGGTCGCAACCAAATTCATCCAGCCCGGGAATTTCTCGCTCCAAACAACACTTTCTGGGACGGGAAATCAAGAGTCGTCACGTCGCTCAGAACACCCCACATGTCGACGTTATTATTTTTCCGCAGTGCGTGGCACACTACATTCGCCCATACCACCGTCGGCGTTGGGGGAAATTGCGCGAAAGAATGAAAACGGCGCGTTCCGTTCCTTGTGCTGCAGGCGTACAGTGTTACACGTGACGGTGTGCGAAGGTTTTTGGTTGAGGAGGTTGAGGAGAAGTATGAAAATAAACTAACAAGCGCGAAAAGCAAAAAAAAAAAAATGAAACAAAACAAAAACTGCATCGAATGTGACTCGGTTTTGGGTGAGGTGAAAAGAGCGCGACCCGTGAAGTGTTTTCGTAAAACGAGGCTCGTTACACGACTATATGATGATGATGATGTGTGAATTTATGGTTCAAAAACTGCACGACCCAACTAACCACGGCAAGGTTAGCAAGGTTTAGAGATTGTAGGAGAGCCTCCCGGTGGAGTTACGTAAGAAGGAGACGCTGGGGATGTCGCGAAGCTTTTCGCAAAGTATCATTTCCGCTGACCCCGAGCCCGAGGAGCAGATCCGCGCAGAGGCAGCCTTCGAGGGCGCGTTCGAAATGAAAGGCGGCTCTAACGAGTCCAGAGGCTCAAGTAGATGGTATCAGCGTCAACGTCGTGAGCGCGTGGCCGCAGCTATTACTTTTAATAACCTCAAAATTTGTGACTGATCCTCTCGGCCAGCGTAATATCACCACATCCTTAACGAGACCCCTCTTGGCTCTTGGCGGCCGCATGTTGTCATCATCGATCGATACAATCGCAATTAACCATCCAGCGCGCTTTGGTCGCCAACAAATCTCCCTTGAATGCGCGACAGACGACGGACGGAAAAGTGCACGCACCTCGTCATCGGCATGAAAGGCGGCGCTTAGGCCTCGCGCGGAACTGTAACAAGGCCAACGAGTTGCTTAGAGACACGCCATTTTTATCACGCACCCGGCGAAACGCGCGGCGAATGGAGTGTTTTCCCACCACGCCAAACGCTAAATCCTCTAGGCGTCGAGGAGATGTCGCTGGAATGTGAGTTGTAAAGAGGGTACTTTGGTTTGTTTGTGCGGGGAATTATGTGTATGGTCAGTAGACGCCAGTAGACCCAGCAGAGGTGGACTTACGTTCTCTATCAGTCTTTCGGGCCACGTATCAGATACGGGGAGTTTGGGAGTGATGCGTGCACTGGGAGGATTGATCATGAACCACACGCTTATCACCGGAAGTAGGTAACTCCCTCGTGGGATTTGGCTCAGAAACCGGGGAACGCCGGGGAGGGTACAGCTAGCGTCTATAGTGACCACTCCATTGGCAGCTTCCCTGAATTGCTCTGATAAGGCGCTGACAAGAGCCTAAGGAATGGAATTTGTATTACGCCAGTTCTTGGAAGCGGGTTTTTTTCTCCCTCCCGATGGTTTTGATGACGTGAACGATCAGAATCTTGTCCAGAATCACCATAAATCATCGTGCGGGACCCCTGGACTTGTATGTTTTTTTTTTTACAATTTTCTCGGTGTTTACTTTCGGTTCGTTGTTTGCTTGACCATGAGTAGGACGAATGTTTTTGGAGTACGTCAATTTATCCGTTCTGCACACGGTGACACACTTTGGAGTGAGCTGTGGAGAGTCGCTGTAGTTGGCCGCTGGCGCACATACGACATTCCATTCTCGCCACCCGATAACGCGAGTTGGTAGACTTAGAAGGGTAAATATTTTCATCCCATATCGGATTGACCACCACTACCTACCTACCTACTGGCCTACACAGTAGCCTGGTAGCCATAAGTCTCTCACTCACGGTCTCCCGCGCTTTGCTGGAAGGGTAGCGCCTACAGGAGGAGGGTTAGTTTCGGTACGGTGAAATCGAAAACATCAGCGCTTATCACAACCTGGAAGCAACAGATTAAATCCATCCCTTGGCTGTGTTCCCGGTTCCCATTTGGCAAGTTCCAATATTGAATGAACTCATTGATATGCTGCACGAAGGAGCGGTAGAAAGCAAGCGGAGCCTTGAAGGAGAACGGGAGAGGAGGGATGGAGAAGCAAACACAACACACGTCCAGCCCGGCAGGAACCAGAAGAAGGGCTTCAGCATTCCCCCAAGAGACGATCTGTTTGTCGACGTGTTGCCGAAGTTGCCGAGAACGGTATTTTGTTGCTGAGACGCATAACATTTATGAGTTTAGCGGGCGGGCGCCGCATAACCACACACACCCGCGGAAGGGCGGAAGCGGGCCGGCCGTCCAGTAGTTGGAAGCTTTTAGCATCGAAAAGGTTTCCTTCCTCCAGGTCCCGGTGGTTCTTGCGGCGCGCTCGGGTTCGGGTGGCGCACGGTGGAAACTATTTTTGATTATTCTGTTTTGATTTCCGTTCGGCGCGATGAAATGCGTTTCCTTTCGCGTCTCGCTCTGGCCTCTCTGGCCTCTGGCGTGATCTTCGGTGTGGTGTCTTACTATCATCATCGTTTGTGGTGTGGTAAGCGCGCTGTTCGGTGCGGTCAAAGATCGTGCCCAAGCGAAGGGGATTCAATCCGATCCGGAAGAGTCCGCGAGACTGGCTACGACTCCCGAGGGTCCAAGGCGGGAAGTGCCGTTTTGTTTTAACTTCAATCGCCTTCTACAACCTGCTAGCAGTGCACGTCCGTTGGTCGGTGAACTTGTGTCATAACGCTCCCGTTGCTGCTGCTGCATCCCTTTGCCCTTTGCTTCCTCCACCCGATAGGTTCGATATGTTGGAGGTAGATTACGTACGTGCCGTTGCCCGTGTTAAACAGTGTATGATCGCGAATTTCTGCGCGGTGACACACCGTTTGTTTGACCGATTTGGATGGAACACTTTAATTTATTCTTCTTTCTTTCCGCTCTTTCTCGTCCACAGATATATCCCGATCCCGAGTCCGAGAAGGCCATCATGGGCTCATTGGTATTCTGTATCCATCACAAGCAAGGCTGCAAATGGTCCGACGAGTTGCGGAAATTGAAGGTGATTATCATGGCTCGGAGCCGGGGGGCTCGCGGTGCTTATGCCGAAGACGTTGCTTTCCTGCTATTGCCTTTTTATTTTCCTGTTCGTTTGCCACAATTCATTCCCACCGCGACAATTCTTCTCTCACTCTGCGAGGCCTTGTGCTGACGCGCGGGTATGCAAAACCACCAACTTGCTCCCATGCACCGCCCGGATCTTTCATTCTGCTGTTGTTTCGATTTGGCGACCAACGCGATGAAAGTGCACCGCAAACACTTTGTCCGTTTCCCTCCCGGGAGCATTTCAGGAGTAGCAAAAAAAAAACGGCCCAAGCGCGTTGACTTTTACCCACTTCACCCAAACATCTCCTACCACAGCACACACACACACACACACACACCCCCTACGAGACACCGATTAGACTGTTGCTGCCTAGCCGTACTCCTTCTTCTACCTTCTCTTCACGGCGAATAATCCGCCAGCGCAAAGTGCGCAGGCGGTGGTGGCAACTTCAAACAGGTTTGACGATCATCGGATCAGGGGAGCCCCGGATTCGAATCCACCGAACCGTAAGCGCGCGCGTGTGTGTGTGTGTGTGTGTGTGTGTGTGACCTCGTCCCTTTCCTCCTTCCCACGATCGTCGAGGGCAGCTCGCGGTTGCCGACGGCTTGCATTGAACCTTACCATCCATTACTCTTTACCACTCGGCGGGCGCCTAAGAAGCTTTAATGAATCGTTCAATTCGTTTCTATGCCAAACGGCCTACGCCGATGTGTGCTGTCGTTTCCAGTGGGGAACCAAATCTAAATCTAATAAATACTAACACCGCAACCTACAACTACGCTCCTCGGAAGGTAGTTGATGTTGGAAGCGAGCTGCTGTGGCCTTTGGATCGATATTTAGAGAATGTTTCGAGTGAGGGGCATTTTTAAGTTGCTGGATAGGAGAACGATGAGAAAACATGCGGACAACATTTTCACCATACCCTCTTCGCTATCTCTCTCTCTTTTTTTAGGCCCATTTGAATACCTGCAAGCACGATGCCATCCAGTGCCCGAACAAGTGCGGCTCGCAGATACCGCGCGTCATGATGACGGACCACCTGGCGTTCACGTGCATCCTGCGGCGTGCCATCTGCGAGTTCTGCAACGTGGAGTTCACCGGGCTGGGGCTGGAAGAACATGCGGGTACGTGCAGTGCGGAGCCGCTCTACTGCGAGTCGAAGTGCGGCACGCGCGTCCTGCGCGGACGCATGTCCATCCACCGTGCCAAAGACTGTGCCAAGCGGCTGCGTCGCTGCCCGCACTGCGGCCGCGAGTTCTGCGCCGATACGCTGGCAGCGCACGGTGCCACCTGCCCGCGCAGTCCCGTGCCATGCCCACAGCGGTGCGACGCGGGCCCGTTCGCTCGGGCCGACCTGGAGGCGCACCTGCGCGATGAGTGCAAGGCGCTCACGGTGCCGTGCAGCTTCCGGGAGGCCGGCTGCCGCTTCAAGGGACCACGCCACCTGCTCGAGGCGCACCTGGAGGCGAACACGTCCGCGCACCTGTCGCTGATGGTCGCCCTGTCTGGCCGGCAGGGTCAGCAGATCAACGCGCTCAAGAGCGCCATGGCGAAGCTCAGCACCAACTACACCGGCACGCTGCTGTGGAAGATCACCGACTGGGCGGCGAAGATGCAGGAGGCGCGCACGAAGGATGGGCTGGAGCTGGTATCGCCGCCGTTCTACACCAGCCAGTACGGCTACAAGCTGCAGGCATCCATGTTCCTCAACGGCAACGGGCCCGGTGAGGGTACGCACGTATCCGTCTACATCAAGGTGCTGCCGGGCGAGTACGACGCCCTGCTCAAGTGGCCGTTCTCGCACTCCGTCACGTTCACCCTGTTCGAGCAGGGTACGCTCGGAAGTGGCGGCGGTGGTCAGGGTGGCGTTGCGGAGTCCTTCGTTCCCGATCCGTCCTGGGAGAACTTCCAGCGGCCATCGACGGAGCCGGACGCACTCGGGTTCGGCTTCCCGCGGTTCGTTTCGCACGAGCTGCTCAACAGGCGCCCCTTCGTCCGCGATGACACCGTGTTTCTGCGCGTCAAGGTGGACCCCAGCAAGATCGTAGCCGTGTAAATACCAACACCTGGGACGGGGCCAACGGCCAACGTGGCGCCCCTGATGTACATACACATATCGATGTTACGCGCGCATACACCATCCCCCAATACCATTGTGCCTATCTGCTGCGCGATAGTTTAAGAAGAATCACCACACCATCTGCTTGTACATATACTTTCCCATATCCCCGAGCGAAAGGCAAAACCCTTCCCCAGTCAAGGTAATCGTCCCGTGGCGCCAATCGGGGAAACGACTCTCCGGGCGAGAGATGCTTCAATGCCCCCCGGCAGCCATCCGACGATTACTATACCTCAAAAGAAAACACCCTCGTCTCGTTGGTGCTCGTTCCGTTTCTCGTCGGGAAACGGAACGGGAAGCGCTACTCGAGGGCGAGGGCGAACAACGAAAACATGCTTAAAGCGGCTTGCACCAAAACACACGATGATGAGAAGACACGTGCGACCGTGCGTGTTAGTTTTCCTTCTCTTGCTTGTAAGGTTGCGTGTATTGTAAAGTCACGACGGTGAACCGAAACACAGCACAACGAAAATCAGCTTCGAAATCTCATTTGTTGCTTGTAAGGACTGAACAAAACGCGTCGCGCGACGTGGAACAACAGCTAGGCTTAACATAACTACTACTAAGCATTAGGAAGGAGGAGCAGCGGGGGAGAGAATGACCCGGTTTCAACACTTGTTTGGATTACTTTGCACGGAAAAACGAACGAAAAACACCTTTCGGGATTTTTGGTATGTTTGGGGCAAAGTTTTAATCTTAATCAAAACATTGGCAACCAAAAAAACAATCCACTGTTGGGAACTGAAAAGAAAATCGTCTTGAGGATGACATTTTTGAAAAGATCTATTTTCTCATGCTTTTGCTTCGAATTTGATAATCTGGGCCATTGAGAAAACCCCTCTCCACTAGTGGACAGGTGTTCAGAAGGGTTCAGAAAATAAGTGTGTAGAATAAGGATTCGGTTAAGCATTTTTTTAAACTTTCACACAATTTGGTTCACGCTCTCTATCTTCTTCTGGTTGTGTCGAGCACAATGATGGTGAACGGTAGCAGAAGAAAGGATAAGAATGCGGCAGACACAACAACGACGGCGACGAACAGCAGCAAATCCGTTATCGTAATAACACTTTCTTTCGATTCGAGTCATTAGCGTGTAAGGTCTTGTACTCTTAGGCTGGCTAGGGCATTTAAATATCTCACTTGATCATACTAATTTTAACGCATAGTCATCGCTTCGCTCGATTCGTCGTTAGGAGATGTTTTCTTTTGTTTCATTTCATTTTATGTTTTATGTTCATTTTAGTTTCATCCATTTGGACCGGGCCGGGTTTAGGGTGGTTTCTTTTCGGCAGGAGGGCGTTATGCCCGAACCGTTCAGTACCGTCACCGGCGCCGCCCGCTTCAGTAGCTAGAAAACCATTTCTATTGCACCGTAAGACTCATTGATAGCGCCGCCGCCAAGTGCGTGGAGGGGAGGATGAGGAGGGGTAGGGTTGGGCGGCGTATGATGTTAAGTTAAACACAACTAGCCGTAAGTTAGGCTAGTAAGGCAACCTGAGTATCGCGGGTAATGTATTCGTCACTTTGACGCCTGTAAAAATCGAACCGTGCAAAACCCACGCAATACAGCTGAGTGTGTACAATTTGACTGAATATAAGTGAAAACAAATTGTTTGTGTTTTAATTTCTTTTTTTTAAGATATCACATTACATATCGGACAGTTTGGTTTCCTCACCAACTGCTAGTTATTCAAATGCAGCAGGTTAACAATTGTACCTTCAAACTTCAAACAGGAACTTCTCAATTATAGAGCATGAAGCGGAATTAAAAACATATGTTCGAGCATGATAAAAAATCGAGGTTGAACTGCCAACCCAAGTACATGGGTCTCATTAAATTATTTGCAAACGTTAATGTTTTCATCTGAACCGCCTCCCTCATGTTTCTATCAAAATATTAACACTCCTCTTTTCTTCAAAACAAAACTTCATTTAGATAAAGCCAATTAAAGTTCTTTGCTTTTCCGTCGAAAAATCTCGCGTGACGGCAATGGTTGATAAAATGATAACAGCGAATAAGAAGAAAGTTACACCCGGAAATGAATTAAGAAAATTTGTCATTTAGTTGAATTGAGATTAAGCCCAAAAGGACCGATTATCTTGCATTTTTGCCTGCTTACATATTCATATAAGCCTTTGGGTCTAAGCCCGAAATTTATTTTTTGCGTTATTTAACTCTGAATCAATAACGTTTGTTCTTAAAAGTTTCAGTTTTTCATGATTATTATTACTATTATTTATTGAAACATTTTTCGGTCCCGTGGCCAGACATGTACAAAAAGGACAGACCATACAAAACGTAAATTTAAAACTAAGACTGGTTTCTAATATGCAACAATCCTTCGATTCGAACAAGGCAAACGATTTAACAGCAACGCAACGAGTAAACCATGTTTGCATGTTCGCATCAATTTTAGCTACATACATACATACATTTAATAATTTAGTATATGTCAGCTGTTAATTTTATCTATTACGCTTTTGCAAATATAAATTGTAAAGCTTAGAATCTATCGATAAAGGAAAACAAAATCGTAGGTGAAATGGGGCGATTAAGTTTGAACTGTATTATACGTATTGATTGAAATTGACCTGCATTATAAATATCACTTATTTCTTTACATGTGACGCACTTACCATTCATAACCTGCCGGATCCAGAACTGCCCAGTCCACTGGTACCACCGAGGCTGAATGACTGCGTAGTTGTGTTCATCGAACGGACCACCTTTTTCGTCTGCTCGATGCGAGCTAGGAAATCCATCGCATGCGGCAGCAGAGGTTGAACCGTGTGGAGCTCTAGGACGGTCACGTTTTCCAGGTTCACCGTATGGGAGCCTTCGCTTTTGATGAAGTTTTCCACCGTAGTGCGCAGCTTGGCGCATCGTACATCGTAAATGTCCTTGATGAGCGTTTTTATGACATCGGATGAAGGGACATCCTCCGGTGCGGTGCTGAGTATCAGTTTGGCTTCCACCATATAGTTGGCGCTGGGCATTTTGGTAAATGTGCTGCAAGAAGAAAAATATGAACGCAACAGTACAAAAAAAAAAAAAACAAAAACAAAAACTTACGCAGATGCGTTCATACCTGATTCGTTTCTCCGTTTCCTTGATATCTTCCAGTAGGTCGATCTCCATCCAATCCGGCGTTATGATGCGGCACTTCTGCTGTTGTCGAAGGTGTATGGCTAACCACAGGGGCACATATAGCGGTGTGCCGCCACGGAACGGTTCAAGAGTACCCGATATGAGATAGATGGAATCATGGTTGAAATTAGGTATCACGCCGATCAGCGAGTTTTCACCGATAAATTCTAGCTCGGCCGGTTCCATGTGTAGAAACTGTTTGTTTTACCCCGAGCTGACTGCCTACCAAAATTGCGCGCTTTTTTGACAGCATGGCAGAAGATCAAGGTTCAGAAATAAAAACGCAATGGAATTTATGGAAAAAGTATGAGATAAAAATGAATAAAAATGTATCCGCTACTAAATTCACTCTAAATCCTCTTCAAAGTGATTAGTTTAAAAGATAACGCTCACAATGAGATAACATAGAAAATAAATCCAATAGGAGAAATCAGGACAATCTTTATCTAACCACCTTATGTTACGCAATCTGCCAAACGAATGACATCTGACAAAAGCAATATTTTTCTTCGTTTCTAAAATAAATAAACAGAGGCCACCGTCGTGTGCCACTTGTTGTGTATTATCCCGACAGAATCTTAATTTTTTTTAGTGATTTTGTATAAATCGCATCCGTAGGTAGGCATGTCGGAGGCAAAGGAATTACAAAACGATGAGCGAGAAGCGCTGGTTTCTATTTACGAGGGTGATGGCGCTTTCAAATTAGTGAATTCTGAAACTTATCAATATAAGGTATATCTCCCTCCCGGCATCTTAGTTCTGTTTCGACGCTCAGCAGCCCCGGAAGTTAACGTTGTCCATTTGCTTTACGTTTCAGTATGGAGAAGAAGGTAATAAGTCGTTCCTGCTTGAGATATGCTGGACGGAGAACTATCCCAATGAACTGCCCACCTTTAATCTAGACACGTTTTACAACCGGAATCTGTACGTGAAACCAACCTGCCATCGATGCGTTCGACAAGAACCGTGTTTTTGTTCAAACTCTTGTTTATCTCCATAGCTCTCGTACCGGCAAGGACAGTATACTGTCGATCCTCCGCGAGGAAGCGGAGCAATGGATTGGCTGCGGAATGACCTACACCCTGTTTGAGTGCCTCAAAGATAAGCTGGATGATTTGTTGACGGACGCAAATTGCAACGCAGGCGAAGGGCAGCAGGTGGTCATTGGAACGGTGGAAGCCCGCCTGGATGGAGACCAGTCGAACAGCGATTCCGATGGGGAGGACGGAAACGATGCCCGGGGAAACAAGAAAGATGGTAAGCGGGAACAGCTCACCAAATCGCAGAAACGGAAACAGTGGGATCGTGTCGATAGCAAAGGAAATCGGCAGCGGGGCTGGGATTGGGTGGATATCGTCAAACATCTTTCGCAGACCGGAGGCAAGCCGGAGTAGAAGACGAATACAGGCTGTTATATCAATACAAAGCAGATATTGAGATGTACGAACGAGACGAAAAGGCGACAAAAGTATAGATAAATAAACTATCAAACATATGATAGACTTGTTTCTCTTTTTTAGGCCAGCGTTTGTTTTATCTGTGGCATTTTGGATTAAAAACACAAAATGAAATGCAAGCATTTTCGTCGAAAGTGGAAATATTTGTTTGCTTTATTTTATATTTTTCTATGTCCTACATTTCATTCAGCATTCGTGCAATAATTGATCTACTTTTGCGACACGACCGTACTTGCCTAAAAATCGTTCGAGATAAAATCATCAAGCGGACGAATCTCTACCGTTAAGAAAACGCGAACGAATGTCCAAACGAACTATAAGTGCATATCTATGGTAAAACCGATACCGTACCTTTCTCCTTTTCAGTGACTTTTTTCACTTATGAAAATGCAAATATAAAATTTAAATAGTGCGTCCTCGTGCTAACTTTTATCACAGCAGTGAAGCATATATTTTGCAGACGGTTTAAGTAGGGTTTGTTTTGGTTCCTGCTGCTGCTCGTTCCTCGTTGTTGCTAATCTTCATAATCATATGTTGTAAAACCGGTGCTACAAAAGGATTAATGTTTAAAAACCGTGCTATATATTTACCGTTTTCGCGAGACTAAAGCGTAGCTGGAGCGATTGGCTCCTTAAAAAGCGACTTTTTTTTAAACTTCAAGGAATGTAAACTTTTTCCATTGCTGGAAGTAATGAAAAAGCATTGGAAAGCGATTACGGCTCAATGTTGGTGCCTTGTAGCGTAAATATGACGATGCGAAACGATCAAATCATCGCATATGGTCGGCTTGTCTGGAGGCATCACGCTTCTAAATTGGAATTAAGATTAAAAACGTACGGTAAAATTTTTACTGCATCCTCCCCCATGGCAATGCAAAGTGAATGTTTCGTTACGAAAGTAAAATAGAAGGCGCAAGTAGCCTACGCTGATACATGTTCTTTTTTCCCGTTCCAACCTCCCATTAGTTGATATGATAAAAATTCCCTACATCAGTTACTCATTTGTGATTGGGTCGAAAATAGGAAAGTAGTGTTCTGCTTCTCTTGAATGCGTTAGCACCCAATTTACCGGCTATATATCTTGTACCTAGTTGTTCTCTACCTTCGAACAGTAACGAAGAACAGCACTACCAATTGCATTTTATCTAACGGACCTTAGTGGGGCTATTTGGATTGCATGCTGCTGGCTACTCGCGATCGCTGGTGTACTCTCTGAGTATTGGTCCTTACATGGTGCACGTTTGTCGATGGGACAGTTTGTGTGTGTGTGTGTGTGTGTGTTTTTAAAATAGTTCTGACTAGAGCGCTATCGTTGTATTGCATCGTTGTTGTCCTTCGTGATCAATATTTCGTTTCAAAAGTTTACTTGCCCCCGCCCCCGTTCTGGAATGCTGTCCGCTTTGGCACTCAACCGATGGCCATCTTGGTACGAAGATGGAAACGCGAAAGACAACAGGACCTGTGGGTGCCAAGGGATGCGTGAGAGGGAGGAACAGCAAAAGACGCCATTAGAAGATACACATATCGTTCTATCGAAACCTGCCACCTCTTCCATGCGACGGAAGCGGGCAGGCCGACGGGTATCTTCGGTGGCGTTCGGTGGTCTATATCCTCCAGTCTAGCCGGTACTCGTCGGTTTTGAGCAAATGCGCCTGCACGTTCCACCCTTCGCACTGGGCCAGGTTGAGGAACTCGTTCCACTTGTTCTGTATCTCCCAGTAGCGATCACGCAGCTGGTTCTTGTCTTGCAGGTAGGAAGCGACGTAGAAGTAGGATTTTATTATATCCAGCGGTTTGACCGTGAAGTGCAGATAAACGCCAACGTAGTGGCGCGTTTCGGCGATGAGAAACTTTTCCCGCGAATCGAAGCATGCGATCAGATTTTCCAGATCGTAGCAGTTGCGATAAAACTCGGTGAGTTCGCGGGCCGAACAGCCCATCTTCACCCGTGCCGTCAGTGTGACCGTTTGGCCCACGGTGACCCGTTCCAGCTTGTTCACCTGCTCGGGGGAAAGCATCATACCGGTTTTGAAATATTCCTCCAGCGCGATCAGATACCGCGCTTCGTTGAACGATCGCAAACAGACCGCTTTGACCGCTTTTATGTTCGCATAAATATGCACCAACGTGACGAAGAAAAATAAACCGTAAAGAATCCTACAAACGGACGCGAGAACAAACCAATGGTCAACACGTTATGTGAACAATGACGAAAGCGGGCATAACAGCCCATACTTACTTTTGGTTTTGAAGGTACGTTAGTAGGAAAAGCCCCACAAAGGAGGCTATCAAATTGACACAGGTTTCCTGGGCACTATCCTTCGATGCAACGTCTGCCAAGTTGCCCCGGATGGCATGGTGCTGCGTAAGGGCGGCACGGGTCGCCCCACCGGCCACACCGACAATCGCCTTCATCGTGGTCGTAGCGCACAGGATGTACGTCGCCACCTTTGGGTAGTACGGCAGCACGAACAGATCGATCGCCATGGCAACATCATTTAAAATATCCGCCCGGATACGCCACTTTTTCGAATCGATATCCAGCTCCGAGCTATTTTGGGAAGCGAAAATTAGGTTCAAAAATAGCATCACGTAAGGAAAGGAACGTTGTTTGTTTTTTCTTCCACATATTGAGTTTGAGTGACATTGACAGCCTAATTATTGGCTGTTTAGAAATAGCTCGGCATGAAATGTGCCTTCGCAGCTTACCCTTTCCACCAGGCGAAGAGGATTCTGCCGAGATGGCCCGACCCATCCTTGAGCACCCATGTAACGGTGGCCGATAGTGGCGTGACCGCTTCGCTTCCCACACCAACCCCTTTTAGAATTGCATGGGTTGTTAGTGTACCTGCGAAGGATAAATGAGAGATACATTTATTAAGCACGATCAAATTTTTTTTTGAATCGAGTGTCTACGTACCGCTAATTGTACTGCAAAAAGCTTGCAGGGTGTCCCACTTCTGGTACGATAGATAATCGCTACTGACACTGTCCGGATAGCCCACCGGTAGGAAGAGATGCTGGAAGAACTTTCTTATGCTGAGACGCTTCCGAATCGATGGACGTTCACCTTTCACCGTCACACGTACAACAGTATCTTGGTCTAGGTGGAAAACGAGCATTAATAATAAATCAACCTGTGTCCCGTAGGATGATGATGTGGAACGTGTAAAAAAATAACGCTTACGGTCCGGAGTGACGTAGAGAATTTCCTCTCCATTCGAGCAGTACTGTTCGCGGAAGTGTATTTTCATCCTGGCACGGAACTAATCTCAAGCGAAAACAAAAAAGCCCCGTTGCAAGGGAACATCAACTAACCGAGCAGAATTTCTTGTGGGAAAAACGGAGAACTAGAAACACGTACTATCGCGCATCAATGCAATGGAATATTGTCAATAGTTTCCGCACACGAAAAAGGCAGTGCGTTTATCCGTTGTCGCACTGCAAATAAATAAACATGTGCTAGAGTGGAGTCTTACGGATCCGTCCGGAATAGGTTCGTTCCGCTCCTGGTTTTTGACAGTGCACCTAGTATCAAGTATACGATTTTTTTACAAATACACAGGATGCAAAATTGTTGCAAGCCACGTTTAGCGTAATCTAATGTTCGTAGTAACTAATTCATATAATTTTAAAACATTCCGCTTTCGACGAATACTGATAACATTGATAAAATCACTAATTTGCTAAATCACTAAATTTGGCTCAAGGTTTATAGAGTTTAGAGACTTGCACGAGGTTCGACACGAACAGAACATATTAAGCAGCGTTTCGAGAACGTATAATTTCTGAAATTGAGAGATTTTTTTATAATTTTCATTCAAATTGACCGGTTGTGAAATATGTGAAAAACGTTGGTGAACAAATTAATTGCTATCTTTTAATGATGTAATTATAGCACCTTAATACTCGACCAAATCGAGAAAAGATCAAGCGTACATCATTGCGACAGAAATTTTTAATTATGATTCACTTTTCATGGAAATTTATAAGGACCGTTGTATTTATTTGAATTGACCAATTCTATAAATGTGAATATAATTTGATTTTTTTGGCTGCATGGTGCATAGAAAGAAAACGACGTTTCTTAAAACCTTTTGCTCGTGTGGCAGCGACCCCGGGCGAAGTCAAGCATATCTGTTTTGTAGTTAATTTTGATATATTTTATCTTAAAAAATTAAATACAAAAAAAACCTTTAGACAGCCTGTTCTATTTTTTTTAATTTGAAGTATTTTGTTGCGCTTTGCCGTGGTACAGCAACAATCATATTTAGTACCTGGTTCGTCCATGCGAAAAACTAAACATTTTCCAGTGCTCTTGTGTAGTGTTCCTTACAAAAACGCCGAGGTACGAAAGAAAATATGGGGTTTCTGCACATTCTTGTTAAAAAAAAAATCAGATGGCACCATTTACTCTAATGGCGTTCAACGTTGCGATCAGGAAGTACAATGAAAGAAGCTAAGTATGTAGCAATAAAAGAAGCTTAGCACGTGCTGTAGCAAAGAAAATTGATTGATTTGCATGTAATTGAACGAATTCATGTTTCAGATTGATCTCATCGAAAGATCGAAATTAACGTTTAATGAAAACGTCCAAAATGAAAAAAAATAACCTGAATATTTTGAATCGGCTTTACGTTTTCCATTATTATAATCGCAATGCTCTTAATTATATGTGGCAGTAAACCTAGGATGGTTTGTAGAATATCTTTAATGATCATATTTTGCCAACGACGTTACGTAGTTAGTTCAGACAAACGATCGCATCTCTCGTTGCAGAATAAAGTCTATTTATAGGTTGGTGTAGCCTTTTTTCTTGCATTGCCATCGCGGTGCTCGCTGTGTGAAATATTCGTATTAGAAAAACGCGATTGGAAAACAATCTTGTCGCCAAACGATCGGTGAGCAAGCTTGTTGGCAAGAGGATGCGGTGCCTCATTCAAAAGCCAGTGCCGACACAGCATGAGGGCACAAGGTCCCACCGAGGGTTCGGGGCAATAATTCAAAGCCAAGAATTCGCTATTGACACCACTATTTGTTTTCTCTTTCCTTAGGTGAGTTTTCCATCGCAATTTTCTGCCAGCCGCGGCTGGGGTAGAGATCATCAGTATGTTTTTCCCCAAGTCGGACGGAAAACTAGCGGGGTGGAAACCGGCAGTGGTGGTACCATTAGAATTTGAAGCAGGCACACCACGGAACCGCGATTGCACAGTGTGAAGTGTGTTTTCGTTGGCAATCTGAGCCTGAACGAAACGTAACCGTACCGCGGCAGCAGGGAGATGGAGCAGAAAAGGGCTAGCAATGATTTATGGCAGGGTTGAGTGAAAGCAATGAACCCGCCAGGAAGGATGCTAACAATATTACACGACGTAATAGGAGATTTATTTTGTGATCGATTGCATCTTATCGATGGCGAATGGGTTCGGCCATCGCGCGCATCGCTGTCCATTGCGCCGCCAAGTCTCCCGGAGTGTGCCGGCTTCTAGCTTTAGCGTTGGAATCGAAGTCACTATCAGACGGTCGGTTGTTACTTTACGACGGGGGTTTCCAAACCAACGACTGCTGGCTTTCGCTTATCACCTTTTCCATCGGCAAAGCTTGCCGGGAGTTGTGTGGTGGCATAGAGCCCATAGAATCTGTTTGAAGCACGCGGCGAGACAGTTTGCCAAGCAATTCGGTATGAGATGAAATATGGCTCACAAAAAAAACGAACAAAATCTTAAAGGCCTACAGTTACTACATAAATGATACTGTTATATCATGAATGAATGTGTAAATAGTTCAACAGTTAACGCCCTTCGGAAAGCGGGTCGTTTCCCTTTTTTGGAACGCTCCTATGTCACAAACGGCGAGAAAAGAAAGCCACACCAAAGAACAGCGCTGTTTCCAGGGGGGATTTTTTGGTTTTCGCTAGTTGTGCAAGCAGGAATGGACGAAGTAAAGCAAAAAGCGCCTCGATCACTTCCCACGAAAGGATCGCAGAAAGGGGAGGGCATCTACGCCCGGACCGTGGTTCCGGTTTCACTGGCGGGATAAAATAAATGAAAGCCACCCACCCACAGGCGTCAACGACACTGGAACAAAGACTGTGGCGCCTCTGTTTGAAGTAATTGAAGCACACAGCATCTGAAAGAAGGATGAGGGTGAGACGAAGGCAGCGAAAAAAGTAACCACCCGGCCGGTTCATATAATTTAGTGTTCTCGTGGTGCCATTCGCGCCCGGAAAGCCAACCGTGGCAAGCGTCCAGGTGTCGTCCTACGCAGGAGCGACTTGTCCGATTTATGGCATATGTGCTCAACGGACTTCCCTCCGTCCCGCACACCCATGTTGCTCTCTCGGGCCGGTCTAGGATCATGCCGGGCGAACCGGATAAACCCATGGAGTCAACGAGTGGGCAAAGTAATTGCAGAAAGATCGCAGCGGCGCTTAGTTAGCTGGCGGAGAAATATGATTAATCATAGGTTTGATTCGGCCCTTCTTGGGCCACGATGTCAAGGTCCCGGACCCATCCGGCCGGGAATAGTCGAGGAGTTGGCACTCCCGGCCCACAACACCAGCTTGGTTGTGGGTGAAGCCCGCACGAGTTGAGCACATTTCCTAAATGGCGCGTGACCGAACGTTAGAGAAGCATCTAGTTTTGGTTTATTAATAGCTCACGAGACGAGACAAGCGGGAGTTTGTGTTTTTAGCCAACATGTCATGAGCCGCTATCATATGCAAACGTATATGGCTTTTCCGTAATGCTTACTACTCTACAATGTTGTGTTATTTTAACTCACAGTCACGACACACATGAACTGTTCACCCTTTACGAGCTTTTGTTACGCGTCGTGAACGTTTTACTTAACTTTCCTTTGCATTCCCATGACATTATTCTAAATCTTTGGAACACAGTCCATTTCATTTTTGAAATATTTTAATTGCTTATACATCGTAATCATTAAAAAAATTGATTTAAGCTAAATGTCAGGTTAATATAATTTTCTTTTGTGGCAACGGGTATTTCAAATCTAAATAGTTCTAGAAATATGTTTAAATTATTCTATAAAGAAATATCAACAAATTGAATACATGGAAATTTTGCAGCCGTAAAACATTGAGAATTGTTAAAGAGAGGATTAAAAGCACTGAAGACAGATAACGCCACGGACGACCTACAACATCAAACCAAAGAATTGAATTATTAATAAAGATCATTCTAAGAAAAGTAAATTTGGTGACTTTAAATATAAAGTCCCCTACATTGCTCTTGTTTTTTGTGACTTTTTCCTTGTTGTGAAACCCATCATTTTTACCAGATATGACTTCTGGCCATACGCTCTACTCTATGGATCGCTCCGTGGAACCAATTATGAGTGAATAGTGGAAGACCGTTGGCAAAAGCATGATGTATCCAATGAGGACTACTTTGAAAGTTGGAACCGAACTCCCGGTACTTTTTACCCATGCTCTTATGACTTCTGCCGAATCTTATTGAGGAATAATTTAAATAAGTGAGTGAAGTGGTTTAAAAAATAAAATACCAAGCATCCATGGACTAGTAAAAACTGAAATTGATAAAATCAGATTGCTGTGCGTCATGAGTTCATCTCCTGTTTATGGCTGCATTTTATTTACTCACCAAATAGAAGATGACGCCTACGCCTTGTCAACAATCAAAATCATTGTTCGAACTGGCCGAGTTTCCCAATTCCTTGCAACAACATCTGTCGAACATACTGGAAGTGAGGGGCAAGAAAAATAAAAAGAAACGAATTAAAAGATTTAGTACACACGTTCGCCAATCGACCAGTGAGGCCATTCGTAGTCATTACGATGAGTCCAAAAAAAGGAATCCCCACGGACGGACGGGTGTCGATTGGTTTTTTGGGTGCTTTCGTAAACCCGCACACGCTAACCGGCCAACAGTGGCCAACGTCACACCGACTCGTTGTCGTAGAGGGACTCGACAGTGAACCAACCAAGCGAAAGGTCAACGGACACGGCAGTGGAACCGCGATTTTCTCAGTTCTTCGCGACGGCAAAAGTGTACCTCCCGCGGGACGGCGTTATTCGCTGGAGCCGCAGGTTTTCCGAAAATGGCGTTCCCGTGTGGGTGGACCCGGATTGCGAGTTCGATTGGTTGAAAGCAGAAAACCCCGGGCTGGTTTGAAGGTGGGCTGCACGACGAATCTAGCGCGTTCAGTGACACTACGGGGGTTTTCTAGTGACCACCGCAAATACGAATTGGGTTTTGACTGGCCGGAGTGGTTTTGCACACAATTGCGAAATAGTTACACACAGTTGTAGAAATTTGTCAAATTTAGAATCTCCGTCTCGTTTCGGGGGAACTCAGAACGCGCCGACTAGATCATTCCAGCTAGTCCATCCGGAATGGCCAGAGAGGGGTCAGTAGTTCTATGCATACTGATTAAGTTATGTTCCTGTAAGTGGTTCTGACACCGAGGCGGCTGCGTGCCGATGCATAATTGCACCACGAGTGGGAGAGGGAGAGGTGTGAAAGGGGCCAAAGAATAATCAATATTGACAGAAGTCCCAGGGGTTCGAGGCAGCCTATTTGCAGACATGTTCACATTTATTATCGTGGGGGCACAAACGATCGTTCTACTGGTCGGAAGACTGGCCACTTCCCCCCTTTACCAACCTGTGCTTTCAACGTAAAACAAATGCATCACAACATACATCGTCTTACATCCAAGTCTTCGTCCGTCAGTACTCCGCGGTGAGAGGTAATAGGAGAGGAAAAAAGCCCCCGGCGTTCCAGTGCCTCACGCACGTCCTCGCAGGGTGGCGGAAGAAGCGGCGGGAACGTTTTAAATTGTAGTAGAACAACATTTTACAATTATCGAATGTTTTTAATTGAAAGCAATACCGAGTCGGCGGTGGGCGCCCTCAGGGCGTATGTCGCTGACGGTGCAATGGCGCAGGGTGGCACATGCTTCAGCATCTTTCGGCGGGCGGATTCTGATTCTTTCCCAGACACCTTAGCACCTTACGTCCCAGTGTAATCGAGGAGGAGTCTTTAGGACCGTTCGGAAATGTATGCTACACGTTGCACCCGCCGGCGCCCATTACCGATGCCGTCCATTTGCTTCCTCACCGAACTAATTATGCTATCATCCATGTACAGCTGTAATTGCGCCGCTTTCGATCGTTCTGCTCAGCGTTTGCCGGGAATGTAATTACTTCATTGGAATGGCCAGCGAGGTTACCAAGCGATCGCGACAAACTACGCACGCGAAGGTAAGTGAAAAGAAAGGGCTAGAACAAACGGCTGGAACCTTAACGCTCTCCCACGATGCAGAATTCCTCATTGTAACTAACTTGATTCAGAAACATTGTAACGAATTGTGATAATGTACACATGTCATGAAAATCTACAAAAGCAGTTCTAGTTAGTTCTAAAAGAGTATTACTAGAAAGAAATGTTATTTGATTCACAAAGAGCCATTTTGAATATTTGAGTGCAAAAAACTAATAACGTTTAATTTAAAAAAGTATTAAATCGGATCTTTTTTTTTTCTAGGAACCGCACGGTGATAAACTAAAATAAAATTCACTGTTCTAACTGCTATTTAGAAAATTCTCTTTTCCTTAAATATTTTATCATGTTCATGATTAGCCAACGTTTCGCTTTATGTAGCATACATTGAAAAAGAAAAGTTTGGAATTCCAAAAGACAGGTTTTGTTCTCGTTCGACTGGCGTGTCACTTTTGTTTTCGTTCGACAGGCGTGTCGTCAACTAAAATGGTGTTAAATTGAAAGACGTACAATAAATTTACAACAAAAAGATAGATGAAAAGAATGTTTCTATACTATTTGGCTAAGAAAATTCAATATTTCATTGTTTCAAAAAAAGATGTGTTGCTCTCAAGCAAGCTCACGTTACTATTAATGCCTCTCGTGGCAATTGTTACGATTTAAAATCACACAACCCTACGTTTCCTTCATGTGCGCGCCGAAATTTGTAACTTGCAACTTCAGTTGGTTTCCATAATGTTACGCAAGATTATTTATTTTCGATAAGATCTGGATTGAATGGAGATGCCGCGCTTATAAGGAAAATGGCCTTCGTGACCAAACGAAAAAGAATGGCTGGCTTTTTTATTCGAATTCGGCTGCAACTGCAACGACTTATTCAGTTCTTTTTTCACTTAGCTTCAATGACACTCAACAACGATTGCATATGTTTATTGCCTACTGTCGAATGTTGCGCTGGAGTAAGGCGTCGATAACAATCAATCTGACACACATAAATCTACTTCCACACACACGTTGTTCCCGCAGCATGTGACGCCATGTGGCGCGGAAAAATGTCCTCAAAAAAAAATGGATTAATTTTCAAATCGAAATATTGCCATTAGCATGCATATTGTTCTCCTCGTACCACGGTAGCACACGATAGGATTACAATAGCAACGGGTGTGTGGTGGGTATTCGAGCGTTTGTAAGGGATTTGAAATCACTTCGCGCACCGAGCACTTCCAGGCCGCATGATGTCATCGCTCTGGGACCAGGCGGTTTGCAGCGAGCGATACACGTAAGCCCCTTTTGGATTATAAATTAAGCATTTGTCGGGGATCAATGTGTGTGCTCCCTTACCGTATGCTAATTCCAACTGTCTCCTCTACCATGTCGCATCCTTCCGCCAAGAAGGTATTCTCGGTTGAAGGTTGGCAAGGCACTAAAAAAGCCTTTTCGTACGGGCAAAGGAGCAAGCACCCAACAAAAACAACCAAACGAAGCGCGGGCGAAAACCTGCGAGAATTAAAAGGGTAAAAGAAATAAATTTGATGTATTTTGTTCTTTTTGCTCAGACTCGTCCTTCGCTGCTGAGTCACCTCCCCCCGATGGACGACGCAACGCAGACAAGGGTTTTTTTATGGCTGTGTGTCGGTTTTGAATTTATATACCGTGCAGACCTTTGCCAAAGTGCATTCGTTTGTTAATTCCACGTGCATAGACGGATGACGAGAAGGAAATGGACATTGCGTTTCTGCAGTTCAGATTTGCATTTCTGTTGCTGTTGTTGCGCCACCGTTTTTCTCGCTCCATTCTGAGGCGCTTTTCCGCCAGGGGTTCTAATGGCGAGTGGGAAGTCCAAAGTTCCAGTGCGTTGGACTCGGTGGTCAGTGCGTCGACGACAAAGTTGCCCGACTGCTTCACTTCGCCACGGCGGGTTCCACGCGCGCATTCGTCGTTCGATTCGCTTGGGTGATCGTGTAGGTGGACAGCCAGCAGCGCTGGCCGCTTGCAGAAAGACGCTCGTGTCTCGCTTATCATCCGACGGTTGGCATGTGACGTCTTCGCCGGCAGCGACTGCTCGCTTGGATGGGTTTCCGGAGTGGCCAAAAAGAAAAAGAAAAAAGAAAAAAAATGGCGGTGGGAGGCTGGTGATGGCTGGGATTCGTTTGACGGTATTGTTAGAGCTGAAAAGTTGTCAGCTGCGAAAACTTCACTACCGCCGGTTTGTTGCTGCTGCTGGTCTGATGAGATCATAATTGCCCGCGAGGAGTCATTCCTGCTCTTTAGCCAATTACTCAACTTTGGTCTATCAATCACCGTCCTGCCAGTGGAATGGACCTAGGGAATACGTACTTTTTTATTAATAAAACAATAGGGCAACCGGAATAGCACAGGCATGTATAGAATCAAATTATCAAATATTTCAGAATGACTGGAGAACTAGACGGGTAAATTATACACACGTCTTTCACAAGAAGATGATCTCACGCGGGGCACACCGTCCATATCGGCTGCAACACCTTTGCGCCAAAATCCCAAATTGACTCCTACGCGTGTAAGCTTAATTCATCGAACGGTCTCAAGCTAATAAAGTATTTCACCCGCGCGAGATAAATGTTACGAAAAACGGCTGCAAGCACGCGGTGTCAATGTACGGTGCGGTTCGATGCCAGAAGTAGATTAATTTGAATCCGACAAATCTGGGAGGGCCCTCGGATATGGAGCGCCCGTAAAAGGTAGAAGCCAGCTAAGTGTTGCTGTAAAGAAGGCTTACAAAATATCGCAAACCCTCTGGGAGACACTCTTTTCACATCCAAATGCGTAGGTTTCTGGTACTTCCAACTGATCAGAACCTACGTAGGAGACAGAGGAGGAGAGCTATGAGGCAGGAAACAAGAATTAAATTGGTTGACGTATCTGCTCGGCGAGGCAATTAATCAAAAGGATATAACGCAAGAAGTGGAAGAATAGAATAACATACTCGCCATCCATTCCCGGGATTATGACTGTGAGTTGTCCAATGTTTAATAATTTTATGTTGGCATAGCTAATTCTTGTTTTATTGCGAATATTCCTGGCGTAACTAAACTTTTCACCCTTTGACCTACGTGGAATGATAAACTCTGGATTCGAACCCACGCCTTCATGGGTCGTGTTCGAGCTGGCGTACGCGCTCGGCTATCCCAGAAGAGCAACAAACAGTTCTGTTTAATTCATTTTCATTTGTCAATAAAAGTGTCCTGTAGGACATTAATAAGATACTACCTGAAACACCATCCGACTGTTTGCGCCCAACTGCCTATTTAATGCTGCTGTAGGTTCGCAATGGGGAGCTTCTTTTAAACGCGAAGTATTAGATAATGAATCTTATGCTCAGAACTGGCAACATATTAATTGTAACTGTAAGGATCATCAAACGTTTTTATAGCCACCTTGATCGTAGATTGCATATTCCTTGCGGACGCAACCTTGAGCACGAAAATGCATGCTGCCAAATCCATTAGCATCCTAATGTTATCTGCATCAAACGGCATGTCTGATGCCTGCGGGCAAACACCCAGAAGTAAGCTGGTATGTAGCCTAGCTGCAACCGATTGCCCATCCGAGGGTCGCTTGGTTAGGGGAATAGGAAGAAAGGCAAATTTATTTCACCCATTAATGCACACTCATAAACAGTTTGCCGTAGGAATACTGCGAAAAACGTGCCACGAGCAGCAGGAACCCTGGCCTGGTCAACAGTGGCTACCTTCCTTCTTGCCATCGTTCAACGAGCGAAGGAAAAGGGCTCCGGTGATGGGACGGTAGGAAAATCCGCCCCTCGTGTCTACCGTTGGAATTAAGATGAGAAACAAATGAGCCGACATTTGAGCATTGACGGGCCGGTACAGCCCGTGATGGCGTGATGTAATGCTGCTTCCGATGTCATCTGTTGTTTGCGTTTTGAGTCCCTCCCCCCTCCTCGAGCATCCGGATGCCTTCCGTTTGCCCATTTGAATGCGAGGCGATCGCGACGAAGGTTATTCATTAAATTTGCTTGATTTGTGGCCCGTTTGAGCCAATATTGGCAATGAAGCTGGCTGTTTTACCAGCTGCAGTGAGCTGCTCGCTGATAAAAGCATCGCAAATTAGACATCGGATGGCGGCCGTGCGTTAAGGCGATATTTTTATCGCCACCATTGCTACAATGTGCACCCGGAGAGACCTTGACTATGAGAGGAATTGTGTAAGATCGCTACCGCTCGATCAATAAACCCCTAGGATCCTAGATGATCCGTTCAGATATGTTCGATTCAATTTCTGTTCAGTATTACCTTGTGAATTTGCACACAACAAATGTTACCTTCAAGCTCGCTTTCAACATCTTTTTGAAAAATGATAATTTTATCCGCAATCAGCTTTCGGCGAACAACGGCAAAGAAAATCGCCTGAAATCGGTGGAATAGAAAAGGGGTTTTCTTTCCTACGTTCGTGGTTTTGTTCCGGAGTGGGGAAAAGTGTTAGTTTTTATGTCTTCCAACCCGCGCTGCTATTAATGCAATTATTCGGAAGAACCGCAGGTCGGAAAATCTTCCGTTAGTTTGAACTGACGAGGTTCAGCGAGGGTTTATTTTTCTGGCTGCTCAATGTACTGTTCCCACTTTCTCAACTGCGGGCCGGGTTTTGCTCGAGTGGATTGTTGCTGTTTTTTTCTTTCTTCTAGCTATAACCATTTTATATGTTTTTATACACTCCCGTCCCGGCAGCTCGACTCGCTCGACACGCTGTCGCTGTCCGATGGAACGTGCGCAGACAATCACGCCCGGATGATGATTACGAAGATTAAACAATCATCATAATCGCGGACGAATCGGGCAGCAACATTCCGGACAGCATTGTCAGCGGCCGGGTGCTTTTTAGCTCCGACCCCGCGTTGGCAGTGTTTCCCCATTTTTGCACGGCCCTTTTGTTTCGTTCCCCTTTCCCGAGGGCTCCCCGCTGGGGGGGGGGGGGGGGGGGGGGGGGGGCTCAGGAACAGCGAGCTTCGTACCGGATGTGAGTGTTAGTGCTAGGAGAAATTAAAGTTCTTTCGCTGGCTTCACCTTCTGCAGTTCCTGCTTGGCCGTGCGTCGCACCAGCAAGCAAGTAATCAGAATAATTGATTCATCGTTAAGTCGCGCATCCCACCAGCTTTACCATGGACGATTGTTTCTTCAATTTGTGAAACACAAACATTTCACAATTCCGGGCAACAACGTAACCTCCTTTTTCCCGACCCCAAGGCGTACGCACTCACACGACGGGCCGCCCAGCAAGGAGAAGCGGCTTTTGAATGGGCAAATTTGCTCCCGGAAAGGGGAGAGCGGACTTGCAAATTTTTCACCTAAAAGGTTAAGCTTCTCTTAAACTTTGTAGAGAAATTTCGCTGTAATAACTTAATCACGTAATCGGCGATTTACGGATAATTATTTAATCTGTGTACTGCTATGTTCTAAGTGACATAAATACCTTTTTTAAATCTAGTATTGCTGTTACAACGTGTGAAAAAAAATAAAATATTTCAATAGCATTCCTATCTCATTCTTGGTATGGTATTTTTTTTACATACAGAATGTTATTTAAATAACCCTTAATTTTACTATTCATTTTATGAATTTAAAATTTCCTAATAAAGCTTTATTTTGCGTTTTCACTGGATCGTCAAAACTCGGAAAAAGCGGAGTAATAAACGGTTTCTATTCTTGGCCTTATTTTCTTCAAGAAATTCGGTTCCTTTACCATGTAACTTAAAAATGATTACGCTCAATAATTTTAGCATGCACATTTCTTGCAGCAACCAACGTTAAAAAAACATAGGATGTTTCATTTTTTTTTGATAAAAATTGGGATTAAAAACTCCTCCATGGACCAAGTTAACCTGAAGCCGAAAAGCACATAAAAACAAAAATTGCAACTATATTGTTAAAAGTGGACAAAAACCCAAGAAGCACGAACAGAAAAAAAAGTTGAAACTGAAGTGAGGAATTTGCAATTAATTACAGAACTTTTTTCCAACATTTTGTTTGACTTTTGAAAACATATTTGACCATTCACACCGATCGGGGAACGAAGCTGTCGTTAATCATCCGGTTCCCTCTTCCGATCGAAGATCCATTTGGCGATGCATGTGTCAGCACCGCGATCATCAATGATCTATGATCGACCGTTTGCGGCCGTGGCATCCGAATCGTCCATTGCGAGAAGCGGAAGATTTTTGAAGCGAAAACCCGCATCATCCGCACGATCATTCGCCAGAGTGTACGGAAAGTCAGCCGGTGGTTGTTCCGAGACACGCTGACATGGCGAGATCGCTATCGGGCCTCATCCCCCCTCCACCCCCCAAACCCCTCCCAAGGGAAGCAAAAAAAAAAGGGGTGAAAGAGCAAAAACCAAGAAAAAAAATTAAGGCGACTAATAATCAAGAATGTCCATCCGCATCACGCTGTGACGCTAAAGGCAACAACACATCGCCAAATCGCCCCATCCGCCGGCCCCTTGCGCATCCCAATCGCCGGCCGAAGATTAACCAACACAGCCGGCGGCGATGGAGGCGGCTGGTAGTGGTGTGCGGTGCGGGTATGATCTCATCCTAATGGCGAAAGAGGATCGCTTCGATCGCGGCTTGACCTGCCCGAGCCCTGCACGGGTGTAATGAGCAAGCGGTTGATTCCTGCTGCCGGTTGATGAGCTGTTTTAGGATAAATTTAGCGCTGGGCTCATCGCGGACCCCGCGTATGCAACGGGAAGAAGCCCCGGCTCGGCTGGATGCGCTTGAACGTGCGCGCGAGTAGAAATAAAAAAGGTGCAACAAAATGGCGACCGAAGAATTGCACATCGATGCGCTCATTCGCGGAAGAACGCCAAACGGTGCAATCCGGAGCTACAGTTAGTCCGGCTACGAACCCTCCGGCTTATAACTCCGAGGAGCCGGAAGGTAAGGGCCGAGAAGTTTGGGTTTTTTTTTTGCGTACGCCCGTGGCTTTCTTTTCCCGTTGCACGCTTAATGATTATCGCACATCTTGCCCACTTGATGATGGTGTCAATTAGGCGCTAAGCGTAAAGCGCACGGGAAAAACTCGTCGAATCGAAGATCGAAGCCGGATTCAAATTCTCTTATCACCGACGCGCACCGGAGTGCACTATTGGCGCGTTGGCCAACGTTTTACGACGTCCCCCGAACCCGGGGAAATGGACGGGAAAGTTCTTCTCACGCCGAGGTGCGATCGTGGCCCCGTACAGGGAGATGCTTGTAAATGATCAGAAGAGCCGGTCATAATTTAGAAACCGCGGACACTATCTAAGCCTAAGGGATGGAGCACAGGAATGGAAGAAAAAAACGCCGATGTTGATTGCTGAAGATGCCTAAACCCCCGCCATTGCCATCCGACCCGCGTCGCGAGGATAGCTCTGCCCGCGGCCCATGTCTAATGGTTGACCTTGAGAACCTTCCGAAGGGGGAGAAGAATTTCACACACAAGGTCCAACTGTCGAGGGCAAGCGAAACAGCCCATGAACATGAAGAAAATGCGTTACCTCGGGACTTCGCTTTTTTGTGTGTGTTTCAACCCAGCAGAGACTTGCGTGAATTTTGCTGCGCAGGCTTACGCTGGAACATGCGTCACGGAATGTAATGGGACGGACCATCGTGGCCCGACGTGATTGCCAATAATCAGCAATTAATCGCATCAAATGTTGATAATTCCGAAGCCGCCAGGAATGTCCGCGAGTAGTAAAACCATCCTCCGCGAGGGCCGCCCGCCGGAAAGGCTGGAATGGCCGCTACGGCCGAGTTTTAAACGCCGTGCTTCTTTACCACAAACGCGCCCTCGCCGGGCTACGTCACCGAGTTGGTGCCAGTTTTTTTTCGAGTCGCGTCGGTTGCCCGGCACGACCACAGCTGCGCTCGGGAGTGGATGGATGGGAAATTGGTGAGTATGTAATCTACCGGAAAATTGCTTCCGAACCGTGACGCCTCATTTCGTTTTTTCTACTACTGGCCGAAGACGCTAAACCCTTATAATCCCTCTGTAATATGTTCGCGGTTAACCGAATTGAGGCGACGGTGTGTCATTGTTTAGTGACGGGTAGGGGGTTTTTTTTTTGCCCCATCGGACCTTGGTGTTCCAGGTTTTGCATTTCACGCAAAAGTAGGTTGACATTCTATTCAACGCAAGACGCGGAATTGGGATTTGTGTTTTGAATGGAACGTTTTGGATGAATGTTCAGCTGAATGTAGAGCAGCTGGGATGTGATTACACTGAAATCGTTTGCTTGCTTGGTGCTCTTGAAGAAATAAACTATTTAAAAAAAAATTACGAAAACATGAGAAGCGTTTGTTCGATTTTTACTGCTTGAAACCAACATTATTCAACAAATGTGGTGGAAAATTTGAAATGATTTTATTTCCCTAGAAGACATACATTTAGGAAAGTTTGGTTTCAGTAGCGTCCTCTAAAAACTTTATGCTACTAACAAAGGCAAGATCGGTGACAACTTTTTTTTACTTGCATACTTAAATTTCAACGATGCACCTCCATGCCAAATTATTATATTAGACTCATAATTAACACATTAGTCTCTAGGTACACTACTTTAAACATATTCAATTTTATTATTGTTTGCAAAAGTATAAACACTGGATCATATTTTATCACTTTAGAATCTTTATCAAGATGAGGTCAATTTGCGACCAAAAAGTTGAAAAGTTAAAATAGAAACATAGTAATGTACCTTTTAAACGTTTCAGCTACATGTAGAGGAAAAGAGAAATAATTGAAAAAATTAATTTAATTGCAAAATTCAATCGCGACATTGTTTGAAATAAAATCATCACATTTTAAAGTAGTTTGAACAAAAGTTTTAAAACAAGGGTTTGTTTATCTTAGATATTTCAAGTTGATTTAATAAACAGTAGATGTCAATCGATTGCGATGATAGATCTAATAAATTACAACACTTAAGGGCACGGGAAACGAAACGTAATCGCAAGTGTAATCTTGAAATATTTCGGTCTATCGTGTATCGCGTAAGATTATTGGGTTAGAGAGCGAAAATTCTTTTTGACATATGAGTGAAATTTTTCAAGATTACACTGCGGATTACGCATCGTTTCCCATACCCTTTATGTTTGTTAACTTGATTCAAACAAGTGACATAAATGACGATAATGCGATAATTTAAATTATTGAGGTTCGGAGACGCATTTTCATCGATATTTCTTCTTATTAAATCTAAAGTTCAATGAGTTTGAATGGAAGTACATTCTCTAACAGCATTCGAGCACGTGGGTTTTAAGGGTCCATAATGAGCAATTTGGGATCTATGTTTTTTTTTTTATGTTAAGAAATTGTTACAGAAATTACTTTTCAAAAGAACTTACGTATGTAGTTTTAATATAGCATACAAAAAAAAAAGAAATACGATTTGTGTTTAATATATTTTCTCAATATTTTTGCAGGATAGAAAGCAAAATAAATAGCAAGGATATAATTTGTAACGGAGAACCTAGCTGACACTCGGAATTATTTCGTTCTCTAGAAGGACTTGCCTTGCGTCTGCCGCAGGACTAATCAAAATTCAACACGGACAAACGAAGAAGCTCTACCGGTCCGAGGAATCCGGCCGGACCGCCTTCGACCCGCGACGAATCGATGCTGTCCGGGCAAACGAACATGATTTATGGTCCACCCGTAGGAGTTATAATTGAATTATTTTCCATTTAACACGTACCGACTGCGCAAGTGCACACTGTCGCCTTCGAGGTGCAGTGTCGATCACGGCAAGCGCCCGGTGTTGTCGACGGTGGTCGAGTAACTTCTTAATTCGCCAGCCACCCTACACCTCGGCTCGGTGTGTCGCTACGTCGTTGGTCGGGGCGGCGTGTGCAGAAACCCGTGCAAGAATTGGATCCGCCTAGGGATCCGCTGTGCGCGGCCGACTCCAACAACATAATAGCGATCATAATAATGATGCACACGGACGCAAGAATACACCGGCGCGATAAGAATGGGTAAAAATTAAAACCCAAAGCAAAACAGCAGAGAAGCACGGACGGAATGCCGGCGCACGGAGCAAACGAGCCAGCGAGCACACGGAGAAGATTCACCGCCGTGGAACAATCGGAAAGACGAATCCGGGCGGCCGGCGAACGAATGGGTCCGAGAAAACAAAAAGCAAAAGTGTTCGATCGCTATCATATCAACGTAAGGACGCCAGACATCGAATTGTGCCCGTCGATCGGCGTTCGCATGCACAATGTAACCGGAGGAAGTCACGGAACGGTTCAAACGGTTTGCGTTTCGCCGCGCCGCAACGGCGGGGACGGTGCGGGGTTGCGTCCTGCGGCAGGGGTTCGTCGAATCGTCCGTTTCCTGTCGTTGCTTCCCGTTCGTGCTCACCTGTCCGTTCGAGCGTGTCCCACCGTCCTTTTGGCTGCCCATTTGAACGGCAGGATCGCCGTCCGGTGGTGGTGTGCGTGTTTATGGGCGTTAGTTTTGACTGGCGTTTGCTGTAAGAGAAAGAACCGTGTGCATGTGTGTGCCTTCGGGGGAAACTCACATCTTCCAAAACGTGCCATCGTCTTTGCAGTCGAATCGCCGAAAAACGGCCGGCCTCGCCGGTTGATGGTGAAAGAAGACGATAGAAAAATGACGAAATATGAAGTCCGTTTATCGGACCACAAAAGAAGAAACGATCTACAAAAAAACGATCATCTCTCACCCCTGAATTGCTGGAAATCGAGAATCAAGTTGCCAAGCGGCCCTCCAAATGCGGGCCAATGTTTGCCAACAAACAAACATTGCACCAAACTTGTTGGGTATTGGGCTGCTCTTTCGTTTCGGTGCGTAGTCTCTCCGCCCGGACCCGGATGGATGTCTTCTTCTCGCATCGCACTTTTCGATCCCCGGCTTCCACCGGTGGAATGCATGACTTTCGGTTTCCTCTTTCGACCACCACGTACTCCGGTCGAGCAGGTAGGTACTCGCTCGGGGTTCGCACACCGCACCCTTTTGGCACCGCCGTGGGATCAATCGGCTACAAGCAAAAGGGCGTTAAATCCCAAATCTTTTTCCGGTCATTCCCTGCGGCAACCCGGGACCGCCGTTGCTGACAAATAATGCAATTGACCCTTTCCGGTGCATCACGCACCAAACGTCGCTGCGGCCGAGAGGCGAGGTTCGTCGCGTTATGTACTGTTGATGTCTTTCCTTTCCCGCACCGTTCAAGCCGACAGCCGCGGGGTTCGTCGCTTTGGGTTGCGTCGTTTCGTCGTTTCATTCAGTCGCGTTGCTGCGGCGATGTTTTTTTCCTCCACTGCTTTTGCCGGTACTCTGAGTGACCGGAGAAAAAATTGAACGAAAAACATCGAACGTCCGTCGTGTGGAGCGAGGCGATTTTCTCATGCGCACGCAATTGCGGGATTCTCACTCTCTCGGGTGGTATTTTGAGCTGTTCGGTGCCGATCGAGACGGCCAAGTGAAATGCACAATTCAGTGTACTGAAAAAGCGAAGGAAAAGATCAAAACGAGATCTTGCATAAACGATCAAACATGATGTCATCGGTAGGGTGATCTGATGTGTCACATTTTCTCGCACTTTCGTTGCATTTCGTTGTCAAGAATACAAAGTTTTCCGAGTCGTGGAAAAAAGCGGGAGACTGTTAAATGAGTCTAAGAAGAAGCCCATAGGATCAGGTGCATATATTTTTAAATAAAATATTTACAAACAGATGCGCTGATACATTTTTAAATTTAAATGCACGGATACATTTTTTAAATCTCACAAAATGGTAATCAATCGGAAACAAATCTTTGCATCTGCACGATGATTGTTACCATACTTTTCGTTCGAATTTTCATCATTGCGTAATGTACGTTCAGAACATTCTGGAACGAAATGCCAAAACTGCATCGTTGGCATTGGCTTTTTGGGGTTGGAAATTTCACAACAGACGAAATATCATGTTTCTGTTCCCGCTGCGAGGTGGCAGCATTCAAAACGCGGCAGCTGAAGGATGATTGACCTTAAGATCGACCCACAACCGTGGGGGCCCCCGAAGCACGTCAACTCCCACTTTGAATCCGCTGAACACGAGTCGCGATGATCACCTGGAAATCTCATCGTAACGCGCGAGCATTGACGAGAGAGACACACACACACAGAGAGAGAGAGAATTGAATAGCTTGCGTGAGTGTTTAAAAAAACGGAGTTACAGGAGAGTGCTACACATATTCACGGTCAGCGAAGGTAAACCGCGAACCGCGAGGGTTGGAATTGCGCGGATTTACCTGCCCGACGTTCCGCGGTATCGCGACTGGAGGAAATACGCCAACTTGCGCTCAATCTCTGAAAACGGTACGATGGAAATAGTTCTCTCCCGAGACGGAGAGATCGCCCGCCCGAGAGGTCCGTTCGCCACTGCAACGTCTTTAGGAAACCGCGGTTTCTTACGCCGTCCCACGAGACGAATCTCTGAACGCCCACCTCCCTGCAAAGATCGACTCGCGATCGTGCGCGCGATCACTTTAACCTTTCGCGAGGGCACTCAGAGTTTTTTTGGGAACCCTTGGTCGGTTTTATATGTATAGCCATGGTCGCGACGGCTAGTCAGTGAGCGCGAGAAACCGTTGCGTTCAGTCTTGCCTGAGACTTGGAGCGAGTTGGAAGTGTTTTTCCTTAGTTTGTAGTGGAGCGGCCGCTAGAGAAAAGGAAAAAAGGCAGTCAGACAAGTAGCAAGTAGCAGCAGTCTTGGAAGCCAAGTACCAGCGGCAGTTGGCAGTAAAGCAGCTTCCCTGGTGGTGTTTTGCAGTGGTGCTGAAAAGTGTGTGAGCAAGATTTTTCTCTGTTGGATTAGAAGATATATTTTTCCCAGCTTGGGTGACGACAAATTAAAAGTATAAAATAATCATCCAGTGAAACCCTTTGCCGTGTGAAAAAGTGTACGTGCGCTCGCGAGAGTGTATGTGTGTCTTTTGCACAGACCTGTCGGCTGTGCGCTGCTGGGAGCGTTTTTGATCGCCTTCGTGCGTGCGATCCTCACCCCTGTGAGCCTGTCCTGTCCGAGAGGAGTGCAAAAATTGATCAACTGAAAGAAAGGTGCGTGAAAAGTGTGCACGATCAACGGCTCTTCCAGCAAGTGGCAAAGTGGCAAGGTGCACGTTGCGCAAAGTGCTACGGAATAGCAGGCACACGAAGCAACACAAGGTGCAGAGATACAAACCAACAGTCACAGTGAGCTGACCGTAGTCGCCGAGTGGAAAGTTGGAACACAGAGCGCTCTAGCGAGCAAGGATCAAGCGATCGATCGTGCCGTTCTTTTTATTGTTCTTGTGGAATTCAAGACGTTGGCCGTGCGAGCAGCCGGGAGCAGCAGAATCGAACATCTTCCCTCCGTTGCCCGTGGTTGATGGCAACGAGCAGCCATGGTGAAAAATGGTAAGTGAACCTGAACCACCGAAAGCAAACCTGCTGAAAAGCGGAGCACACGGCGGTGTTACGAAAATGGAGGCCGATGCCGCTCCTGGGCCGCGAAATTGCGGGGTGTCTGCTTTGATGGGATGGAATGAGCCAGAAGACGAAACGTTGCCAAATTTGTGCCAGTTGGTGGTGAGGGTTCGTGCGAAGCCAGAAAACGTGGCGAACGCAAACGGGACGTAGCGTGGAATAAATTAATTGTGCTGCACTTGTGCTGTTGTTAAAAGGAGACGATTCAGTGTTCTTCTTTTAAGAAGAAGATGGTGAGGATCTTCTTTTTTTTTACAACGCTTTGATTACAGACGCCTTCGTGAGGCGTTTATTTCGAGGAAAGACGTGACCATGATCGATTGTGTAGTGTTTTACTCGGCGCGAGTTCTTCTTTTCCGATCCGTGCCGATACCAAGTTCAAATCGCATGAAGCACAATTTATAACTTACTTTACTTTCCTACGAAAAAGTAAAAGAGATTTTCAATTTGATAGACTACAATCACCTCAGATTTCGCCTATTTATTGGGGGGAAATAATTTTAACTAGACACTTGGCTCGGCTTCTCTTGCCTCTCGTTGGCATTATGACTTCCGTCTTCCTTTTTCATGCGCCTTTGAGTGTGTGTGTGTGTGTGTGTTTTTGGTAGTTTAATTGCTCCACTCGTTCAGTGTGCCAAACAGATCGCACGGTGCCAGCAGGGTGCTGCATTAATATGCAGCATTAGAAAGCCCGACGTGTAAACGAAAATCCCCTTCGATCAGCTCCGTGGCGGCGTGTAATTCGGAAAATTACTCTCTCAAACGCTAACCCACATTGGAGGCGCGCAGTTAGTTAGTGTGCGCGGAGTACCGTGGCCGTCGAAGGGGGCAACAACTTTTCCCCGACAAACTGGCGGTAGCAAGATGAACGGAAACAACACATACACACACACACACACAGATACACAGAAAAACGAAGATCACGAAAATATAAAATCCAACTCTCACTCATCGCCAATCTACCATCGGTCAAACCCGCTATGGTACGGCTCGGTGGATGGCGGTTTCTTGTACTTTCTCCGTTACATCCGAGTAGTTTCTACGCTCAGAAAATGTGTGTGAGTGTGTGTGTACGTGTGGAAATGGCGTCTCAGCACACCGTGTGGCCGTTGGTTGACTGGACCAAAAAAATGACCACCGACGGATGATGGTACTTGGTACAAAACCGATGGAGGTGCTAGTAGACGAAATAGCTCACACAGTAAGGCTCGTCGGCCACTATCTTAATTTGATCTTCTTCTCCGTTTCAACGGACGATCGGTCGGTCGGCACCGGCAGCATAATCGACATCTATTAATTCTTGCACCCAGCGCGGGAAGTGTCCATCTCGTCTCGCGAGGAAGACAAGAAAAAAGGCGGTGCGACTCGAGACGACGCCTTCCCGTAGCAGAACGAATAGGGTGCAATGTGGTGAGCGTCAGTTGTCAATACACATCGGTAGCACGGTTTGCACGTCGCGGCCCGACGGTTGACGGATGGACGGACCGACAGCTATCAGTGATGTACTGACGTTACCGGTTGTGTCTGATCCGTGCCATTTAGCGCATTCCAGCCGCAACCAAGCCGCTGTAGCAGCAGCACGAGTACCTTCAAGTTCTCTCCCTCGCAAGCCCCGAGAAGGTGCTGTGGACGTTTCCCGGCCCGCTGACATATCGGTGTAAAGCAGGAGGCTGGAGCCGTCCAGCTACGCACGGCAGATCGGGGCGAAGATGCGAATGCTGCAGCACCGCAAATACGTGGCAAAAAGAATGGCAGAGCAATTTTTGTAACGCGTGTGTGCTCCTACAACTCGACGTGTTTGTGCAGCTACATCCGAGGGCGCGACGCGTTGTGCGAGCAAATTGGAAACATTGTAGTCAACATGCCCGTGCTAGCCTCAGGGTCAGAAGGATTGAAGTCAACGGCGTCCCCGTCGCATTGTACAATAATAAGACTGTGAACTTTGTTTCTTGTTCCCGTGCTGGTCGAAATCAAAGTCTGCACGTTCCTTTCGACCCTGCGGCGTAGAAGTTACCTTCCGCTGGAGGATGGAGCTGAGATGTTTCAGCTTCCCGAAACCTGCGAATGCGTAATGAGGGTGCATTTTTGCAACTCGCAAGATTCCTTCGCGCAACGGCAGCACCGGAAAGATAAGATGTTGATGTTACGTTGTCAATATATATATATAAGTGTGCGGTTATAATTATGACGACCCGCGGAACGGTTCACCACCACCCGAGGGGGGCTGAGATCCCGGAATGAAGATATCAGGCGGTAGCAGCGTTCGTTGCTTTAATTGCGTTTGACTTTGGACGAGCAGCTTCTCGCCCATTTATCTCAGGGGACACAAAAGCGCACCCGTTGCCGTCTTCTAGGAGCAAATTATCACTTCACAATCGCACAATGCCGTTTTTTGCTCCTCTTTTTGACGGTACGCGCTTAATTGTAATCGTATCGCAATTAGTTCTTAAGTATCCTCCGAAGAGCGCACCGGGGGCAAATGAAAAAAAGAGTGATATGTGCGCTAGTGTATCTACAGAGATCTGCCTCCGTGCGCGTTTGGCTAATTCGTTATTCGCTAATTAAACTATCAACGTTTCAACGACTCCGACGCAGCCAACGACCTGCGCTGCGGTAGCTCGCCTCGTCTTTGGCGGTCGGTGTTGAATTTCCCGCCGACGCCGCTGCAGCGGGAGCGACTCTTGCTTGCTCACCTCTAGAATGCAGAAATCGAAGCTGCTGCTGCTGCCGGAGTGCAGTAATGACACGGCAGGAAGCGACGGTCGCTAGGACCGGGCCGTAGGAAGTCACTCGGTAGCGTCAATTATCCACAATTATCGAGCAGCGCTTTTTGTCTTCTTTCTATTAATTGTCCGTCGCGAGTTTTAACGGGGTGCGATCTAAGGCAAGGGTCGGTCGGTGGCATTAACATTCCACCTGCCATCGCGCGCTGGTGGTTGCGCGGTCGTTTCGTGACATTTTGACTATGCACGAAAAGTGCACGGCATTGAAACGTCTAAACTGGTTAGATCTTGAAAGAGCAGCATGCTTGTTTTGGATGAAGATTTTTTTTGGTTAATCTGCTACCATCATAGCGCTTGCCGATCCGTCCGTTCGTCCTCTGCATAATTTTGCGGCTGGCACCAAACTGCATTCACATAATTGCGCACCATTTAATGTTCAGAAGCAATTTTCATTGCGCAACAGATAATCGACGAGCGTTATCCAACAGGCTAGTTTTTCGCCATGAGAAACGGATTGCGTGTTTTATTCAAAATTTTGAATCGATTAAAAATAAATCAAAAGATCGCTCCGAACTGTCCCACGAAACCCGGAGAAACAAGAGGATGGAGATCGTTTATTTTTATTTATCGAATATATTAATTTTCCCGCACCGTCGACGACAGCGCGATCTCTAGCTGAACGACGTCGGCTTTCCGGTTGGCCCCAAAATTGTTGTTAAGATCCCGAAAAACCGGTCGCGATTCTGCGAAAGCCGTGGGTCGAGAGCGGATCCCAAAATAAGCAAAAGATTACCAAAAACAAAAAACCAAAAAAATAAAAACAAAGAAACACACACTTACACTGTTTCGAAAAGAGATCCGAAAACCGTCTGGCGCAGCTGGAAATGTCAAATGCGAAATTTGTGGCACAGGTTTCCATTTTTTCGCGGTCTTAACTCGTTCCCCTTCCCCCACCCGGAGGAGTTGCATGTGTATATGTGTGTGTTTATGTTGATCAGTTCTTTTCCGTTCACCGTTCGGAATATTCGCGGTGGCGAATGGGCGCTGCTGGAAAGGTCGAATCCTTCCGTCCCACATACACGGTGCAGCGGCGATCGCAACAAAAAAAACCATAAAAATAAAAGTTAAATACTTACCCAAACGCAACAGCCCGTGGAGTATCTTTTGAGGCGGAAGGTATACGCCGAAAAAGTAAATCATTTAAATGCACATACGCGACCCGAGAGGAAGAATGGCGCCGCACGGATTATTTAAAAACAAAAACCACAACAAAAGGAAACAGTAGTAATAACAGTGACAAGCGGTTCGAAAGGTTCGCCATGCGTGGCGAAGGCAAAGGTGGTAAAAAATGTTTAAAGTAAAGCAAGCGGTCCAATGCGGATCTAGCCTAAAATGTCGCACGGCTGACATAAGCCCCCGGCCGCACGTTCGGCAGCTGGCATTCGGGCTTTAAATGTCATTGAAGTAGGCGGGTTGAAGTTGTTTTGCGAAGGCGATCGCGGCGGATCGAAAGCTGCGCGAAACAGAAGAAAAAGCAACCGCGGCTCATGCACAAGTCGATCGATCGCGCACACGACGCGTTGGTGGTGGTGGTGGTGCGCGGTTGAAACCGAACGGCCTTGGATTGCGGTTCACTTGGTTTGTGTCACCGACGACGACGACGACGACGACGACGACGACGATAAAGTTTGCCGCAACCGTTCGCTCGTTTTGGCGGTGGCTGTTTGCCATTAAGTTCTCTATGGTCCCCTCTGAAGACCGTCCGGGCGTGTGATGACGTGGCGTGGCAAATACTTTTCGAATAAGCTAATCGCCATCGCTGCGAAACGGCAGCTTCTCGGGCTGGCGAATGCGTGGGCGTCATGCGGGTGGAGGTGTTTGTTTGTTGAGGCGGCCCGGGCGGCCTTGGGATTGCAAAAGCGAACCACCTTGGGCGCCATCGCATTGTTCGCTTCCTCCGGAAGCCACCGCTAATTGTCCGTTAGCAGTAAGAATTACGAGCACGCGGAGCCGACCGGGCCGCTGACCGAAGGCATCGGGCAACATCCGAAGACAATCGGGAAAAGCATCGCAAAACAGTGGAACAAGCAAAAAACCGGGCAGCGCACAGATGAACACACGCACGCATCGGGGAAAGGGGAAAAAACTCGATTACCATAGCACGGTGACATCACCGACTGCCCGACGTGGCAGTTTAGCGATCGTTTAGCGATCGATCGAGAAATAAAGATAGAGTAAGAAAGCATGTAAATGCAAGACGGAGTAATCGAGAGAGAGAGAGAGAGAGGGAGAGAGCGTGTGCGGTGTGTGTGACGTGGCCAGTTCAACGGAACGATTCTGTAAAACTAAAACCGGTTGACATCCTGAGTAGCGGGGCTTCTCCGTCCAGGGTGCGCTGGACACGGTTTCGCGCGACAATCGAGCGGAAAAGATGTCATCGATTTGAATGCGACCGAGGTGACGAACCTCCGGGTTTCATCCAGCCGTAAAATCATACCGATACCTGGGCCGATAGCGTGGCCGCAGAAGATAAAGTGAGCGTGGCAGCAGGGAAGAACACAACTAAGACCTCTTACAAAAATTACCTGCAGTTTACACACACGGCCCAACGGGCATATAACAGGTCCCGTGACCACACACACCCGGAGTGTCTGCAATCATCGCCACGGGGCCCCCGAGGAGTGCTGGCAGTTGCGGATGCAGTAAGCACGGCGCGCAAGTGCGGTTTAGCGGTTGAATTCGATAGCCTTCCGCCCGGAGGGTGTCGCGGATGTCTTTCTTTTCTCGCTCTTTGTGGGCATCACATGGCAACACCCAGATTGAAGCGAAACAAAAAAGAGTAAACATAAAAGCTCTACGCACTCGCATGCCAGAGGAGTGATAATCATCGAGCCTAGACTAATTTATTGGCGATTAAAAGATGCAGATTCTGACTAGTCACCTAGTCGAGCGAACACATGTGTATCCTTTTTTGTTGTCGTTTCGCTCGTCCCCCATCCGCGAGCCGCAGCGGGTACTCTGTGGTTTTCCGAAAGCGGTTTGCACCTTCTGGGCGTATGTAAATCGTCCCGGTTGCGTCCCTCTGCATGTTCTCGCCGCACCAATAATCGACTACCCGTTCCAATCGATCGTCGATCGTCGGGAGAGCATCGTCATTATCGTCAATTCAATGCAACTTTTGATGCCTTCGGGCGGTGCACAGTGCTGGCGCCTTGCTGGCCCGCGCTAGAGCGATCCCACCGCGCCGATAGTCTTGTGGTGCGGTGCGGCCTCTGGCATGCATATCCATATCCTGCATGCACAAACTTGTTTACTGCACCGGAGAGGTCAAACGCTTTGGCTGTCGGTTTGCCAGGGGATCTGTGGTTACCGTGCGGACGAGGGGTTGGCTGGGAGAAATCGCACCCCATCAGGTCCATTCGCAACTAGTTGGATTTATTTAATGTTTTCTTATATCCAACAAGCGCGCGAGATTAGTGGGTATGCAAATGAAAGATTTTTGATCAATTTGAAAGTGTTGGAAAAAAGCTCCTGTGCTCGTCTTCTAGCATTGACTTAGATGTCCCGCTCACGGGGAAGTGGAACAGTAGCACCCACTTGTGACTGTTTGCCTTTGCTGGCTAACGCTAACGCTAACGCAACGCCGGCCCGTGCATCGTGGCAATGTGCGTGCACGAGAAAAAAAATCGTTTGGTTCGCAAACACAATGTGGCTGTTACCGGAATGAGGTCATCCCCCGCGGTTTGTCGATCATCTCGCAGCGCAATCGGCAGCGAAGTGGCAGCATCCAAAGGCCAACAGCACACGCAGCTTGGCGCGCCCGATGCTCAGCGAGTTTGCAGCAAATATTGCACCGATGTTTGCGTGCGGAGGTGAGGGAGGTTGATGCGTTTTTCCTGTCAATGCCAATTTTGCATCACACTGCACGCCACCACGAGATCTCTTCTTTTAAATAGCTGGTGGCGGTGGTTTTGCGCTTGTTTTAGCTTTCAGCCGGTGTGTTTGGACAGCTGAAATTAAATAGAAAGAGAAGCAACCGAGAGCGAGAGAGATGAAAAGGGTAAAAGTGTTCCCGTTTGCACAGTGCATGCAATCGATGCTCAAGGTGTCGCGTTCGCGTTCGATATCGGCGCGATTGGTCAGATCCGGCCGGGGAGTTCCGTTCAAGGCAGCCAGCGGTCGGTTGTCCCCTTCACCGTCTCTGCTGGTAGTGTTCACCATATTTACCCTTTTTGATTTTGAAAGTCGCCGTCCCGGGGATCGAACGCGATTGCCCCTGAGCGATGGCCGATTTATCACTTTATCTGCTACCCTCGGCAGGCCCGGACGAGCGCTTAAAAGTTGTAGTGCGTGCAAATGGATTTAGGGGAGAGAAATACTGACCCACCACACAATGCTTAAATCGTCGTAATCCTTCTCATTGTTGATCACGCTGCAACACCGGACAAGGACAAGCAGTATCGGGATGAAATATTTAATTTGATAGCAATTGCCCCCTAATAGGATCAGCCGTACGAGCAGAGAGGGTGGGTTGGAAACATTTCATTGGGAAAACCCACCCCCCCGCGTCGCGACAAGCATGGTTAAGCCTGAAATGTATTCGAACCGATCTCTAAGACCGCATGTTCACAGCAGCCGGGCAATGAATAAGTGATACTTAGCGAATGCGCTCTTTGCCGCAAGGTGCCCGGCTGTCATGAACGATGCCGTGTCGACGGAGCGGGCGCCTTAGATGCACTTTACGCCATTTTCGCCAGTCAGTCGTATTGGTGTACGCAAATGTGCGAGGAGTGAGCGAGGGAGATACATATGTTTGTTTCCGTCGAGCACCTTTTGCGCTCCCGCCGGCCGATCATGTTGGGCATCAATTTTACTTTCATACTATTATTTACCGATCCGTCAAACGGCAGATCGAGCAACCGAACACCACGTCGCCGCCGCCGCCGCGCATTACCTTACTTGTTGCCAATGTAAGGTAGCCTTTGCGCACACACACACGCTCATAATCGTTGAACATTCGCCGGTAAATGGCTGTTCATTTGCACTTTGCCGCAACGTGCCCTCGCAAACTCTTCTGCCCTTCTGCAGTGGTGCTTTGATCTTTGCTTCGTTTCGCGGGCGCTGGCAAGATTGCTAGTAAATCGCGATTCATCGGTGCGGCCTAGCAACGAACCGAGAGATGGGTGCCGCCACAGATGGCCATTTATTTTACTAAGAACGGTCAAGAATTCCCCACCGATCCGATCTTCCAAAGAGGAGTGGTTTGGGTTCGTCGCTTGTTGGCAGCACGAAGTCTCTTGTATCGCTTTCTTCGGGAGGAGAAGCGGAGGAAGGGACAACGGCACGATGCAACAACTCAATGACAAATTTGCTGCTACGATGTTGGTACACTGCGTTTATGGTCGGTTTTTTTTTCTTCGGTGGAAGGTGGATTTAAGGAATTTTATTTCTCCACCTCGAATCATACATTTTTGTGATCGGTGATCGCATCATCCACGGTCCTTTAAAGGCAGTTGCTGGCCGTGAATTGGGGGGGGAAATGGGACACGCGTATGATGCATTGCGCACATTAAAGACAAATGCCAAGGTTTCAGCCTGGCTACTCAGAAAAAAAATCCCCCATAGTACGGAGAAAGAATGTCTTGCAATACACTTTGGCGTGTTTGGGTGCGTCTGAAGAAAGCACCATGAGCCGCGCGGATGACGGATTGCCTGAGCCATGTTGAACACACAAAAGAACATCCGTACCCATTTTTGGGCAGATATTTTCGGGCTGATTTTTCCGACATCTTGCAGCCTTCTTTTACAAGCGACCAAATTGCGCGTGTATAACGAGCGTTTGGATCGTATGCGTACATGCGGCTAATTACATGCTGGGTACACCGTACACGATCGTTTGAATGCACGCCATAACGAACGATCATCGCTTGCGGCAGCCCACGGGCTGATGGGTCCACCGTTCGGGCCAAGAATCGTTTTCCGTCCCCCGAAAAGAGAAGAACCTTCTTAGGAGCCCCAGAATTCGGTACGGACTCTTTTCCCGAGTGCACGCGGTACCGAAATGCCCGGGTTGGAGGTTGTTTTGCTTCCTTTCCTTTGCTTTAGTCATCCTCTAATTAACTTTTGGCGTTTTGCTTCCATCCAGCACCCGTCGGGTGGTCCGTTTGAGCAGGGAAAATTCTGTTAAAAACGTTAACGAAGCTTCTTCGCCATTTGTTTTCGTTCTGGTTGAGCGACGTGTAGGTAACTTGTACTGGACTCTGTTCGTGCTTGGGTTTTACATTCGAACAACGACTCCACCGGCAAGGGCACGGGGGATTGATAGACGTCCTTAATAAAATTGTCATTTGATAACTTTGTCCGTCGCTGTCGCTGCGGTTTGCTCGGTTGCCGAGGCCGCGAAAGGGCCGTCCGTTCGACGCCAAACGCTGCTTCTCGATCAACGTCAAATGGGGCTTCGAGGGTTCGAGGGAGAGTCAGCCAGAACGTCACTCATTATTGAACCGCGTAGCGCGAGACATCAAGCTGGCCGAGGGGGTTCCGAGAGCCCAAAAGCCCTAAACACCCGCTAACGAGTCTTAATCGCAATGATCGATGATCTTATTAAGCGGTCGATTCTAGGAATGCAGCCCATCCCCTCCCCAAGCTGCTGCCGTGGGTGCTGTCTTGGAGAAGTTCAGACGGAAGGGAACCGTTTTAATGTTCAACACATTCAGATTGCGTCTCACGTGGTGCGCTCCGGTTCGACAAGATTAATATGACGGGTTTTTGATGGGCATTCAGGTGTGTGTTTGTGTGCGCCTGCGAATGTTACGACGTTCCAAGGCGGTGGGTTGTGATCCACTTCGCTTTTCCAACTGATTGCGTTCCGATCCGTGCCTGAAACGGGTTAACAACCCTTTGGCGGGGGCAGTCGAAGTCTTGGACCCCGCATCCCAATGAAAATCGATGAAAAATCGTCAACATCACTATTAAGCCGTTTTTTTTCGCTTCCATGGTGGCTTGAACACATAACCCAACGGGTTAGAACGTTTACCTTTTGCCCAGTTTCACTAATGAGTGACTTGAGAAAGAGCCGTCGTTCGTTTGGCTTGGGCGAGCTTGAGATGCTGCCACGTTCGATGCGGTAAGATTGCTACCACCTTCCACCGATGACAAGTGCGTTTGATTGCCTGCTACCCAACTCAACCCAGAAGCATTCTCCGTCAAGTCGCCCATCATTGTAGCCCTTTTTTCCTCGGGTGCGTTTCGGGCCGCCGCCGCGAGCTTTCGGCCACCATAAATCAACCGCACAATCGCAGTAATTACGAATCGTTTTAGCGATTGGCTGACAGTAAAAGACAATTCTTCTGTCAAACCCTGCGAGAGGGTTGACGCGGAGACGCGTAATCTTCCGCCCATTAGGGTCATGATGAAATTATAACTATCGCGGCTCCGGCCGCCGGTTCCAGTGCGGGCCACCGTGTCACCCACCGAACGGCACACGGCTCGACAATCGAGCCGGAGCAGGTTCAGGTCCGAGGTCGTTCGAAGTGGAAAGAAAACACATTCCTCGTTCGTTCTGGTTCCACCTTTCGTCCACTTATGCTTCTCTATGGGTTTCTTCTACGAGTCACCCTTCTTCTAGGGTTCGTCGCTTTCCACCTTCCGCCCAGCTGGCCCACCACCTGGGTTCGTTCTGTGATCGTTATGTTCATTACAGCCGTCATCATCGTCATCGTTGTCAGCGGCGATGCTGCGGCCCCGAGGAACGCACCGAAGCCGAACGAAGAGTGCGCACGCACAGGGATATAGGGCTTCATTATGATTCTAGGTCCATGGGTGGACGTTCTCCGGGCGTCCGTAATCATCATCGTCGGCTCAGCTGGCTAATTGGTTGTCAGGGCTGGTAGCTTCTGTCGCTCGGCTGCAACCGGACACGGATGTCCGCGTGGCTCAACGCTGGACGGCACTGGTCTGCCTCCACTTGTCGAGAGACTCGAGAGGACGGGCACCGTCTTTCGGGTCGTTTGGATTGATTGATGCACTCGATTTTCTGTTTTCCAAACATTTTGGAACAGCCTTGGAAAAGAGAAAGGGTACCGAGTGGAAGGAGGCGGACGAAGAGTGGCCCCGTAGTTGATTGTTTATGCTGCAGTCTCATCTACCGAATCAAGGCTTTAACGGCGCCACCCGGGAAACGGGTTGGGAATTTGGTTCGAAGTGGCACGGCCTTCTTTTCCCTTTCCCGATGTGGTCGACGCGATTACTCAACGGCTTAAGTGGCGATCGGGAACGTGATTGGAGGGGCATCTTTACAGTTCACGAGTCCTGTTTGTGCCTTTATTTGACAGCTCTAGTGGGCCCTTGAGTGGGTATGTTTGTGTGTGTGTGGAATAAGTGGTGGACACTCGGGGGATGTTAGAACACGGTTGGAGCGCGAGCAAAATTTATTTGCAAAGCCCCATCGACTAGCCAGCCTTGTTTTCTAGCGCATCGAGTGTCTCCTCGCTTCACCCGAGATTGTTTTAGAGGCGTTCGGTAAAGGTTGGTTGGTTGTTGCGTTGGATGAAGATGATGATGTACTACCCAGCTGCCTTATTATCTGGTACCCTCTTCGGGCGCTTTCCAACGGTATTTTTCGATCCTCGACGAGCCGGGCGCAGCATCCAACCAGCGTACGGCCGGATTCTCAGAACATATCGGCCGGTACGACTGATGGTTTATTGTTTACCCATCGGCAAAATGGGGAGAGAACTAGGGGCGCACGAGAAAGGAAGTCCGTTCCCGTCGCGTTTCCCGGGCCACGTTTTCCCAAGGCCTGTTCCCGATTGCGGAGGCCGACGGTGACTGACGGTCGGTGTGTTTGGCCTCTTCCACGGCGAGCAACGCGCGAAGCACCAACGCGGGAAAGAAGAAAATAGGCACAACCGAACATCGAACCGTGCCGGGCGGAGATGAGAATCCGGACCGCGGGCCACCGAAACGAACGTAATATGTGAGCGACCGGAGGAAAAAAGGTCACGACCCACTTCGCCGTCGATCGTCCCGGGGCACACACTCACGCACGTATCGGGGACGTAATCGTCGCCTGTGTGTGCGCATGCGCGCGCGCTCGTACCCCAGGCTCAATCCGGGGCCCGGAGAGTACACAACGGTTCAAATCAATTAAATTCATTATGCAACAGGTTTATCGCCGGTGCGTGCCGTCCTCGGTTGCGGTGGGCGGGGTGGTGCAGCGAGTGGCGCTGGGTTGCATTCATCGGAAGAGGCCAGCAGGGCTCTAACAGGTCTCGCGAGGAGGCCGGCCGGAGAAATGGTGCTCGCTTGCTCGAGGGCCGACTTGGACTTGGATGACTTAAATGCCTCTAACGGTATCTGCGACATACACACGTCGAACGACGAACTGTCGCACCCGGTTGCACGTCGCTCTAGATGCACCTCCCCGTCCCTTCCCTCTGGTGTCAGCATCCGCTGCAGCAAAGGATAACCGTGGTGGACGCGTTTGGCCAGGACCGGTGCGGCACTTTTAGGCATTAACGGTTATTTGTAAGACACATAATCAACTTCAGCTATTATAAACGAGTCTACGCTGTGCGTCACACGGCGCTGCCGTTGCTGTTGCTGTCCTACGAGGTGGTCCTGCAGTGCCTTGCGTGCAAATGGCGCGAGATGTGGGCTGCTCGATTGTGTTGCTTTCGGTTTTGTCGCCACCTGTGTGGGATCGTAGGAATCGGGTGTACGTTCGTGCGTGTCGTCGCGAGCGAACACGAAAACATGTTAGCATAAACCACTTTGCGCCAAGCATGCATCGCGTTCGACTGAGGCTTACGGTGTGTGTCCGGATGGTTTCGCGATCTACGTAACATGCTTTCTAGCCAAAGCGTTGCCTGAATCCGTCGATGGGAACGCATTTTCAATGAATTATGTTCCTTAATTAAGAAGACCTACGTGACTGCAATCTTGAAGCCGTCTGAGATACCTACAAGAGAAGATAGTTTTAGCAGTATTACTTGTTAACCCGAACGTGCTGAAGTGCTGAAATTTACCTTTTGCTATTTGAAGATCTTTCTTGTTTTTTATTTTTATTTAAATTTATTAAGACGGCATTCGCCGTATTTTCAGCACCGCCTGTGCTGATAGATATAATAATCACAAGGCATTTCCTCAGATCTTTCTTGTCATGAAGTATTTCTTGAAGATTCTGAAAAAGACCAGTAGGGTGTAGAATAAAAATAAGCCGTAAGTTGATTTTTAAATTAGAGCTTATTAGAATCACGTGTATAAATGCAAGTATTTCAAAATAATCTTTCAGGCGATTCTTTTTCAAACAACACGTGCAAAAGGAATGAATAAGTGGACAAAACTTCTTGCATACACAAATATAATTAAAGAAAAGTGAATTATAACATCAGTGTCATTGAACCACTTTAATCCACTGTCAGTTTTTATTCGTAAACGGTTGAGTTTGATTTGAAATAGTTTGATGACAAATTGTAATGAGTGGTTTAATTCAATTTCGAAACGATGGTGGCGTGCCATACACTCATCATTCGATTTATACGTTTAAATGAATCTAACACATTGGCAACATATTTCACTGGTTTATACCTTCAACATGTTAAGCTTCAATTTTCTCTTGGACTGTTGTTGCCAAACACAATCCAGCATGCAAATGACGGGTCGTAGTGGAGGAAAACCACAAATCAGCAGCTGATTTGCTGAAGCTTATTGATCATTCCAACCATCCGCCGGCGTCGGAGAGGCATTTCCTCCGGTTGAGCGGTGTTTGATACATTGACCATTTGCTTGAATGGCTCCGACAAACTATCGCCAACACGTGAGCGGTCTAGGCGATGTATTTGTGCGTACAGTGTGTGTGTGTATGTGCGAGAACATTCACGTGATAACATTTTCACGAGCAATTAAATACGAAACAAGCTGAGGTGGCCGAGCAGTGCACTGTTTTACATGGCGGCGGCTCGGGTTTCACGCCGTTACGCGAACGGCTTAAGTCTACAGCCCTATTTGCGCTCTGGCCACGCAAAGTGCTCACCGCCGACATCGTTTAACGCTAGCCTCAATGCTTGCACTGGCTGCATACAACGGAACCACATCGATATGTTTTTTTTACGTTGCCTACATTGTTGGCGCTGGCTGGCTAGGCGATGCTGGACGATGCGCCTCGCTTGTCGGCGGGTCTTATGCTCGCAATGCTGGGGCGAGAGGATTTTTTCAGAAGATTCGATTTTGCTCTGCCTGCAGCTGATATCGTTACCACTAAACTGGGCTCCCCTCCGTTTGCATCGCGAAGAAAAATTCAGTGTATGTTGTGATTGCTACTTTTCCCAGCCCAACCAGGGCCAGGGGGAGCAAAAAAATAAAATAAACGGGTGGCCACACCGAAGCAACCACATTAGAGCACATTAGGATCTTTCTTTCCCCTTTGGCAACGCATATCAAAGAGGATTGGTTGGGAAGGTTGCCGTTGTTTCCTTCCATTTAGTCGTGTTACCTTTTTTTTCTTCTCTTTCATTTGTGCAAGTGCCCGTACCTACTTAGCAACCCTTTCGATGGGCTGCTTAAAACAGTTATGTTAATAGTCGTGCAAAGATACTCGACGGAGCTAAAGAACACGTCTAGAGCATTGGTTCTGTTTGGGTTTTTTTTTAAATGTTTCCTACCTTCTCCCGTGAGCCTCCTTTGGACGCCATGTTTCTTGCCATGCTGCTGCTACACACACATGCGCGCGGGGATTGATCGAACCTGCGGCGTGCCGATCGGATTTAGAAAAAAGCCCTAAGTACACGATCAAAATGTTGTGCCTGTTTTGCGCTCCGCTCGTTCAAGTCAAGTGAACGAACAACAGCAGCGGCTCGTGAACGCTAAACGGAGCATAGTTCCATCGGTCAAGCAGTGGCTTGGGAAGGGAACTGTGTTTATGTTGTTTTCTCTCCTCTCACGGTATCTACCAGCTTAGCAGCATAATAGCGGACAGATTTTACCGTTTTCCCCCTCCCCCCGATTCCCGCTCCTCAACCTGTCGATCGACGGGATTAGCTTGGCAGGGCTTTTAACGACCTTTGTGCCCTTTGAGGATCAGTAGCGACGAGTGGAAGCCAAACTGATCGAATTGGAAACATCAATATGTTGATTAGAAAAAGGGCATCCCAATTATCACACACACAAACACACACGAGAAAAAGGGGTTGAGTAGGTGAGAAGGGGGGAGCGGGGGGCACGTTTTCTTCATCATTTTGAAATGTGTGATCGATACTGGCGGCGAGGAAATTGATGTACAACGATCAAAATCGTCACAGTGTGGTGCGCGTGTTGGAAATCATTAATATACATCGCGCTTTGTTGGCGCGTTTGCTTAATCCCTCCGGGAATCATTTCTTTTTATCACCCCAATGACCAACAATCAGGAAGAACAACGGAGTGCGCTCCTACCGAGCCCGTTCTAAACACGCTCTAGCCACCGAATCTAGCCAGGAATGCTCTCGTCAAGGAGGCAGGGGGTCATAAAATTTAAATTTTATAACATCTCCCCCCCCCCCCCCCCGCCCCGTGCTGTTGGGTCGTTTGTGGGGATGAAAAGATGGGCGCACAGTGGGCATTCCGTAGTTCGGCGGTCTCCCACAGCCACAGGGTGCCCCATAAAGCCTGCTCGTAACGATTTGAATGATCGCTGCTGCTCGTTTCGTTCTGTCCCGAGTGTATCGGCTGCAGGTCGGCAGTGGAGTAAGCCATTTGTGCCGCCGTTTTTTTTTTTTACCTCTTCTCTATTGCGGTCCGTTCCCGATGGAGATTTTTGTGCGGAATATAGCACGAAAAAAAAACAATTTATTAGATTACGTTGATGGTATTTATCCCAATTTTTCTCCACTTCCCCGAACATCTTTGCTCATTGGGAAAAACGTAAATCTACGACGATCGCCTCGGATGACTTGGTGGCCCGACCCGCACGAGGTCATGCTGCTTCTGGGTGATGCGTTGCGGATTCTTCTGGGAAAACTACCCATAAGCATACAATGGCACATTGTGCGGTTTCGCCTAATGGCTGCGAAGCGACCCGTTTTTTGTTGTTGTTGTTTTGTTGTTGCTGTTGATGATTCTTCTGTCATTTATTTAGTTACGCGAGTTTTGAACAGGACCGCTAATGCAGCGCATCGTTCGCCGGCCGTCCATCATCGACGGTTTGAGACGTAACAGATGGTCAGGTTTTGCAGATGGTTTTCTCAAGTTAATGGACGGCCTTCGGTGGAATCAAACCAGATTTGGGCGCTAAACGAGCGAAAAAAGACTGGACCGGTTGACCAAACGACGAACCTTTCGATCGATGTTTGTTTTTCGTTGTGCAAATTTACTTCAGCCTCCTACGATTGACTCATCGCTGATGATTGTTTCATATCTCGCAAGAAAGAAAGTTCCGTACCGTTCGCCAGTCTTTGCCAGCCGATTTCCATCTCCGATATCGCCGACAGTTTTCCCCCGATCCACTCGGCCGGATCCGCTTGTGAAAGCTGCTGCTATGCCTGTGCAGATTATTATATGTAAATGAGTAACGCCTCGATTTCGCACAGTTACAGAGGCAAGGTAAGGTAGAAAAAAACGGTTTTAAATTAACCCACCCCACCGGCTGGCGAGTTTCGTACTCCTCCGCCTGCGTTCCCTGTGGGGGCGCAAGAAACTGGATTCCTCCAACTGCGATCTTTGCGCAGGGTAGGCAAGGTTGAACCACGCGGGGGCTAACGTAACACACATCTCAGTCTGCGTGTGTGTTTGCAACGGGCCGCCGCGTAGAGCAAGTTTCCCTAGATGTCTCGAGCGCGGTCGGCCGGTTCGGGCTTTTCGAAAGGCGTGATTTCTTTACTTTTCGACCATATGTCCTCCCGCGGATGCAGGGTTGTCCCGACTGTCACCGTATATCTCTCTCTCTCTCTCTCTCTCGCTGGCTCGAACACCTACGCGTGCGTGTTTCGAGGATAGGGGGTTCGTTCATAACCGCCGATGCGAGGTTAAATCGCACCTTTTTCCGAGCCATTGTGATGCCGTCATCTGTCGCCTCGAAGCACACCGCTAAGCAGCCACATGGACACGCTTTTAAACGTCCCCTTCCCTTGTTCTCTGTCTCGTTGCAGGTAAGATCCTGGCGGTAGATCCTGCGGTTCTGGCAGGGTTCTTTCACTGCATGTATGATGGTATGCGCGTCTGGGAAATGAGCGCGGAGCCCATCGCTGGCGTACATTCATCAGAAGCCATTCACCCCGCACGGAATCGATCGGAAAGTGAGAAGTTCATGCGCGGACTAACTACCGCGATCGGACGCGGGCCAGGGCAAGATCGCGCAGACCAAGCGGAAGATACAAACTAGGAGAAAAGGAGTGTGGAAGGAAGGTGGCAAGAGCCAGCGAGAGTGCGAAGGGACGCAACAGATGCTAGAGAAACGCGCCAGATCACGCAAGATGATCGCTCACAATGAATTCAATTAAAACGATGATCGACACCGTCCAGACAAAGATGCGTGATCAATCACGAACACGGTGCGCTCGGAGCAACCAAAGGCAGGCCAAAAGCATATCATGGCGCGCGCGGAATGGAAAATGCCTCCCTTCTGTCACCTCCTCCCTCCACCCCCCACGGCTGTCGCTCCCCGAGAAAGCGAGCGCTGAATCAGCTGCTATTGAGGTCGCCGTATGATCGAGCACTGAATGCCGATCGAATTGCGCTTATATCTGATGCTCACGCTAGGGTTCGCTGTTGCTTTTTTGTTGTTGTTGTGCTTTGCTCCAACTCGACTTTTCGATGGAGACTTATTTTGACAACCTTGCCTTAACGAGCCGCTCTCCGCCGTTCCGACTTTATCGGGCGTTCCATCTCGCGCGTTCGCCGTTCTTCTGGCGGCCAAACGGAGCCGCTGCCCATCGTGTTCGCGCAGATCACGCAGCCATAGTGCACCCATACACACGAACGGAACGCAGGGCGGCGTCGATGAGGATGGAAATCACCAATCCAAAGAAGTGTGTTAAATAACAAAGTTTCTTGTATGTTTCGGTTGGGTTTTACCTCAATTTCTTGGCGGCCTCCTTTTTTTTCCATCCAGCTCGCTGCTCTGACGCTCGCTCAATCCATTCCTTTTCCAGCTCGGTTGTTTTTTTTTTCTTTTCTTGGCTTGATGCTAGGTTTCCAAGCCACTACTACCGTGCACTATCAAAAGACCCCGGCAGCTTGGACGCCATCTCGTTCCCTCGAGCGGTCCGTTTCCTACTCGTTTGCTTTGCCGTGCGCTACTGGCTCTGAATAAAACTCGTACCCTCTTAAGCGGCAAAGCTGTATTCGCCATATGTGGTCCGCAAGTACCCACTGCCCAATATGGGAGAATTATGTATCCAAACCTTGGGCCGAACGGAAATCTCCACTTTCAAGCCGGCTCGTTGGTGGAGCAAAAAACGGAGAAACCATAACCGCACGGGGCTCGAACGGGCAAGAATCTTTTCCAAATGTTGTGAAATTTCTCTCGATTACGCAATTTCCTCCAGATCCGCCGACGAGAGCCACTAAGGCTCAAATGGTGCGTGCGTGCTATAGGGAAAACTTGCCGGCGTAGCTGCAGTTGCCTATTGCCAATCGATTATCTGTGCAGATTTTTACGGTCTCAAGATTTGGCCAAGGTGCAAGAGGAAAAAAAACAGACCAGCGCCACCAAGGCCGCATCCGCATCGTGTTTCGATCCCGCTCGCACTTCTTTACGACGAACCCGTTCCATCCAAAGTAGCCGAGTAGCCGTTAACGCCGATTAGAACTCGTTAAAGGGGCGTCCTGTCTTTTTTTTTTTTGGTTCATTGAAAGGCGCATTCTTGAACGACGGACGGCTCTCATTAGCTGCGGGATAGTTTCCGCGTGATAAGTGAACATTAAGCTCGGAAGGGAATAAAAACGTTAGAACCCACGAGGTAGAGGATCAGCGTTCTGGGTGAACCTCTCGCCGGATGAACGTTTTGCTAGCTTAAGATCATAAATCATCGTGAGCAGAGTTGGCAACGATCGTCATTTGTTCGGTACCGGGTCCCGAAAGGGTTTGCCGAGGCAATAATCAGTCCCTAATGAGTCACTGCGGTGCCGGTGTAAAGTGCATCGTTACGGTTTTCTAGTCCATTTTCTGTGTGTGTGTTTGTGTCTGTGTGCGACACCTGACCAGGGACGAAAGGAAGCCAGTGCGTGCCGTCAAGTTTACGAAGTAATCGAAGTAATAGATCAATGATCTCTTCAGTTGCAATGCTGTAAGATGGCGGGAGCAAAAGAGGAGACGCAGAATGACTGATTTTTACACAACTACGAACCTTACGGAGCAATAAACTAAAAAAAAAAAACGTTTCCTCCATGCAGTAAGGTGAAAACGGAGAGAATGAAACCTCCTCGAATTGCGGGCGGGGTTGCAATGATTGCATAAACACTTTGCGCTTCACGTCAACCTGCGCGTTGCATAAAGTGAACAGCAGCAGCAGCAACAGCAGCATACCAGAGCAAAAGCAAAGATCTCTGCTGCTGGCGAAGAAGCGAACCGAAAGGCGAATGGCAAATGTGTCTCAGACGATAAACCCGCGCCCGGTGGTTTTGCATTAGTTCATTAAAAATAGATCATCCTAGTGAGCGATCGTGCGAGCGGAGCCGTCGGGGATGGGCGGAAGCGATGGAGATTCTTGTGCCACAGCCGCGGCCGACGGATTGTGAGCATGTAATCGAGATCAAGGGCAGGTGAGAATGCGCACACGCGCATGCGCTTCGGTACACCGCTCACTGGTGCGTTCAGCTCTGGAAGGCGCGTGGAAAAACGAGGAGCGATGCCGTTTTGCCACAAAAAAACGCGGGACTCCAGGAGCTTGGGGAATGGGTTTGAAAATGGGGAGTAAAGGAACAAAAAAAAAAAAAAGAAACAGAAGAGTACGCGCAATCCGTTCCGATGAGCTTACGATTGCGTGGTTAGCGGCGTCTTCGGCGTCTTCGGGGAAGGAAGAACATCTGTTTGGTGGTTGAAGTTTTTTGTTTGATCGGTTTTAATAGTTGTCTTTCGTTTGCTCGACGCACGATCGACGGCTGGCGAAGAAATCTGCCAGTGTAACAAACGCACTCACACGGTGGGTTTTCTGCCGTGGCTGCATCGGACATGCATTCCCGTTTGGCACTATTGGCTGGTGCGCTGGAATGGGGGGGTTCGTCGCTTGACAGCTACAGAAGACTACGCGCATCGACTAATTGCACCGATCCTGCGGTGGTGGCCGAGGTTTTGCCCAGCTCCCGAGCTCACATTGCACCGAGGGTACTAATTATCGATCCTGGGGAAGTTACAAATTACCACCACGATCGAGGCTGGTCGAACACAAGAACTCCTCTAGAATCGAGCCGTTCGGCTCTCTTCTCGGAAGAAGCGTGGTGAACATTGTTGGAATAGTTTCCTCCGAGATAACGCCCCAGTGATCCGTCCGCTGGGGCGTTAAGCAAAACAATGATGAATCAAAGCGAACCAAACACAAGCCATTTCCGCCACCCAACCCCCACACTCGCACGCGATCATCGAGGATCGACGAGAAATGCGAGAAGAGGTTGGATAAACGTCAATCCATCTGACAAGCGATGTCCATTAGGGTAGAAGAAATGATTGGTTTGCGCTTGCCATTCTTTGCATTGGTGTGTGTATGTGTGTGAACGTGGTAGTCCGCGGTTGCTTTGTTTACCCTTTCTTTTGCCCCATCTCGTGTCGGCTGCTGTCACCGGCGTTGTTTGCGTGGTTGCTTTGCGCTGAGATGATTTAAACGCCGCCGTCGCCGCCGTCGCATGCGAAAGACAAACGCGCATACTCGCGTGGTAAAAGTGAGAGTTCAAATAGGAAAACTCTTGAAACAAAACGGGTGAAATCATCGCACGATCGAGGTGAAAGTGGCCGAACCGACTGCAGCGAACCATTTGTTCGCGCTAACTCTCCTCGGGCCGATGGTCCAGTTGCTTCGAAGATGATTGGCGAAGGGAGACGAAAGGGTCATCCCACCACGCCCTCCCCACCACTGGACTCAACTTATTTTCCACCATTTTCACTCCCCAACATGATAGGTTTACGGTAACGGGCTTAATGGTGGCAATATATCAGTTTGTTACTTGATTTGACAGGGGCAGTAAAGCATGTCCCAGCAAAGAGAGCGAAATTGCTAGTGAAAAAAGCAAAGCCCCCTCAGCAAGAGGCATTCCTGGTAAATTCTCCCTCCTTCAAGATTCTTGACGGAAGCCCAGAAACAGGACCGTACCGCAGCCTTCGGGCGTAGCTTGAACCAGTTCCCTTAATTACGGATATCATTATCCGTCGGTGCTCTGGACGTCCGAAGGAACGCACGCTAAAGGATGCAGATTGAAAATAAATTGGAATTGGCAGATTTGCAACCGATCGAGAAGTTCCTCCAACCGGGAGGAAAAGAAGAAGCCGGCCATGCGGTGCCGGCGCGAATCTCTTGCATCTTTTTTTTTGCAACAGAATTCACGGTAAGTGTTCCGCGTGAGAGTTTTATGCAACTTGTGTGCCCTCGCATCGGCCCGATTGGCCTTAATTGCAAGGGAAAGCCGAAAAACTGCACGAAGGAATTATGTTTCTTTTTTGAGTTAAAGGTACAAGGTGCCCTGAATGCCGAAAGTATGCGTAACACATAGCTTTGCATTTGCTCCCGAGCGAGTTCGTTGGTCAAGTGGCTTCGCAAGATGGCTGAGGATTGCGTTAGGACAACAAAGGAGTCGTATTTTGCTAATGTAAACGTTGCGCACAGTACTTCCGGAAACGATTAAAAATCCATGTGCAAATGATGGAAGACGAATTATGCTCCATTGCTTGTGCAAGAAGTAGTTCTGGAAGTTCACTACATTCGAAGCCATACTTTTTGCTCGTTAGTCGCGATAACCTCGCGGACTGATTTTGTTGCGGAAGCTACTTCCGCTTCCCGTTGCGGACGCTTTAGTTTAGGCACACAGACACGATAAAACCCAATGGAAGAAAACAAGAAAAACCACGTAGAGCTACGGCCGAAACATCTTCACTTAAGACAATGCTTCGGCCTCCAAATCAATAACGCTAATGGCCGATCGTTTTTATTTACTTTCCTTCGTTCGACGTTGGCTAGCTTCCTTCCAGCTTCGCGCGGTTTAAAGGGGGTTCCGTCTGTTTCCTCTCTAACCATTCCAAGGACGGAGGATGGTCCTGGAAACGTTGAACGCTGAAGTCAAGGCCAGGACACAGCGCTGGGACAATGCTTACTGGAGCCAATTGGTGCGTTCATTAAAATGGATGATTACCGGGAGTTCCCATTACTGCAGAGGGTTTGTGAGTATGTGTGGGTCACAGTAGAGCTTCTGACCTCCAGCCGAGGGTAGCGTATGCGACATCCGCCAGGGAGCGCGGGAGAAGTGAGCCGGCTGGCGTTCTTATGGCCCATTGTTTCGGATGCGACGCTGACTTCGGTCTGCTTGGAGGTCCGTCGAGTCCGGAACATACTGCTGTGCCTTGCCCTAGCCGACCGACGCCCATTTCCAAGCTCCCTAGCTGAAAACTACTTAGCGGAACACGGACCGACCTGTCCATTACTTAAACTTTGCCACTCGATTGGCCCAACAGCCGATGGTGAGCTCAACTTCCGACACGACCTTGCGGCGCCTGGGTCTAGGCTGCGCGTAAATGCGCATTTGAGTAAATAACTGCCTCCCTTTTCTCGCCTCCGCAAATGTCACGGGTGCACGCGCCATGTGCTGCGTTTTGAATGCGTAACCTTCGTGCTTGCCGTCGCCTCGCACGAATGTCTTTCGAATGAAGTCATACGACGTCATGTGACAGTAGCCCTACGGTAAGATACGCCCACTTGTGCTCGATCTTCAATGCGTGATCGTTCATGGCCACGGCGTGCGTGTTGCCGTTGCAGCTGGCTTCGAGTTTCGGTGGAACATCGGAAATTTCTCTTAGGAAAGCTTTTTCAGCTTACAAAACCTAACCGTTGAACACGCGAATTCTCCACTTTGACCGGACCGGACGGACAGCAGTTTCGCATCACACAGATGTCAACTTTCCCCTTAACGGCGTGACGGTGTCGTTACTTACGCCGGCAGATGGCCGCACCGGGACGAACGGTTTATGATTGAGGTCGACAATAAATTGGTCCTTCTTTGGCGCGACGGATGGAATCCGGTTTGATTGTTTGGCGGATTGGCCAGATTTCTCGCTCTCTCCCTCTCTGTTTGCTTTTTGTATCATGAATTTATTATTGTACCTTGAAACCAATTGCGCCACCGCTGTCGGGTAACATTTTGCGACGGAACGATTACCCATTGCTCAACGTGAACCTTTTTTGGGAAATTTTTACGCTTTTACAACACAACTTAAAGCTTTTTGTTAAATGATGGCTATAAATCTCATTAACTATAATGGCAGATGATCATACTTGGCTCGGAAGAAGGCAACACAATCGTACAATATCGAAATTTTATAGAGAACAGGAGTGAGTTTATAAAACGAACGAAATATAAACTCTGGATCTCTGGTCTGGATAGTTGAAAAGATGGCAATTTATCGAGTTTGATATTAATTTTCTTGGAAACCATCGCTCCCCTGATGGTGTGGTGTTCTCCGCATAATGAAGAAATAAATCATTCTGACGAAAAGGCAAACCCGTCGGGAAAAGGCCACCACTCGGCTATGGAGTGTCCCGATAGAGGCTCGCTTCCTCGTTTGCCGCCGGAGTTCGGTTACTGATTTTATCGCCGCCTCCCGAGTGCCGAGGGGGTAGATCTGCCCTTTGGGAATGTGCGCGCGGGTAAACATAACATACCGGGGGAATTCATTTCCATCACCTTCGTGTCCTCCACAACGACCAGCCACAACCCGTGCACCCCCTCCACCATAACGGAGCCGATCGGTGATCAATCTCCTATCGCCGCCTTGCCATCTGGTAGTATTGTGTTGTTGGCTTGGCGTAGTAGTTGTGTGCAGCATTCCTGTGGGCAACATCCAGCCAGTGCCAGTGCACTGGATCGAACAAAGCTTAAGCACTTAAGCATCGGAGGATCGGAGTCCAAGGGTCGGTCGGTGCGCGCCATTCCGGAGAGGATGGGATATTAACCTTGCCCTAGGTTGGGTGCGGTTAAGAAAAACGGTACGAACGAACTAGACAGCATTGGGTCGGCTACTACGTACGGCTACGTAAAGCATCTTGCGCTTGACAAGTTGATTAGATTTCCACGGCCGCGCCGGCTGCAACGAGCTGCCGTGTGGGAATGAAGGGGAGGCACTGCTGTCGTCACCAGCGCACCGACCACACCACACGGGAGTTGTTGTTTTTTTCTCAACGCCAAGAAAGCTAGGAAGCCAATCTCAGGGGATGAAGTTATAAAACCCGAGTTTATGATAGTCGACTCCATCCGGTCGATGTCAAAACGAGTCAGCCCTGGCGGTTGCGCCCGTCATAGAAGCGAAGAGGCGAGACTGCTAGAACTCGGCTTCTCCTGGTTCTTCCTCTGCCAGCCGCCGCCGTAACTCTCACTAGATGTGTTACGTTTTACTTTTCATTGCCTGGGACGGCACGGACAAGCGGAATTAGTGCTTTGGTGGAATGCTTTATTGCATCGTGCCGCTTCGGTTGGAAAGAAAAAAAAAAGCGCCAAGGCCAGATAAGTTTGTCACCGTTCAACAAAGCAATGAAGTTTTTCCCTGTCTCCACTACGAAAAAACGTTTCTTGGTTTCTACAACAAAACAATTTTTTTCAGTATTAATACAAAAGTAAACAGATTTTGACAAGAAATTTAAAGGTGATCCTCCGAAATAAGACACAACAAATGAAAGTCTATAATATAGTTGGTTTTTCCTTGCGGTAGCTCTGCGAGTTTGTTATCAACACGGTACGATGCGCTTTCCGTTTGCTCCACGACCAACGTGTCGGGTCGGTGCCGCTTTGAGAAAATAAATCCCATGAGTGATGAAGGAGCGGTTCACAGCACAACCGCGCCGCAGTTTGTCAAGGGACAAATCACCAGGGACTGGGAAAGTGACGCCGTCAGTTCTGCTTCCGAAGTGACGGGGTTGATTAATCCTACAGACCTCTTTGCCGTTGCGTGGACAAACGGTACGAGAACTACCGCGAGGGAGGCGTGAAAGAACGGAGAGTCACCAGAAAGTGCCTTCGCAAAGGCGACGAACCCCTCCCGGTTCCTACACATACATCCCTGGTGCAGTTTGTTGAAATTCCACTCTTACTCAATATCGTCAACCTTTCATCATTGTGGCCCAGGGAAAATGCCGGAAGCGAGGAGCGGTGAGATTTAGAGGAGCAAGGGGGGCGGGGAGGAGCTTTTGCTCAGTTTTCCATTCTTTTCGTGATGCGCGCGCCATAGAGGAAATGGCTGGTAGTGAACCGGTGCTACTTGAGTGGTTTTACTTCCCCCCCCCCTCCCCCTTTTTGCCGGCGCTCGTCTTACCAACAGGAAACTGCCGGTCCATCCCCTGCGCCGCCCGCGCCTTTCTTCCCCCACCATCTGCTGACGTCTGCTCGGCAGAAGCATCGAACGGGCTGAAAGCAGAATTTAAATTGCTTCTCACTTCAAGCCGCGAGGGATGGATTTTCCGGAGGCTAGCAGAGGGTCGCTTCTCGGTTTCGATGAACTTGAAAAACCCTTGCGGCCGCACTTGCGGCCACTGCCAATGGACCGTGCGGTTTTGCCAGGGCAGTGGATATTGAGCGGAAAATAGCTAAATAATGTGCTTATGTAACGCCCGGACATTCGATAGCGTGGAGCATGACGGGCCCCAACGGTGGAGATAATGACGCCGGGCCGGGTATTCGCCTTACACGGCGCGATCAACTTTCTCCGATCGGTCGAGCCTCATTATTCTCCTGCGTGCGCAAGAATTCCTCGTCGGCTTCGACTGGAGCCCGATGGTGGTGGTTTTAAGCTGCCGAGCAGCGGTGCGTTTTGTTGTTGTTTCTTTTCCCCGCAACAACATTTTTCCGAACATACATGCGAATGGACGGTGTCGTACTTCGGCTCCGGGTTGAAGCCAACTGCAACCCCCGAACCGATTACTTATGCCAGCCAGAATCCTCGGCGCAGACAAGCATGGGCCTCTTCATTCCTCCATACTAAACAGGGCCCAATGGCCATCGCGAAAGAGCGTCCCTTATTCTTGAGTACTGAGCACGAGAAAGCACTGAGAAAAAAATAGCCAATCCACCACCGCCACAACCTTAATGATATTCACCTTCCTGCTGAAGATGCGCCGCGAGACGGTTGGATGAAATTGTTAGGCCAAGAGCCACGGATGGGAGGAAATCCGCCAAAAGCGAGCGAGATAGAGATAGTGGGGAAGGGTGCGGGGGCGTATGATAGTTGATCATAAAAGTGACCTCAACCGCGCCTTCTGCCAACGCCAGGCCGCGGCTCATCGCGCATCCTGGTTGGAGAGTTTCTCATGAATTTTTGTATTATGAAAAATCACCGATATATCAAGCTGGAAATGGTCGGTGGCGGAAATGGAAACCTGGCGGAGGGGTACAAAAGAACAAGGCACAAATCGGATCTCTCGTGCAGAGAACTGCGCCCGGCATGTTCTCTCCCACAGCGCAAATTCATTGTGGTGGTGTTCCAGCATTCTCGGTTTTTTTTTGCGTTTCTTTTCTTTGCTTTACTGTTGTTTTACGCTGTTGTCGGCATTTGCCGGTTCGCCTTCGCCGGAGAAATGATCGCGAGAACTTGCAGCAGCAGGAGGAGGGCGGGTCTTGGCGCGGCGAGACTTGCGGATGTTTTCCACCCATTCCGAGCATTCGCCTTGGTTTGTGCGCGGCAGGGAAGATAGTAAAACCCCCTCATCGGTCGGGAGATGCTGTTGGTGGTGGTGGTATTTAAGTATGCAAAATTATGTTCCATTGTTTCCTAAGTACAACGCAGAAAAATGAAGACGCATCTCATATTTTGCGCTTTCCCACTCGGCGGGCGCGCAGTGCGCCGGCATGTGTTCGAGCCACCGCTTAATGACGGGGTTCCTCGCTGCACCACCGGAGCGTGCTTTAAAGAATCACAACCCATCGGCCATCGTGGTGCCGTTAGGTTCGACGAAATGGCAAAACCCGCGAAGTTGGAAGCCGCAGCGCAGCGTCACGAAATGGTAATAATTATTCCCGCCACCACCACCAGCACCACCATCGTGAGGTGAACCGAACGGGCTCGGCAGCTTTTGGGGACGATGAGGCTTCGAAATGGGCGAAATGGTATTAGAATACGCTCCTAAAAGGCCTACCGTGCCCTGCGCACCCCTAGCACTTGGCCCTCGCCGTGTCGTTAGCATCGCTAATGTGAAGACCAAATTGGGAAGCAACACAACAGGAAGACAAAAACCAGCAGCAGGCAGCGACAAGAACCCATTCTACCGATCCTTATGCGGGCCGCGCCGAGCGCTGTACCGTTGCGAGCGACATGATTCACGCCGGGGATTGCACCCGCGAGGAAGTGCCCGGTTGTAGAGGGCTCCTCAAGTTCTTTGAAAATAGAACCCAAAACCACTTTACCGCAGGCCACTTGACGCGACGCTATTTTTAACCCGATGAGCGTTGCCGGCCCGGAGGGACAGATGATGTGATGGGAATACATTTTGGTGCGCTCCCCTTCGACCTTCCCGCTCGTCAGCTCGGCTCTCGGCACGTCTTGAGGTGCCTGTGTGCCTGTAAATATACAATACAATACGCCGTTGACTGTGTGGCTCCAAGTGGTTTCCGAGGGGCGGACGGATTGACGGACACACACAAAAAAAACGATTCATTCCGTGACCGATGGGGGTTCACGTGATGACACGACCCTAAGGGCCGGTCGGTTGTTGATTGGGTTCGAACGGTGGCATTTTGTCAACGACAAACGATCGAACAAACGCTCGGGAGGGCGGACTGGAAAAACGATGACACCCGGCCGCGTACGGTTTTCCGTTTCGCGTTCTTCACGACCCGTGCGAGAGTTAATGCTACTTCTCGCTGCCGGATGCAACCCTCCCGCACACATACACACACGTGCCGGTACGTGCCCGTGGGGTTCGAGCTGATGACAATAAGTGCATATTAATTAACAGGTAGCTAAGGGTTTCCACTACTGTGCGGCCGGCCGGGGGATCGTCGTCGTCTCGTTACCTCGACCATCGTGCACCGTTCATTACCATATTAGTGTCGATTTCCGTCCGTCCGTCCACGAAACCTCATCTCCCCGTGGGGCAGCAAACTGAGTCGTTTTCTTTGCACCTCCTCCTGCTGTACTGGCCAGCGCAGGTGTGATGTCATCTATTCTCCCCGTTCCCCGGCACTTATGCAACGGCCACAATGATGCACCCACGATAACAAACTGCCACGTTCACGTGTATTCATTCCCCTCCCTCTCTTTCTCCCTTCTTTCAGATGCATGCGCTTAGAAAACATTCATCAATATTGGGTAAGTAGTTTTTTAACACATCGTTCCGCCGGCGGATTGTGATCGGCAAGATTCTGTGCAAACTTCCTCCTCGGAGCTGCGCCTTTCGTACGAGGCAGATGAAACAATTCCATTTCGCGCCCACCATCCAAGAGCATCCAGTCGGAGCGCAGGTTTGCCAGGGGGATGTTGGTGGAAAGAAATCTCGCAACCGTAGCAATCTGTTTCGATCTCTTCCACAACCATCGCGGGGCATTGTTCGGTTTTTGTTTTGCAGCATTGGGCAGCGAGAGAGCAATGGCTCGGAAATGAGGCGGACCTTGCCCAAGGTGATCGGGGATCGGTAGCTGGAAGGGAACATAATAATCGAATTTTCGTACATCCCAAACATGCGGTGGAAGTGTATGGAACAAGATTTTGGTTAGATTTTTTAACTCTCTCTTTCTCATTTCGTACGTGAAAAATCCCAATTCATCATTTCGATAAGGTGTTCATGAACGAATTGAACACCAAAGGAGCACCGGTGGATCGACAACACCTGCTTGTTAAGGCTTCTTGGCGTCACGGAGGAAAGATTTGAAAGTAAGGTTGCTTTTAGAAAGATTACAACCCATTCGGCGTCTGTTGCCCGATATTCTAAGGCAGTTCCAATTCGCAACATGGTTTCAGATTGGCGTCTGATGCGTGCACGGGAAGATTTCGCTATCCGAAGGGTCAAACCGGACTAGATACGGGTTCCTGCACGCCATCTGCACGCCGATCGCAATGATAAATCTATTCCCATTCGTCACACACGCAGAACGGGATGGCGCTGGTGCGGAGTATCATCACGATCGGCCCCTGGTCGACACGCTGACGTTCGCCGTTGCATATCGCTCGCCGAGTTGGCAAATGAACTTGTTAACGCATCGCGAAATTAAAGTTATAATCAAGGAGTAGAGCAACGCGGGCTTTCGGGCAGCCTGTGTGCTGCTCGCGACCTGGTGATATTTCACTCACGTTCTTCCAATCATGCAATTTTCCGTCCTCGAATGGCTAGATCGCCTGTGAATGGTGCATGAACGCTCCGGCATATTGCCACGCGATCGCTGTGATGCTGGGCAGTGGTGGACGTCCACGGGAGGACATTTGAATACGCGGTGCGCCTTAAACGGAGCAACACCATAAGTCTGCGGGGTGCCGCTTGGTAGCATAAAAGTGAAACTTTTGCCTGGGTGTGGCTCGGACATTGCAGAGGTTCGGTTTTTTTTTCTTTTCTTTCTCTCTCTCTCTCTCTCTCTCTCTCTCTCTCTCTCTCTCTCTCTCTCTCTCTCTCTCTCTCTCTCTCTCTCTCTCTCTGTGTCTGCCTTTGGGCCGTTCCCGACGAGCATGGTAAAGTGATGCAAAGTAAAAGTTAGTGCGCAAGGGTTAAAAAGTCTCGTACGACCTCGCCGACCGTTGCGGTTTGAGCTGGCGAGTTGAGTAATACTCCGTGCGCCTGGATAAACGGTCTGTACTCCCAGGAGCGCGCGATTATAACTGAAGCACAACGGAGTAACGAAACGAAACGAGCGAAAGGAATCGCAGACAAAAAAAAACGAAGATAAAAATAATAAGAAACCTGATTAATTCCTCGACCCTGGTGACGGGGCCCGGGCAAGTTTTGTACATTTTCCACCCAAACCCCCATCGAAAACCCTCGGCGTTTCGTTCCCTCCGTACATTTAACTTAACTTTTGCCAACGCTACGGACTCCCTGTCGGTTGGAGAATAATTCGTCCGTTCCGGAGCCTTTCGCGCGCGGAAAATCGTGACGGCGTGTTGAATTTCTTCGGCGGTGCCGGTGTCGGTGCTGGTACTACACTCTGCTGTTTACTGTTGGGCGACACGCCCGACACCCGAACATCAGGTCCCCTGGAAGATCGTGCGGCATGCAGGTTCGTGAGAGCTGATTGGGATCAAGCACGGACCGACAAACCGAAAAATACTTTTACTGCTTTGCAGCATAAAAAAAAAAACCCCAGAGTCAAAAAGCCACACCAAAATAAAGGAAAGAACGAAACCGAATTGCGAGAGCCAGCGCCCGTTTGCAAAAATAAGAAACATGAACAAAATGCACCATTTGTTCCAGTGGGGGTTCGTCGCTTACAGTTTCGCTCCACTTTCGTTCTGACACCCGCAGGCGTACAAGTCTTTTGTTTTCGGTACCAATCCGCCCAGTGGTCGGGTTTCTTTGGTTTTGCCGCTTCTCCCGTGGAGGTATTATTTACATAATACAAAATCAGACGCTATACGGGTGTGGTTTGCCCGTGCGTGAGGGGAAAAAAAAACAAGGAACAAGCAAATTGAAACACTACCTTTAAGAATAATCGAAAGGAAGCCACCGCTTAGACACGGCACAGACACAGAGTGTTCCCGTTCAAAGCCGTTTTTTTCCCTTCATTTCTCTACGATTTAGTCAAAACAACCACAAATCCTCTCGAAACGGCTTGCACTCAATGCAACCGATCAACCGCGTGTCTCGACCGCTTTTGGTCGCGTTGGTACATTTTCAATCGAAAGCTCTCCGGGACACGATGAAACCGGTTGAAAAACGGTTCCTCGATCGATCGAGTTGCAGTGTGCGGCGATGGCGGCTGGCACGAAGTAGGTGTAGCCCAAGGTTGTTGTGAGCGTGTGTGCGCGAGCCATTTTTATGACAGCGCCGTCCACGTCGGGCGACTTTGAGTCGAACGGAACAGTCCGATCGGTGACTATGCGGAAAAATGTACAGAGTTGATATTTGAAACGGGGCCTTCCACATGATCGCAGGCGTGCATCGTACCCGACCGCGAGGGCTGCACCTAGACGGCCGAACACTAATGCAAGCAAGATGGAGGAAACACACAAACCCTGCCCTCCCTCCTTTTCGGGACCATTGACTTGACCCGATTTTCTCCACCCATGTGCACCCGTGTGCGTTTAACTAATTTCCCATGGCACATCATCCCCCATGCGCGTTCGCAACTCCCACACGTACGGTTAATCATCTAATAAAACCTCTCGCGGTGCCTCTCTTTGGAGCTGCTGCATTCTGCAGAGCCAGGGCGGGGGCGTTCGAGGGCTGTTTAAAAAAGGCACGAACCCGCTGACGGGTGGTGAGTTTGCATATTACCTAATTGTGCACGGCTGTCCTTACCTTGGGCTCGTTTCCCTTTGGCTAGCTTTTAAACGCTTCCAGAAAAAAACACACATAGCTTCTTTTTAACCATGAAACAGTGAAATGAATTACCGACACAAAACATTGCCTATTTCGTCTTCGCTTGGGCGTTAAAAAACTAACGTGCATGTGGCGTTTATTTTTCTGCCGGGCGGAGGAATCTATTGTTTGACATATAATTTGGCGATTGCCCGATCCGCTAAACGGTGTTTGCCTCCTTGAGTGAGCAACGGTAAATGGGTAATAAAAAGAAAAACGATAGATCTAAGGCGCTAAGTAGAACAGGCGGACACTTAAAGCTACATGATTTGAATGTTTTATTTGAATGGCAACAAACACACACGGACCAGACCGTCATGCTGTTTCCGTAGAAAGAGTGTTTTTCGTTGCGTTCGCGATTATCGCAGCGCCGGACGAATGATCTCACCGGTTGAATCCATTGGTGCGCTCGTAAACTCGCAGCAGTTGCCTTAGCTTTCGCGAGGGGGTTTGTTTTTTGTTTTTTGTTTTTTGGGCTGTAGCTTGTACGTGTAGCCCCGAATCGCTGGTCGGTTGTGGTGATTTTGTGTTATGTGTGTGTTTTTCTCGGTTTTTTTTGTTTTTCGGCGCGGTAAGATAATCTTCCCGGGAAGCGAAAAACGCAAATCCCCATGATCGACCGAACAGACGGACGGAGGGGCGCACAAGCAACGGTGCTTTCGTGCAGTCGGACACGTTTGGACTCAATTCCCGCCCGATTCCAGCGAAGCATTCCTCGCGGCACCCTCGCGAGACGGCGGCAAGAGGTTCGAGGTAAAGGAAGAAAACGACGGGTTCGGACACGGCAACCAGCGACGAGAAGCTGCGATGCCGGCTGATGAAGACGGGTTGATCTTGTATCTCGTGCCTGGTCGGTTGCATCATTTGTGCGTGTTTGGGTTGCTTATTTTTTCGTCGTCAGATTTTTTGGACGCCTAGCACCGGGGATCGCTCGATCTTCCGCTCCGCAATGTTTGGTGCGCATTTTGAACGGTTTGCACCTCCGAAAACAATCACAGTTATTACCATACACAGGCGCATAAATTACACGCACCTTTGGGAGCGCCCTCGCAGCCAAGGTCCACCCCAGCGTAGGGTTGTCTTCTCATCCAAACGGTTCCGAAATTTGTGTGCTGCGCGTGAGCAACACCCACCCGTGTGTCCCGGGTTGAGGAGAAACGGTGTCTTCAGGCGGCATTCGCGTCTCCTTCGTCGCGCATGTTGGCAACATTAATTAAACATTCAAACCCCGACGCATCCGTCACCTTTATGCCGGCGCTGGCGTGGAAGGCAACGTGTGGACACGCCGGCGTGTGCGTGCCGAAAGACAAACACGGCCGATCACCAACACCAGACCAGCGAGTCTTGGGTTCGCTCGCCCGTTCGCGCTTTACGTAATCGTCGCTCAGCGCCGCAATCCAAGCCGGTGATGGTGACGCGAACGCAAATGCCGCTGTCGTTGCTGCTGCGTCTTGGCGACAGCCGGGGAAGGAACAGCAGATGGTGAAAAATGTAGCAAAATAACGGGATTTTCCGGGAATTCGAAATGGGTTTCGTAATCCAGCCGATAAGCCGGTGGTGAAATAGTCGTCCGGCATCGGTTTCGGGCCGTTCGCTGCTCGCCAAAACGCCGGGAATGGGCCGGGATCTACAAAAATGGGATCAACACGCGGCAGCGCGGGAAGTCCGGACGGGGGGAGCGCGTTCGCGGGAAGTTTATCGACTTTTGTCCCCATTTTTGCACAAACGGACACAGGGCGAAACCAGGGAAGAAGCGCTAGTTGTCAGCGATCGATCAGCAATGCGACACCACACTCTCTCACACACACACAGACATTGGAGCGACCCGCGGGACCATTGTGTGCTGATATTTGACTCCACGTCGTCAACATCATCATCACCTCGTCGCGCCTTGCGGGGGAAGAATAGAAGATGCAAGGGGGATGAGAATAAAAATCGAGACGCCAGGGCGAAGGTGTTTCCTGTTTCCTCTACCGGTTGTCGTAAAGCATTGAGGCGATAAAAAAAAAAAAAAATCTTACACACGCTGAAATGAAACCGAGCTCCAAGCACGAGTGAGAAAGGGTCCGATGGCCCGACAACGGGTTGCGGGTTCCATCAAACACCAGCGATCGTCGGTTGGCAAGGCAAATCAGGGAAAACAGCCGCGGAGTAATTTCCTGTTGCCGTTCGTGGCTGAATACTTTGGCTGGCCGGGCAAACGCATTTATGACAACCCATTTCCCCCTCCATTACGATGCGCGTGCGTGGTTTGGCAGGAAGGCGTTCTTGATTGCTACCAGCTCCAAAATCTTTGATCTGTAGAACATTATTCTTTCCGAAGTGATGTCAGCGTTCCCATCAATATTCAAAGAAATGAAAAACCGGTCGTAACTATAAGAAAATCTGCAACAAAATTGCTTCCGTATAAACAATTTCAAAAAAGGAAAACATGTCGAACCTGATTCATACGAATTGCAAAGCAAACGAAACGTCCTGCAATAAACATAGCGACAATACATCTGCCGCACCTTGCAACGCGATGCCATCCCCAACCTTACGACACGGAAACATGATAATTATGCAGCGATCATTGTGCTTTTTTTCCCAGAACTGTCCGCAGCATGTCATCATCACGTCGTACAGCCGGGACCAGAAGTCAGCCGTCTCCTCACACAGCAATTGTCGCCGGCGCGATATTTTGTTTTCGATCTTCCTTTTTTGTCCGTTTCGCGGTGATTGTGTTCCCGGTGGGTTTGTTGTTGGCATTATTATGTTTTGTCTTCTGTGTCTCCGACACATCCGGCATCTGGGTGCGGCTTGGAAGAAGAAAGCCCCCGGTTCACCGCTGCTTCGAGTCAGCGAGAGATGTTTTCTTCTCCCTACCATTCAAGAGGAAGGGAAGCCAAAGGCGAGAAGACGACGTTCGCCAACTCATCTTTTCGACAGCGATGAGAGCTAAGAGTGCCAATACGATCGATAATTTCCCGTCGTCGAACCGTTGGAGGGGGAGGGGGGAGCGCGACTCCCCTGTTCCGTCAATTGACAGTCGCGCGAAGATGAACGCTGGGACAATCCTAACGTTCTTCAAATGCAGTGCGCGGAACGCAATGGCAATGACTCGGCGAAAGAGCAAAATGGCTTCAGTCGGGAAGACTGTCCCTGGCCCTGGCTAAGCCGAGGATCGCAAAGTGGAAAGGTAAATTATTCGAAATTTCACCCATTCCGCCATCGCCCCCCTGCCATGGTTTATCCCGTTTGTAATGGGCTTGTGAAGTGCTAGATCTGCTTGGCAGACAACAAGCAGCCAACTGCATAATCACATCCCCGCCCGGTCGATAAGTGATCGCCAGAATCAATAATGACGCTACGATGCAGCAGCCCACGGGAGGACTTAATAAGCTAATAGCGATTGGCTTCCGAAAAGTCTACTGACCTTTACACTACGTGGCTCTCGCGCCGGAATGCATCGCCTGTGCTTCACGCTAACGAGTGAGAGCGCAGGGCGGGGTTAAAGGAGCACAGATTCCTGTAGGGCCCGACGAAGGTGTTAAATTGCTTTAATTAATGGCTGCACACGATTGCATCCACTTAAACGCTCTATGCAAACAACCTCATAACATGCCGCCGACCGTCCGATCCGACAACAGAATTCCGCCATCCCCGTCACACTAAATCATCCCGGGAGCTCACGCAGAAGTAGTAGTAGTGGTAGTAGTAGTTGTTGCTGTTGTTGTGTAGTAAAATCTGACCAGTCTGCCGACGCCGCCGACTCCGCCACTGGACGGTTCGCGTGTTTTTGGCGTTTCCTTCCACCGCAGGGGGGTTCGTTGTTTTCTCCCTTGCAAGTCTCGCTCGAGCCGGTCGGCAACTGACACGTCGGAGGGACACAGGATACGGCAGCGCACAAGTCGGTGCGCAGTAATTGTGGAAACCCGCACCGGGCCCCTTTTTCTCGGGCGGTCGTACCGTTTTACCCGATTCTGTTAACTGATAAGGAAAATGAAATTCTCGCTTCGTTTAAATCATTTATTTATAAGAGATCCATCGGAAAGATAAGCCCGATCGGTGGCGACTTTAACAAGAGTGGTGGTGGATGGGAGATGAAGGGGCGCGAACGAAAGGTAGGAGAGAATCGATTGCGATTGCGAGGCGAGGCCGCAGCCGCCGAAGAATGTGCTGCGCTGTTGTCGGCGGGTTTCGCCGAAGAAGAATTTCGAGTGCAGTCCAGCTGCTCGCGGATCGTGGCTCGGAAACAATCACGGAAAACGGCGGGCCAGAATAAAACTAGGAATGGCAAGAGGCACACATAAACACACACACCCAACCTTGCTATTTCTGCTGCGCTTGCCCTAGCTGATCTTTTCTTAGCCCATCCGAGTCCGAGGAACGAGCAGGCATTCGGCGCAAAGGAAGCAAATATTTATAAACACATATAATTTTAATAGACCTCAGTGGTCTGCGGACGGGTCGATCCTAGATATCTAGAAGGAAGCAGGAAAGGCAGAGCGTACGACGACGATCTTCTGGTGCAGCTTTTCTGCACTTCGGAGGATCAACGGAGTCTTGATAGAGATTGTTCTGATCCAATATGAATAAACATATGTTTGGCTATACATTAAACATGAGCTTGATGATTCGAGATGGATGAGCACGCAGCAGTTACAGCAACAGCAGCACCAGCAGCAGCATCGGTATCACCTTACCTTCCCAGATACCACCCCCTTCCACCCCCCCCCCTCCTCTCCAGCTCAAGCCGCCCTCCGTTGCCAGATCGTCATCCGTCTTCTTATCGCCATCACTTACGCAGGCCACGCCGCGCAGGAGACGACGATCGCGATCGGGCGGTACGTGTACAGAGCGATCGCGCACGACACGTCTCCGGTAACGAGTGGGGGTGGGGGGTGGTAGAGGGTAATACACACACCTCGGGAGGATCGTCCGTGAGGAACGCGTCTCGCGAAAAACGCGTGTGCCTGCGCGCGCGCGCTGGGGCAGAAGGTAAACGAACGACCTTCTCATATCCTTAAGCCATTATCGTGCCGTCGTGGACTCGTGTTTTTCTTTTTCTCCTAGCCAAAACCCGACGGATTCTCGTTCTCGGTGTGGCGTAATATCCGAATGGCACGTTTCCTCCGTTCCCGGGCTTAATCGGAGGGGATGGCGAGCGTTGGCTTGGTTGTTGGAGAAAATTAGCATTCATATTTCCCTCGACGCAGCCGCTGCCTAACTGTTCTTGCATCCGCCGGCACGCCTGGCCACTCTAATGGCCGCACGCCCGCCTTTTGCGAGATTCGAGTTAGGACGCTGCTGCCTTTCACGGGCAACCTTGGCAGCGGCGGCGGCGGCGTCCGTGTAGGCCGTGGCGAAGGAATCTAGTTTTGCCATGTTAGATTCCCGATGGTCCGAGCGCGCGCGGTCCGCTAAAATTGCAGTTACTTTCCATATATTTTAACCGCAAAACCCGTTCGATGATGGCGGCGATCACAGCTCGACGACGAACCGCCCAGCATCCATGTGTAGTTCATCGTCACATCCTGTTCGGAATGTTGTGTGGAGTGCAGAAACCGCCCCGGGGCAGGGCGTTCTGACAAACCTCCGCGAAAGTTGAACGCGATCAACGATCGACAGTTGATGATTTGCCTCTGCTTTGGACAGAAATGGTTGCTCAACTTTTGAGTTCTGAAAATCGCGTGTCGTGTGTGGTGTAGCTTTTATTGACTGTTTAAACCAGCAAAATACACCCTGCTTGCTGGAAAGCTTTCCTTATGGTCGGCAAGACCCTCGCACGGAAGAGCACGAGCCGCGCGCGTCATCCGGTGAAACGGACGAACGGTGGGAAGGATGCATCCGGCGCAAAGGGGGTAGTAATTACGGCTGCCTGTAACTGATTTACAGCCGCAATTAAAACGATCTTAAAACAAGCAACATTCTGCAAGCGTCCGCCGCGCTGCACTTGCTATATATAGTGCAGTTGCGCATTCGTCGCGCAGGGTGTGAGACAGAATCGAATGACAAGCGGCACTGGCAAGCTCATCGTCGTCGTCGTCGTCGTTGTCGTCGTTGGCGTTGTCGCGTTCCAGGGAGTTTCCTTCACATCCCCAGCGGGGGTTGGCGGTCCACGGGGAGTGGAAACGCGGCCATTGTAGCCTGTCAGTGCCCGTGTAAGCCAGGGTGGGCAGAAGTTTGTGCATATTGTATCTTTTTTTTTGCGCATTTGTTCTTGTTATTTCACCAGTTTGTTCCCATTTCCTTTACATCAACGTAGCATTTGCGGGAGAGCGCATAGGATTTCCTTTAAGACGAGGAACAAAAAAAATTCCCTCCCGGCCGTGCGTTCCTTCATTGAGACAATTAGTGGTGATTTTATGTTTCAATGTCTGCCTGTGCGCCTCCCCCCCCCCCCCCCCACCCGCGTGTCCTTCCCGCGTTAGTTACACTTGCGCTATCGCAGCCACTTGCCACAGAAGGCACAGGCGTTGGAACAATGGAAGAAGAAACAAGAGCAACAAGAGCAAAAGCTCAGTCATATTAATTTGCGCCAGCCCGGGGTGTTGGGCAGTGAGCTTCGGCCCATTCAGCTTCGGGCGAGCCCCGGACGACATCATCTCCATCGCGCATGCCGGATTTAATAAATTTGCATTAACCTTTCATTGTCGCATTGCTTGTTAATATGTTGACTCGGCTTGTGTAACATGGTTGTAGCATAAAAGCGATCCAATGTTCTACCGGTCGTCGCCCGGCATCTTCCCGCCGCCCGCGAAGAACAAGCCAAGGATGGATTGGGCCATCGGGAAAGGGGATACACGCTATCATGACAGAGCGAATAATTGCTACATAAATTTTATGCGCGTATTTAAATGCGCGAGGGGAGCTCTCCCTGAGAGTGGAGTCCCTTTGAAAGTGCTATCGTTTCATCATGAAACATCGTACATCCTGGCCCCGAACAGGTCCGATCGTGCGGCGTTTACCACTTATTAAATCGGAAACACTTTTGCAGGCACAACATGCAAATCGATGCGCGACGAAACAAAACGTACCGTACTCGAAACGGATCGCCTAGGTTGACTGGAGGTTAAAAAGACTAGTGTCTGCAGAAAGATTCAATTAACAATCTTGCAGTAGGATTGTAAATGAAATTTTATTCATCGCCCTGCTGCTGACAGTATAGTTGATGCATTTGCTCAGTTGACCCAATAAAACTGTGCATAATACGAACGTTTGGTTCACGTTCAAGCTATTCAGCAACACACGGCGATTCCGGTGTCCCACCGGTTTGGGTCATGTTTAATGATGAAGATGCTCACTTCGTTATCTGAAGTTCACATGCTGAAAACGAGCCCCACTTTTCCAACAAAGATACGCACTCTCGGAGACCTGGCTAGCGAGGCTGAAACACAATGGCTCTGGAAATGGAGAACAAGAGGGGGGGATAACAGTTTCCACCAGAAGATGGGCCCGATATTATGCCACGGGCCCTACGCTGCCAGCCCGATTCCCGATCCCGTTAGAAATGGTACCATCTTAAAATAAAGCGAGAAGTAAAAGAAGAAAAAAAACCAACAACAACAAAACATAATCCTACAAATCTAGCACAAATCCGCGCGCGCGCACCCCATTCCAACGCAACTAGTCCGGACGTGTTCTTCTACGCCCTTTTCTTCGCCGAGGCTGCGGCGTTTTACACCGATCCACAAGCAGCACAAGCGGCGATATCAGTGGGAAACGATCGCGCACAGATCGCCCCCTTCCGCGGATGACCCGATGGCCAAGTCCGAGGCCGATGCTGAGATGCTGGAGCGCCATCCGAGCATCGAGCGGACGATGGTCGCTCTTTGCGAACTATGCGGGACGCTCCGGCCGACCCGAGACACAAATTGAAATAAAAGCACAGACAGTGGAGAGCACAAGCAGCAACAAAAAAGAACCAACATTAAAAACCGTCAGACAAATCGAAGCGAAATTATATAAATTAGTTCGCCCTATTCTAGGTGGGCAGCGGCGTCAAGACGCTCTTCTCAAGACGAACCGCGCGCCGTCCTTCGGAGGAGGGCCCATCTGGCGGGGAGGGGCAAGATCACGATCGAGGTGGAAATCGGAGCATCGGCGGTGGCGGCAACGAGTGTCCGATCGTCATTGGTTTGCCGTATTGTAATCATTATGTTGCTCGCGGGTCATCACTTCTTCCATTGCATTCCGCCGGCGTAGGTTCCTCTGCTCCGTTTGCTCCGTTTGCTTTCGGTGCGCCTGCCTCGATGGGAGAGTGAAGTTAATCTCAATTTTTTTTCTTAGCGAGAAGAAAACAAACAAAAACCATGCAATCAGATCGTTGGAGGAAACCTTTTTGACCGCCTTCGAGAGAACCTCCGTTTCCGCTATCTAGAATCGTTTTAATTTGCTGGAAGGAGATACTCAACCCGGAAGAAGCGCCCGATCGCCTCTTCAAGATATGGTCACAAAGAGCATCCTCAAATGACAAACGGGTGCATCGGGCTACTTGATCTGCACCATTCGGCACCTCAGGACCTCGGGACTGATCGTACGACTAATCCTACACGCGCTACAACAGTACGCCACCATTGAGTTGACCCGAACGTTTGTGCAGACTCCATCGCGCCGTCGGTACAGTACGCGAAAATGGATCCATTCTTGTCTGCAGGGAGGCTTACTTCCTGGTTCTCAGCCAAGGGAACGAACGATCGCGATCCCGGTCAGTTCAGATTTGTGCTCCGTCATTTCCTTCTTGCCGTGTGGAGTCGTCCTCACCGCAGTCGTTTACCCTGCGCTTCATTTGTTGTTCAGTGCAGACGTGCTATTTTGCTCATGGATCCATCGTTTCCCTTCCTCTACACTTGCTTTCGGTGTACGTGCGGCGCCTGGTCTACACCGTTCCATTCCCGGATGGTCCAGTTTCATGGCGACGCCTGGAACCGTTACGAAGACTCCGGTACCGTCCGGTTCCAAATTAGAGTTACCCTATCCTGCCCACCGCGGACGTGTCCCCCCGCCAAACGACGAACCCTTTTTTTCGTGACAAATTGATTTGATCGTCGTTCTCTGGCCAGGGTTTCACGGGGAAGCTTCGTAGACAATTCTTCCTACTCATCCTTGCAATGACCATCGTGATGGACAAATTGAGGATACAGGCGTAAGAGATAGAGGGAGATGGAGTGAGCTGAGCGTGTTTTATTCCTTAGTTCCGTGTGCCAGCACATACCCTACCCAGGGCTGGATGCTGGCTGGGGAAGTCTCGTGAGTTTGCTGATAAACAAAAATTACAACCATCGTGGCTCGAACGTGCCGACGTACCCCAACCGGAGCAGTACATCCTCCGAGGAGGTGAACTGTAACGCTACCCATTCGTTTCGTCCGCCACCCGCAGCCACCCAGTTCCAGAAGCAGAAGTCCGCGCACTGCAGTTCTAGCAAGTACGTGGAAGTTCGCAACTCCGGCTGATCTAATCTAAAAATGATGAGGTTCACGAACAGCTCGGGTTCACCGAGCGGAGCGGGGAGATGAAGATTCCCATACATCATGCCCGGGGGAAGATTGCCCCTCCTAGCCTTCCCCTCCCTAGTTCTACCGCTGGATTAACGGGTTCGGCGCATCTTCGGGCGGGATCGGATTGTCGAGATTGGGGCAGGATGCAGTTGCGACTGCCCCAAAGATGGACACCGCCTGGTTCGCTGCATCACGACGGCGAAAACGGCACATTCAGCGCCAACCGACGCGACGACAAAGTGCCACGGCGTGAGGACAGTGACCTCTTACCCGGTGCACTCGGCACGGTTCCCTACCCTATTGCGTCCTCACCTCGTTGGGCAGAGGGGAACTACATCGATCTTCCTTTCGGTGATATTATGATGATGTTTTTGTCCCGTTCTGATCGAGTGCACTGGTTCTATAAACGTTGGGGCCAAGGGGCAAGAAAGGTTGGCTAGAAACGAACGGAGGAACGGTTAGAACAGCAGCAACTTGGTGTAGCAAACCAAGCAAACCGAAACGAAACGGCATTGTGGTGCTGTTGTATAACCGGGAGTCGTCGCATCGAGTCGAGAGTTCGACGGAACAGCGGTAGGAGGATTGGGCGGGCAATGCAAGCTATGATGCAATAAGTGTAATCATAACTACACACCCTCTGCCGCCGCCGTTCACTTGCCTTTGCCAATCCAGAATGGCCAGAATGGCAGGAAGTTAAAAGCCTTCACCGGTTGGAAGTAGAAAAAAGGCAACCGAAGCACCCAGCTCCGATACGAGGCACTTCTTTATCGATCTCAGGAGAACGAGAAGCGAAGCGGCAGAAAATTACCGTCCGGGCAGGGACACTGAACCCGACGTACGTACGGCGGCGTAACGTGCACTGTCATCAGCGCATTGGCTCGCAGGGCTCTGAGCTGAGCAGCTAGCTTAACCTGTTCGACGGACGGACGCACGGACGGAGGATGGATTTTGTCTCGCAGAATCGCGCGCACCTTAAAGACGACACCATATCAGCATGGCCGGTTACGTGGACGTGCAAACGTGTTCGATTGAGTCGTCCAATTTGAAGCATGACGGACGCGTGTATTCACGTGTATCGGTTGTCTCGCAAGTGAGACTTCACACCCGTGGTGCGAGTTCAACGACCCGATGTTGTGGTTTTTTAGTGTAATTTGGTAATCTTCAGCAGAACGGCACATTTCTGTTTTTGTTTTTGCTTTCGGTGGTGTCTTCCCAAAGAACCGTTTGGCGATCGTGACTGCGTAGAGCAACGGATCGAAACGGACCGGTGCAATCAAATCGAACGAGTTCCAATGACATCTGATGCCTTCATTCTGACTGCGTACGAAAGACGGCAACATCCGAGATCATGTTGCCGATGATCATCTGGACAACGCTGATGATGATCATGATCATGATCATTTACTATTGTATTGCCTTACCATACAAGGGAAAAAAAACAACAACTCTTCAAAGGGGGTTATAATCAACACTGGTGAAGAACAGCAGGGAGAGAGAGAAAAAAAGCTAGCAGCCAAACTCCAAAATCAGATACCGAAAAAGGTGAACACAGACCGTAAAATCTTGTTCAAATTCACCACGCGTTCCAGAAAGATACACTCACACACACACACTGAACGAGGCACGCGGTTTCCAGAAACTAGACTCCGTGAGGTAATGGCAATAAATAACGAAACAAAAGATCCGGCTAGTGGGAAGAGAAATGGAGAAATGGGATACAAGAAACGCACTCAGCGCGCAGAACAATCCGTAACGGGATCGTGTTAAAATGGTTGACTTTTCTTTTCGACCTCAAAACTCCCGTTTCTTCAGAAATCGTGAACTTTGCCGCGGTGCTCATTTGCTTCAAGCCGCAAGCAATATTTAGAAGACGGGAATGACGGCGTAGTATACCCGTTTGGAGGTACCGCACGTTTGACAGTTGGGCACAAACACACGCACGAGGTCAGGCACATCGAGAATGTGAGATCGTCGGATAAAAGATTGATAAGCATCAAGGCTACATGATGGCATTTGTGAGGGCAGGGCCGTCCGGGACGCTGTTCTCTCTGGCTGTAGCTTTTCGTAGTCTTCGGTCGAGCTGTCGGTGATCTTCCAGAACCCAATTTGTAACGTCCACCCGGTTGATCCTATTCGAGACATTCCTCTCTGCCTATCGTGCTTCCCAGCCTTGAGTTCAGTTGGTCCTTATGGCTAAACGCCATGCACGAAGCCCATTGAGTGGAGTAAATTAATCTGTCATCTTTTTTCTTATTCCGGGAGACGTTGACTACTGTTAAGGCTGCGGGAGACACTAATTCTCCGAACTCCAAAGTGTCCGATCACTTCAAAGCAGCAAGGGGGCACAGGAGGGAGGGTCTGGGCTAGAATTTTTATGTTGTTCTTCTCCAGCTGTGTGTGTGTTTTCATGTTTATGGGTCTGGCTGAGATGAACGGATGGATGGACTCGTCGGCTAGCGAATAACTCTTTAAGAACCTTGGCACCAGAAACATGACATCGATCCCGATTAACGCGGCTCCTCGATAGTCGCGAAGATCGAGTCCACGGTGGTGCGACATTCCGCAGTCCCTCTAGGTTCTTTGGTTCGATAGAGCTGTCCACACATTGCTGCTGCTGCTGCTGCTGCTAACGATAATGGCCGCACGTCGAAGGTAGCATCGCGACTCGCACCGTTGTTGACTCGCCGCCAAATCCGACGAGGGTAGAATTAATGAAGAGTTTAAGACAAAACTCCCCGCGAACAGCGCGACAGCCAAACGTCAACTTCATCGTCGACGGCCTTGGCTATCAATTATCCGGAATGTAAGCTTGCCGTTCAGCTCCATACAGCGTACGGCTGCTCGGTACTGGCAAACGTCGAATACATCCGTCGTGCGAGCGCGTGCGTCTCGCAAAGGGAGGGAATCAATAATCGGGTCCGGGTCGACCTGAGCCGGTCCGGTATTTGTTAAGTTTGCCATTCCGCCTGTTTGTTGTGCTTTATTTCTGTCCGTCCATCTGCGCAAATCTTCTTACCGCGAGCCGTTGCCCGGTCCCAACGTCTTCCCTGACTTCCTGGTCGTAGACCAACCGTTCTACCTCCAATCGAAAGCCTCCACTCGGTAGAACCCGCTCTCGCAGAACGCCCACGTTCACCACGAAGGTCGCCATAATGGGATACGATCGGAGCCAATCGACCGTGAATCATTGCAGTACTTATCACCCACTCAGTCGGCTAGATCATTAGCACACGCCTTCAGTTACCGTCACGTACCTTCGCCGAACGCACTGAACGGAACGGAACGAAACCCGTATCGGGGCAAGTTGTCTGCAGGTCGGTCAAACAAACGTCTGTTTCCCGACCGAACGGCGCGACGCCGGACAAATAGACCAGGGGATACCTTTTCACACCTCATTCTTCGCTGCAGCCTTCCGGGGTGCGTTCGAACCCACACGGAAGGCTCTCCCCCGCAGGAAACGCTCGGAGCTACCCCCGCGGGTAGCGAAACATGATCCAATTTTAGGACGCGTGAAATGGGATGTGATTTATGTTCACTCATTTTCCTTCGGCTACCAACCCCGTGGCGCGAGCTGCTCCCGGAGAGACATACAGATGGACGCAACAGGTCCGACCCGTATCAGGTAGGCGGGATGACGACGACGGAAATGTGATCCTCTCGCTCCAGGATCGTCCACCAGTTCGTTACAGAAATTGTCCGTGACGGGAACTCTGACCCTCGGAGGTCTTTTTGTTTGCAGACCTTAAAGGATCCTGAGGATGAGCAAACAAACAAACAAATACGAGTGTGTGTAAAACATTTAAACACTTAACCTTAAGCTTGTTGAGGCCGTGCGATGCCACGTCCTCCGCTGAGCGCTGTGAGGTGAAGTGTCAAACGGGTGGTTATTTATTACCAACCGGTTTGAACGTGGAATGGATCGCAATTCGTTAGTTTTTATTTGTCTACCTGCCTCGTTGTCTCTTGGACTCCCTCGCACCTCTTGTCGACACGTGAATAATGTGATTAATTTGACTTGTTTTCCAAAAGAGAAGACATTTGACATACTGCTAGAATATCCTTCACTTATTCGAACCTCGAAAAGTGTTTGGTAGTTGAAAGAAAACTGTGGAATAAAATTGGAACCCAAAGCCAAAACTCAGTTTTACGATCGACACTCCGTAGCCGGAGAGTAGAAAGGATTTAACAGGCCATCCGTTTGGGTTTTACGACCTCCCAAAGAATTGTAATGCGGATCGTTTGAATAAAGGCGGAGCATAAATCACCTTATGCAAAGAGAAAAGAAACGGGCCACATACACTAACCACCATCAGCCATTTCACTCGGCGGACTTTGAATTGTGAAAGAATTAGCGGCTTCCAACCGTCGGCATTCATTTTTTTCCTCGTACTTCATTCTGATTGCCGTTTGATCCGCAGCCCACATCCCATCCCCGGTGGAAGATTCACCATAAATTCTTTCGTCACTAACGATCGCTTATCGATCGTAAAATGCGACGAGCCGGCTTTGTTCCGCGTACAAATCTCGCCTGGTAGTCGCGGACGCGAGAGACATTTTAAGACCTGACTTGATCACCTCACCGATCTCGGGGTGAGCGCGGGTTCCTCGGCGGGAAGGGGCAAAACGTAGCTCATTAAACGATCGTAACGAATCGCACCGTAACGGTTAAGTTCTGCGATGGTGGATTGGGCGGAAACGGGAAGAGAAGAAAAAAGAAAGGAACCTCAACGAACCGCCGGTGTACGAGAGCGCATTATCCGGCGTGACTGACGGGATCACCCAGGATAAGCGCCTCGCGCGGATCGTAATTGGTGTGGGCCACCGAGCAGTGCTCCACTGCAAGAAGCGATGAATTCATTTTTAATAATAAATTAAATGAATTGGTAATTAATTGCCGCCGGTTTTGTAGTGAGCGCGCGATCCGCGTTCCGTATGTAGATCTGTTTGCTCGTCCGATCGGCAATGCATCAGGTATGCTTTGGCTGCTGCTTGCGCGTTTTGCTATATCGCCTCAACCGCGTGATGCTGGTAGCAATGAAAGAAACTCGATCCAACCGACCCGAGCGGGAGGTCTCGCCGGAGGTGAGGGGCAAACACAGCAGCTCGCAAAAAAGCATTCCCCGTCTGGCAGGGAAAGGAGTGCGCGGTGGAAAGGTTCAAGTTTTTATTGCAATTTTATTTCTGTCACGAGTATGTACGACAGCGAACATTGCCCATCCGCAGCCGTCAGCCAGTGGGACCTCCCGAGACTTGCCCGAACGTTTTGGCTTCTTCAGCGCTGTTTTCCTTAGAAGAGCACGAGGCCCTTGTATGTGTTTTTGTGGTTGTGTGTGTGTTAGTTCTAGTAGATTACCATAAAAACGGGCCTCTCGTTTGTAAGGAGATTTCATTAGAATTCCCCAAGCTCCCGATCGTGTAGAACATGTCCCGGTTGGGGGCAATGGGGTCCGTCCGGGGCGAGAACCCCAACGAGAAGGTTAATGATCTTACGACTTCTAATCAGCTCGCAACGGCGGTCGTGAACGGGATTCGGGACAAATTTACGATCCCTCGCTAATGGAACGAAATTAAGCCATCGCGAGGCTTTGGCTCTAGAGTTCGGTCCTACCAGGGCCAAAGTTGCTATCTCGAATCGGCGCCGAACGGCCGCATGGATTATGAAAAAAAACGAAGAATTATTCATTTTCGCTAATTGGTGATGCGGTGCAAGCGAAGAACGGCGCTGTGTGCCAAAGATCAATCATGGACGCGTCTGTCACGTACCAAGTTGTGCCTTCTGAAAGTGAGAGGGATAGATGGAGAGAAAGAGGCAGGGAAAAATGAACCATATTCGTCAATGTGGTATTTCCTCAAAAGGCAAAACCCAGTCCTAAGGGAAGCCGATCATAACTTACAAACATTCGTCCAACATTGAAGGCAGGATGACACAGGGTACGAAGATGGTTCTGTTGATGCATGAACCCGGCTGCTGCTGCTTCAGTAGGGAGAACAATTCCTTTTCCGGCCACACATGGGCCAACAATGCTAGATACACAAATCAAGAAACCGACCGCACGCAGAAGGACAAGCCTTCCCCCTGTCCACCGCTCCATGGGGAAACGTCAAACTGCCCGTTCGACGCACGACTGAAAACTCGTCCCGGCCAGTAATGGCGACGATGTTCGTGCGCGATTAACATGGCAGAAAATTGTAAGCATGCCCGCAACTGATAATGGCACGTCGTTTGTGCAGCCGGTATTTTTATGTAGTGATGCACCGCGAGACAACACCACCCTTCCCTCCGTTGGAGCAGGGCCGGATTGGGAGGGCGCATGCCCTGATGCCGAGGCGTTATTTATGTGTATCAAGTGCATTGGAATAATGCAATCCATCAACACGGTTTTCAACGCATTCTGCGACAATTAAAATTCTTACATTAAGGATTAATGTCACCGGCCGGGCGGCAGGATCGTGTTCATCAATTGCCAGGATACGATAAATGAATTCCTTCCCGCAAGGTGTAATGGTAGCAGGGTTTTAGCAGAACACACGTTTGTTTAATTGAAACATCTGTATCTGAAAACAAATAGTTGGTAAATGTGGCATAAAATAAGACAATTAAGCATCAAATACAATACTTTAACTCACAAACTATTTGCAAACGAACTATTTGAAGCGAATAAGAGGAAATAAGGGAAGAAAAAGATCGTGTTGATTTATGGGAAGCCACAAATGAGCAAAGGAGACTGTTTTGGCGCGTCAGGGCCATGTTACGCTGGAGCAAATCTCAGGGCAGGCCCAACATGGACTAGAACTCCCAGTAGCCTCGGTTTCTAGAGCTAGAAAAGAGGGTTTCCATCTTTCTTCGCCGTCCAAGTCTCCCGCCCCGGAGGGCATCGTAACTTCTGCTATCGGAAGCAACACACTCCCGATCGAACGGCGTAATGAACGGAGGGGCACCCTGGTCCATGATTGCATTTTGCGTGCCGTGAAACCCACCACCCCTGCCAGCTACCCCCTTCCCCCGGCACTCCGCCAGCCCGTAGGAAAAGAACCGGGGCGCAAAAGTTGCACACTTAATGAATTATGGCCCTTTTTATCAACGCCCTCTCGAAGTAGCTGGAGGTGGTAGAGGGTGGGGGGGGGGGGTGGTTTTCGATGAGGAAAGGAAAGTAAGTTTGGACCACGGTGAAATGGGTTGTACACGTTAATTGTGCGACCATGGCGAGACCATTTGTTCCCCTTCGGTGTCGCTGATTTGGACACAGCTTTCGTTCTCCTTTCGCTGCAACATGCGCGAGGCACATGAGGGGGGAACAGAAACGGCGTGTGTGTGGTGTGTGTGTGTGTAATCAGCATCCGATGAAATGTACGGCACGTCTATTGGCGCGCACACAATTTATGGTGGCCGTGCGGAAGGGCAAAAATGACACCAGCCCGTTTAATGAACCACCTTTCTTCTACTGTTTCGCTGGGCCCCCGGGGGCTCATTTCTCGCACCTACTATTGCAACACTTCTTTGCGCTCCGTCCATCCTTTCTCGCCTCACGTTTATTTTCCCCTCGAAGAATTGTCTCCAGCTTCGCGTTCATGGAAGCATGGCCACGGCCCTGATATCCAGAAACGGATGCGGTACGTGCATGTAGCGTTGTAACTTTTTTTTGTTTGCGTTGGGTTGATTCTCCCTCTGCTTCTTCGGAGCGGAGTTTTTGCGCTGTGCGCCGTGTTCCATGGCATGCCATTCCGGATCCGTTTCGGTCCAGAATAGAATTGGAACTCTCCGCCAAGGGAACACACCCCACCATCCGCTCTCCTCGCCCCTTCCGTTTCATTCGATGTGGCCACCGATGGGAGCGTAATAAATTGCCCCCGCCTGCAAATGTACACGATCCGATCGGTTTTGGTTGTGGATGAATTTTACACGCTTAATTTAATTCCATCACCACTACCATCAGCAGCAGGACGAGACCACCCCGTCAAGGCAAGTGAGGGACGAGCGGAAGGTATGGAATAGCCTTCGGGAGCATTCCTCCCGACGTGGGCCATTGTACTCGCTCCACCTGCTGGCATCTCGAGCCGTCGGGTTTGCCACACGGCGTGCCCATGCAGCTTCCCACAATACTGAACCAATCGACGAACCCCGAGCGAGCTCCAATAAATCTTCGCGCCAAATGTTTACCCCGTGCGTACCGTGATGATGCGTTGTCCAAGCAATTGACGTGCTCTTGTTTCGCGACCTGAAAGGGGTGGCAGACTAAAAGGGAGTGGGAGACGGAAAAGCCCATCGTGGACGGTACCGATCGATCGAGCATAATTGAATGCGTTACGTTCCGATTATTGGCAATATTGTTTCCGAGCCATCCGCAAAAAAAGGATCGCATCGAAGACCGGATGGACGACGGTTGTAATTAAGGCGAGCAGTCATAAATCATGTCCTTGTCCTTTTTATATTTATGCACCCGTTCCTATCCCCCGCCACGCTCACTGCGCCTCCATTTCTCCGTGGTTTCAACGTTGTTGCAGCATGTTTGAATTGTATGCTAATAGGATTTTTATCCTTTCCCCCACCGCACTCGTTTATCTTATCATATCCAAGAATGCACGCGTTTGATGTACGTGTGTGTGTATGTGTGTGTATGTGTGTGTGTGACTGTGTGAGAGCGATACTGTGACCGTGCAGCGAATGTGCCACGTTTATGATCCTCTTTGCTCGCGGCGAAGCCGTTTGATAGTGTGGACCCACATCCAATCGTGGTCGTCCGATGGCGTTAAGATGCTCCACCCGGCTTGCAAATGGAAATAATATAGTTACAGGGTTTTCTGCCACTCGCACTCGCCGTCATAAATCAGTGATCGATTTCTGTGCTAACAAGCGCGGGGAATTCATTGTTTCTACCGCCATAAATATTGATTCTCTCCTTCTAAGCCGACACACTAGGCCGAGGCGAGTGCCTTTCGGTGTTGCCCATGGACCCCATCCCCACAACAGCTCCAGAAGGTGTAGAGTGCCGTACGATCACGACGCGCAGCTCATGAGAAATAGACTTGCGGGAGCGTCGAAGACGACGAACCCGATGGTGCATAGCTCGTTGCCGGAGCGCGCGGATCGTCCTCACGTGTGGCAAATTTGTATTTTACATACATCATTACTCGAGGCCGTACTATTACGATCTCGTCATCCGCTGTTTTATCGCCGGTGTCCCGGAGGCTTCCCAGTAACGTGCGGGTCGTGGAGAAAAAGAAAGACAAGAAGGTGAACGAACGCCAGCACTCCGCTCCCGCAGGGGGAAAATGCGCATTCCGATGTGGGAAAATGGACATTGCTCCCGCGATCTCCCGCCTGTATAAAGTACACCTTTACAAGGGATCGATACAATTTTCCATCCCCCCTTTGTGGGTATGAATGCTTTTTAGCCTTGGATCTCCTCAGTTTAATGTTGATCAATCAAGATAGACAATTGAAAACACTTACGAAAAAAAAAAGAAACGCAAATTGTGCATCATTCCTTAACGCGTTTGAGAAAAGCAACTGAGCATACGAACCGTAGCGATCGGTTGTCGTACGAAGCATGTGGATAGTTGTGCAATTACCGGTTGGTTTGTAGGCGCCTGCAACTCGTGTTTGCTCGGTCAGCACATCATTTGGCAATCCTGCACGGACGAGCTGTGCCATATTGGACGTCGCACCGGACTTACAGCGCCATGGTCTAACGGTAGCTGGTCATTTTTTTCTCGCTATTGTAGCTCTCTTGCCAACAGCCACCGCACGATGCACCACGTTGCGTTTTCTTGGCGCATCTCAGGGCCGCACCGTGGCACAGATCTGTCAAGTGCCACCCGGAGGAGCGAAGGTTGCGTAAGGCGCAACTGGTTGGCCTGGTCGCTTTTGGCACCTGGCCTGCCGTGCTATTATTATGCAAAATCGAACCGATTTCCAGCGACAGATAAGCGCCAACGCGGTCGACGCAACGAGACGAAATGAATGTAAAGCTGACCACGGGCCACGACGATCTACGACGCACAACAAATGGGAAGCATTTTCACCCTGGCAAGCGATGCATTTCTGCATGTTTTCATGTTTTTCAAGCACGCCCCTTCTGCCGAGGGCTGCCTGAGTGCATCATCAATCCGGTAGTAGCGCGAGGCATGATGTGTAACGGAGGAAACTATCATCGTGGCTTTGTGATCCGCTCCGACCGGGGAGTTTGTGCTTAGAAGACCCCGAACGGGGAAGGCACCGAAAGAATGCACCGAGCCTAGCAAAGCCAAGCAACAAGCCACAAAACTTAACAACGGTGGCCCCGGTTCGGCTCCCCTTTGCAGACACACCAACCTCCGACCGGGAAGCGTACCGGTAATGGGTTAGTCACGCTGGCCACTTAACACCAGCCGCGGATCTTGAGTCCCGGAAGAAACGAACGACGGCGAGAGCACTCATATCGCAGAAAGGGTTACAGGTTCTACGGCCGGTCTATGAGGGTTCGGTCGACTCGATTCGCCATTCCGGTACGGTTTGGCAGCTGATTGTTGCACCAGGGCAATCGCATAGCGGTAAAAGCGCCCGGGAAATCCTTGGACGAAAAAAAAAAAACAACTAAAGGCTAGATAAACACGCTCTTCTGCACCGTCGGAGCGAACGCCAACCGGTCTCGAGGGGGGGGATCTCGTTTGCTTGTCTGATGGGTTCACTTTGTCAGTCGTGCAATATCCCGCAACGGGACGCCGTGTGCAACCAGAACTAACATTCTTTCTCCTCTCCTGTTTCTTCTTTCTTTGCAGCAAAAATGAAAATATTTTTGCCACTAGTGGTGTGGATAATACTCCTATTTCGAACGGTAAGTGATTATGTCTTAAACCCTAAAACGGCCTAGCATTTGTTAACATTTAACTCATATACATCTTCTACGTCCTAATCGAGTCCAACATCAGAACTTAAATTAGGAAAACATCGGACAGTATTTCATAAATGAGCTTTTGAGCATTAGCCCACATCGAATTTTTCTTTTTCGCAGGTGAACAGTTTTATAAATTGTAAATACGATCTTTCCATTTTACCCAATTTAAAATCAACTCTTCCTTTTGAAATTGCCTTATTTTTTGGTGGGCCTCAGAAGCTCATCACATTCTCGGAACTTAATGCACAAGCGGGAAACAAATGCAGCCATTTCAGAAGCGAAAATCATATGAAATTAAAGCAATGAGAGCTCGGTTAAGCACGCATCGGTTCTGAGAGCGTCGTGCCGTTGTGAATTTGATGCAGTTGCTTCGAAATGATGTAAGATCCCTTCCTCGCGTCGCCATCGGGCGGCTAGCGTGAAGGGTAAAATGCAACCTTGGACTTGGAAATGTAGACGCCAAGCGAGCAAAGCAGCAAAATACCCATGGCAATAGCAGAAAAGAAACAAGAGCAACCAATAGGGAAGGAAACGGACGGCCAACCCCATGCGCATGCAACCGTTGCGCCAGTGCGTATCACTTACGCGAGCGCGTGTAGCGTCTTTTGGATTTAGTTTCCTGCATTTCGTCGTTGGCCCGCCGCCGTCTGCATTTCCTGCACGTTGCACATTTCGCCCTTGTTAGCACTGGCGTTGCGTGCGTACACGAGGGCAGGCACACGTTTTCGTAATTAGCGCTTGATTTCGACGACGACGACGACGACGGCGATGACGACGATGCCGAGCATGGCGATTCCTTGGACCGCGCGTTGGGGCATTCGAGAGATCCTGAATCAGGACCGCTTAACGAGGCGATCCGTCCCCGCGGGGCAGCCAGGAGCTGGGCATATGCTAAATTGGAATTTTATTGTGCGACGAACGTGTGGAAAGAAGGGCTTCATTGCGACGTCCGGCATACAGCGACGAGCGGGAAGAGAGCTCGTTTGTTCGCCCGATTGCCGGCAGCGCCCAAAACAAATCACCGATCGCATACGCTGTGCGCGGATAATTGTCGGGATTTCTACACAGAGCCGCACCGGAATGAGCAACGTTCTGCCAAGCAAAGGGATCTTGGTCGGTGTGCCAACGATAGCGCATATAATTGGAAAACAATTTTCATCTTCCTTATGGACGGTCGTGCTAACTGGAGTCAAAGTCGAATGTTCCGCCTGTTGCGAGCGTTCGCGATGGAGAAACTAATGCATCACCATCCACTCGGAAAAAGCTCAATTGAAACATCAGGCAAATGGAGCGGTTTCTTTGTATTTTTCATCCGAAACTTCATGTCGCCTTTTTCCGAGCAGATTGCAATCGTAATCCTATCAAAGCTAGACAGTTTCCCCTTCCAATTCGGGAAAACCCTGCTAAAACACCCTTCTCCTAGTGAGAAATCCTTTGCTTGGTGTATGTATGATTCATAGCACCCTGTGCGTGCGATTTTAAATCAACGATCACCGCCACGGAGCAAAGAGTAGCTACATGTTCCCGCACGGCGGTGCGCCAAAGAATCTGTTTGCAATACTTCCCTTAACGATGTCCTGCAGTGTAGTGCAAAAAAAAAAAAAAGGGGGCACGATACCACCGTGTTGGCCGTTGGGCTGATCCGATGTGCACATTTTTCACACGACCACGGGTGAGAGTGGAAAATGATGACTATCGCTTCTTTTACACTTCTGCGTTTAGCAGCTCGTACTGGCGACCTGGCGCATTCGCAGACGGTGTGTTTTGCTGTAAACGATCGCGAAGAGTGGCGCATGTTTTATTTTCCTCGAGCAGTATGTTTTGCCTGTGTGTGTGTGTATGTGTGTGAAGTGGCTGTTTTTCTGCAGTGTTGCCCACACCCCAGCACCGCGATGGTCAATCGCCACTCGCCTTGCCGTGCGCGCCAATATTTATACTCAATGAACTCCTTCGCCGGAACCGAACCGCCACCAACGTCCGTCGATGGCCGCGGGAAGCGTTCGATTCAAGGTCGGTCGTTACGGTTGGCATAGTTGGCGGAAAGGACCTTCCGTACCGCATCCTCCCGGCACAGCGGCCACGGCGAAGGAAAATTATTTAAACACCCCCCGTTTTATTTTACGCTTTGCGCATTTTTTTTTCCATCTGCTTACTCCCTTGCTGGTGATTTAAGGTGAAGTGTTTTGAGGCGTCCGTTCGCCGAGAGGTTTGTTAAAATACCTGCCCGCCTAAAGTGGGAGTCGACCGCCATTAATGGTGTGGTAGTTTATGTGCCATTTTTATTATTGAAAAAAAGAAAAGAAATAATGCCATTAACACCGCAAATTGAATATTTTACGTTCAGGGAGGGGGAGGCATTCTAAAACCTACGGGAAGGAGCTCACGAATGAAACAACCACCAACGGCAGCTCCTTAAAAGCGATTTAGCGAGCAGCACCACTTCTACGGCAAACAGAATCATAAAGCAAAAAAACCAAAATTGAAACAGCTCAGAACAACCTTCACCGGAAAAATGCAACCCGTTTAAATGGAATCTGTTATTAGAGCGCTTGTATTCCTAATTAGCAGAATTTCTCTCGTAACAGCTTCGCTAATGGGCGACCTCTGCCGGTGGATAGCATAACCGGTGCGTCCAACTCTCGTTGCTAAATGTCGGCCGAATGCAACAATCGTGCTGATTGGCAGCAAAAAGTCATAGTAATAATGGTAATAAAAACTGCTGCACGTCTCCATCACCGCGGCGGGGAGAATGTTCGAGGCGACCATCGGGCGAACTGGTGCTGCACATCCGTCTTCGGAAACTGTGTCATTAGCTTAACGATCGGGCTCCGGAATCCTCCCGGAGCGATCTTCCCTGGCGATGCCATTTCTTCTCTTTCTCCCTCGACGACCTCACCGATGCAAAATCATTAGCCGCCGTGTTCCGGTTGCGGAGGTTGAGACAAGTCGTTCCCCCGTGGAAGGAGCGCACTGCTCGATAAACAATCGCTCCCCACCGGAGGCTCGAGGCATGGTCCATCCTTTCCGACTTGGCTACCGTGGGATCCAGGGTGCTGCCGTGGACTCCATTCGATGGGTTCCCGATTGATCACGTACTGTATGTTTCGGTGTGCGACGCGACCATGGCGCAAAGTGGCGCAGCAGCCAGGCATGAGCGGATTACGACACCAGAACTCCAGCACCAGCGCCACTGCCGGCACAAGTACTTCAGCACCCTCCACCGAGCGAACGCACTCCCAAGTGCGCGCCCGACAAGTGACGGCATGGAAGGAATAACTGTTCTTTCCGATTACCCGGCCCCGCAGCATCCCGTCTTCGTCGGAACCGTACTGACTTCCACGCTTACCCGGAGCGACTGGAGCGTTTGTTTTTATCTGACACTAGGAAACCGTGCCATCCGAGGGCGACGGTGTCGGCAGTTACCTCCGGAAACGTGAAGATGGCACGGCAGCATCACCGTCATCGGGTTTGCATGGAATTTCCTACCGGGCGAAATTATGTAGGCCGCCGCCAGCCACCGCCACCCTCGAAACCAGTGGGGGTCTAGGCCGTAAAAGCCAAATGTCATACGGCGGCCCCAGTGCTGCCAGTCAGCCGAACCGATCGACTCTACCGTTAAAAGTCGGCGAGGCAGGGCTGCGTACTGCGCTTCGTACGGAACCCACGGCACTTAGAGTTCGAGGTTGGGAATTCCGTTTGTTTTTACTCGCAACCGGAGGGAGTTTTGTTTTCCACCGTGGCGAGGACCACTTCGGAAACCGGTCAACAAACGTACACATTTCGAAGAAAGCAGAAAAACCGGTTCGTGGAGCACCCCTCCTGCTCGGTGCCAAACGAACTCCACGGCTCCACAACTTGTGCAACACACGGGTTATGTTACGGGGAAAATCGGTTCGGTTTTCTCGCTTTTCGCCAACGCGGGCGCGCGCGCGTCACTTGCGCCACTTCCTAGCGTGTGTCTCGCTAGCCAACAGCTTCCCGACGGTGTGAGCAGCTAGATTGGGTATTTGGGTCAGAGAACTATTGGCAACCCGGCAACGCTCACCCGTTCGGAAGAACGCGGAACGCTGCTGGCTGGTTGGACGGTGAAAAATCGTCTGCTAAACGGCCACCGGGCGATGGAGGGCGCGCGATTTGGCCGCGAAACAATGGCCTCAAAACGGACGTTATTAACGACGTGGCGCGGAACGCAGGGAAACAGTGAGCGCTCCCAAACTGTCATCGCTGACCCGAATGTAGTTGAGCGGGGGCAGCCGGAGTGTTGTTTGAGTCACAAGATGCACTTTTGAACATCATGCTTTTCACAAGAACACATGTATCGTTTTCAAACCTGAGAAACCCACCGGGAAGTTATGCTCTAATTTGTGACGGTACAACCTTAATGATCAAGGAGTCGGAAGAAGCAGCGCTCCAAGATTCCATGTGGCAAAGACGGCGTGCTCTCACCACACAATGGCGCGTGACCCAAACCTGAGCAGGGTTTCGTTCGGCCATGAAAACCGACAAACGCGCACCCAAAGGTGCTTATTAAATTAAACCTCTCCCCTTACCGTTAGGCGTCCGCCGCCCCAACCATTTACAACGCCCATTCCGGCGGGTCGCCGACGGTCGCCGATACAATGATAGAGTTCAATGGAAAAGCAGAATTTATCTGCTCTATTCTCTAATCAGAGCATTATCGCAAGGGCAATTTAAACCGGTGACTAGTCGAGCGGAATGTCGGACAAAAACTCGAGTCGTCCGAAGGCGAACCGAGGACGTGCGGCTGCCCGGCAACACCCTCGCACCATGAAACCGATTAAATTTAGACGACCGTTTCAACCGACAGACACTCTGAAAGCTCTCGAAGGACGCGGCCGGTTTTGCTTGGAGCGGCCAATCCGTGCGCGAAGGTGTTCTGATGAACCCTCGCCCCTCCATCCGGAGATGCTGGATGCCAATTTAGCGCGTAATGGAGACAGTGCTTCTGACAGGCCGCCACCGGGTTTCGGGCGGACATTCCACGCCAACCCTTTTTCCCTAAGATACATTTCGATCTTCGATTTCTTCCTTTTTATTTTGTCAGCTCCTTTGCTTCAACTAGCTAGCTTATTGCGGCACCCCACCGCTAGGAAGGTGGGAATGATGAGGCCCGAAAAGCCGTGTTCTTCTAATCATTAGTTAATAACTATTTCGCCCGGTTAATGTCCGCAACTAGAATAAACACAACGGAGGAAGAATGAACGAAAGCGCGCGGCTTAAAGAGAGTTCTCGATGAAGCCGAAGTTAAGAGGAGACAAGGAAAAGCACGAGAAGAAGATGAAGAAGCTGTGGAGCCTGGCGGTACGTTGAACCTAGCGGCTGCTCCGTGATCGGTTTCGCGCTCGACTGGTGGAGAGAGAGAACGCCAAAAGGGGGAAAGGGCGGCACGGGAAAGAATATTGACCGCCAGAGCAAACGCAAACGCCACATTGTTTTCTTCTAGCAAACACCCTCCCGGCCACTTTCAAACGTCTTCACCTTGCTCTGCTCAACTCTGGCGTTGCTGCTATTCTAGCTCTCGTTCCTCGTTCACAGCTCCTCACTTAAAGTGCTGGTGATCTTTTTTTTGTAATTTTTCAATTTCCTACGCACTCACAACACGCTCACAACCTAGGCCGGATCCGTGATTCAAACGTGATCGAAATGCTGTCCGAGATCCCCGATCTGCTCGGTGAGTTGGTATATTTACCGGGCCGCAAATCCGCGGCCGAACTGCGCCAATGGAGAAAAAAAATTGAATAATTTCAGGTGTTAATTGATATTTGTAAGGGGTGGAGCGCGCGCGCAGTGCTGAAAATTTTTCGTCTGATTGGATTTCTCTTTGCGTCCCGCGTTTCCATCCAGCGCTCGGCCGCTCGCAACCAATCAGCCCGAGAGCTCCCAGAAAAGTGCGACCGAAGTGGTTCCGTCGAAGAGCTAGGGTGGTTTGCCGAGGTGCTGGAGTTTGCCGGAGCCCGAAATAGACCGGTGGAGCGAGACCCACATTCTATCGATGTTATCGGTCCACAAAACGCTTTTAAGCGATATTTGATTTTATTTTTCACCATTTTGCACCCGACCAATCATTATAATCGCCCCGAGAAACCGTTTTCACAAACAGGCACCATATAATTAGCCATCTGTGATAATACCGGGGGGATGGGAGGTGAGCGAAACTGTGGGTTTAGTTATCTTTTCTAATTCTTCCCGGTAACCTTTTCCGTCGAACGCTATCAGTACGAAGCCGAATTATTTGATCACGTTAAACGTTGATGTAATAAAAAATAGCAGATTCAAAAAACAGCAAATCGATAATTTTACACAATACAATTTTTACTTACTCAACAATGCGTTACGTCGATTGCAATAAAAACAAATTTATATTAAATTTATTAAATTTAAGAAAGTAATAACTGTTGCGTGGACCTCTAATTCGTAACTGCATATGATTATAATGAAACAGCAATTGTTCTGCAGTTAATGCAGCTAACTGCTCCACTCTGCAGTTGCTTTGCGCTTTTGCACACAGCATATTCGCCTTACTTTCGCTTCAAAATGATACGTCTGCAGCATGTATCGTTTCGCAAGCTTATTTGCATACAGCCTCACCCGTTACGGCATTTTAGGGGCTTCACTTTCCTTTTTCAGCATTATGATTCACTTTCACTTCTCTTGCGTCGCATGCGAGATTGGCTGCTGAGAAAACTGCCGGTAAAAAAAGGGCAGTCTTCGCACACACTTGAAGGGTTTCTTACCACGCTGGCCGTACGCTGGCCGTAACCGATCCTCGTCGCGGTTCGCAGTTTTTCGCACGGCGATGATCCTCGTCGCGGCCACACTGGCGCTACGATCCGGGTTCGCCTGCAAAGGGATTATCCTAATGAATTCGTACGATCAGCGCGTTGGCAATGGTTGCGGTTGGAAATAATTAACAAAACTGTCCCGCCGTCGACTGAGTTAATTGAATAATTGACGTAGCCAGGGGCGCAATCGACATGCAGGGCAATTTTATTATCTGCATTTACCGGCGAACCCGGCGTTTCTTCCCCGGGACGCGACTCGCGATTAAAGCATGCGCGAGCATCCCGGAGGATCTGCGTGTGCTTTTAAGTAATCCTTCACCGGCAATCCCACCGGCGGGATACAAACAGGCTCACGCGCGGTTTAATTCCCTCACTGAACCAACCCCCCCCCCCCCCCCCCAAGATTGAGGGGATTGCGTTTCAACCGCGGTCGCGGTGGTTTTCGCTCCGGATAATGGAGCGTTCCTTTATTCGCTTGCCGACACTGCTTACGCAAATATTTGCCGTAATGATGCACACCTAGCACCCTTAACCTTGGGGCGGTCCTGGATATCTCGGCGCGGGGTGGACCATTTTTCTTTCACTGTTGCGCGGCGGAGATTATTGCACGCGCTGCTCGGCTCCCCCCTGCGGGGAACACTACGGCGGGAATGTGGCTCGTAATGGTCGCAAAACTCAATCACGGTCTAAGGGAGCGAGCTGGCGCGGTGGGTTCAGTGGATTCCATTTGGTTTAGCGATTTAATGACAGGACTCGCCACCCGGGGCGGATGGTGGATGTTCCTGCAGAGTGTGCTACTTAAATTCTCATCCAGGGGAAGACAAAAAAAAAAAAGCTGAGCCACGACAGATTGTGTGTAAGCCATACCACGAATGAAAACAAATATCTACTATAATTTTGGTTTCATTAAGTCAGATTATGTTCGCAAATTTAACAACCGGAGAGAAAATAAAACAATGTCTTCCAGCACTCCCCTGACGAAATGTCTGGGAGAATAGTTTCATTTGCGCTAATGTACCGGCATCCTTCACGTACACACTCGCATTCTCGCCACATTTCCGCCATATAACAAAGTTAATGTCCCCACTCCCACTAGGCATTGTTTTCGGGCTCTTCCTGACTCTCTTGTTGGCAGTTATTGCTAGTAATTTCGTTCACTTAGACCCAGGGAGGGCAGCCCGGGTGACTCCTGGTTCAAATTGGGCCGGTCAAGGGCGCAGTAATGGTCACCGCTTGTCGCTATAATGTGCACTTTCTCGTGAGCTGTTCGCACTTGCCACACTTGCGTTACAGGCAAGGCCGAGAGAAGGAAGTCAAACATTTGACGACGGTCGCATTTTACGAGCGGAGCCTTTGAACTCGATCGCGTCAGCACGCCAACTCCAACCGCACGATCCGCTGGAACCTGACGTTTTAACGGCTCCCCGAACGACTGCATACAGACAAATGTTTGCACCAACATGTACAAGGTAGGATTCTTTCGTATTAACGCTCGTGTTCGTTGGTCACTTCGTGAGTCCAGCAAGGGAAGATCCCAACATTCACAGGCGCTGACCCTGATGCTTGGTCCCCAGCAAAATAAACCTGTTCCTTAACGATGTGCAATTCTGGGGAATTTTGGTGTACAGATATGAAAGGAAAAAATAAATAAATGGCTTACTTTTGGCGTCTCTTGTCTCGCGAGTGGCAATTTATCATTTCTCGCTTCATTCACCGACCCGGCCCGGTAGGACTTCGGTAGGACCCCGGTGAGAAATGACCAAATGTTACCATCTTTGCTGGCGTATTCTTGTTTTCCTACAGTTTCATCTTTTTCTTATGGAAAGAATGCCACTGCAATCCGCCGTGGGGCAGCACAATGGAAAGTGCTACCCATTTTGGCAATCAAGTGGTTCGCGGAGAGGCCAAAAATTCCACAAAGAGAGAAGCGCATTAGGTGAATTTCAGTCACAGAGGTGAAATCCACGCCATCGGGTCGGACCACAGCGGGGAACGGTGATGAATTTCGAGAATGTTATTGCTCGTTCGGGTCAACATTTGCAGACCTTAAGCATCCCGGTTCGCCAACCGTGGCCATTTACTACCCGATATGGGAGCTATAAATCTTCCCAAAGCCTCATAAAGGGGGAAGTAGCGGCTCAAATTAATAAGCCTGAAGTTCCCTGCTTGCTTCGGTTCCTGTGGCACACCCTTCCCTCGCGTACTCCTGCAACCGCAAGCTGTGTGCGGACGATCATTTTATTACGGTCCGCCCGAAACGCATGCTTCTCCGCCAGCGATCGCCACCGAGCAATGAGCCGCTTCCAAAAGGGCTTGGAAAAATAACGGGGTCCTGACGAACGGACGCCATTGTGAGCGCCATTATTTACAGTATCACTGCGACGCTTTTACGACCCCCTCGGCGGAACGGGACGGCACGGTGCCGATAGAAATCGGCTAATTACCATGTCGAAAGCGAATCGTAATTAAATGCAATCAATAGCGACACCCCACCACGCGGTCCACGATCACCACCGGCGATCAATCAAGTCGCGTGACAATCAGTTTTACACCGACGACCGACCCACGGATGGATCGATAGAACGTTTCTACGTTCTACACCGTTAGATTGGGAGGCTCCACGGAATTGGATGATTGTTTTCTGCCGTCATCTGACAGAATCTCGAGTCCTTACGTCATTTAAACTGTCCCGTAAAAGAGTCAGAAATGAAGAAGAAGGCGCGCATACGAGCATTCACCCACAAATAATAGGAACCAACGGCTGCCGAGCTACGATGCTAGAATGCTACATAGAATTCGTTCTGGCCAGCCCCCAAAACAAAGTAGCATAAAATACTCCTTTTACGAACGCCGTGGGGACACGCCACCGAGGAGCTGAAGCCGTGCAACGGTTGAGCCGTAATCTAATTTGCCGCCAACGATACATCACTGTTCGACTTGGCGTGCCGTGGTGAGCAGTACGAATTGACTCTGCGTGTAATTTATCGATTAATATTGGGACGTGCAACGTGCAACATAATGCAACCACGCGGTCAGAGATCGTCCGATGATCGAAGATTTATCTTCCAGTCCCGGGAAGGAAAAGGGTTCCAGGCAAGAATCGTACGTAAAGCGAGGATGCAAACCGCGACGGAACCGATCGGCAAACAAAGTTGCTGAGGCGACACCATCGTCATTATGACTATTATCATTCACATCTCCCTCTTCTCCTCATCATCATCATCTTCATCATAGCGATCTTCAAGTGGCAGTTAAGCGACTTCAGTTCGCAGCTAGAAACGCACTGCAAGAGAGGATCCGGGCAGTCTGGGACACAGTAGGATTAATTTTTCCCGATGATTCCCGGCCGCGATATGTATGCACGATGATACATTCGCTGGCGCCACTATCGAACCAACGATGTTTTATTTCCATTCTTCCCCACCCGATTACACGCCAAACGTAATGAAGCAATAAATTGCCGCCATATCATGCACATTAAGCGCGAATGTCATTTGTCAATCGGAAGCGGAGGAAGTTTACGAAGCGATATAAACACGGCTATAACTGGCTAGACTGCGCGGTGGATTTCTACCGTTGCCGGGTGGATTATTACTGTTTGTGCTCCAAAGGGATTGCGTCGTCGGGACGAGCAGCATAATTTATGCGATAAAACCAATCTTATCGCCGGCTGTAGTCGTTTAAGATTTGCTTATGGCTGGTGTGAATAAATTGAATATGACTTACCGGTTCTTGAGGGAGCACACGCGCTGCCTACCGTTCCTTTGCGCCCTGGAAGGAAAACAATCAGCCATTTAGCTCAGGTAATTGTGTGTACCAAACAGAGTCACATTCAAACTACCGTTGAAGTGTTCTCGTAGACCGTGGCATTCCCGTATTGTGTAATCCGTGACATCCTGAGTCACTTGACATTACCATTACCGGTACGGTCTGTTTAAGGCACCAAAAACCATGCTGTAAACGGTGGCGGTTGGTGAATGATCTCGCATCTAGGCGGCAGGTATAATTAGTTTCGTCACCTCAACATCACTGCCACGCCGTTCCACTCCGAAAAGTGCGCCATAGCGCAATCGTCTGAGGAAGATGTAATGGCTGTAAGGGTTTTGACGTAGGTTCGTATTGCAGGTAAAACCCTACAAATGTTCTAATGGTTCTGCCGCAGGAGAGAAGAGTGGAGCGCAGATGAATTAAAACATAATTTAAGCCGTCAACCGTATGAAAGTGTGTTAGAAACCGTTAGACAATTTTCTTCGCGACCCATTACCCCTCCCTGCAGCACGACTAGGCTTTTGCCGTTGGCGATGGGCCATCTGGGAAACGGGGAGGACAACGGAAACGCAACAGCACGCGAGCCCCGGCGACCCGGCGAAAAGTGTGTGTGTGTGGGTTCGTTGGTGTGCGCAGGCAGCAGCCGAACTTCACAAATTGCACGGCGTGGACAGAGAAAACGTTATTAATTATTAATAATCACCCATTTTGCGGCGAGTGAGCTAACCTTGGTCAGCATTATTTATCGGCTCGGAACCTCCCGAGGGCCGCACGATCGCGAACGATTGCATTTGTTTGGGGCTGGCCACTCCAGAGCCACTTCTGGCGCCGTATGATGTGTGTGTGTGTGTGGCCACGTAGGATCGTGATGTTGCCGGTTGCTGAGCCTGGGTGGATTCATCTGCTTCCTGTTTCTCTCATGACGATCGTGAATGCGCCTCGGTCGTTCGATTCGTTCAGAGTGCATTGCATCGCAGCGGGCAAAGTGAAAGGTTAACTAATAGGTTAACGGCGCATTGGCCAAAAGAGAGATGCGGAGTAGGAGAACCTAACCTAGAACGATAAGCTTAGCTCACAGCCTGCCGAAGATGATTAGTTCTCGGGCGCAGCTACACCGATTAGCCATTGCGATCGGCGTGGGCATGCTCCGTTATCTTCGCTCGGAGATCTTCATAAATTTTCCGATGATTACGAAAGTTCTACTCCGCGGCTGGGAACTCCGTACATTTATCCATTAGCCGTCATTAGAAGCCATCGGGTAAGAATTTGAACGGCCAAAGGAAACAATTTGAGCTGGCAGCGAACATGGTATTGGCTTCGGCCGACATTCCGCTTTCCTTTCCGAACCTTTCGGCGCACAAACCGTGTGGCGTACGTGGCGTGGCCTAAACGATTACACTCTACCGTCGAAACATAACATACTCGCTCTGGGCCATCGGGCATCGATCGGTGGGAATCAATTTCGGTGAAATGTAAACAACGAGCAAGCTGTAGCCAAACACTCAATCTTCACGCTGGTCACCCCGCTCGGCTGCGAACCTGCTGCACCTGGTTTGGAGCGGAGAAAATAGCCGACGACCCGGTGACTTGCAGCTTTGCCGGAGGAAACTCATTACGGATCGAATGCAGCCACCGCGGGACGTCGATCGGATCGTAAATGTGAAGCGATAGACAACGGCCAATGCAGCCAAAGGTTCAAGGGCCGCGCAGAGAAATGGACAACAGTCACAAGCTGCCGACAGCGGCAGGCATACTTTGCAACATAGTGTTGCGATAAATGTGTTGCTCAAGAATGTGCTGCCCTGTAATTGATTTTTTTGTATAGTGTTTTAAGCATTTCCATGCCGTTCGCTTTGTTTGCTCTAAAGCAGCACACTTCCAGAGCAAGCTGATGGGATTGAAGTCTTGTTTAAAAGTACCTAGCTTTATAAGAACCCCGTTCATGTTCAAGTCCAGGTGAACTTATTTCAACACAAGACCACAACGGGAATGAATCTTGATGATTCTCACTGAGAGCATTTGCTTTAGCGATTCTAATGTGTACGCAAGGTTATATCAAGTCAATTTATGGCAAGGTTGGCCAAAGAACTTTGAACCCCTACACCAAGTTATAAGCCAAGAACGGCGTTTCAGAGTGGATCGTAAAGAAATCCCGCTGCGGGCTGGTCGTAAACTACAAACGAAAGTGGTAGAGCTAATCTAAATTACATGATTTTCTACATGCACAATCTGAACTGGTGCAGGCCAACCCATGCAAGTATTGCACCCTTGGGCAGTTTGAGAAGTAATTTTTTTCCGATGCACTGGTCAGTTTTCTGGGATATTCGATTGCGGCGAAGGGTGGCCGAGGGGATGTTACCAGATGGGACACGTATCAGTTGGAAAACGGACTGGTAGAACAAAGTCATAAAATACAGTCTCCTCCCCTTCCCCAAACCTGCCTTTCCATATAACCGAACCATATTGATGCTCTTTAGCATGTGCGATTTCGAGCTCATCACCACCGGGCGTTGAAAGTGATTGTTAACATACAGACCAGGCCAGGATGAGTTTCTTGCAAATGCTAAACGAACTATAAATCAAAATGTATACGATCCAGACAAGAGGTTTACGATACCTTCAATAAATCTTCGTACCAAACTGGCTACGGCTAACTAGCGATCCATCACAGCCCGGGCGGGTATTGTAAACCTGTTAGTTTTCGAGTCTCTATCCCAACGAGTTTGGAATAAATTGTTCCGTTTTGAATTGCACTTAGATGGCATTTATAGACCATCCTATAAAAATCGACATACACGCGAAAATGGCTTCCTAAGACGAGTTTTGCATCGGATGTTAAAACTAATGTGAAAATCTTTTTTCTAGATTCGTTGTCTAGATTGACAGCAAAATTATAACTTATGATCTTCCATCCGCTACTTACTATTGCAAAATCATCGTCAATAATTTAAACGCATGCATTTTGTCTGGCACAGGTAATATTTTAGATGTACTTGTGCGAACGTTTTTCTTTTTTGCAATTTTACACTTGTAGATAAAAGCATATACACCTAGCACCTTCCATTCATTAGACTCAGCGTGTCATTAACCAGATCGCCATAATCGCACCCTGCCAGTGGAGACCAGACTCTGCTGCGGCCGGATCGCGTTCAGTGGCTTCTGCTCAAGTGTTAAACTTCGCGTTTAAGAATATAGTACCCTATCATCAGTAGCATCGAATTCCAATCATTATCCTTCCACCGTGTAAGGCCGTTAAACATTTCAACGGCTAGGGCTGTAATAAAGCAGATGATCGAAGAAACCGGTACGTCGAATACGTATGCGTGTATTTCGCTAACAAGTTCAATCAAGAATGCTATGACTCCTGTGTTCCTTCAGCGACGGCCGCTGCGGTAATAGCATGCCATTTTCTAGACCTAGGTGTCAAGAAGTTGTTTTTTCCGCATCCCGCGTTCAATCGATTATGAGTTTTATGATTCTTCAAACACAATTATCGTCCTTCATCGGTTGCCTCCGATGTTCTCCGCTGGTTTCGTTTGCTTTAGCGTGAAAGAACATATAATATATGTTTGCGATCGCGCTTGCAAACCATGCGGGCCACCGAACCGCTAGGTATGCCACTGATTGTTTCCTGCTTCTTGCTCAAAACTTACCCATGGATCAACGCACCTTGACATGAAAGGTTACAATGGACAATTGGATCCATTTCCTCCGGTTTCACACACCTATGCATACAATGTATCAAGTGACGTGTTTTCCCCCGATGGGTTATGTTGAGATGGGTAAATTCTGGACAGGAATGATAGGCCTATTTAGATGTCAGCCAGAGAAAGCCCCATTTGTGTAGGCTAGAAAGCAGAAGCTTCGGTCGAGCGGTAGGCACTACTACCATTCCACCATAACCATTCAGATCATGCCTATTTTGGCAGTGGACTCGAATTACAATCGAAATTGGTCCCTAAGACCGTTACTGGCGCGTACCTTGCGTGAATCTCCGTACTCTCCCCGTTCAGATTCAATTTCGACACAGCAGACTCCCGCAAGTCCGAAGAACCCATTCTTCAGGCCATGGTGAAGTGGTGAACCCGGCTACTTCCCCCATTGACGTACGGACAACAGCAACCACCCGAACAACGAGTCCCCGTCGACCGTGAGGCATCGGATTTTGTACGCGTCATCGTTGTCAGTCCTTTTTCGACCGATCGACATTAGCTGGGTAATTGTTGGAATGTTCTTTACGCACTGTTCGCTCCCGCAACAGCGATACAGGATGGTCGTTCATTCAGTGCCAGCTTAAGCCACCCAGTGCGTGACAGCGAGGCATCGTAACGAACAGCGCGGGTAGGCTGCTGTCATTACACATTACTTGCTTCACCTACCCAGACGGCACAGTGCCTAGGTGGCGCTGTTCCCTGCGTTCCTGCAGCCCGGATATTAATTTGTGTGGTTCCACTCGTCGTTCGGACCTCGGTGGAACGAGCGTAAATTGAAATTTCGTTTCGGGACGCATCCCAATGTAAAAAAAAACCCAGAATGGGAAGACATAAAAAATACAAAATGCGATCATGCTTGATAGCAAGTGGGCGATCGTATACGATTCAGCCAGACTATTACGAGCGCGGGTTTAGCAAATGGAAGAATCATCCCTGCTGCAGGCGTCTATTTGATTTGATTTTCCGAGTTGCGGTCCGAATCAGTGGAGGCCACAAAGCTTCTGTGGTTACGCTTGAGCACCTTCTCTTGCGACAAAAAGGCGAACTATGATAGGAAGCAAACAACTTTTTTCGACGTTCCTGGTGGTCCACCTGTAATTTCAAGTGGAACCACACTAAAGGGGTAAAGAACAAGCTGTGGACCGGTTCTTTTTTTTGTGATTTTTTTTTTTGCTACCTGAGAGAAGAGATCAAGATTCCATTGGCATAGAAATCTATTCCTTTTAGATAAATAGCAACATTTTAATTAAACGGCGTGTTTCTTGACACACACGAACATTCCTCTAATGGTGTCTTCTTTCTTTTTCGACTACTTCACAGGCAAACTCGCAACTGTCCGCGTCGCGTAAGCACGTGGGAATCTTTGGCCTGAAGCACGAGGTGTTTTTTCTCAACCTTGAGGATGGCTTTTTCGGCTGCCAAGTCAACGAATCCACAGACTTCCTGCAGCTGTACGAGCTGTCCAAACTTTGTGATGGTACATCGGATTGCTACATGGGCTCCGATGAGCTTAGGAATAAGTTAAAATGTACAAGTAAGTATGTCGTCACCGGGCCGGACGATGACAGGACAACTTTACGAAACCGTTAACGATGGCACTCAAATGCAAACGATTCCTCTTTTTTTATATTCAACTTTTTTTTTGCAGACGATTGTGATAAAGACGGCACAGCTTGCTCGAACGGAGTGTGCTTAGACGGCCAATGCCACTGCAATGATGGCTTTGGTGGTTGCAACTGCCAAGTTCCGGGTAAGTGGCACAAGGTTCCTCCTACATGCATCGTCCTTCAAATCAATTTCGTTAACTTATGAACATTCATTAATCATCAACACGCATCTGCATCGTTTCTTGAGAGACGTAAATAGCTAAATTAATTTTATATCGTGTCAAATTATCCAACATCAAGCAGGGGATGGATCTTTGATGGCCACAAAACATCAAAACTGATCGCAACTAAAAATACGACGAATTTGAAGGATATATTTATCATAGAAACAGAATGCTTATTCATCTAGAATTAGCAGGAAGGAGGATCAAACGAAAGTTTGATTTGAATTGGCCAACAAATCGAGCACTTCGTTTGATCGTTTCGACAATTGAACCAACTATAACAATAGAATGGCATGTGAAATGTGTTGGCATATTTGTTTTAATAAATAAACCAAGCACCGACAATTGTTGAACATTATTTTTTCTATTCCAGATGAAAACGAATGTAAATACCGACCGTGTGACGTTTTCGCCCACTGTACAAACACCCTTGGTAGCTTCACCTGTACGTGCTTCCCTGGCTATCAGGGCGATGGTCTTCACTGCGAAGGTATAGGATCGAGGCAGAGAATGGATGGAAGCATATGTTCAACGTATAACCCTTTTAACCTTCTCGACAGATATCGACGAGTGCCAGGATCCAAACATCGCCCAGCGGTGCGTGGAAAATGCCGAGTGTTGCAACTTACCAGCGCACTTTGTGTGCAAATGCAAGCCAGGCTTCGAGGGCGACGGTGAAGAGCGGTGTACAGGTAAGAATGCGGCGACGCTGTCCGGGATCGATGTAGAGTTCTTAACGGTTCAACCCTCTTCTCCGGCCGGCAGACATCAACGAGTGCGTGGATCCGCAAGCGTGTGGCCTGAACGCGGAGTGCGTGAATCTTCCCGGCAACTACACCTGCCAGTGCCGGGAAGGATTTTACGGCGACCCGTACAACGGCTGCGTCGATGTGGACGAATGCGTTCAGCCCGGCGTTTGCGGACCAGGTGCCATATGTACGAACCTTGAGGGCGGTTATCGCTGCGACTGCCCGCAAGGCTTCGACGGAGACGCACGCTCGGCACAGGGCTGTACCGACTACGACGAGTGCGCGCGGTCACCGTGCGGGCGCAATGCGCTCTGCCGGAACGACGTGGGCAGCTTCCGGTGCGAATGTCAACAGGGCTTTTCCGGCGATCCGATGACGGACTGTCAAGGTAAGTGGCGCACCCCGGGTGCCGGATGGAACGATCCGCATCCCGCATGAAGGTTTGTTCTGCGAACGGATGATCGACGGCAAGCCGTTCCCGTTCGCGATTGGTAACATCACAACCCGGCTAACCGCTAACGCATTTCGAAACGCTTACTTTCAATTTCGCATTCGCTGCTATCCACGGTGGGCCTGCGAAAAACCGACACTGCAACCACACGGGACGCGCTCATCTTTCATATCACACCCCACGTGGACACACGGACACGGGCAAAACCGGGCACTGATACGCCAACCACTGCCTGCTAACTAACCGAATCCGACCGCGAACCGCCAAAAACGGAACCATCATCATGTCGAACCATCACACCACTACCCGGTCCCGGTGGCGCACACCGTTACACGAACCACACACCAACCACACACATCCACACGCCAGACGTTGACGAGTGTTCGGGCAATCCGTGCGCGGAGGGCGCCATTTGCACCAACGCACCGGGCGGCTACCGGTGTAGCTGCCCGGCCGGGCTGACGGAGACGGACAACGGCCAGTGCACGGACATCAACGAATGCGCGAAAGCGCACGCTTGCGGCGAGAACGCCAAATGTATCAACTTCCCGGGATCGTACAAGTGCTTGTGTCCGCAGGGATACGAAGGACGCGGGGAACTGTTCTGCAAAAGTTAGTTGACACTCGCCTTCATATTTCATTCCCGCACCAGTGTGCGCTCGATGACCGACCGGGGGATAAATCCAAGGCACTGGCCAGGATCAGTGAAGGAAAATTTTAAGCTACTTCTCTAGCATCGCAAGAGATAAATTGGAGTCCATTTCTACATCTTTTTATTGGCTTAAAGATTAGGGAAATCTCATTGATGTTTCAAATTTCAACAGTTTGCAATTATTACTAGTCAATCATTTAAATATCAGAATACGAAATCAATAATTGGGAGATTTTACGAAAAAGCTTCGCAACCTTCGCTCTAAAAACTCCAGCGCTGTGCTTTGAGTATATATTTATTTATTTCATAAAATCTCTAGACTAGTGTCCTACTTTCCAAGCTATCCTGACGGTCGGTCATCGCGCCACGGTTCATCTGCCCGCTTTAGCTTCATCCACTAATCTCGCATTATTCAACATTATCCACACTCACGTACACTCCACATCAACACCCACACACATACACACACACGCACACGTACATGATTCTGTTTTCACAATTCTAGATGTAAACGAATGCCTTGATAATCCATGCGGGGAAAATGCGATATGCACGGACACGGTTGGTAGCTTTATTTGCTCATGCAAACCAGAATACACGGGCGATCCGTTCCGGGGGTGCGTCGATATCGACGAGTGCACGGCGTACGAGAAGCCGTGCGGTGAGCACGCGGTATGCGAGAACGCTTCGCCCGGCTATAACTGCCTGTGCCCGCAAGGATACCGGGGGCGGCCGAACGCAAAGATCGCCTGCGAGCAGGCGGACGTGAACGTGCTGTGTGCGACCGCGTTCGACTGCACCAACAATGCCGAGTGCATCGAGGGTCAGTGCTTCTGTCAGGACGGGTTCGAGCCGCAGGGTTCGGTGTGCGCGGACGTGGACGAGTGTCGCGGTGGTGCGCGCGGGAACGCAAGTGCTAGTGACGTGTGCGGTCCGGCGGCGGTGTGCGTAAACGTGCCCGGCTCGTACCGGTGCGAGTGCGAGGCTGGCTTCATCGGAACGCCACCACGCATCCCGTGCAAACCGCCGTGCGCGGACGTGAAGTGTGGCGCGAACGCGTACTGCAAGGCGGAGGGTCAGGAGGCTTTCTGCATCTGCGAGGAGGGCTGGACGTTCAATCCGGCCGACATCGGAGCCGGGTGCGTCGACATCGACGAGTGCGACCGGGGGCAGGGTCCGAACGGGCGCTGCGGTCCGGGCGCAATCTGCACGAACCACCCGGGCAGCTACAGCTGCAACTGTCCGCCCGGGTTCACCGGGGACGCCACGCGCCAGTGCTTTGACGTGGACGAGTGCAGCCGGCCGGGCGCCTGCGGACAGAACGCGATTTGCAAGAATTTAGATGGCTCGCACGAGTGTAGCTGCCCGCCGGGCTCGGTACCCGATCCGGACCCGAGTGTACGCTGCGTCAGTGTTGTAGCGTGCGCTAAGGATGCGGACTGTCCCGGAAACGCGGTGTGCGATCAGCATCGGCGCTGTCTTTGTCCCGAGCCAAACGTGGGCAACGACTGTCGGCATCCATGCGAGAAGGTGACGTGCGGCCCGAACGCCCACTGCATGCTAGTGGCGGGCGGTGGTGCACAGTGTCTGTGCAGCGAGGGCTACACCGGTCAGCCGGGCCAGTGCGTGGACATCAACGAGTGTGGTGGCAATCCGTGTCCCAGCGGGGCCGTGTGTACGAACTTGCCGGGCGGCTACACCTGCCAGTGTCCCGGGGGCAGCTCGGGCGATCCGTACTCGGGCGGATGCTCCAAATCGGCACTGAACGCTTGCGGCGACAGCAACCCGTGCCCGACGGGCGAGAAGTGCATCCAGGACGTGTACAGCGGCAACAGCGTGTGTATCTGCGGGCAAGGCTATCGGCGCGACTCGAAGGGCGTCTGCCGCGACGTGGACGAGTGCGCGGACGGTTCAAAGGCGGCCTGCGGTGTGAACGCGCTCTGCAAGAATCTTCCGGGCAGCTACGAATGCCAGTGTCCGCACGGGTTCAACGGGAATCCGTATCAGTCGTGCGATGAGTGCAACAGTGCCGAGTGCCGTTGCGCCGCGCCCTACAAGCTCGTGGAGGGCAACTGCGTGCTCGATAGTTGCTCGCCGGACGGCAAGTGCCCGGGTGGCGCTGAGTGCATCTCCATCACGGGAGGCGTGAGCTACTGCGCTTGCCCCAAGGGCTTCCGGACGCAACCGAACGGCCACTGCGAGGACATCGACGAGTGCGGCGAGGGCCAGCAGGTGTGCGGCTATGACGCCATTTGCCTGAACACGATCGGCGGCTACGAGTGCAAGTGCCCCCTCGGGTACTCCGGCGATCCGTACCACGGTCTGTGCACGCTCGCCCAGAAGCGTTGCGCGGCCGATCGGGAGTGCGGCGCGAACGAGAAGTGCGTGCAGCCGGGCGAATGTATCTGCCCGCCACCATACTACATGGACGCGTACGACGGCAACCGGTGCAAGAGCCCTTGCGAGCGCTTCCCGTGTGGTATTAACGCGCGCTGCACACCCTCTGATCCGCCACAGTGCATGTGCGAGGTCGGCTTCAAGGGCGATCCGCTGACCGGGTGTGTCGACGAGGACGAGTGCGCCAACAGTCCGTGTGCCTACGGGGCGCAGTGTGTGAACCAGAAGGGCGGTTACAAGTGCATTTGCCCGAATGGCATGGTCGGTGATCCGTACAAGGGTGGCTGCATCCTCGAGCAGGGGTCGGTCAAGAGCCAGTGCCGCCGGAACGAGGACTGCGCCGAGACGCTGGCATGCGAACGTGGCACCTGTGTCAGTCCATGCGCGAGTCTGCTGTGCGGAGCGAATGCGTTCTGTGAGCCGGAAAAACATGCCGCCTGGTGTCGCTGCCGAGGCGGGTTCGTCGAGGGACCGAATGGAGACTGTGTATCACGTAAGTTTCAGTTTCATTACTTATATGCCTGGCACTTTTGTAAAGACCTGTATAGAAAAAAAAAAAACAAGAATGAAAATGAAACATAAGCAGAAGAAAGGATAATCCATACACATTAGACCACGACGAGGAATCAATGTCAGCCAAGAAACAGATATACCTTTAAAGGTTCCACTTTTGCTAATATATTTGGAATGCGTGAAACACAAACTGATTAATTTGTTCTACCTTCCACCATCATCCACAGAATGTGAAGGCTACATGTGCGGCCAGGGTGCGATGTGCATCGTGTCGAGTGCGGGCCCAACCTGCAAGTGTCCACCGGGTGAGATGGGTAACCCCTTCCCGGGCGGCTCCTGCACGACGGACCAGTGCTCCAACAGTAGGCCGTGTGCGGATCCGCAAGTGTGCATCAACGGACGATGCAAGCACAAATGCGACGGAGTCGTGTGCGGCGTAGGAGCGACCTGCGACGGCAGCAGTGGCAAGTGCATCTGCGAGCCGTACTTCGTGGGAAACCCGGAGCTCATCTGTATGCCACGTAAGTGTCATTTGAATACCCCCTCATTTGATTCATCGCCCTCATGGGGGCACAGCATTATCATCGATCCTAATGGTTATCTTCTTCTCCTGCCCCTTCTCCTCCAGCGGTCTCCTCGCCAGCCTGTGAGCCATCGTGCGGGCAAAACGCCCACTGCGAGTACGGTGTTGTGCAAAACGTGTGCGTTTGCAATCCGGGAACTTCGGGCAACCCGTACGGTTTGTGCGAGCCCCAACAGCGCAACATGTGCAGCCGGATGCGGTGCGGCGCCAATGCCGAGTGTCGCGAAACGCTCACCTCGGCAGAGTGCGTGTGCCCGGGCGGCTTCAGTGGCAATTCGTACGTTGCCTGCCGTGACGTGGACGAGTGCTCGTCGGCCGGTGTTTGCGGCGAGGGTGCACTGTGCATCAATACGGCCGGAAGCTTCGACTGTCGCTGCCGGCCGGGATTCGGCGGCAATCCGTTCGTAATGTGCTCGGCCATCGAGAAGACGGTGTGCGACAATCCGCGCCGCTGCCAGTGCGGCAAGAACCTCCAGTGTCCGCCGGGATACGGCTGCGAGCGGGGCGTCTGTCGGGATCTATGTGCGAAGACCGTCTGCGGGCCGCGGGCCGCTTGCGACTCGGGACGGTGCGTGTGTCCACCGGGCTATACGGGTAACGCGCAGGATCGTGCGACCGGCTGCGTGCAGGAGGGCCAGTGCGACAGCGACGCGGACTGCGAGAGCTCCAAGATCTGCTTCCAGCTGGGTAAGGGTGTGCGGCGGTGTGTGGACGCATGCAGCAAGGTGCAATGCGGACCAAACGCGCTGTGCGTGTCCAACGACCATCGGAGTACGTGTATTTGCGCACCGAGCTACGTCGGCAATCCGGGCGATCTCACCGTGGGATGTCAGCAAGAGGCGAAGCTGGTCGCGGAGTGTCGAACGGATGGCGAGTGCAAGGAGGGGCACGTGTGTGCCGTCACTGAAACTGGCCTACATGCGTGCGTGAACCCGTGCAACATGGTCGAGTGCGGTGTGCACGAGGTTTGCACGCTGAACGACGCCAAGCAACCAGTGTGCCACTGTACGAGCGGGTACCGCTGGAATCCGGTTTCGTCGAGTTGCGTCAAACCATCGATTCCGGACTGTACGACTGATTCCGATTGCCACCAGGTGGCCGCTTGTCGCCAGGACGCGGTCGGAGTGCTCAAGTGCATGGCCGTGTGCACGGAGTTCACCTGCCCGCCCAACTCGGTATGTGTCTCGTCCAACCACAAAGGCAGCTGCCAGTGTCTGCCGGGCTACACCGGGAACCCGAACGATCGCAACGGCTGTCGGCCGGAACAACAGAACACTTGCCTCACGAGTGCTGAGTGCGCGGAATCAGACGCCTGTGTCACGCACGACGGAGCGCTCGGATGTCGGCCGGCGTGCGAGGGTGTCCAGTGTGGACCGTTCGCGATATGTGTCACTAACAACCATCTCGCCCAGTGCCAGTGTCCGCCGGGGTCGTATACTGGCGATCCGTACGATCTTGCCAAGGGATGCCAGTCGGTGCCGTGCGTGTACAACCGGGACTGCCCCTCGGACCAGCTGTGCAACCGCATGACGCACAGCTGCGTGAACGTGTGCCAGGAGGACACCTGCGGCGAGAATGCCGTGTGCATCGCCGAGAACCACCGTTCCGTGTGCCAGTGTCCGCCAGGCTACAAAGCGAACCCGATCGCCGACGTGGAGTGTGCGCTGGTGAAGTCGTGTGAGCCTAATCCCTGCCACCCGTCGGCCACCTGCGAGCCGGGACCGGATGGGTACATCTGCAAGTGTCCCGTCGGCCAGATTGGGAACCCACTGACAGGGTGTCGCGAGGAAGGCGAATGTCCGAACGGGGACATCCAGTGTCCGGAGAGCAGCGCCTGCGTGAACGGAAAGTGCGTCGATCCGTGTCTGGGAGCGTGCGGCATCAACTCGCAGTGTTCCGTCGTCAACCGAACGCCGGTGTGCAGCTGCAAAGCCAAGTACGTGCCAGGAACGACCGGGTCGGCCCGGGACGGCTGTGTGCGCCAACGGAGCGGCTGCCTGAACGATCTCGACTGCAATGGAGACGTGTGCCGAGGAGGTCAGTGCATGGTGGCCTGTCGCAACACGAACGACTGCTCGCCAGGAGAGCGATGTCTGGGTAGCGTTTGCGCTGTTCCCTGCTCTGCCCACAGCCAGTGCGGCGAGGGGCAGGCGTGTGCCGGCGGGACCTGCACGATCGGGTGTCGCAGCAGCAAGGATTGTGGCAGCTCGATGGCATGCATCGACTTCAAGTGTACGGACCCGTGCGCGGCCGGTAACGCCTGCGGACCGAACGCTCTGTGCTCCAGCGAAGACCACGTACCGCAGTGTTCCTGTCCGCCCGGCTTTGAGGGCAACCCATCGCCGGACCAGGGCTGCGTGCGCATGCCGAGCACCTGCGAATCGTCGGCCCAGTGCGCCGCGGGCCACATGTGCATCGCGAACCAGTGCAGCCTACCCTGCTCGGAAACGACCGCGCCGTGCGCCGTCGGTGAGCGCTGCCACAACAGTATCTGCGCCAAGGTTTGCTACACGAACAACAACTGTCTGCCGGGCGAGGTGTGCACAGAGTCCGGCGTTTGCGTGCCGGGTTGCGCGACGGACGCCGACTGTCCCTCGCAGCGCATTTGCCAGGGAAGCAAGTGCAAGTGCATGAAGGGCTTCATCGGAACGCCGTACGGGTGCGCGGACATCGACGAGTGCTCGGAGGCACCCTGCCACCCGACGGCCGTTTGTGAGAACATCCCCGGTTCTTACCGCTGCCAGTGCGCGGACGGTTCGGTGGGCGATGCCTACACGAGCCCGGGCTGCCGCAAACCGAACCAGTGCACAAAGGACGTGGACTGCACGGACGAGCTGGCCTGCATCGGTGGTAAGTGTCGCAGCCCGTGCAGCACCAAGCAGTGCGGATTGAACGCGGAATGTCAGGTGGTCGACCACCGGGCGGAGTGCTTCTGTCCGGCGGGCTACTTGGGCGACGCGATGGACCGCGAAACGGTTGGGTGCTTCAAGGTGGAGTGTGTCCACCACGAAGACTGCACGATGGATCGCACCTGCAGCGAAGAATCGAACAAGTGCGTCAATCCGTGCGAACAGATCAACTGCGGCCGAGGAACGTGCCAGATCACGAACCACGAGGCGTCCTGCGCCTGCTATCAGGGATATGCCTTCGTGAACGGAAAGTGTGAGGACATTGACGAGTGTGCCGGCAGTCAGCCGTGCCACGAGAGCGCCCTTTGCGAGAATCTGCCCGGGAGCTATGTTTGCACCTGTCCGCCTGGGCTGGTGGGCGATCCGGTCAGCGGGGGCTGCAAGAGCGCCGCCGAATGCATCTCCAACGAGGACTGCCCGAGTGGCGCCGTCTGCGTTGACTCGCACTGCCGGAACCCGTGTGCCGAGGAGAATGCCTGCGGGGAGAATGCACTCTGCACGCTGCTGGGCGATCGTGCCCACTGCGAGTGCCCGCCGACGACCCGCGGTGACCCGAAGGTGGCTTGCCGGAAGGTAGAATGCACGAACGCGGACGAGTGCACAACGGACAAGACCTGCATCGGCAATCGATGCCGCGATCCCTGCACCCTCAAAAGTGCCTGCGGCAACAGTGCGAGCTGCGTAACGAAGAACCATTTGGCCGTTTGCTCGTGCCAACCGGGCACGACGGGCAACCCGCTGCTCGGATGCGTCCCGCTGCAATACTGCAACAGCGACCAGCAGTGCCCGACGGCGACCAAGTGCAACGGTGGTGTGTGCTGCTCACTGTGCGCCACCAACCGCGACTGCATCGACGACCAGCTGTGCATCCAGGGCGTGTGCCAGCCGACGTGCCGCTCGAACACGACCTGTCCCGACTTCCAGTACTGCCACAATGGCATCTGCACTCAGGAGTTCAAGTGCCGCTCGGATGAGGACTGCGACGAAGACCAGATGTGTATCGCCGACTCGAGCGGCAGATCGGAGTGCCGCAACGCGTGCAACACCGGGCGCGTTCTGTGCGGTCGGAACGCGGATTGTGCCGCCCGCAACCACGCGGCCGAGTGCGAGTGCAAGCAAGGATTCTTCCGCGACGCGGGCGGTGTGTGCCGCAAGGTCGAGTGTGAGGCCGACGACGACTGCACGTCGGACAAGATGTGCGACAATCACGCGTGCAAGATTGCCTGCTTGACGAGCGAGACCCCGTGTGGACCGAACGCGCTCTGCTCGGCCGAAAACCACCGACAGGTGTGCTACTGCCAGCCGGGCTTCACCGGGGATCCGCGCCAGGGCTGCTCGCTGATCGACTTCTGTAACGAGCGTCCATGCGGTCCCGGGGCCAAATGTCGCAACAGCCGCGGCTCGTACCGCTGCTCCTGTCCGGCCGGGCTTGTTGGGGATCCGTACCAGGGCGGCTGCAAGAAGGCGTCCGAGTGCGAGCGTGACGCCGACTGTCCCGATGCGGCAGAGTGCATCACGGAGGGCGCCGAGTCGAAGTGTCGTGACGTTTGCGCGAATGTGGCCTGCGGTCCGAACGCAGAGTGCACGGCCCGCAATCACAATGCCGACTGCCGCTGCCGGCAGCGATTCGACGGCGATCCGAAGGATCTTGTCAACGGCTGCAAGCCGAAGGCAATGTCCTGCAAGCGCAACCAGGACTGCCCGGAAAATTCGTACTGCCACGGGCAGGTCTGCAAACGTAAGTTCGCTTTCTCCAGGTGATTTCCGGGCTAGGCACAGTGGAGATAAAGCATATGCCACGTGTTGAATCCGGGCGAAACTGCAGTACGAACAAACAATTTCGAGACAATACTACATATTGACCAGGACCAGTAGGTCCCAGATAGGACCACTCGAGGCGTTCGTTATCTGTGTATTGTGTATTTCTACATGACAATTTTTATTCTCCTCTCCTTCGACACTTTCGAATGAAACAACAAAGCAACCAAAAATCATTCATTGCAAACGATCGTACTACACTAGCACAACCGGTAAAAACATGCTCACGGGATCTCACCCGAAACACCAAATTCATTTTCATTTCACTATCGTCCAGCAATAAGCAAGTAATATTTCAACAATTATCAGTAACTTTAACATCTTACCGAACGAATAATCATCGAAGCAAATCAACCAACAAACACACCGCATCGCTACGGCACAAATGTCATTGCCGGAAACGGTTCAAAACAAATAGAGTTGATCTAGCACCGATCTAGTACACTGGCTAGCAGAAACTCAAACGTCAAACAACATTCAACTTCATAGCCAACAGTAGCCTTAATTCATTTCACATAGTTCGTCAAATCTTTTCACTCGATAACTGCACTAATTAAACCGGAATTTGATTCGTGAGAAAACGTGGGACCTCGTGGGCGTTGAGGATGAAAGAATGGAAATTCTTGAAACTGACTGAGCCTGCTTGTTATCTCCACAGCGGCCTGCTCCGAAACCGACGAATGTAATCAGGACGAAGTGTGCTCCAGCGGGCAGTGCATCAATCCATGCCACGAACCGAATGCGTGCGGTATGAATGCGGAATGCCTGATGGGGGCCCATGCCAAGCAGTGCTCCTGCCCGGCAGGGTTCACCGGTGATCCGGCCCTCGAGTGTGTACGAGGTAAGTAGATCGGCTGGCTGAAATGTGGAAGAATGTCACAGCATACTAAGACCGTGATTGGATGATTTTAGTTCCAATTTCGTGTGCCTCGAGTGCCGACTGCGTCGATGGTAGTATCTGCAAGGAATCGATGTGCCTACCTCGATGCAGGAACGACCAGGAATGTGCATTGAACGAAAAGTGCCTGCAGGGAAGCTGCATGTGTAAGTATTACTAGCCACCAGCCAAGCTGGTCGTTTCCGTGTGGATTGGAACTCATGCTGTTGTTCTTTCTCTCGCCTTCACACAGTGACCTGTCGTCTGGACAACGATTGCTTCTTGGGCCACATTTGTCTCAGCGGGCGGTGTGTGTACGGATGCCACGCGGACAGTGACTGCAGCGCGAGTGAGACGTGCCGTGACAATCGGTGCGTTAATCCGTGCTCGGACAGCCCTTGCGGACCGAACGCCGCCTGTACGGTGGTCAACCATCGTGCAAGCTGCTCATGCTTCACCGGAATGGTACCGAGTCCGACGGCGAAGGTGGGCTGCGTGCGTGCGCCAGCCTTGCAGTGCACGGAAAATCGCGACTGCGCCGACGGTACGTCGTGCATAGACCGCCTCTGTCGTCCGGTGTGCGCTAACGACCAGGGGTGTCTCAACAATGAGCGCTGCGATGGTGGCTCATGCCGACCGATCTGCCGCAAGGATGGCGACTGCCGCACGGGTGAAATCTGCCAGGGACAGACGTGCATGATCGGGTGCCGATCGGATGGTGGCTGCGCGGATCATCTGGCCTGCGTCGGCCAGCAGTGCGTCGATCCTTGCCAGGAGCCGACCGCTTGCGGAACCAACGCGGAATGTGTGGTTGTCAACCACCGGAAGCAGTGCAGCTGTCCGGCTGGTTTGATTGGCGATCCGTTTGCGCTTGGTTGCCGACCGGAGACTCGCCTATGCCAGCTGCGAACGGACTGTCCTAAGGGACAAGCGTGCCACGGAGGTACGTGCATGCAGACGTGCCGCAACGACCAAAACTGCTTGGCGGACGAGCGGTGCGTGCGAGGCACATGTCGAACTGTGTGCAACAGCGACGCCTCGTGCGGCAACGGACTGATCTGTGAAGGACGCATCTGCCAGGCGGGTTGCCGCTCGGACACACAATGCAGCAACGACCAGGCCTGCATCAACAAGAAATGCACTGACCCGTGCGCCACGCTCGGTCAGTGCGGCTCCTGTTCGGAGTGCAAGGTGATCGACCACGGTGTGCAGTGCAGCTGCCCGAACGGCTACCTTGGCAATCCGCTTCTCGCGTGCAGTCCACCGGTAGAAAAGTGCCACCCTCAGTGCACCTGCGACGAGGATGGCATGTACTGCGTTAAGTCCTGTAGGCAGCAGAAGGACTGCGGTTGCGGACAAACGTGCAGCCGGGGAAAGTGCCGAACAAAGTGCAACCCGGGCAACTGTCCGGCGGGTTTGCTCTGCCAGAATGGTGCCTGCGTAGCCGGATGCCGTACGAACGTGGACTGCCCGAGTGAGCGCTCTTGCATAAATGGCAAGTGCGTCGATCCGTGCGCCGATGGAAAGGCGTGTGGAAAGAATGCACTCTGTCAGGTTTCGGACCATCGGTCGCTGTGCTTGTGCCCGGATGGCTTCCAGGGAGATCCTTCGGCGGGATGCGTGCAGTACGAGTGCCAGACGAACGACGACTGCGAACTCGACAAGAAGTGCGCCAACGGCAAGTGTATCAACCCGTGTCTGATTCCCGGTGTGTGTGGACTCAACGCACAGTGCCGTGTCGTGAACCGCCAGGCGCAGTGTAGCTGCACGCCGGGCTACTTTGGAAACGCGCGCCAGGAATGTCAGCCGGTGCAGAAGAACAGTTGCGCTCAGAATCCTTGTGGCGATAATACCGTCTGCCGGGAGGACGAGCAGGGATTCGAGTGTTCGTGCCAGCCGGGCTGCGTCGGAGATCCTCGGCAAGGTTGCCTGTGCGAGGGCAAGCTGAAGAAGGACGACTGCGAACAGTACGCATGTGGCACAAATGCAGCGTGTCAAATGACCCAATGGGGCGCACCGTCGTGCGTTTGCCTAAAGACACACCCGCACGGGGATCCGTACATGGCATGTAAGTTGAAGACAGGACGAGGCTGCACATATGCCAACAGGCAAGCATGATTCTGATCATGTATTTATTTTACCCCGAACAGGTACCAAGGATAACATCGAAACCGACTGTCGTACGGCCGGTTGCGTCGAAGGGGAGTGTGTACGCGATGGGGCCAAGTTTATCTGCCGCAAAGGTAAGCCAGTTTTTCTTTGCTTATGCTTTACAATTTCAACCGCTCGATTGGGTAAACCCAAACGAGTAAACTTACCCTGCCGTATCTCAATGATATACGGAGCAGGTTTTGCTGTAGGCCGCCCTGCAGTGGCACTACCGACAGAACTGTAACCCCGTGCCGTTCAACCTCGCCAATTAAACTCAAAGCACCACCTCTAATGTCAATTCCATGCTTTCGATCAGACATCAACGAAACGGTTGTGCCGATCGATGTGCAGTTTTTGATTATACCATTTTCAAACCATTAATCGGTTGATTAAAAGCGATCACCTCGAACAACTAAGATTTGTTCTAATATCGGAAAATTAAAATCCTAATACCATTCACTCATCACCAACCAAAATTACCTGTTACCGTTTAGTTTTCTTAAACTATGTCTTTAATAAGCCAATTGCAACGACTTACGGATTATGTTTTGTTTTGTTTTATACACCGTTTGATGTGGGTACATTTAAGAACGTTTTGGAAAGAAGATGTCTTCCCTAAATTGAAACAGATAAAAAGATTGGGTAAATAACGTATAGAGCATATCGGAACCATTGAGTTATGATATTTTTTCTGTATCATGCCACTTTCCGTCCTCTTTTGATGTCGCTTGTTATTGCGCTTCTACGAGTGCACTATCGAGCTCCTATTGAACTGGGGATTAACACACCGCTAGAAGCACGATGAGGTGTATCGTTTGAGCAATACTGCCCCACGAAATTTCACACCAAAGTCTGAACATACCACCATTCACCGTAAAATTGGGTAACTTTTCAGCCCTCTCACTATACCACACCTTAGGTTAGCATATCGACGTGTTTTTCGTCTTTTGTATAAACTACAGCAAAACAAAAAAAAACTGCACGACTTATTTTACCGATATCTGCATATACATATTATTACACCTTATCTTCTGACCCTACGATTGCGAAAATTTACTGTTTGTTTTGTTGTTTCGTAATACGTTTTCTTAACGGGCGAGTTCCCCTAACTGGCTAGAAATTTGTTTTTTTTTATCTTTAATTCAAGTCAACCGATCTAATGTTCAGAACTGTCGCTGTCAAAATCGCGGTTACCCAATCTGCGCTGCTTTTACCTCGTTCGTTTAATGTTAGCCATTTTCTCTCGCGCCCATCTTGCGTCACATTGCATCGGAATGGTTTAAACACCAACGACATTGAGAAAATATTAAAAACGTCGTTTTCCTATCAAACATTTGCTAGTTAGTTAGTTGAAAAGCCATCTTTTTCTTCTGAAATCGCGCATTTATCACGTGTATCATATCCAACATGTGTATGCAGCATTGCGTGCATTGTCCTTGATCCGATTAATGTTGAGCCTGTTACCAAATACTTCTACGTAGCGTATCGCACTCCCCGTCTAGCGAATGGATAAGAAATTATTTCAAAGGATATCTGTTGCCGTAGCTCTCTTTTCCATTATCACTCTTTCACTCTCCCTCTTTTTCTCTATCGAATTGCTTCTCGCCAGATTGGGAACTGTGGACGGGACACTTCTCACATATAGTTCACTACTTGCACGTGTTAGGCCTCGGGTTTTGTATGTGTAAACAAAGTTGGGTTACGTACGGGTTCGTGATGTTTTTTTTAATATTTTTTGTTTTGTTTACTATATATTTTTTTTAAATCTGTATTACATTTTTTTCAATTTTTGCTCAAAAACACACAAAATTATGGTTTGTTTTGCACTTGTTTCCTAGTATCCAAATTGATTTTCAGATCTATCTTTTTACCCACTCCCTCTTCTACTATTCTTTTTTCTATATTTCATGTTTATTCTTCTTTCCTTTCCCACTTCTTATCGTTTTTTCGCTGTATTTTGTCTGTCGTCCTTTTCTTCTATTTCCTGTTTTCCTTTTCCGTTTTTCCGCACTCCTTTCTGCTTTTCCGAGAGTTATGAAGTTCTATCGTGTTTTTTTTTCCTGCTTCGAGTGTGTGTTTATTCATCTCCTACGTACTTTACAAACAAAGGAATTTGTACCTCCTCTGTACATACAAGAGTATAAAACAATTTTTGAGCGCATCTTTGCGTCTAGTACTTCCAATTCGATCGACTACTAGGACAGTGCCGATAAAATTGTCTATCTAAGATCCTTTTAGTCTCTAGTGAGAATCAACTTTACTCGACCCTTTGGCCACCTTTCACTGAAGGTTCTCTATCTTGTCCCGTGTAGCGTTTCAAGCCTATGATTCCACTGTGTTTCCCCTTACTTCCAAACCAATCCCCCGGGCAGAGCGCATGTGTGTTGGATGTATTTCTATTGTGAGATTAAAAGAACAGCGACCGATACGATTAGCCATATAGCGTTAATCAATTTCGGTACCACCGTCACCACAGTTCCTTCCGCGACACGTTACGTGACCATCTGGCACCTCGAGATCATACAGGCCGCAGGACATTTACCTGGTCTTCGCAAGTTATTTTCGTTCTCTCTGTTGAATTTGAAATAATTTCGCAAATATTTCCATTCCCGGGATGGTGGGCTGCAATGCGATGAGGCAATGTTTTCTACGACATCCCCGTTCCCCTTCTGCTTTCCCTTACCAATTCTAAGTTTCTAACGAATCGCGAGGCTTTGTAACAGGAGTGCACCAAGGCAACGGATAGGTCAATGCACGAGCTATGTGCTACACATCGGCGATTTGTCAGGATTCGGTTTTCCCACATCTCGCACCACGCGCAGACATTTTGCCCCAGTGTTTGACCGCAGCGGTTAGGGGACGAACGAGACTATAGACGCACGAGGACGACGACATTTGCAACCTCCTCCCCTGTACCACACCACTTACCATCAATCCACTACTTATCATCACAACAACACCTCTAGACGAATCCTGTGCGAACGATTTGCAATGTGCCAATGATAAGGCTTGCATAGGGGGTAAATGCTCTGACCCGTGCTCGCTGCGGGGCGCTTGCGGCGATAATGCCCTCTGCCAGACCGTGCTGCACAGGCCGCGGTGCTCTTGCCCAAGCTGCTACATTGGCCGCCCGAACGTCGAATGCAAACCGGACCCCAAGTGCGAAGAAGTGCGCACCACCCCGCGCCCGAACGATCCGAAGATAGTGACGGTGACGTGCGAGACCGACGGCGACTGCCACGAAAGTCTGCGCTGCGATGCCAGCGGGCAGTGCAGCGACCCGTGCACGGTGCCGACCGCGTTCGCTTGCGACCCCAACAAGAAGTGCGTCTCGCGACGCCATCGACCCAGCTGCGTTTGTGCGCACGGCTTCATCGTAAATGACAGCGGCGAGCTGGTATGTGCGCCGGAGAAGCGCGAGTGCTTCGGCGACGACGGGTGCGCCTCGAACCTGGCTTGCCTCGACGGCAGGTGCGTCAATCCGTGCTTCGCCACCGGTACACGTGCGGCACCATGCCCGGACGACAAGGCCTGCGTCGTGATGGACCACAGGCCGACGTGCGTGTGCATGAAGGACTGCAGTCCATCGCTGTCGATCTGTCTGCGCGACAGCGGCTGTCCGGACGGGCTGGCCTGCCGCAACTACCAGTGCGTCAATCCGTGCGAGACGACCACTTGTGCCGACGATACGCCATGCTATGTCGAAGATCACAAACCAATCTGTAAATTCTGCCCGCCCGGATTCGTTAAAGATGCAAGGCACGGATGTTTGAAAGGTAACATGAACACAACCCAAACCACCACTCCTCTGTTTCTGTTCGTTTAGTGGCGATTAGCGCATTGTTCAATAGTCGACCTTTTCTCCTATCAAACCATTTCCGCTACCTGGTTCACTCTTCTGTCTCTTTTCTTCTCTTTCGCATTCGAAAGCTCTCTCTTTTTCTCCCTCTCTCTCTTCCTTCGATTGGGCAACGAATTTATTCGAAAAGACAAACTTACAATACGCTCTGCTTCAGAGTTTGCATTAATTTTATCAGTTTCTGTATATCTTTCTCTTCTGTACTTCCATATCAGTCTCAAAGTCTTTTATGCAGAACATACAACTCCAATCATTGTAAACACCCATCCAATACAAATATTTTCTCTTTCTTATATCGTCTGGTACCGCCATTTGTTTTGTTTTCGTGTTTTCATTTGGCAAAATTTGAATTATTATCTTTGTCAATCGTGTTGCGTAAATGATCTTTTTCATTTTTTCTCGATTTCCTCTTTCATCTTATTCTTCTTTTAAAGAATTGTTGCTGCTATCAGTTACAACTATCTCATTTTTTTTCATATACATCAACTCGTTAAAAGGTGCATACATATTGTGGAAGTGCTAGAGTGAGGCCTTAAGAACTATATCGTATTTTTCTTATTTTGAGCTAAACAACTTCCTTCGGCGCTCCTTAAACTTTCTTTTTTCTTTTCCAATTTTCGCTATCTCTAAACTGTCTTGTGCTATCAGCCTGCTAGCTCCTAGTCAGTCACAACTTAGGTCGTTTCGTCGATGTTGAAGCAATGGCATGGTAGTAAATCCATCAGTTTTCTATTAAGGCACTGATGTTGTTTTATTAGAATAACTTGTCTACGAGTCCACAATATACGACGGTCGCTGTTGAAATTATGCTCGTTCATTCACACATGCTCATGCCTCACCAATACTCCATTGCATATATCTTGTCCTCCCACCAATCCTGGGCAATCCTGCTCATACCCTTTTCTGCAGCAAACACTTATCTCATTTAATAGATACGCGAAAAATCCTTGTGTTATTTTTTGACAAGTACTCGCTCCTTCAAAAACACGCTGAATTTATATGCTAGTATCAGCAAATGTTACAACGGGACTTTTGGAATCACTCGCCAAAATTGCAAACTAAATTTTTGGTACTCGCTGATAGCAATATAAGGCAACACATTTTATTCATCTGTTGCGTTTCTCTCTATTGAACACTGTTCTTCTACTATATCTGCCTGTCTATTTGTCTGTCTATATATCGTCTGACAATTTATCTGTCTGTCTGTCTGTCTGTCAGTCTATCTGTCTGTCTGTCTGTCTGTCTGTCTGTCTGTCTGTCTGTCTGTCTGTCTGTCTGTCTGTCTGTCTATCTATCTGTCCAGCTGTTCGTCTTTTCGACAATCTCATCTTTATTTTCTTTGTTCATTTGTGATCTTTCGATCAATGATGCATTGTTACTAGCACCAATTTGAAGTATCATCGGTGCATGTTTTTGTAAATAATAAAAAAAATCATGTTCTTGGCGCTCTTCCAATCATGATTTTCATGAGTTCATTCAGAGTTCTCTCTGGCTTATTTTTTCTACAATTTTCACCCGTACAATGCTGGTTACGATCTCTTTTTATCTTCCGGCTCTATCACATCTGTTTCCTGTGACTATGTTAAAATGTAAAAAAAAATAATCCTGTATATTATTTGTGTATCATCTAAGTGACTTTATTTCAATGTATTTATTTGTAACCTCACACCAACTACTTAAACCTTACTTTCACAGCTGTTGAGAAAGAAGAAAAGGAAGGAGAAAAAACTCATGAAATGAAGAGGGTCAACTGTTCGGAGCACTCCGACTGCGGCGAAAAATTGCACTGTTTAGTCGACCTTTGCGTTGATCCTTGTAGGTCTGGTTGTGGTGAACGGGCGCATTGCACTGTTAAAGCACACCTTCCTATTTGCTCCTGTCCTTCGGGGTACTCCGGGGATCCGTCCATACGTTGTTTGCCGTTGGACGGTTCCGCCAGCACCACTTCCAATGCGCAGGTTCCTGACGGTACGACCGAATATCCTGAGGAGTATTATAACGGGCAAAAAATTGATCGATCTGACGAGTTTACCACTATGGAGTCGGATGTCTTCCCCATGACCACGATGAACGAGATACCCCACTCTACTACGTTAGCATATGATTCTTCGGATGAAATTATTGCGACAGTGACAACGGCAAAGGCACACAATGCAAGCATCGATATCGACAGTATCTTGAGTACAACTCCAAAGGAAAATAATTATAGTGATAGCACAGTTCCTTCAACCGATGCCACTGGCCAAACAGAGGAGGCACGTACTACAGCAAATTCTACCTTTCCAACGGTCACTACAGAAGCATTCGAAGACACCGTAGAGACGACGCTGCAAGAAACGATGCGAACCACGAAAGTTTTGCCGGAAACAAGTAACACAACACCGAAACCCACCAGCCATGTCGATACGCTCTCCAAGCAAGATCGTAAGTCGGATGGACTGGAGGATCAACCGTCCGTAACCACACCGGTCGACGAGTACTTCGTTGAGTTTTCTTCGAGTTCGAAGCACTATGAATTTATGCAGAAAGGTGAAGCCACTGTTACCCCCTTGGTAAAAAAGAGTTCCACTGCAAGCATGACCACTGCGGAGGATGTAACTACTACAACTGAGCAGTACTTGCTGGACGATCGCAGTATTCCGCTGTCGACTTCCGGCTACGAAGGTGACGATTATGTCGACGAAGAAGACATTACCACCGAGTCAAAAGTGGAGTCGACAACGACCCGCGGCAAAACGACGGAGCTGAACAAAGAAGTCACTATACCGTTCGGACTGTATCCGCAGGGAACAACGGCGATGCCGCTAATGGAAGTTGTCCAATGCCGCACAGAGAAAGACTGTAACGTCAACGAAACATGCAGTGGGACCGTCTGTATCGATCCGTGCGTTCAGTTCAATCCATGCCCTCAGGATATTCTATGTCAAACCGTAAACCATGCCCCCATGTGCTTGTGCAATAGCGAAACCGCCACCGGGTACAGCGTTGATTGTATGAAAACATCAGGTAATATATCAAAAACACCAAAAATCATCCACCGCAACCAACTAGCTATCCTGTTTTAGTAAGCTGCCGCTCGGCTTCGGTACGTGGATTGTACGTGGCGATCTTTCGAATACCTTGGGAACGGTTGTCTTTTATTTTCCCATTCGCTCCCATCTGTATCCTTGGTTTGTCCTCATGTCCTGCACGCTAGATCGATTTGTAAGCCCCCTTGTTCGCAATCACATGCATGCCATCGATATACGGGATTGACCCCAATGCTACCGAAGCGGGTGTTCAAGCCTAAAAGTAATGCGATTCAAGGGCTACATCTCTAGAATCTCATTATCACTTTCGTTCTGTTCCTAGACGGATAAGACAGTCACTCTCAACCAAGCAGTCCTGTTCTGTAGTAGTCAACATGTTAAGGCCTTCTTTACTGACTGTTTCACATCGATCCGATTGCATTCGAGCAGGTTGCGTTAGCAGCGGCTCGCTCGTCTACGTAGGTTCTGTCCTTTCTACATTCGGAAGATTCGTCACGTCCACGGAAGCTTTGCTGGTGCCGCACTGCTACTCCACGTACCGATCAGAGCAGGTGTTTGTCTGGTTAGAGTTGAACGAAAAACATACAATCGAACTGGAAATTGGCATTGGCAATGCTCTCATTATCGTATCGTTTGATTCATCCCTCTCTACCGTTACATCGGCGTCCTGTGTGCTGCGATAAGGAGTGTGTTTCACCGAATGGCTCCCGCACAGTGACACCCTACTGCAGAACAGACCGCTGCAGCCGCATGATAAACTCTTCTGAGATCAGAGAGCCATCAATTTTCCTCTTCTTTCTATCAGAATGTATAGACTTATCGAGTGTGTAGAACGTAGAGGTTATTCAGTCAAATATAAAGGGAAAGTAGTACTTCGTAGTGTATAGTCTGTGTGTGAAAAACAGTTAAAGTATCTTGAAATTTTAAAAATGTATTCGGTTTGCATGTGCACCAACACGCACTATTCTGACATCATGTGCTCTGATGTGTATTATATTAATGTTAACCCCTGGTGAAAGTGGTAATACCATTTGTACTAACCTGTCTGCTTACACGCTCAACTCAACTGCTTTTTGTGCGCCTCGTGAAAAATGTGTAAAATTTTCTTTCTTTCTTGCATGTTTATGTACTCTGATCGCATCTTAATAGATAGCAAAAGACTAAATAGGTTTATTTTATTAAAGCCAGGATCCTACGAGGTTCTGGCTATTTTGATTGCAGTCTCCTTTTACATTCTGTCATTTCTACCATAGCTAAGACTTTTTTCTTACGACTTACAGAACTCGGCTGTAGACATAGCAATGAGTGTCCTTTGGAACGATCCTGTATCAATGGAGTTTGCGTTGATCCGTGTCGTTCGGGCAATCCCTGCGATGCTGGCGAAGAATGTGAAGTACAAAACCATGAAACAGTTTGCGTGAAATGTAAGTTATCCTGTGCACGGTATGAACAACTGAAACACTGATCTGAAACTAATGTATCTCTTGAATCATTTCAATCTGTAGTATGTCAATGCGAAAAAGCATCGGATTGTGCAGCAGGATTACATTGCGATGGGTGCAACTGCGTTCCAAAGAGTGATGATCGTACGACTGGCTGTGAGCATTGCCCACCGGGAATTCCGTGTGATCCAATCACTGGAGGTTGCGTAAAGGGTAAGTACTGCAAACACCTTTCATCCGCATCTACAACTACGCGCATAGTTTGTCCTCGATATTCATATTCCCATACCTCACTACGAAGCATATAATCACTGACCGCCTGACAGTACTAAGGGTGGTCTTGTCAGTCCTCGATCTTCATATCCCCATACCTCACTACGAAGCATATTATCGCTGACCGGCTGACAGAACTAAGGATGGTCTTGTCAATATGGTTTATCCAGCCCATCTCAGTTTGACCTCAGTGCCCTAGTTTCATTCTCAGCTACATCCTTACCTAGCTAGTTCGAATAGTATTTTTCTTCTGGCTTACTCCTACTCTGTCGCTCTGCTAATGTAGTGGAATTACTACACGACGTATTCCTTCATGATCGTAAGTTCACGGCTTTGTAACTGTTTTCTCACTTCACAACAACGTTGATTATCACAATTGTTGCACGGTTTGAAATCTGCAAAAAATGCAATGAAACAACTGACACAAACTAAATTACACATTGTTCACCTCACCTACATGAGACCAACATACCATACTCTGTTCAGCGTCATAGTTCAAACGAAAATACACATATTTTGCCATTGATAATTACATATTGTAAATAAATACAATTCAATCAAAGTTAATTTTATTTTTGTTCTATATTGCTTACCAAAAAAACACGACCACAGCCCCAATCACAACCACCGACACTTATTCTGATGTAAATAGCACAGATTCAAACATGTTTGTCGAAAGGGAGCCTATGAAAACAGTTAACAACGTAACACAAACAGCTATAACCACGGCTTTGCCTGAGAGTGAATCGGAGCGTCTAACAACTGACACAAACGAAACTACCACAACTCGGATTGCAACAACAGAATTTAATAACATTGTATCTACCACCGGAAAAAGTGAAACTGATGTTTATAATAGAAGCACCATCGAAACTCAATCAACCTATACCATACAGCCAAGTGAATTACCCGCCTCCACAGTTACTTATCGTAATACCGTACCGACAGAATCGACTGACGAAAAGACAGGCACTACTGACATATCACAAGATTTGGAAGTAAGCACTTCATGGCTTTCAACGACAGCATCACTCCTCGAACATGACATTGAATTTACTCCGCGCACTAAACAAACAACTATGGTCGGATCGTCAGATACCACAACGGCCTATCTTGACGAGCGTATAACTCAGCCAGCAGTTGATACTACTCGATCATACACCACCACTGATACTTCCCTGCGCTCTGACCAAACCACGATGGTCGGATCGTCAGATACAACAACGGCCTATCTTGATGAGCGTACAACTCAGCCAGCAGTTGATACTTCACGATCATACACCACCACTGGTTCTTCTCTGCTTACTGACCAAACCACTATGGTGGGATCGTCAGATACAACAACGGCCTATCCTAATGCGCGTACAACTCAGCCAGCAGTTGATACTACTCGATCATACACCACCACTGATACTTCCCTGCGCTCTGACCAAACCACGATGGTCGGATCGTCAGATACAACAACGGCCTATCTTGATGAGCGTACAACTCAGCCAGCAGTTGATACTACTCGATCATACACCACCACTGGTTCTTCTCTGCTTACTGACCAAACCACTATGGTGGGATCGTCAGATACAACAACGGCCTATCCTAATGAGCGTACAACTCAGCCAGCAGTTGATACCTCACGATCATACACCACCACTGATACTTCCCTGCGTACTGACGAAACCACTATGGTCGGATCGTCAGATACAACAATGGCCTATCCTGAGGAGCGTACAACTCAGCCAGCAGTTGATACCTCACGATCATACACTGCCACTGATACTTCCCTGCGCTCTGACCAAACCACGATGGTCGGATCGCCAGATACAACAACGGCCTATCTTGATGAGCGTACAACTCAGCCAGCAGTTGATACTACTCGATCATACACCACCACTGATACTTCCCTGCGTACTGACGAAACCACGATGGTCGAATCGTCAGATACAACAATGGCCTATCCTGATGAGCGTACAACTCAGCCAGTAGTTGATACCTCACGATCATTCACCACCACTGGTTCTTCTCTGCTTACTGACCAAACCACTATGGTGGGATCGTCAGATACAACAACGGCCTATCTTGATGAGCGTACAACTCAGCCAGCAGTTGATACTACTCGATCATACACCACCACTGATACTTCCCTGCGTACTGACGAAACCACGATGGTCGAATCGTCAGATACAACAATGGCCTATCCTGATGAGCGTACAACTCAGCCAGTAGTTGATACCTCACGATCATTCACCACCACTGGTTCTTCTCTGCGTACTGACCAAACCACTATGGTGGGGTCGTCAGATACAACAACGGCCTATCTTGATGAGCGTACAACTCAGTCAGCAGTTGATACGACTCGATCATACACCACCACTGGTTCTTCTCTGCTTACTGACCAAACCACTATGGTCGGATCGTCAGATACAACAATGGCCTATCCTGATGAGCGTACAACTCAGCCAGGAGTCGATACGACTCGATCATACACCACCACTGATACTTCCCTGCGTTCTGACCAAACCACAATGGTCGGATCGTCAGATACAACAATGGCCTATCCTGATGAGCGTACAACTCAGCCAGGAGTCGATACTACTCGATCATACACCACCACTGATAGTTCCCTGCGTTCTGACCAAACCACGATGGTCGGATCGTCAGGTACAACAATGGCCTATCTTGATGAGCGTACAACTCAGCCAGGAGTTGATACTACTCGATCATACACCACCACTGACAGTTCCCTGCGTACTGACCAAACCACGATGGTCGGATCGTCAGATACAACAACGGCCTATCCTGATGAGCGTACAACTCAGCCAGCAGTTGATACTACTCGATCATACACCACCACTGAGAGTTCCCTGCGTTCTGACGAAACCACTATGGTCGGATCGTCAGGTACAACAATGGCCTATCCTGATGAGCGTACAACTCAGCCAGCAGTTGATACCACTCGATCATACACCACCACTGATAGTTCCCTGCGTACTGACCAAACCACGATGGTCGGATCGTCAGATACAACAACGGCCTATCCTGATGAGCGTACAACTCAGCCAGCAGTTGATACTACTCGATCATACACTACCACTGATACTTCCCTGCGTACTGACGCAACCACTACGGTCGGATCGTCAGATACAACAATGGCCTATCCTGATGAGCGTACAACTCAGCCAGCAGTTGATACGACTCGATCAAACACCACCACTGATAGTTCCCTGCGTTCTGACGAAACCACTATGGTCGGATCGTCAGATACAACAAAGGCCTATCCTGATGAGCGTACAACTCAGCCAGCAGTTGATACCAGTCGATCATACACCACCACTGATACTTCCCTGCGTACTGACGAAACCACGATGGTCGGATCGTCAGATACAACAACGGCCTATCCTGATGAGCGTACAACTCAGCCAGCAGTTGATACTAGTCGATCATACACTACCACTGATACTTCCCTGCGTACTGACGAAACCACTATGGTCGGATCGTCAGATACAACAACGGCCTATCCTGATGAGCGTACAACTCTGCCAGGAGTCGATACTACTCGATCATACACCACCACTGATAGTTCCCTGCGTTCTGACGAAACCACTATGGTCCGATCGTCAGATACAACAATGGCCTATCCTGATGAGCGTACAACTCAGCCAGCAGTTAATACGACTCGATCATACACCACCACTGGTTCTTCTCTGCTTACTGACCAAACCACTATGGTCGGATCGTCAGATACAACAATGGCCTATCCTGATGAGCGTACAACTCAGCCAGGAGTCGATACTACTCGATCATACACCACCACTGGTTCTTCTCTGCTTACTGACCAAACCACTATGGTGGGATCGTCAGATACAACAATGGCCTATCCTGATGAGCGTACAACTCAGCCAGCAGTTGATACCACTCGATCATACACCACCACTGATAGTTCCCTGCGTACTGACGAAACCACGATGGTCGGATCGTCAGATACAACAATGGCCTATCCTGATGAGCGTACAACTCAGCCAGCAGTTGATACCTCACGATCATACACCACCACTGATACTTCCCTGCGTTCTGACCAAACCACTATAGTGGGATCGTCAGATACAAAAATGGCCTATCCTGATGAGCGTACAACTCAGTCAACAGTTGATACTACTCGATCGTACACCACCACTGGTTCTTCCCTGCGTTCTGACCAAACCACGATGGTCGGATCGTCAGATACAACAATGGCCTATCCTGATGAGCGTACAACTCAGCCAGCAGTTAATACGACTCGATCATACACCACCACTGGTTCTTCTCTGCTTACTGACCAAACCACTATGGTGGGATCGTCAGATACAACAATGGCCTATCCTGATGAACGTATAACTCATCCAGGAGTCGATACTACTCGATCATTCACCACCACTGGTTCTTCTCTGCTTACTGACCAAACCACTATGGTGGGGTCGTCAGATACAACAACGGCCTATCTTGATGAGATTACAACTCAGTCAGCAGTTGATAATTCACGATCATACACCACCACTGATACTTCCTTGCGTTCTGACAAAACCACTATGGTCGGATCGTCAGATACAACAACGGTCTATCCTGATGAGCGTACCACTCAGCCAGGAGTCGATACTTCTCGATCATTCACCACCACTGGTTCTTCTCTGCGTACTGACCAAACCACAATAGTCGGATCGTCAGATACAACAATGGCCTATCCTGATGAGCGTACCACTCAGCCAGCAGTCGATACTACTCGATCATACACCACCACTGATAGTTCCCTGCGTTCTGACCAAAACACGATGGTCGGATCGTCAGATACAACGACGGCCTATCCTGATGAGCGTACCACTCAGCCAGCAGTTGATACTACTCGATCATTCACCACCACTGGTTCTTCTCTGCTTACTGACCAAACCTCTATAGTCGGATCGTCAGATACAACAATGGCCTATCCTGATGAGCGTACAACTCAGCCAGCAGTTGATACCTCACGATCATACACCACCACTGATACTTCCTTGCGTTCTGACCAAACCACTATGGTCGGATCGTCAGATACAACAACGGCCTATCCTGATGAGCGTACCACTCAGCCAGGAGTCGATACTACTCGATCATACACCACCATTGGTTCTTCTCTGCGTACTGACCAAACCACTATGGTGGGGTCGTCAGATACAACAACGGCCTATCTTGATGAGCGTACAACTCAGTCAGCAGTTGATACTTCACGATCATACACCACCCCTGATATTTCCCGGCGTACTGACGAAACCACTATGGTCGGATCGTCAGATACAACAATGGCCTATCCTGATGAGCGTACAACTCAGCCAGCAGTTGATACTACTCGATCATACACCACCACTGATACTTCCCTGCGTACTGACGAAACCACGATGGTCGCATCGTCAGATACAACAATGGCCTATCCTGATGAGCGTACAACTCAGCCAGCAGTTGATACCTCACGATCATTCACCACCACTGGTTCTTCTCTGCTTACTGACCAAACCACGATAGTCGGATCGTCAGATACAACAAAGGCCTATCCTGATGAGCGTACAACTCAGCCAGGAGTCGATACTACTCGATCATACACCACCACTGATAGTTCCCTGCGTTCTGACGAAACCACTATGGTCGGATCGTCAGGTACAACAATGGCCTATCCTGATGAGCGTACAACTCAGCCAGCAGTTGATACGACTCGATCATACACCACCACTGGTTCTTCTCTGCTTACTGACAAAACCACTATGTTGGGGTCGTCAGATACAACAACGGCCTATCTTGATGAGCGTACAACTCAGTCAGCAGTTGATCCTTCACGATCATACACCACCACTGATACTTCCCGGCATACTGACGAAACCACTATGGTCGGATCGTCAGATACAACAATGGCCTATCCTGATGAGCGTACAACTCAGCCAGCAGTTGATACTACTCGATCATACACCACCACTGATACTTCCCGGCGTACTGACGAAACCACTATGGTCGGATCGTCTGATACAACAACGGCCTATCCTGATGAGCGTACAACTCAGCCAGCAGTTGATACTATTCGATCATACACCACCACTGATAGTTCCCTGCGTACTGACGAAACCACGATGGTCGGATCGTCAGATACAACAAAGGCCTATCCTGATGAGCGTACAACTCAGCCAGCAGTCGATACTACTCGATCATACACCACCACTGTTAGTTCCCTGCGTTCTGACCAAACCACGATGGTCGGATCGTCAGATACAACAACTGCCTATCCTGATGAGCGTACAACTCAGCCATCAGTTGATACTTCACGATCATACACCACCACTGACACTTCCCGGCATACTGACGAAACCACTATGGTCGGATCGTCAGATACAACAATGGCCTATCCTGATGAGCGTACCACTCAGCCAGCAGTTGATACTACTCGATCATACACCACCACTGATACTTCCCGGCGTACTGACGAAACCACTATGGACGGATCGTCAGATACAACAACGGCCTATCCTGATGAGCGTACAACTCAGCCAGCAGTTGATACCTCACGATCATACACCACCACTGATACTTCCCTGCGTTCTGACCAAACCACTATAGTGGGATCGTCAGATACAAAAATGGCCTATCCTGATGAGCGTACAACTCAGTCAACAGTTGATACTACTCGATCGTACACCACCACTGATACTTCCCTGCGTTCTGACCAAACCACGTTGGTCGGATCGTCAGATACAACAATGACCTATCCTGATGAGCGTACAACTCAGCCAGCAGTTGATACTACTCGATCATACACCACCACTGATAGTTCCCTGCGTTCTGACGAAACCACTATGGTCGGATCGGCAGATACAACAATGGCCTATCCTGATGAGCGTACAACTCAGCCATCAGTTGATACTATTCGATCATACACCACCACTGATAGTTCCCTGCGTACTGACGAAACCACGATGGTTGGATCGTCAGATACAACAAAGGCCTATCCTGATGAGCGTACAACTCAGCCAGGAGTCGATACTACTCGATCATACACCACCACTGATACTTCCCTGCGTACTGACGAAACCACGATGGTCGAATCGTCAGATACAAAAATGGCCTATCCTGATGAGCGTACCACTCAGCCAGCAGTCGATACTACTCGATCATACACTACCACTGATACTTCCCTGCGTTCTGACCAAACCACTATGGTCGGATCGTCAGATACAACAACTGCCTATCCTGATGAACGTACAACTCAGACAGGAGTCGATACTACTCGATCATTCACCACCACTGATAGTTCCTTGCGTACTGACCAAACCACGATGGTCGGATCGTTAGATACAACAATGGCCTATCCTGATGAGCGTACAACTCAGCCAGTAGTCGATACTACTCGATCATACACCACCACTGATACTTCCCTGCGTTCTGACCAAACCACGTTGGTCGGATCGTCAGATACAACAATGGCCTATCTTGATGAGCGTACAACTCAGCCAGGAGTCGATACTACTCGATCATACACCACCGCTGATAGTTTCCTGCGTTCTGACGAAACCACTATGGTCGTTTCGTCAGGTACAACAATGGCCTATCCTGATGAGCGTACAACTCAGCCAGCAGTCGATACTACTCGATCATACACCACCACTGATAGTTCCCTGCGTACTGACGAAACCACGATGGTCGGATCGTCAGATACAACAAAGGCCTATCCTGATAGTTCCCTGCGTACTGACGAAACCACGATGGTCGGATCGTCAGATACAACAACGGCCTATCCTGATAGTTCCCTGCGTACTGACGAAACCACGATGGTCGGATCGTCGGATACAACAACGGCCTATCCTGATGAGCGTACAACTCAGCCAGCAGTTGATACTACTCGATCATACACCACCACTGAGAGTTCCCTGCGTACTGACAAAACCACGATGGTCGAATCGTCAGATACAAAAATGGCCTATCCTGATGAGCGTACAACTCAGTCAGGAGTCGATACTACTCGATCATTCACCACCACTGATACTTCCCTGCGTTCTGACCAAACCACGATGGTCGGATCGTCAGATACAACAATGGCCTATCCTGATGAGCGTACCACTCAGCCAGCAGTCGATACTACTCGATCATACACCACCACTGATAGTTCCCTGCGTACTGACGAAACCACGATGGTCGGATCGTCAGATACAACAACGGCCTATCCTGATGAGCGTACAACTCAGCCAGGAGTCGATACTACTCGATCATACACCACCACTGGTTCTTCTCTGCTTACTGACCAAACCACTATGGTGGGATCGTCAGATACAACAACGGCCTATCTTGATGAGCGTACAACTCAGCCAGCAGTTGATACTTCACGATCATACACCACCACTGATACTTCCCTGCGTTCTGACCAAACCACGTTGGTCGGATCGTCAGATACAACAATGGCCTATCCTGATGAGCGTACAACTCAGCCAGCAGTTGATACTTCACGATCATACACCACCAATGATAGTTCCCTGCGTTCTGACGAAACCACTATGGTCGGATCGTCAGGTACAACAATGGCCTATCCTGATGAGCGTACCACTCAGCCAGGAGTCGATACTATTCGATCATACACCACCACTGATAGTTCCCTGCGTACTGACGAAACCACGATGGTCGGATCGTCAGATACAACAACGGCCTATCCTGATGAGCGTACAACTCAGCCAGGAGTCGATACTACTCGATCATACACCACCACTGGTTCTTCTCTGCTTACTGACCAAACCACTATGGTGGGATCGTCAGATACAACAACGGCCTATCCTGATGAGCGTACAACTCAGCCAGGAGTCGATACTACTCGATCATACACCACCACTGATACTTCCCTGCGTTCTGACCAAACCACGTTGGTCGGATCGTCAGATACAACAATGGCCTATCCTGATGAGCGTACAACTCAGCCAGCAGTTGATACTTCACGATCATACACCACCAATGATAGTTCCCTGCGTTCTGACGAAACCACTATGGTCGGATCGTCAGGTACAACAATGGCCTATCCTGATGAGCGTACCACTCAGCCAGGAGTCGATACTATTCGATCATACACCACCACTGATAGTTCCCTGCGTACTGACGAAACCACGATGGTTGGATCGTCAGATACAACAAAGGCCTATCCTGATGAGCGTACAACTCAGCCAGGAGTCGATACTACTCGATCATACACCACCACTGATACTTCCCTGCGTACTGACGAAACCACGATGGTCGAATCGTCAGATACAAAAATGGCCTATCCTGATGAGCGTACAACTCAGTCAGGAGTCGATACTACTCGATCATTCACCACCACTGATAGTTCCCTGCGTTCTGACCAAACCACGATGGTCGGATCGTCAGATACAACAATGACCTATCCTGATGAGCGTACCACTCAGCCAGCAGTCGATACTACTCGATCATACACCACCACTGATAGTTCCCTGCGTACTGACCAAACCACGATGGTCGGATCGTCAGGTACAACAATGGCCTATCTTGATGAGCGTACAACTCAGCCAGGAGTCGATACTACTCGATCATACACCACCGCTGATAGTTCCCTGCGTTCTGACGAAACCACTATGGTCGTTTCGTCAGGTACAACAATGGCCTATCCTGATGAGCGTACAACTCAGCCAGCAGTCGATACTACTCGATCATACACCACCACTGATAGTTCCCTGCGTACTGACGAAACCACGATGGTCGGATCGTCAGATACAACAAAGGCCTATCCTGATAGTTCCCTGCGTACTGACGAAACCACGATGGTCGGATCGTCAGATACAACAACGGCTTATCCTGATAGTTCCCTGCGTACTGACGAAACCACGATGGTCGGATCGTCGGATACAACAACGGCCTATCCTGATGAGCGTACAACTCAGCCAGCAGTTGATACTACTCGATCATACACCACCACTGAGAGTTCCCTGCGTACTGACAAAACCACGATGGTCGAATCGTCAGATACAAAAATGGCCTATCCTGATGAGCGTACAACTCAGTCAGGAGTCGATACTACTCGATCATTCACCACCACTGATACTTCCCTGCGTTCTGACCAAACCACGATGGTCGGATCGTCAGATACAACAATGGCCTATCCTGCTGAGCGTACCACTCAGCCAGCAGTCGATACTACTCGATCATACACCACCACTGATAGTTCCCTGCGTACTGACCAAACCACGATGGTCGGATCGTCAGGTACAACAATGGCCTATCCTGATGAGCGTACAACTCAGCCAGGAGTCGATACTACTCGATCATACACCACCACGGATAGTTCCCTGCGTTCTGACGAAACCACTATGGTCGGATCGTCAGGTACAACAATGGCCTATCCTGATGAGCGTACCACTCAGCCAGCAGTCGATACTACTCGATCATACACCACCACTGATAGTTCCCTGCGTTCTGACCAAACCATTATGGTGGGATCGTCAGATACAACAATGGCCTATCCTGATGAGCGTACCACTCAGCCAGGAGTCGATACTACTCGATCATTTACCACCATTGATAGTTCCTTGCGTACTGACCAAACCTCTATAGTCGGATCGTCAGATACCACAACTGCCTATCCTGATGAGCGTACAACTCAGCCAGGAGTCGATACTATTCGATCATACACCACCACTGGTTCTTCTCTGCTTACTGACCAAACCACGATGGTGGGATCGTCAGATACAACAAAGGCCTATCCTGATGAGCGTACAACTCAGCCAGCAGTTGATACTACTCGATCATACACCACCACTGATAGTTCCCTGCGTACTGACGAAACCACTATGGTCGGATCGTCAGGTACAACAATGGCCTATGCTGATAGGCGTACAACTCAACCAGGAGTCGATACTACTCGATCATACACTACCACTGATAGTTCCCTGCGTTCTGACGAAACCACGATGGTCGGATCGTCAGATACAACAACGGCCTATCTTGATGAACGTACAACTCATCCAGGAGTCGATACTACGCGATCATACACTGCCACTGATACTTCCCTGCGTAATGACGAAACCACGACGGTCGGATCGTCAGATACAACAATGGCCTATCCTGATGAGCGTACAACTCAACCAGGAGTCGATACTACTCGATCATACACTGCCACTGATACTTCCCTGCGTAATGACGAAACCACGACGGTCGGATCGTCAGATACAACAATGGCCTATCCTGATGAGCGTACAACTCAACCAGGAGTCGATACTACTCGATCATATACCACCACTGATACTTCCCTGCGTACTGACCAAACCACGATGGTCGGATCGTCAGGTACAACAATGGCCTATCCTGATGAGCGTACCACTCAGCCAGGAGTCGATACTACTCGATCATACACCACCACTGATAGTTCCCTGCGTACTGACAGAACCACTATGGTTGGATCGTCAGATACCACAACAGCCTATCCTGATGAGCGTACAACTCAGCCAGGAGTCGATACTACTCGATCATACACCACCACTGGTTCTTCTCTGCTTACTGACCAAACCACTATGGTCGGATCGTCAGGTACAACAATGGCCTATCCTGATGAGCGTACCACATACACCACCACTGATAGTTCCCTGCGTACTGACCAAACCACTATGGTGGGATCGTCAGGTACAACAATGGCCTATCCTGATGAGCGTACCACTCAGCCAGCAGTCGATGCTACTCGATCATACACCACCACTGATAGTTCCCTGCGTACTGACGAAACCACTATGGTCGGATCGTCAGATACAACAATGGCCTATGCTGATAGGCGTACAACTCAACCAGGAGTCGATACTACTCGATCATACACTACCACTGATAGTTCCCTGCGTACTGACGAAACGACGATGGTCGGATCGCCAGATACAACAACGGCCTATCTTGATGAGCGTACAACTCAGCCAGGAGTCGATACTACTCGATCATACACCACCACTGATACTTCCCTGCGTAATGACGAAACCACGACGGTCGGATCGTCAGATACAACAATGGCCTATCCTGATGAGCGTACAACTCAACCAGGAGTCGATACTACTCGATCATACACTGCCACTGATACTTCCCTGCGTAATGACGAAACCACTATGGTCGGATCGTCAGGTACAACAATGGCCTATCCTGATGAGCGTACAACTCAGCCAGGAGTCGATACTACTCGATCATACACCTCCGCTGATACTTCCCTGCGTTCTGACCAAACCACGATGGTCGGATTGTCAGGTACAACAACGGCCTATTTTGATGAGCGTACAACTCAGCCAGAAGTTTATACTACACAATCTTACAACACTTCTGACAGTTCAGTTAAGCATTTACTTGACCCGTATAATATGGTTAGTAATATGACCGAGACTACGACAACGCGACTTGTTGAACACCCGACCAAGCGGATCTTCGATGAGTCAACTGTGGTGGAAATGATCGGCCACAATATGTCCTCTATCCCATACCCTATCCTTAAAACTTCGACTGTGGCTTCTCACAACATATCTGGTGACAGATCGGATACAACAATCGTTCCGGAAGCGGAGGCAGATAACAGCACAGCGGAGGGATTAGGCACTACTCCTACTTATACTCGCGAACCGCAATCTAATTCAACAATGCTACCAGCCACCAAAGTCTGCCAATCCACAAGCGAGTGCACTGAGAATGAAATTTGTGTTAAGTCACGATGTTTCGTGCTTTGTAACTCAACCAATCTCCCCCCTAACACTCCCTGTGCAAGAGGTATTATCAGCTACCTACAGAATCCCCAATACTCTATATTGTTCTTTCTGTATATATTCCAACAATCTGTACCATTCTTCTTGTAAATACTGTTTGTCTCTGTATATATTCTTTTTCCACGTCTGTTTTCTCGTGTCCCTTAACTTCTAGTCCTTACGCCTGACTATCATCTTTTAATGCTCTTTCTTTTACACCCTCTCTTATGTGTTTACGAAGTCTACCCCCTGTTTGATTTATCCTAGCTAATCAACACGCCATTCGCTAATTTATGCTTTCGTTAATCATTGCCGGCTTATACAGAACCGCCGGGATCGCCAAAAATACCTGAGCCTTGTCAATCCGACAACGACTGCTTGGATGCGGAAGTTTGCTACATGGGTTTGTGCGAAAATCCTTGCTTATTCGATGGTGTTTGTGCGGAGACAGCAACATGCCAGGCCAAAATGCACCGGCCAATTTGCACCTGCCCGCCGGGGCACGATGGTAATCCAACAATCAAGTGCAGCGTCCTACAGTCAAGTAAGCTATAACAAGTTGCTTTTAACGATTGTCTGATTGATCAAAAAAAAGCATACATTCAAATAATTTCACAATTTTCCAAAACCCTCACTGCTCAATTACAATGTTGCCCAAATTAATATGACATTCACTTTCGTTTAGTTCACCACCGTTCTAGTTTGTAAGCACATTTTGTTATGTATTTTTTCTACTATCATTTTGTAATTCTTGTACATAAAATGCACATTCACCACGATGCAAATCCACTTTCTTTCCATGTTTTCTGCACCAAATCAGTTCAATGCACCACAAACGACGAATGTTCACTGACGGAAGCCTGTGTTGGAAACGTGTGCCAAAGGCCGTGCGATGTAAAGAATCCGTGCGCGGCGAACGCGGTCTGCATCAACGCTAACCACGGTACCGATTGCAGCTGCGTCGAAGGTTACCACGGCAATGGTTTTGTGCAATGCGTACCAGGTAGGATAGAACGGGGATGCTGGGTGCTGGTATGCCAATCACCCAGCAAGCCATCAACTTGTTTAGTAGATTTAAATGAATTGAAACTTATAAGAAGAAAACTTTCTAGTGAATACGCCCGGTTCGGTGTGCCAGTACAACGAGGACTGTCCGCCGGATAAGCTTTGCGATCGGTTGAACCGCGTTTGTATCAATCCATGTCAGAGCGACTCATGCGGCGATAATGCAGAATGCTACGCCGTCAACCACGGCATCGACTGTCGCTGTCGGCCTGGCTTCAGCGGAAACGCATACATCGAGTGTGAACAGCATCAGGGTTGCCTCTCGGATCGGCAGTGCGGTGACAACGAGGCGTGCATCAGTGGTCGTTGTGCTTCTCCGTGCCAGTGCGGACCGAACGCCATGTGCGATGTCAAGCGACATAAAGCCATCTGCCGTTGCCCACCAGGGTACGGAGGTGATGCTCGCACTGGATGCAGCCCACCAACTAACCCATGCGATCCGAACCCCTGTGGAGTAAATGCCATGTGCGAGATAGACAACGGTAGTCCGGTGTGCTTCTGTCCACGTGGATTGACCGGCAATCCGTTTAAAAATTGCAGTAAGTAACCATAATCTTTTTGCGGTATCGTGTGTATAATATTAACTATATTTTCTCTTGTCTCTATCCTGTTTTTCTTTATATCAGTTCCGGAAGGCGATGAGTGCACACCCAATCCGTGCGGTCCGAACTCGGGCTGTCGCAAGATCAATGGCAAGGCCACGTGCTTCTGTTTGCCAGAATTCGAGGGAAATCCACCGCAGACGCCTTGCACGCTGCCTCAGAATCCCTGCATACCGTCGCCGTGTGGTCCGAACACACAGTGCACCATACTGAGCAACGGATACGCCAAGTGTACGTGCGTCCCGGGGTACATCGAAAGTCCGAACACGATCCGTGGGTGTGTCGAACCATCCTCCCCGTGCGATCCAAATCCGTGCGGCTTCGGTGCGGTGTGCGATTCATCGCGAAATCCCGTCTGCTACTGTCCGGAATCGATGATCGGCAATCCGTACAAAAGCTGTTTCGAGCCGGTCATGACACCGGAACTGTGTCAGCCGGGGCCTTGCGGAACGAACGCCGACTGCTATGTGGCGGAAGGCCGTGAGCAGTGCTACTGCAAGTCAGGCTATATCGGAGATCCGTACGGTGGATGCGTTGAGCAGCCACGGTCGGTGTGCGAGCCAAATCCATGCGCACCAGGGGCCGAGTGTGTACTGCTGCCCGATGGCTCACCGGGATGCCGTTGTCCGCCAGGTTTGAGCGGAGATCCAACCACCACCGGATGTCAAACGTTTGAATGTCTTAGCGATGACCAGTGTGCCGAGGATCGTGCCTGTATCGGGCTGCGCTGTTCCGATCCGTGTCCCGGATCGTGCGGTGGAGGAGCGCACTGTCGGGTGGAGAAACATCATCCGGTGTGCTTCTGTGACGCTGGATTAACAGGAAACCCGGCTATTCAGTGTTACAGCTTGCAGGATAGACCACGGGATGCTTGCAATCCCAGCCCGTGTGGTGCGAACGCTCAGTGCACGCTGCGCAACAAACGCCCGGTCTGCAAGTGTTTGACAAACTACCAGGGAGATCCGCGCAAGGGCTGCAAGCCAGAGTGCGACATCAACTCAGATTGTACACCGGATAAATCATGCGTGAACCATAAGTGTGTCTCACCGTGCGCTCTGGGAACGGTGTGCGGGGTGAACGCGGAGTGCAGCGTTAATTACCACACGCCTATGTGCAAGTGTCCATCGGGCTACACTGGGGACGCGTTCGTACAGTGCGTGCCGATTCCCGAGGATAGGAACATGACGCGCCAGCCGTGTTCTTCGGATCCGTGCGGACCTGGGGAGATTTGCTCGATTTATGGTAATGATGTGGCTCTGTGTGACCCATGTGTAGCGCCAGACGCCGTCCAAAATCCTCGTTGTCGTCCGCAGTGCGTGCTGAACACGGACTGTCCGTTCAACATGGCTTGTATGCAATCGCAATGTCAAGACCCGTGTCCGGGTTCGTGCGGCTACGGTGCGCTCTGTACGGTCGAACGGCACCGGCCGGTGTGCTACTGTCCGGAGAACATGCACGGCAATCCATACGAGCAGTGTACGCCCCAGGAAAGCCCACGAGAAACATGCGCCAGCATACGCTGCGGAGCGAACACACAATGCAAGCAGCAGAACGGCGTGTTGGCGTGCGTGTGCAAGAAGAACTACTATGGCGATCCACTGATAGGCTGCCGACCCGAATGCGTCGTCAATACAGACTGTTCGATCAGCAAGGCGTGCGTTAACTCGCGTTGCGTTGATCCGTGCGCGGATGCGTGCGGCGTAAATGCACAGTGCAAGGTAGTGAACCATTTGCCGATATGCTACTGTGCACCGACGCACACTGGCGACGCACTGGTTGCCTGCACGGAGCGTACCTATCAGCCAATCGATAGTACACCCTGTGACCCGAATCCATGCGGTCCGAACAGTAAGTGTCGAACGACACCGGACGGGTACGCGATCTGCTCGTGTCTGTCAGGCTACCGCGGCGTTCCGCCCGCTTGCCAGGCGGAGTGTATGATCAACGCTGAGTGTCCCCAGAACAAGGCGTGCATCAATCTGAAGTGTGCCGACCCTTGCCCAGGAACGTGTGGCGTTGGTGCGCGTTGCGAGGTGCTGAACCACAATCCAATCTGCAGCTGCGGTGTCAACCAACAAGGTGATCCGTTTGTGATTTGCGAGGCGCGACAAAATGAACCACCGTCGGTGCAGGTGAACCCGTGCGACCCGTCGCCTTGTGGGCCGAACTCGATCTGTCAGGTGCGCAGCCGCCGACCAGTTTGCTCGTGCCAGCCGAACTTCATCGGTGCGCCGCCTGCCTGCCGACCGGAGTGCGTACTCAGTTCGGAGTGTCCACAGGATAAGGCATGCATCAAAGAGAAGTGCCAGAACCCGTGCGCGAACGCCTGCGGCCCCAATGCCGACTGTCACGTCGTGGCCCAGTCGGCGTTCTGCAGCTGCCGAACGGGTTTCGAGGGCGATGCTTTCATCGGGTGCTCGGCGGTACCGAAAAACATCCCGCGTGACGTCTGCTATCCGAACCCATGCGCGGAGAACGCCGTCTGCAGCGAGCATAATGGCGCGGCCAAGTGTACGTGCATCTCGCCTTACCTGGGAGACCCGTACAACACCGGCTGTCGGCCGGAATGTGTGCTCAACTCGGACTGCCCGAGCCACACGGCATGCGTGAACCAGCATTGTCGCGATCCGTGCCCCGGAGTGTGCGGTACGAACGCGGAGTGCACGGTCGCGAACCACATCCCGGTCTGCGAGTGTAGCCGTGGCTTCGTCGGCGATCCGTTCCGGGGCTGCCGAAGAGACGTGCCGCCACCGGTTGTACCGAGTGATCCTTGCGCCGCCTGTCCATCGAACAGTGTGTGCAAGGTAGTCGCTGGACGACCGACGTGCTCCTGCGCCGAAGGATACCGCGGAACGCCGCCCGCCTGCCGACCAGAATGTTCGAGCAACGAGGAGTGCCCGCATGACAAGAGCTGCATCAATCTGAAGTGTAAGGATCCGTGCCCGGGACTGTGCGGTCTGAACGCGCAGTGCCAGGTCATCAACCACAAGCCGTTCTGCAGCTGCCTGCGCGACATGATCGGCAATCCGTTCGAGCAGTGCTATCCAAAACCGGCTGAGCCGGTGCACCCATGCCAGCCCAGCCCGTGCGGTGCTTACTCGGAGTGCCGAGAAATCGACGACCGCGCTGTATGCACGTGTGCCGGGGGAATGCTCGGCACACCGCCGAACTGCCGACCGGAGTGTGAAACCGACCAGGACTGCCCGTCGAATCGAGCGTGCTTCAACCAGAAGTGCCGCGATCCGTGCATCGGGTCGTGCGGCTACAACGCGCAGTGCATCTCTCGCAACCATCGGCCAGAGTGCTACTGTAACGATGGTTTCGAGGGCGATCCGTACAGTGGATGCAATCCGTTGGGTAAGTACCAGCCCCAGGAGCATCTTGATGCTCGAATTATAGTCGCTTTCGGAGGGACGGCATCCGGGCCGTCCTTCTTTGTTTTCGGTAACCTCAGTGCATTCCTCGGAAACGAGCGGACGATCGATCGTAGACTTCGACCGTCCGTCCGAATAACATCTAACAGAAACCAATCCATAAATCATACTATATGTCAAATTCCGTATCTCTCAACACATAATTACTGTGCGTTTTGTAGCGATAAGACGGGACGAAATAATTGAACCGTGCAATCCGTCGCCCTGCGGATCGAACGCGGTCTGCCAGGAGCGAAACGGAGCCGGCTCGTGCGCCTGCGTGCCCAATTATTTCGGAGATCCGTACGTCAACTGCCGACCGGAGTGTGTGCAAAGCTCGGAGTGCCCGTCCACCAAGGCGTGCGTCAACATGCGCTGCGTGGATGCATGCCTTGGCACGTGCGGTCCGAACAGCGAATGCCGTGTACATAACCACTCACCTGTATGTAGCTGTAGTCCGGGTTACACGGGCAATCCATCACAGGCTTGCCGTCCGTACGTGGTAGAAAGTAAGACACTATCCCCTTCCGGTTTCATGGAATCACTTTCACTAACGTGTGCAATAAACACACACCACCTTCCTTTTCTTTTTCTTTATTTTCCTCTCTTTCAATCCTTCATTCTTTGCACGTGTTTCTTTCTTTGTTGTTGTTCTGTTATATACTGCACCATCCGCCTAATTGACTGTCATTAGATCTGCCTGCTCGCCGTCCAATCGATCCTTGTTCCCCGTCTCCATGCGGTCCGTACAGTATCTGCAGGGTTCTTGACAACCACCCGGTCTGCTCATGTCAGATCAGCTGTTCCGGCATTCCTCCCAACTGTCGCCCGGAGTGTCTCATTAACGCAGAATGTCCGCGCGATCGTACGTGTCTCAACCAGCGGTGCGTGGATCCGTGCCCGGGCACCTGTGGTTACAATGCCCGGTGCCGCGTGGTAAACCACAATCCAATATGTAGCTGCAATCCCGGGTTCATCGGGGATCCGTTTGTTCAGTGCTCGCCGGAGCCAAGTAAGAAACTGATTTTAGTTTTCGCAAAGACGACGACCACCGTTTTACCATGAACGCCTACGCTGAAGCATAGAACAAACCCTACACACAAAAACCCTTCTTGTCCGCTTTTCGCTTAGTGCAAAGTTTTGTTGTTGCTTGTTGGTCGTCGTCAGATGGGAATGCTAACTGGCTAAAACTGTTTTTTCCTCAATGATCGTCATGATAATCCTTCCGTAGAACAACCATTGTTGGAGGAGGAATACCGCAACCCTTGCCAGCCGTCGCCGTGCGGAGTTAACTCGTTGTGCAAGGTCCACAACAATCGGGCCGTTTGCTCATGTTTGTCCAACTACGTCGGCCGCCCGCCGAACTGTAGACCGGAGTGTACAATCGACTCCGAGTGTCCCATGAGCCTGGCGTGCATCAACGAGAAGTGTCGCAACCCGTGCCACGGATCGTGCGGTGCGAATACAGACTGCACCGTAGTAGCTCACAAACCACTGTGCAGCTGCACCACGGGCTACACTGGAGATCCATTCGCTGGCTGCAGTTTCTTACTGAGTAAGCCCGAGAGAAATGCCTCACCATACGCTTGAAGCTTTGGCGTTTGCTTCTGGTGGAGACTTTCGGTCGAGCCATAAGATAACGCCTAGTTGCCTTGTAACGGCAAATGCTTCTCCAAAAATCTCACTGCTTTGGGGTTGATTCAACTCACCAAACAAACATCGGAAGTCGTTATTGCATAGAACGACGGTTTTGATAACACACTAGCCATCATCTGCCCAAAAAGGATAGCTTATCAACGAGGGGCTTATTCCTTCACGTACAATTACATTTGGTACACAGTACACGGGAAAGCTTAATTAAAAATATCGCTAGGAGTTGCACAGAAGTCATACACAAAACCTATCCACGAATTATCAAACACTACCCACATGAACGCAAAATTTAACCATTAATCACTTTGCAAGCAAAAGCATATGGTATGAAACAGGAAAATATTGCTAAATGAGTTCCTGTGCCTTAAGTCACATAAGTGAAGTCATATGTCAGGGCAACCGTTCTGAGAAGACGAATTACAATAGCGTGCTCAAATATTACAAATACCTTACACAAAGAATCGACTTCTCATTGGTTTTATACATGATGAATGATCAATAAACTTTTTTCGTTTTCCCCTTCTTACCACACACCATCACTAAGTGGCAAATTTGCAAATCATCATTCAACAACCCAAGCTTTTAAATGATGGCGCTTCTATTATACACGATCCAAATAGCTCCAAAGTTCTTGCAACAACGTTTATATTCAAGAAATTGATGCAGCTACCTGCACGGCTTTAACATAACGAAGATTAAAAAATAATTTAAGTTATAATTTTATTCTGATGCTTCCAATGAACTAACTTAATTATGGACTGGAAAGATCTAAACCCTGTATGACAACCATTGCTTTCGCACGTTCTAGTTATTGAAGATGAACCGCCTATGCCTTGTAATCCGAGTCCGTGCGGTGCAAATGCACTCTGCAAGGAGCGGAATGGTGCCGGATCGTGTACGTGTGCTCCGGAGTACTTTGGTGATCCGTACGTGGGTTGCCGGCCCGAGTGCGTCATGAACAGTGACTGTCCGCGCACGCGCTCTTGCATTAACAACAAGTGTCAAGATCCGTGTCCCGGCACCTGTGGCGTCAACGCTGAATGCCACGTGGCCAATCACTCGCCGAGCTGCGTCTGTGTAGCAGGTTACATAGGAAATCCCTTCACCGAGTGTAGGCCGCAGCCAGAAAGTAAGCAAATATATCCAATCAGTCTTACTCCCCATACTTTTCCATCTTTTCTAAAGGAGTAACTTTTCTTCACTGGTTTCCGATACATCAATCTTTACCTTCCCTCGGTTTGTTTCGCTCCAATTCGCCGTTTGATTCACAGTTCGCGATGAGCCATTACTGCAACCGTGCCAACCGTCGCCCTGCGGGCCGAATAGCATTTGCCGAGAGATAAACGGACACGCCGTGTGCACCTGCAGGCAGGAATACATCGGGGCACCCCCCAACTGTAGGCCGGAGTGCGTAGTTAGCTCGGAATGTCCACTCGACAAGGCGTGTGTTCGGACCAAGTGTACCGATCCATGCCCAGGAACGTGTGGGTTCAACGCGCGCTGCCAGGTGGTGAACCATAACCCGATCTGCAGTTGCCAGGCCGGTTTCACGGGGGATCCTTTCGTTCGCTGCATTCCAGAAGAACGTAAGAGACATAGATAGCGCCCTGATCCGCTCATCGGAACGTGCGGACGTGCCTTGTTCCTGTTTTCCTTCGTGTCGGAGCTTAAAGTCTGCCTCTGTTTGTCTCTTGCTCCCGTCCCGCGCGGGGTTCCTTAGGTCGCCCAGTCGTACAAGAAACGCCCGTTGAGCCCTGTACACCATCCCCGTGTGGACCGAACTCGCAGTGCAAGGCAGTTGGCCATACGGCCGCCTGCTCGTGCCTGCCAAACTATGTAGGACGTGCGCCGAACTGTCGCCCAGAGTGCACATCTAACTCGCAGTGCACCCCGATGAAGGCGTGCATCAATGAGCGATGCGGTGATCCTTGTCCGGGTTCCTGCGGTTCAAACGCACTCTGCACCGTGCAGAATCATCAGCCTAGTTGTCGATGTATCGACGGATACGATGGTGATCCGTACAGCTCCTGCAATCCAGTCATAAGTATGTGCGCTTTTTCGGGCATTGCTGAAGACATCCTTCAGGTTGGCTAACTTCAATTTGCGTTTGCTTTTATTTTGTTTTTGCGTCACCACTCCATAGTACTTCGGGAGCCTGAAATCATAGACCCTTGCAATCCTTCGCCGTGCGGCGTGAACGCCGAGTGCAACGTGCGCAACAATGCCGGTTCGTGCACGTGCGTGAAAGATTACTTCGGTGATCCGTACCACGAGTGCCGACCAGAGTGCATGCTCAGTTCCGACTGTCCGAAGACGAGGGCTTGCTTGAACAACAAGTGCGTCGACCCGTGCCCGGGCATGTGCGGAGTCAATGCGGAGTGTTTCGTCATGAATCATTCTCCTTCCTGCTCCTGTCTGCCAGGATACACGGGAAATCCGTCGCAGGCTTGCCGTGAAATACCGAAACGTACGTTTACGAAGAGGCCTCGTTGAGCCTTACTATTTCCCACTTTTACTGAAACGAAGCCACCGATTCTAACGGCGCTTTTCCTCTCCTTATGCCCCTTGCGAACGTTTTAGAAATCGAACATACACCCATCGAGCCGTGTCGCCCGTCGCCGTGTGGCCCTTACAGCGAATGTCGTAACGTGAACGATCATGCTGTCTGCTCGTGTCAAACGAACTACATCGGTACGCCCCCGGCCTGTCGTCCAGAGTGTACAGTTAGCTCTGATTGCTCCCTGGACAAGGCTTGCATCAAACAGAAGTGCTTGGATCCGTGCCCGGGAACCTGCGGTTTCAACGCACGCTGTCAGGTGGTCAACCACAATCCCATCTGTAGCTGTCCTTCCGGCTTCACCGGTGATCCGTTCGAACGTTGTGTACCGGAAGAAAGTAAGCTTCACTCCCCTCGTTGGTGGACCTCCTGTTCCGCCACCGGTTTTGCCTGTTGTCCCCTTCGATTTCGCGAACACCTCGAGTAACACCGTTTCCCTTTCGTCGTCCACCTCCGTTTCTAGAGCAAGTTGTCCTAGCTGAACCCACGAACCCGTGCCTTCCGTCTCCGTGCGGACCGAACTCGCAGTGTCGGGCGGTCGGCAGCGTCCCCGCGTGCTCGTGTCTGCCCAACTACGTTGGACGCGCACCGAACTGCCGCCCTGAGTGCACGATCAACGCGGAATGCGCTGGCAATCTGGCTTGCGTCAATGAAAAGTGCGCCGATCCGTGCCCGGGTTCGTGCGGACCGAACGCCGTGTGCCGTGTGATCGAGCACTCTCCTACCTGCTCCTGCCAGACTGGATACACGGGAGATCCCTTTTCCGGATGTACAGTTATTCCTTGTAAGATTTCTTCTATCCTTATTTCCCACTATCTGTTTCTTTTCTACATTGAGAATCGTGGAAAACTACATGCTCGAATGGCCCAACAGGACAGGGCAATCGGGCCGGTTTTCCACCCTTCTCCCTTGTTTGTGTAGATAAATGTAGAATGTAAGTGAATGCATGTGTGTTGTTGTTGAACGTATCTGATGAAAGAGACCCGAACCGATTGCTGTGAACCTGAGCAAAGTCCTACTTAGAGGATATAAATGATCTAGTAGCCTTGTTTCACGGTAACCAGTTCCGGCTTCGATTCTCGAACCATTGTTGCGTCCCGCCTGACCGTTGATGTTAATATGAATTAAACAAAGTACCCATCGATGCAGACTTCCTGCAAATATGTCAAATTCCAAGTGACGTTCGAATGCATTCAAAACCGGAACAGCATCGATAGAAAACAATCCAGACAGAGATTAACAGGAACAGAAACTTTTTGTTCAATTTGGAAAGCAGTTTACTTGTTGCTTAGAATATCAACGATCAGGCAGGAGCACTACGTAAGTCTGTATTGTATGTAAAAAATAGGTTCTTAATGCATCCTTTAATTCATTGTAAATGTTGTGTATAGTAACGTCCCTTTTCGTTGTGGAAGGACTATGTGTTGGGTTTAGGTTTAGCTTCTATGTAAACTATCTATTTCCTTGTAGTAACACCTGTTCGACAAGAGCCACAAGATCCGTGCAATCCATCGCCCTGCGGATCGAACGCGGTATGTAAGGAACGCAATGGCGCTGGATCGTGTACTTGCCTGCCGGAATACTTCGGCGATCCGTACAGTGGCTGCCGGCCAGAGTGCGTCACCAACAGCGACTGTCCGCGAGTCCGGGCCTGCGTGAACAATAAGTGTGCCGACCCTTGCCCGGGCGTATGCGGTATCGAGGCCGAATGTTACGTGGTGAACCATTCGCCGAGTTGTGCGTGCCGTCCCGGCTACACTGGCGATCCGTTTACGCAATGTCGACCCGAAGAGCAACCCAGTAAGGACTGGTTCAATGTCTTACATATCAACTTCCCGTTCCCAACGGCTCACAAACAATATCTCTACTTTTCACATCGCTTCTGTAGAACAAAATGAGCCGATCAATCCTTGCTCGCCGTCCCCGTGCGGACCGAACAGCATTTGCCGGGAGGCGAACAATCACGCCGTCTGTACCTGTCAGGCTAGTTTTATCGGCACACCGCCTAACTGTCGGCCGGAATGCGTTGTTAGCTCCGAGTGCGCGCTTGATAAGGCTTGCATAGGACAGAAGTGTAGCGATCCGTGCCCGGGAACCTGTGGGCAAAACGCTCGCTGTCAGGTTGTGAACCACAATCCGATTTGCAGCTGCTCGCTCGGATTCACCGGAGATCCATTTGTGCGCTGCATGCCTGTAGAAAGTAAGCACCAGCGTTCCCCATTTAAAAAAAAGATTTATCAGTGCCAACACGCGTAATGTGATCGTTCGCGGGCGGCCTTTTGTGGATGTTTTTCATTTATTTTATTTGTTTCCTTTTTTTTCACCATATCCCTTTTTCGAACGCGCTCTGTTTCCGCTTTCTTGCTCTGCATATCTATGTTTGTTTCGCTTTATCGCTTTCTTGCTCTCTCATCTTTTGCACACCCTCGATTTCTCTCCGCCTAACTTCGGTTCCATACCGCTGCCTGGCGCCACTGCATAGAAGCTCCGGTGGTACAAGATCCGATCGATCCGTGCGTTCCGTCACCCTGTGGGCCAAACTCCGTCTGCCGAGCCATTGGGTCGACGCCTGCATGCTCTTGTCTGCCAAACTACGTCGGCCGGGCACCAAACTGCCGTCCAGAGTGCATGCTGAATGCCGAGTGTCCCGCCACGTTGGCGTGTGTAAATGAACGGTGTACTAATCCCTGTGTGGGCTCTTGTGGTATTAACGCACGCTGTACAGTAGTAAAGCACAATCCGATCTGCGAGTGCGAGGCCGGATTTACCGGGGATCCGTTCTCCGTGTGTACAGAAATCACTCCCAGTAAGCATCCTTCATCTTCCTCCCGATATCCCGATGTCCATTTTCTCGTTTCAGCAATGCAGCAGGTTATGAAGCAAGTCATAAAAAGTTTACTAATTACCAAATTGGTGTTATCTGCATCTTGTTCCATTCCTTTTCAGTACGCAACGTCGAGCCAGTCAATCCGTGCAACCCGTCTCCATGTGGAGCAAACGCGGTTTGTAAGGAAAGAAATGGTGCCGGTTCATGCACTTGTATGCCGGAATATTTCGGCGATCCGTACACCGGTTGTCGTCCGGAATGTGTTCAAAACACCGACTGCGACAAGTCGAAGGCCTGTGTGAACAACAAGTGCCGCGATCCGTGCCCCGGAGTGTGCGGACTGAACGCAGAATGCGTGGTGCAGAACCATGGTCCGGTCTGCTATTGTCTGGAGGGATACACTGGTGATCCGAGCAGCACCTGCAATTTGATGGAGATCGTAACGGAACGACCGAAAACTCCCGGCTGTCAACCGTCACCGTGTGGGCCGAACAGTCAGTGCAGAGAAATCAATGGGCATCCAGTGTGCTCCTGCCTCGCAGGGTATATCGGCACGCCGCCAATGTGTCGACCAGAGTGCGTGGTCAGCTCGGAGTGTAGCCAAGATCGGGCGTGCGTCAACAAGAAATGCGTCGATCCGTGTCCAGGAACATGCGGCACCGACGCGCGCTGCCAGGTAGTGAACCACAATCCTATCTGCAGCTGCTCGCCAGGCTTCACCGGAGATCCGTTCATACAGTGCGTGAAGAAGGAAGAGCCTAAGGATGTTGCTCAATTGAACCCATGCGTACCGTCACCTTGCGGACCGAACGCAAACTGTCGCGCCGTCAGTGGTCAACCGGCGTGCTCGTGCGCGCCGAACTACATCGGCAGACCGCCAAACTGTCGGCCAGAGTGCACGAGGGATGCGGAGTGTTCGAGCAACATGGCCTGCCAGAACGAACGCTGCGTAGATCCGTGTGCGGCTGGATGTGGACAGAACTCTGTCTGTCGGGTGATTAACCACAAACCAGTCTGCACGTGTGATGAAGGGTACGAAGGAAATCCTTTGGAACAGTGCACCCGCATTTTGCCTCGTAAGTAAACCTTGTTTCCGGGAAAGAGACTTTAATCAATTAACATCAATATTCGTATCGTATGAATCTACAGCTACAACTGAAAGGTTGACGCCCTGCACACCTTCACCATGTGGACCGAATGCGGAATGTCGCGAACGGAACAATGCCGGTGCATGCTACTGTCTGGCTGGTTACGAGGGCAATCCGTACGATGTGTTCTCCGGCTGCAAACGTGAGTGCGACGTTAACTCCGACTGCTCCGATAAGCTGGCATGCGTACAGTACAAGTGTGTCGATCCGTGTCCCGGTGTTTGTGGCACACAGGCTATATGTGATGTTCAAAAGCACGTACCAACCTGCATCTGTCCAGATGGGATGATCGGAGACCCGTTCGTGCAATGCGAGCTCCGCCTGGCGGAACCTGTAACGCCAGCACCTCCCGTGTGCGACAAGTTTACGTGCGGCCCTAACAGCATCTGTCGCATTCAGAATGGTGTGGCCGTGTGCAAATGTCAACCAGATATGGTTGGTAGCCCGCCAAACTGTCGCCCAGAGTGCCAGCAGAACAGTGACTGTGAAGCGCAGCGGGCTTGCGTAAACTTCAAGTGTGTCGACCCATGCCCAGGCGCATGTGGGCAGAATTCTAACTGCAACATCATCAACCACAACCCCATCTGCAGCTGTGCACCAGGCTTCACGGGTGATCCATTTACCCGATGCTACAAAGAAGTAGTACCAGTCTCGACGACCGAGACACCCCGAGCGTTGTGTACTCCTTCGCCATGTGGACCGAATGCAGAGTGTAAAGTTGTAGGAAGCCGAGAAGCTTGTTCATGTCTGCCAGGATACATCGGATCACCACCAAGCTGTCGTCCGGAGTGCATTTTGAGCACTGAGTGTGCCGACAACCAAGCCTGCATTAGGCAAAAGTGTACCGATCCATGCCCTGGTTCGTGTGGTTTGAACGCTAAGTGTTCTGTGTCACGACACACGCCTAGCTGTAGCTGTGACGTTGGATTCACCGGAGATCCATTTACCGGTTGTCAGCCTGTCATTGGTGAGTACTTTAATTTTTCTGCATGTTTAAGCTTATTGTTTATTTTATGGTTCCCAAACGCAATAATGTTGGTCTCTAGTTGCCTAAAGTACGCGGTTAGCTATTTGTGTATGATGTTATCTGTGTGTTCTCAAATTATCCTGGGTTTAAAGGATATCACTGGTTAAAAACCATCCTTTCTCGGTATGTTTAACATTAATGCAAATGGCTAATCAAGTAAAACACATTTGTGCTTCGCAAAGCATACAAAATGCCACGCTAGGTAAAGAACATAGCTTTCCACAAAACTTGGTAATTGGAAAAGGCATTGATTTCGTGATAACGAAATAAGCTACGCTTTCGCGATGCCACACTCTGCTTATATTTTTAAATATATTAAATAAAAAGATAAATTATTTAATAATTGAAATCATGCTAAGCGATAGTGATTTGACAAGTCCTCGACTTTTTAAACAAAGGATATCCTTGGTTCAAGACACATTTTTTTCCACAACCACTTATTTGTTCATGTTTCTGCCGTCCAATATCGTTCCATTGATTGTATGCGCGATTTGTAGAGCGACGACCGCTTTCGAATGACCTACACGTGCTACCACATTTGTATGCCTGCCACGATTCAATTGATAGTTGCCGATAATTTTTCTTTAACATCAACATTGACTAGATGGCTATTTTCAATGGTTCTTTCTGACAAGGCAAACTATACGAAAGTAAATATATATATAAAAATGGATGTATGTTTGTTTGTTACGCTAAAACTCATAAACGGCTGGACCAATCTTGATGATGTCTTCGGATGATTTGTTCTTTTTTGCCCAACGAAGGTTTAGGAAAAAAGGAAATTGGAAAAATCCGAAAGAAAAGCTGGAAAATTAGAAAATTCTTAATTTCGAGCTTTCCAAAACATAGGAGGCTATGAGAGCAATCGTGCTCTTCTTTCGCAGCCTACTATGAGCAATTGCTTTAAAGAGTGCAGCCGGGGAATCATTGAAAACTTTTCAGCGAACAAATTATATGTGCCAATTCTAAACTTCATGGATTTGGATTCTTGGATTCTTGGCCACCGCATCATTTGCGACATTAAAAATGGAAGTGTTATTATTATGCTCCGAAACCTTCATGCCCCAAATTAATGTAATGGAACATGACTGTTTGTCACGCAGCTTTCGAGCAATGTGATAGAGACTTATAAGGAGGCATCATGTTTATCTCCGAGAATTCCTTTAAGTTCCAACGATATGCCATTTCAATTTAAGCGTATTCAATTTTCAACAGTCGATGGAAGTGTGTAGCATAAATCTTAAATGCCATGTTTTTCACATGACCATGCTATATGTGGCATGTTAACGCTTCTGTAAACCGGCTTCTCTGTACATTTGAAAACATTATATAGTCAGCATTAATGATTCCCACTATAATAAATTCAAACTTATTTTCATTAAAATAAGAAACCTTCAAGAAAAACCTTATTGCATACAATCAAAGATATTGGACGGGGCGAAGTTCGTCGGGCCAGCTAGTGCTGTATAATTCATATTAGTCTGAAGTGGCATAAGAGAAGAAGCGTTGTAACTTAAGTTGCCACGTGAGGTATAAATAATCTCGGACTTGTCAAACCGCCATCGTTTTATTACACCTTATAACATTATAAAAAGTATAAATCAATTCCCAATTTGACACTTGAAATTATACGATTCAAAATGTGGGATGTATTGGGCTTGATGCTTAAATGCTTTACTGTATGAGAATTCAAAAAGGTAAGTTAGCGAATTCTCCACCTTTAGTCACGCACGCAGCAGCACAGAAAATCACACAGAAACTACGCAAACAAAACTATGCAACGGTGCAAACACTCGCTTCGTAAAATTTTCCGCTTGAGCAAAAATGATACACAAATCTACACATTGGAAAAGGGATAAGAAAATCAGCTTCCACTCAAGCCTGAACCATGCAGATTATCACCTTATAAAAACAAGATACGATAAAGAATCTTGATCCCAATCATGATCTTTCTAAACCTTACAGAGGATATACCAGTGTTGTCTCCTTGCGAGCCAAGTCCATGCGGAGCCAACGCTCGATGCAGGGAACAGAATGGCGCTGGAGCCTGTACATGTATCGAGGATCACTTTGGAAACCCCTACGAAGGATGCCGTCCAGAGTGTGTGCTCAATTCGGACTGTCCGTCAAACAGGGCATGTGTCAGAAACAAGTGCCAAGATCCTTGTCCTGGTACTTGCGGTCAGAACGCTGACTGCCAAGTCGTGAATCACTTGCCCTCGTGTACGTGTTTCTCTGGATACGAAGGAGATCCATTCCGATATTGCGACGTCCAACAGAGAGAACGTAAGAATCTCAACTCCCATGCCTGATGCGTGCTTTTGTACCTGCTTCATTCGACCAAGCTTAGTTGCTTAGAATGTTTGTTCTTGACTTCGATATTGCGCTTGACTTGTCGCTTGACTCCTTGACTTGACTTGTATGCCTTCACCGAGACTCCATGACGAAACTCCCAACCATACAATGACGCCATGACCATCATGACTCCGCCAATTCCTTTCTGCTGCCCTTGCTTTTCGCTTTCTTTGAAGTTGTATCTTGTTTGCTGAATCACACCCTGTCTCTTACCCTTACTACAGCGGTGCAAGAATATGTCAACCCTTGCCAACCGAGTCCCTGTGGCCCGAACAGCCAATGCCGAGAGGTGAATGGACAGGCAGTTTGTTCCTGTCTGCCTACGTATGTTGGCTCTCCTCCGGGATGTCGTCCGGAGTGTGTGGTGAGCTCAGAATGTGCCTTGGACAAGGCCTGTGTCAACCAGAAGTGTGTTGATCCGTGCCCTGGAACATGTGGAACCAACGCTAGGTGCAACGTCAATAACCACAGCCCCATCTGCTCGTGTCAATCAGGATTCACTGGCGATCCGTTCACAAGATGTTACCCATTACCACGTAAGGCCTCCCCTTTCGCTCAACTCGTCTTGCCGATCCCCAACGCCCTTTTGTCTTTGCTCTTTTCCACAACAGCTCCAGTGCAAGATATGCCTATCGCTATAAGGAACCCTTGTGTTCCTTCTCCGTGCGGTCCAAACTCTCAATGCCGAGATTTCAATGGAAGTCCTTCTTGCTCATGCTTGGTCAATTACATTGGATCTCCGCCAAACTGTCGACCTGAGTGTTCGATTAACGCGGAATGTCCGAGTAACCAGGCGTGCATGAACGAGAAGTGCCGAGACCCTTGCCCTGGATCGTGTGGCATCAACGCAAGATGTAACGTGATCAACCATACGCCCATATGCTCTTGCGAAGAAGGATACACTGGAGATCCGTTCACAAGTTGTCGACCAATGCCTCCCCCACGTAAGAATTCCCCCACGATCGTTCGTGTCTCAGATCTCTTGGTAACTTGGCCCCTTCACCCAACAGCACGTGAACCAGTCAACGATGATCCCTGCAATCCATCGCCATGTGGAGCGAACGCTCAGTGTCAGGATGGTATTTGCACATGTCTGCCAGAGTACCAAGGCGATCCGTACCGAGGCTGTAGACCAGAGTGCGTCTTGAACTCGGACTGCGCTCGGGATAGGGCCTGTATTCGTAGCAAATGTGTCGATCCTTGTCCGGGAACGTGTGGACAAGACGCACTGTGCGAGGTGATCAATCACATTCCGATGTGCCGATGTCCCGACGGGATGGCCGGAAACGCATTTGTGCAATGTCGTCCGCAGCAAACGCTAGTCGTGTCAAATCCGTGCAATCCATCGCCTTGCGGACCAAACAGCCAATGTCGCGAAATCAACGGACAAGCCGTGTGCTCTTGCGTCCCAGGATACATCGGAAGCCCACCGACTTGTCGCCCAGAGTGCGTAGTGAGTGCAGAATGTCCACAGAACCAGGCATGCACAAACCAAAAATGTAGAGATCCTTGTCCTGGAACATGCGGGGTGGGAGCGCGATGCTCGGTTATCAGTCATAACCCAATATGCAGCTGCCCAGAAAGATTCACGGGCGATCCCTTCGTGCGTTGTCAGCCAATAAGTAGGTTTCTCCTAATATTTGTTCTGTTCGATCCCTTTGCTCGTGAAGTTGGTTGCTCACTATCGTTACTCCTCAACGTTTCTAATCCCTTTCAGTCGAGCCGCCTGTCCAAATGACTCCAACCAACCCATGCCAACCATCTCCTTGTGGGCCGAATGCACAATGCCGTGCAGTAGGCGATACGCCATCTTGTACATGCGTGGAGGGTATGAAAGGTGCTCCGCCTAATTGCCGACCGGAATGTATCAGCAATTCGGATTGTTCCAACAACTTGGCTTGCATAAGACAAAAGTGTCAAGATCCGTGTCCGGGGGCCTGTGGAGCCAATGCTGAATGCAGGGTTGTAAGTCATACACCGATGTGCATTTGCGCCGTTGGTTACACGGGAGACCCGTTCACGCAGTGCGTACCATTCCAACAAGATACGCCCAAAGATCAAACGACACCTTGCATACCCAACCCATGCGGAGCCAACGCTCAGTGCAGGGAACAGAACGGCGCTGGAGCCTGTACATGTATCGAGGATCACTTTGGAAACCCCTACGAAGGATGCCGTCCAGAGTGTGTGCTCAATTCGGACTGTCCGTCAAACAGGGCATGTGTCAGAAACAAGTGCCAAGATCCTTGTCCTGGTACTTGTGGTCAGAACGCTGACTGCCAAGTCGTGAATCACTTGCCCTCGTGTACGTGTTTCCCTGGATACGAAGGAGATCCATTCCGATATTGCGACATCCAACAGAGAGAACGTAAGAATCTCAACTCCCATGCCTGATGCGTGCTTTTGTACCTGCTTCATTCGACCAAGCTTAGTTGCTTAGAATGTTTGTTCTTGACTTCGATATTGCGCTTGACTTGTCGCTTGACTCCTTGACTTGACTTGTATGCCTTCACCGAGACTCCATGACGAAACTCCCAACCATACAATGACGCCATGACCATCATGACTCCGCCAATTTCTTTCTGCTGCCCTTGCTTTTCGCTTTCTTTGAAGTTGTATCTTGTTTGCTGAATCACACCCTGTCTCTTACCCTTACTACAGCGGTGCAAGAATATGTCAACCCTTGCCAACCGAGTCCCTGTGGCCCGAACAGCCAATGTCGAGAGGTGAATGGACAGGCAGTTTGTTCCTGTCTGCCTACGTATGTTGGCTCTCCTCCGGGATGTCGTCCGGAGTGTGTGGTGAGCTCAGAATGTGCCTTGGACAAGGCCTGTGTCAACCAAGAGTGTGTTGATCCGTGCCCTGGAACATGTGGAACCAACGCTAGGTGCAACGTCAATAACCACAGCCCCATCTGCTCGTGTCAATCAGGATTCACTGGCGATCCGTTCACAAGATGTTACCCATTACCACGTAAGGCCTCCCCTTTCGCTCAACTCGTCTTGCCGATCCCCAACGCCCTTTTGTCTTTGCTCTTTTCCACAACAGCTCCAGTGCAAGATATGCCTATCGCTATAAGGAACCCTTGTGTTCCTTCTCCGTGCGGTCCAAACTCTCAATGCCGAGATAGCAATAGAAGTCCTTCTTGCTCATGCTTGGTCAATTACATTGGATCTCCGCCAAACTGTCGACCTGAGTGTTCGATTAACGCGGAATGTCCGAGTAACCAGGCGTGCATGAACGAGAAGTGCCGAGACCCTTGCCCTGGATCGTGTGGCATCAACGCAAGATGTAACGTGATCAACCATACGCCCATATGCTCTTGCGAAGAAGGATACACAGGAGATCCGTTCACAAGTTGTCGACCAATGCCTCCCCCACGTAAGAATTCCCCCACGATCGTTCGTGTCTCAGATCTCTTGGTAACTTGGCCCCTTCACCCAACAGCACGTGAACCAGTCAACGATGATCCCTGCAATCCATCGCCATGTGGAGCGAACGCTCAGTGTCAGGACGGTATTTGCACATGTTTGCCAGAGTACCAAGGCGATCCGTACCGAGGCTGTAGACCAGAGTGCGTCTTGAACTCGGACTGCGCTCGGGATAGGGCCTGTATTCGTAGCAAATGTGTCGATCCTTGTCCGGGAACGTGTGGACAAGACGCACTGTGCGAGGTGATCAATCACATTCCGATGTGCCGGTGTCCCGACGGGATGGCTGGAAACGCATTTGTGCAATGTCGTCCGCAGCAAACGCCAGTCGTGTCAAATCCGTGCAATCCATCGCCTTGCGGACCAAACAGCCAATGTCGCGAAATCAACGGACAAGCCGTGTGCTCTTGCGTCCCAGGATACATCGGAAGCCCACCGACTTGTCGCCCAGAGTGCGTAGTGAGTGCAGAATGTCCACAGAACCAGGCATGCACAAACCAAAAATGTAGAGATCCTTGTCCTGGAACATGCGGGGTGGGAGCGCGATGCTCGGTTATCAACCATAACCCAATATGCAGCTGCCCAGAAAGATTCACGGGCGATCCCTTCGTGCGTTGTCAGCCAATAAGTAGGTTTCTCCTAATATTTGTTCTGTTCGATCTCATTGCTCGTGAAGTTGGTTGCTCACTATCGTTACTCCTCAACGTTTCTAATCCCTTTCAGTCGAGCCGCCTGTCCAAATGACTCCAACCAACCCATGCCAACCATCTCCTTGTGGGCCGAATGCACAATGCCGTGCAGTAGGCGATACGCCATCTTGTACATGCGTGGAGGGTATGATAGGTGCTCCGCCTAATTGCCGACCGGAATGTATCAGCAATTCGGATTGTTCCAACAACTTGGCTTGCATAAGACAAAAGTGTCAAGATCCGTGTCCGGGGGCCTGTGGAGCCAATGCTGAATGCAGGGTTGTAAGTCATACACCGATGTGCATTTGCGCTGTTGGTTACACGGGAGACCCGTTCACGCAGTGCGTACCATTCCAACAAGATACGCCCAAAGATCAAACGACACCTTGCATACCCAACCCATGCGGAGCCAACGCTCAGTGCAGGGAACAGAACGGCGCTGGAGCCTGTACATGTATCGAGGATCACTTTGGAAACCCCTACGAAGGATGTCGTCCAGAGTGTGTGCTCAATTCGGACTGTCCGTCAAACAGGGCATGTGTCAGAAACAAGTGCCAAGATCCTTGTCCTGGTACTTGTGGTCAGAACGCTGACTGCCAAGTCGTGAATCACTTGCCCTCGTGTACGTGTTTCCCTGGATACGAAGGAGATCCATTCCGATATTGCGACATCCAACAGAGAGAACGTAAGAATCTCAACTCCCATGCCTGATGCGTGCTTTTGTACCTGCTTCATTCGACCAAGCTTAGTTGCTTAGAATGTTTGTTCTTGACTTCGATATTGCGCTTGACTTGTCGCTTGACTCCTTGACTTGACTTGTATGCCTTCACCGAGACTTCATAACGAAACTCCCAACCATACAATGACGCCATGACCATCATGACTCGGCCAATTCCTTTCTGCTGCCCTTGCTTTTCGCTTTCTTTGAAGTTGTATCTTGTTTGCTGAATCACACCCTGTCTCTTACCCTTACTACAGCGGTGCAAGAATATGTCAACCCTTGCCAACCGAGTCCCTGTGGCCCGAACAGCCAATGTCGAGAGGTGAATGGACAGGCAGTTTGTTCCTGTCTGCCTACGTATGTTGGCTCTCCTCCGGGATGTCGTCCAGAGTGTGTGGTGAGCTCAGAATGTGCCTTGGACATGGCCTGTGTCAACCAGAAGTGTGTTGATCCGTGCCCTGGAACATGTGGAACCAACGCTAGGTGCAACGTCAATAACCACAGCCCCATCTGCTCGTGTCAATCAGGATTCACTGGTGATCCGTTCACAAGATGTTACCCATTACCACGTAAGGGCTCCCCTTTCGCTCAACTCGTCTTGCCGATCCCCAACGCCCTTTTGTCTTTGCTCTTTTCCACAACAGCTCCAGTGCAAGATATGCCTATCGCTATAAGGAACCCTTGTGTTCCTTCTCCGTGCGGTCCAAACTCTCAATGCCGAGATAGCAATAGAAGTCCTTCTTGCTCATGCTTGGTCAATTACATTGGATCTCCGCCAAACTGTCGACCTGAGTGTTCGATTAACGCGGAATGTCCGAGTAACCAGGCGTGCATGAACGAGAAGTGCCGAGACCCTTGCCCTGGATCGTGTGGCATCAACGCAAGATGTAACGTGATCAACCATACGCCCATATGCTCTTGCGAAGAAGGATACACTGGAGATCCGTTCACAAGTTGTCGACCAATGCCTCCCCCACGTAAGAATTCCCCCACGATCGTTCGTGTCTCAGATCTCTTGGTAACTTGGCCCCTTCACCCAACAGCACGTGAACCAGTCAACGATGATCCCTGCAATCCATCGCCATGTGGAGCGAACGCTCAGTGTCAGGACGGTATTTGCACATGTTTGCCAGAGTACCAAGGCGATCCGTACCGAGGCTGTAGACCAGAGTGCGTCTTGAACTCGGACTGCGCTCGGGATAGGGCCTGTATTCGTAGCAAATGTGTCGATCCTTGTCCGGGAACGTGTGGACAAGACGCACTGTGCGAGGTGATCAATCACATTCCGATGTGCCGATGTCCCGACGGGATGGCCGGAAACGCATTTGTGCAATGTCGTCCGCAGCAAACGCCAGTCGTGTCAAATCCGTGCAATCCATCGCCTTGCGGACCAAACAGCCAATGTCGCGAAATCAACGGACAAGCCGTGTGCTCTTGCGTCCCAGGATACATCGGAAGCCCACCGACTTGTCGCCCAGAGTGCGTAGTGAGTGCAGAATGTCCACAGAACCAGGCATGCACAAACCAAAAATGTAGAGATCCTTGTCCTGGAACATGCGGGGTGGGAGCGCGATGCTCGGTTGTTAACCATAACCCAATATGCAGCTGCCCAGAAAGATTCACGGGCGATCCCTTCGTGCGTTGTCAGCCAATAAGTAGGTTTCTCCTAATATTTGTTCTGTTCGATCTCATTGCTCGTGAAGTTGGTTGCTCACTATCGTTACTCCTCAACGTTTCTAATCCCTTTCAGTCGAGCCGCCTGTCCAAATGACTCCAACCAACCCATGCCAACCATCTCCTTGTGGGCCGAATGCACAATGCCGTGCAGTAGGCGATACGCCATCTTGTACATGCGTGGAGGGTATGATAGGTGCTCCGCCTAATTGCCGACCGGAATGTATCAGCAATTCGGATTGTTCCAACAACTTGGCTTGCATAAGACAAAAGTGTCAAGATCCGTGTCCGGGGGCCTGTGGAGCCAATGCTGAATGCAGGGTTGTAAGTCATACACCGATGTGCATTTGCGCCGTTGGTTACACGGGAGACCCGTTCACGCAGTGCGTACCATTCCAACAAGATACGCCCAAAGATCAAACGACACCTTGCATACCCAACCCATGCGGAGCCAACGCTCAGTGCAGGGAACAGAACGGCGCTGGAGCCTGTACATGTAACGAGGATCACTTTGGAAATCCCTACGAAGGATGCCGTCCAGAGTGTGTGCTCAATTCGGACTGTCCGTCAAACAGGGCATGTGTCAGAAACAAGTGCCAAGATCCTTGTCCTGGTACTTGTGGTCAGAACGCTGACTGCCAAGTCGTGAATCACTTGCCCTCGTGTACGTGTTTCCCTGGATACGAAGGAGATCCATTCCGATATTGCGACATCCAACAGAGAGAACGTAAGAATCTCAACTCCCATGCCTGATGCGTGCTTTTGTACCTGCTTCATTCGACCAAGCTTAGTTGCTTAGAATGTTTGTTCTTGACTTCGATATTGCGCTTGACATGTCGCTTGACTCCTTGACTTGACTGGTATGCCTTCACCGAGACTTCATAACAAAACTCCCAACCATACAATGACGCCATGACCATCATGACTCGGCCAATTCCTTTCTGCTGCCCTTGCTTTTCGCTTTCTTTGAAGTTGTATCTTGTTTGCTGAATCACACCCTGTCTCTTACCCTTACTACAGCGGTGCAAGAATATGTCAACCCTTGCCAACCGAGTCCCTGTGGCCCGAACAGCCAATGTCGAGAGGTGAATGGACAGGCAGTTTGTTCCTGTCTGCCTACGTATGTTGGCTCTCCTCCGGGATGTCGTCCGGAGTGTGTGGTGAGCTCAGAATGTGCCTTGGACAAGGCCTGTGTCAACCAGAAGTGTGTTGATCCGTGCCCTGGAACATGTGGAACCAACGCTAGGTGCAACGTCAATAACCATAGCCCCATCTGCTCGTGTCAATCAGGATTCACTGGCGATCCGTTCACAAGATGTTACCCATTACCACGTAAGGCCTCCCCTTTCGCTCAACCCGTCTTGCCGATCCCCAACGCCCTTTTGTCTTTGCTCTTTTCCACAACAGCTCCAGTGCAAGATATGCCTATCGCTATAAGGAACCCATGTGTTCCTTCTCCTTGCGGTCCAAACTCTCAATGCCGAGATATCAATGGAAGTCCTTCTTGCTCATGCTTAGTCAATTACATTGGATCTCCGCCAAACTGTCGACCTGAGTGTTCGATTAACGCGGAATGTCCGAGTAACCAGGCGTGCATGAACGAGAAGTGCCGAGACCCTTGCCCTGGATCGTGTGGCATCAACGCAAGATGTAACGTGATCAACCATACGCCCATATGCTCTTGCGAAGAAGGATACACTGGAGATCCGTTCACAAGTTGTCGACCAATGCCTCCCCCACGTAAGAATTCCCCCACGATCGTTCGTGTCTCAAATCTCTTGGTAACTTGGCCCCTTCACCCAACAGCACGTGAACCAGTCAACGATGATCCCTGCAATCCATCGCCATGTGGAGCGAACGCTCAGTGTCAGGACGGTATTTGCACATGTCTGCCAGAGTACCAAGGCGATCCGTACCGAGGCTGTAGACCAGAGTGCGTCTTGAACTCGGACTGCGCTCGGGATAGGGCCTGTATTCGTAGCAAATGTGTCGATCCTTGTCCGGGAACGTGTGGACAAGACGCACTGTGCGAGGTGATCAATCACATTCCGATGTGCCGATGTCCCGACGGGATGGCCGGAAACGCATTTGTGCAATGTCGTCCGCAGCAAACGCCAGTCGTGTCAAATCCGTGCAATCCATCGCCTTGCGGACCAAACAGCCAATGTCGCGAAATCAACGGACAAGCCGTGTGCTCTTGCGTCCCAGGATACATCGGAAGTCCACCGACTTGTCGCCCAGAGTGCGTAGTGAGTGCAGAATGTCCACAGAACCAGGCATGCACAAACCAAAAATGTAGAGATCCTTGTCCTGGAACATGCGGGGTGGGAGCGCGATGCTCGGTTATCAACCATAACCCAATATGCAGCTGCCCAGAAAGATTCACGGGCGATCCCTTCGTGCGTTGTCAGCCAATAAGTAGGTTTCTCCTAATATTTGTTCTGTTCGATCTCATTGCTCGTGAAGTTGGTTGCTCACTATCGTTACTCCTCAACGTTTCTAATCCCTTTCAGTCGAGCCGCCTGTCCAAATGACTCCAACCAACCCATGCCAACCATCTCCTTGTGGGCCGAATGCACAATGCCGTGCAGTAGGCGATACGCCATCTTGTACATGCGTGGAGGGTATGATAGGTGCTCCGCCTAATTGCCGACCGGAATGTATCAGCAATTCGGATTGTTCCAACAACTTGGCTTGCATAAGACAAAAGTGTCAAGATCCGTGTCCGGGGGCCTGTGGAGCCAATGCTGAATGCAGGGTTGTAAGTCATACACCGATGTGCATTTGCGCTGTTGGTTACACGGGAGACCCGTTCACGCAGTGCGTACCATTCCAACAAGATACGCCCAAAGATCAAACGACACCTTGCATACCCAACCCATGCGGAGCCAACGCTCAGTGCAGGGAACAGAACGGCGCTGGAGCCTGTACATGTATCGAAGATCACTTTGGAAACCCCTACGAAGGATGCCGTCCAGAGTGTGTGCTCAATTCGGACTGTCCGTCAAACAGGGCATGTGTCAGAAACAAGTGCCAAGATCCTTGTCCTGGTACTTGCGGTCAGAACGCTGACTGCCAAGTCGTGAATCACTTGCCCTCGTGTACGTGTTTCCCTGGATACGAAGGAGATCCATTCCGATATTGCGACGTCCAACAGAGAGAACGTAAGAATCTCAACTCCCATGCCTGATGCGTGCTTTTGTACCTGCTTCATTCGACCAAGCTTAGTTGCTTAGAATGTTTGTTCTTGACTTCGATATTGCGCTTGACTTGTCGCTTGACTCCTTGACTTGACTTGTATGCCTTCACCGAGACTCCATGACGAAACTCCCAACCATACAATGACGCCATGACCATCATGACTCCGCCAATTTCTTTCTGCTGCCCTTGCTTTTCGCTTTCTTTGAAGTCGTATCCTGTTTGCTGAATCACACCCTGTCTCTTTCCTTTACTGCAGCGGTGCAAGAATATGTCAACCCTTGCCAACCGAGTCCCTGTGGCCCGAACAGCCAATGTCGAGAGGTGAATGGACAGGCAGTTTGTTCCTGTCTGCCTACGTATGTTGGCTCTCCTCCGGGATGTCGTCCGGAGTGTGTGGTGAGCTCAGAATGTGCCTTGGACAAGGCCTGTGTCAACCAGAAGTGTGTTGATCCGTGCCCTGGAACATGTGGAACCAACGCTAGGTGCAACGTCAATAACCACAGCCCCATCTGCTCGTGTCAATCAGGATTCACTGGTGATCCGTTCACAAGATGTTACCCATTACCACGTAAGGCCTCCCCTTTCGCTCAACTCGTCTTGCCGATCCCCAACGCCCTTTTGTCTTTGCTCTTTTCCACAACAGCTCCAGTGCAAGATATGCCTATCGCTATAAGGAACCCTTGTGTTCCTTCTCCGTGCGGTCCAAACTCTCAATGCCGAGATTTCAATGGAAGTCCTTCTTGCTCATGCTTGGTCAATTACATTGGATCTCCGCCAAACTGTCGACCTGAGTGTTCGATTAACGCGGAATGTCCGAGTAACCAGGCGTGCATGAACGAGAAGTGCCGAGACCCTTGCCCTGGATCGTGTGGCATCAACGCAAGATGTAACGTGATCAACCATACGCCCATATGCTCTTGCGAAGAAGGATACACTGGAGATCCGTTCACAAGTTGTCGACCAATGCCTCCCCCACGTAAGAATTCCCCCACGATCGTTCGTATCTCAGATCTCTTGGTAACTTGGCCCCCTTCACCCAACAGCACGTGAACCAGTCAACGATGATCCCTGCAATCCATCGCCATGTGGAGCGAACGCTCAGTGTCAGGACGGTATTTGCACATGTCTGCCAGAGTACCAAGGCGATCCGTACCGAGGCTGTAGACCAGAGTGCGTCTTGAACTCGGACTGCGCTCGGGATAGGGCCTGTATTCGTAGCAAATGTGTCGATCCTTGTCCGGGAACGTGTGGACAAGACGCACTGTGCGAGGTGATCAATCACATTCCGATGTGCCGATGTCCCGACGGGATGGCCGGAAACGCATTTGTGCAATGTCGTCCGCAGCAAACGCCAGTCGTGTCAAATCCGTGCAATCCATCGCCTTGCGGACCAAACAGCCAATGTCGCGAAATCAACGGACAAGCCGTGTGCTCTTGCGTCCCAGGATACATCGGAAGCCCACCGACTTGTCGCCCAGAGTGCGTAGTGAGTGCAGAATGTCCACAGAACCAGGCATGCACAAACCAAAAATGTAGAGATCCTTGTCCTGGAACATGCGGGGTGGGAGCGCGATGCTCGGTTGTTAACCATAACCCGATATGCAGCTGCCCAGAAAGATTCACAGGCGATCCCTTCGTGCGTTGTCAGCCAATAAGTAGGTTTCTCCTAATATTTGTTCTGTTCGATCTCTTTGCTCGTGAAGTTGGTTGCTCACTATCGTTACTCCTCAACGTTTCTAATCCCTTTCAGTCGAGCCGCCTGTCCAAATGACTCCAACCAACCCATGCCAACCATCTCCTTGTGGGCCGAATGCACAATGCCGTGCAGTAGGCGATACGCCATCTTGTACATGCGTGGAGGGTATGATAGGTGCTCCGCCTAATTGCCGACCGGAATGTATCAGCAATTCGGATTGTTCCAACAACTTGGCTTGCATAAGACAAAAGTGTCAAGATCCGTGTCCGGGGGCCTGTGGAGCCAATGCTGAATGCAGGGTTGTAAGTCATACACCGATGTGCATTTGCGCCGTTGGTTACACGGGAGACCCGTTCACGCAGTGCGTACCATTCCAACAAGATACGCCCAAAGATCAAACGACACCTTGCATACCCAATCCATGCGGAGCCAACGCTCAGTGCAGGGAACAGAACGGCGCTGGAGCCTGTACATGTATCGAGGATCACTTTGGAAACCCCTACGAAGGATGCCGTCCAGAGTGTGTGCTCAATTCGGACTGTCCGTCAAACAGGGCATGTGTCAGAAACAAGTGCCAAGATCCTTGTCCTGGTACTTGCGGTCAGAACGCTGACTGCCAAGTCGTGAATCACTTGCCCTCGTGTACGTGTTTCCCTGGATACGAAGGAGATCCATTCCGATATTGCGACGTCCAACAGAGAGAACGTAAGAATCTCAACTCCCATGCCTGATGCGTGCTTTTGTACCTGCTTCATTCGACCAAGCTTAGTTGCTTAGAATGTTTGTTCTTGACTTCGATATTGCGCTTGACTTGTCGCTTGACTCCTTGACTTGACTTGTATGCCTTCACCGAGACTCCATGACGAAACTCCCAACCATACAATGACGCCATGACCATCATGACTCCGCCAATTTCTTTCTGCTGCCCTTGCTTTTCGCTTTCTTTGAAGTCGTATCCTGTTTGCTGAATCACACCCTGTCTCTTTCCTTTACTGCAGCGGTGCAAGAATATGTCAACCCTTGCCAACCGAGTCCCTGTGGCCCGAACAGCCAATGTCGAGAGGTGAATGGACAGGCAGTTTGTTCCTGTCTGCCTACGTATGTTGGCTCTCCTCCGGGATGTCGTCCGGAGTGTGTGGTGAGCTCAGAATGTACCTTGGACAAGGCCTGTGTCAACCAGAAGTGTGTTGATCCGTGCCCTGGAACATGTGGAACCAACGCTAGGTGCAACGTCAATAACCACAGCCCCATCTGCTCGTGTCAATCAGGATTCACTGGCGATCCGTTCACAAGATGTTACCCATTACCACGTAAGGCCTCCCCTTTCGCTCAACTCGTCTTGCCGATCCCCAACGCCCTTTTGTCTTTGCTCTTTTCCACAACAGCTCCAGTGCAAGATATGCCTATCGCTATAAGGAACCCTTGTGTTCCTTCTCCGTGCGGTCCAAACTCTCAATGCCGAGATTTCAATGGAAGTCCTTCTTGCTCATGCTTGGTCAATTACATTGGATCTCCGCCAAACTGTCGACCTGAGTGTTCGATTAACGCGGAATGTCCGAGTAACCAGGCGTGCATGAACGAGAAGTGCCGAGACCCTTGCCCTGGATCGTGTGGCATCAACGCAAGATGTAACGTGATCAACCATACGCCCATATGCTCTTGCGAAGAAGGATACACTGGAGATCCGTTCACAAGTTGTCGACCAATGCCTCCCCCACGTAAGAATTCCCCCACGATCGTTCGTGTCTCAGATCTCTTGGTAACTTGGCCCCTTCACCCAACAGCACGTGAACCAGTCAACGATGATCCCTGCAATCCATCGCCATGTGGAGCGAACGCTCAGTGTCAGGACGGTATTTGCACATGTCTGCCAGAGTACCAAGGCGATCCGTACCGAGGCTGTAGACCAGAGTGCGTCTTGAACTCGGACTGCGCTCGGGATAGGGCCTGTATTCGTAGCAAATGTGTCGATCCTTGTCCGGGAACGTGTGGACAAGACGCACTGTGCGAGGTGATCAATCACATTCCGATGTGCCGATGTCCCGACGGGATGGCTGGAAACGCATTTGTGCAATGTCGTCCGCAGCAAACGCCAGTCGTGTCAAATCCGTGCAATCCATCGCCTTGCGGACCAAACAGCCAATGTCGCGAAATCAACGGACAAGCCGTGTGCTCTTGCGTCCCAGGATACATCGGAAGCCCACCGACTTGTCGCCCAGAGTGCGTAGTGAGTGCAGAATGTCCACAGAACCAGGCATGCACAAACCAAAAATGTAGAGATCCTTGTCCTGGAACATGCGGAGTGGGAGCGCGATGCTCGGTTGTAAACCATAACCCGATATGCAGCTGCCCAGAAAGATTCACAGGCGATCCCTTCGTGCGTTGTCAGCCAATAAGTAGGTTTCTCCTAATATTTGTTCTGTTCGATCTCTTTGCTCGTGAAGTTGGTTGCTCACAATCGTTACTCCTCAACGTTTCTAATCCCTTTCAGTCGAGCCGCCTGTCCAAATGACTCCAACCAACCCATGCCAACCATCTCCTTGTGGGCCGAATGCACAATGCCGTGCAGTAGGCGATACGCCATCTTGTACATGCGTGGAGGGTATGATAGGTGCTCCGCCTAATTGCCGACCGGAATGTATCAGCAATTCGGATTGTTCCAACAACTTGGCTTGCATAAGACAAAAGTGTCAAGATCCGTGTCCGGGGGCCTGTGGAGCCAATGCTGAATGCAGGGTTGTAAGTCATACACCGATGTGCATTTGCGCCGTTGGTTACACGGGAGACCCGTTCACGCAGTGCGTACCATTCCAACAAGATACGCCCAAAGATCAAACGACACCTTGCATACCCAACCCATGCGGAGCCAACGCTCAGTGCAGGGAACAGAACGGCGCTGGAGCCTGTACATGTATCGAGGATCACTTTGGAAACCCCTACGAAGGATGCCGTCCAGAGTGTGTGCTCAATTCGGACTGTCCGTCAAACAGGGCATGTGTCAGAAACAAGTGCCAAGATCCTTGTCCTGGTACTTGCGGTCAGAACGCTGACTGCCAAGTCGTTAATCACTTGCCCTCGTGTACGTGTTTCTCTGGATACGAAGGAGATCCATTCCGATATTGCGACGTCCAACAGAGAGAACGTAAGAATCTCAACTCCCATGCCTGATGCGTGCTTCATTCGACCAAGCTTAGTTGCTTAGAATGTTTGTTCTTGACTTCGATATTGCGCTTGACTTGTCGCTTGACTCCTTGACTTGACTTGTATGCCTTCACCGAGACTCCATGACGAAACTCCCAACCATACAATGACGCCATGACCATCATGACTCCGCCAATTCCTTTCTGCTGCCCTTGCTTTTCGCTTTCTTTGAAGTTGTATCTTGTTTGCTGAATCACACCCTGTCTCTTACCCTTACTACAGCGGTGCAAGAATATGTCAACCCTTGCCAACCGAGTCCCTGTGGCCCGAACAGCCAATGCCGAGAGGTGAATGGACAGGCAGTTTGTTCCTGTCTGCCTACGTATGTTGGCTCTCCTCCGGGATGTCGTCCGGAGTGTGTGGTGAGCTCAGAATGTGCCTTGGACAAGGCCTGTGTCAACCAGAAGTGTGTTGATCCGTGCCCTGGAACATGTGGAACCAACGCTAGGTGCAACGTCAATAACCACAGCCCCATCTGCTCGTGTCAATCAGGATTCACTGGCGATCCGTTCACAAGATGTTACCCATTACCACGTAAGGCCTCCCCTTTCGCTCAACTCATCTTGCCGATCCCCAACGCCCTTTTGTCTTTGCTCTTTTCCACAACAGCTCCAGTGCAAGATATGCCTATCGCTATACGGAACCCATGTGTTCCTTCTCCGTGCGGTCCAAACTCTCAATGCCGAGATTTCAATGGAAGTCCTTCTTGCTCATGCTTGGTCAATTACATTGGATCTCCGCCAAACTGTCGACCTGAGTGTTCGATTAACGCGGAATGTCCGAGTAACCAGGCGTGCATGAACGAGAAGTGCCGAGACCCTTGCCCTGGATCGTGTGGCATCAACGCAAGATGTAACGTGATCAACCATACGCCCATATGCTCTTGCGAAGAAGGATACACTGGAGATCCGTTCACAAGTTGTCGACCAATGCCTCCCCCACGTAAGAATTCCCCCACGATCGTTCGTGTCTCAGATCTCTTGGTAACTTGGCCCCTTCACCCAACAGCACGTGAACCAGTCAACGATGATCCCTGCAATCCATCGCCATGTGGAGCGAACGCTCAGTGTCAGGACGGTATTTGCACATGTCTGCCAGAGTACCAAGGCGATCCGTACCGAGGCTGTAGACCAGAGTGCGTCTTGAACTCGGACTGCGCTCGGGATAGGGCCTGTATTCGTAGCAAATGTGTCGATCCTTGTCCGGGAACGTGTGGACAAGACGCACTGTGCGAGGTGATCAATCACATTCCGATGTGCCGATGTCCCGACGGGATGGCCGGAAACGCATTTGTGCAATGTCGTCCGCAGCAAACGCCAGTCGTGTCAAATCCGTGCAATCCATCGCCTTGCGGACCAAACAGCCAATGTCGTGAAATCAACGGACAAGCCGTGTGCTCTTGCGTCCCAGGATACATCGGAAGCCCACCGACTTGTCGCCCAGAGTGCGTAGTGAGTGCAGAATGTCCACAGAACCAGGCATGCACAAACCAAAAATGTAGAGATCCTTGTCCTGGAACATGCGGAGTGGGAGCGCGATGCTCGGTTGTTAACCATAACCCGATATGCAGCTGCCCAGAAAGATTCACAGGCGATCCCTTCGTGCGTTGTCAGCCAATAAGTAGGTTTCTCCTTATATTTGTTCTGTTCGATCTCTTTGCTCGTGAAGTTGGTTGCTCACTATCGTTACTCCTCAACGTTTCTAATCCCTTTCAGTCGAGGCGCCTGTCCAAATGACTCCAACCAACCCATGCCAACCATCTCCTTGTGGGCCGAATGCACAATGCCGTGCAGTAGGCGATACGCCATCTTGTACATGCGTGGAGGGTATGATAGGTGCTCCGCCTAATTGCCGACCGGAATGTATCAGCAATTCGGATTGTTCCAACAACTTGGCTTGCATAAGACAAAAGTGTCAAGATCCGTGTCCGGGGGCCTGTGGAGCCAATGCTGAATGCAGGGTTGTAAGTCATACACCGATGTGCATTTGCGCCGTTGGTTACACGGGAGACCCGTTCACGCAGTGCGTACCATTCCAACAAGATACGCCCAAAGATCAAACGACACCTTGCATACCCAACCCATGCGGAGCCAACGCTCAGTGCAGGGAACAGAACGGCGCTGGAGCCTGTACATGTCTCGAAGATCACTTTGGAAACCCCTACGAAGGATGCCGTCCAGAGTGTGTGCTCAATTCGGACTGTCCGTCAAACAGGGCATGTGTCAGAAACAAGTGCCAAGATCCTTGTCCTGGTACTTGCGGTCAGAACGCTGACTGCCAAGTCGTGAATCACTTGCCCTCGTGTACGTGTTTCCCTGGATACGAAGGAGATCCATTCCGATATTGCGACGTCCAACAGAGAGAACGTAAGAATCTCAACTCCCATGCTTGATGCGTGCTTTTGTAACTGCTTCATTCGACCAAGCTTAGTTGCTTAGAATGTTTGTTCTTGACTTCGATATTGCGCTTGACTTGTCGCTTGACTCGTTGACTTGACTTGTATGCCTTCACCGAGACTCCATGACGAAACTCCCAACCATACAATGACGCCATGACCATCATGACTCCGCCAATTTCTTTCTGCTGCCCTTGCTTTTCGCTTTCTTTGAAGTCGTATCCTGTTTGCTGAATCACACCCTGTCTCTTTCCTTTACTGCAGCGGTGCAAGAATATGTCAACCCTTGCCAACCGAGTCCCTGTGGCCCGAACAGCCAATGTCGAGAGGTGAATGGACAGGCAGTTTGTTCCTGTCTGCCTACGTATGTTGGCTCTCCTCCGGGATGTCGTCCGGAGTGTGTGGTGAGCTCAGAATGTGCCTTGGACAAGGCCTGTGTCAACCAGAAGTGTGTTGATCCGTGCCCTGGAACATGTGGAACCAACGCTAGGTGCAACGTCAATAACCACAGCCCCATCTGCTCGTGTCAATCAGGATTCACTGGCGATCCGTTCACAAGATGTTACCCATTACCACGTAAGGCCTCCCCTTTCGCTCAACCCGTCTTGCCGATCCCCAACGCCCTTTTGTCTTTGCTCTTTTCCACAACAGCTCCAGTGCAAGATATGCCTATCGCTATAAGGAACCCTTGTGTTCCTTCTCCGTGCGGTCCAAACTCTCAATGCCGAGATTTCAATGGAAGTCCTTCTTGCTCATGCTTGGTCAATTACATTGGATCTCCGCCAAACTGTCGACCTGAGTGTTCGATTAACGCGGAATGTCCGAGTAACCAGGCGTGCATGAACGAGAAGTGCCGAGACCCTTGCCCTGGATCGTGTGGCATCAACGCAAGATGTAACGTGATCAACCATACGCCCATATGCTCTTGCGAAGAAGGATACACTGGAGATCCGTTCACAAGTTGTCGACCAATGCCTCCCCCACGTAAGAATTCCCCCACGATCGTTCGTGTCTCAGATCTCTTGGTAACTTGGCCCCTTCACCCAACAGCACGTGAACCAGTCAACGATGATCCCTGCAATCCATCGCCATGTGGAGCGAACGCTCAGTGTCAGGACGGTATTTGCACATGTCTGCCAGAGTACCAAGGCGATCCGTACCGAGGCTGTAGACCAGAGTGCGTCTTGAACTCGGACTGCGCTCGGGATAGGGCCTGTATTCGTAGCAAATGTGTCGATCCTTGTCCGGGAACGTGTGGACAAGACGCACTGTGCGAGGTGATCAATCACATTCCGATGTGCCGATGTCCCGACGGGATGGCTGGAAACGCATTTGTGCAATGTCGTCCGCAGCAAACGCCAGTCGTGTCAAATCCGTGCAATCCATCGCCTTGCGGACCAAACAGCCAATGTCGCGAAATCAACGGACAAGCCGTGTGCTCTTGCGTCCCAGGATACATCGGAAGCCCACCGACTTGTCGCCCAGAGTGCGTAGTGAGTGCAGAATGTCCACAGAACCAGGCATGCACAAACCAAAAATGTAGAGATCCTTGTCCTGGAACATGCGGAGTGGGAGCGCGATGCTCGGTTGTTAACCATAACCCGATATGCAGCTGCCCAGAAAGATTCACAGGCGATCCCTTCGTGCGTTGTCAGCCAATAAGTAGGTTTCTCTAATATTTATTCTGTTCGATCTCTTTGCTCGTGAAGTTGGTTGCTCACTATCGTTACTCCTCAACGTTTCTAATCCCTTTCAGTCGAGGCGCCTGTCCAAATGACTCCAACCAACCCATGCCAACCATCTCCTTGTGGGCCGAATGCACAATGCCGTGCAGTAGGCGATACGCCATCTTGTACATGCGTGGAGGGTATGATAGGTGCTCCGCCTAATTGCCGACCGGAATGTATCAGCAATTCGGATTGTTCCAACAACTTGGCTTGCATAAGACAAAAGTGTCAAGATCCGTGTCCGGGGGCCTGTGGAGCCAACGCTGAATGCAGGGTTGTAAGTCATACACCGATGTGCATTTGCGCCGTTGGTTACACGGGAGACCCGTTCACGCAGTGCGTACCATTCCAACAAGATACGCCCAAAGATCAAACGACACCTTGCATACCCAATCCATGCGGAACCAACGCTCAGTGCAGGGAACAGAACGGCGTTGGAGCCTGTACATGTATCGAGGATCACTTTGGAAACCCCTACGAAGGATGCCGTCCAGAGTGTGTGCTCAATTCGGACTGTCCGTCAAACAGGGCATGTGTCAGAAACAAGTGCCAAGATCCTTGTCCTGGTACTTGCGGTCAGAACGCTGACTGCCAAGTCGTGAATCACTTGCCCTCGTGTACGTGTTTCTCTGGATACGAAGGAGATCCATTCCGATATTGCGACGTCCAACAGAGAGAACGTAAGAATCTCAACTCCCATGCCTGATGCGTGCCTTTGTACCTGCTTCATTCGACCAAGCTTAGTTGCTTAGAATGTTTGTTCTTGACTTCGATATTGCGCTTGACTTGTCGCTTGACTCCTTGACTTGACTTGTATACCTTCACCGAGACTCCATGACGAAACTCCCAACCATACAATGACGCCATGACCATCATGACTCCGCAAATTTCTTTCTGCTGCCCTTGCTTTTCGCTTTCTTTGAAGTCGAATCCTGTTTGCTGAATCACACCCTGTCTCTTACCCTTACTACAGCGGTGCAAGAATATGTCAACCCTTGCCAACCGAGTCCCTGTGGCCCGAACAGCCAATGTCGAGAGGTGAATGGACAGGCAGTTTGTTCCTGTCTGCCTACGTATGTTGGCTCTCCTCCGGGATGTCGTCCGGAGTGTGTGGTGAGCTCAGAATGTGCCTTGGACAAGGCCTGTGTCAACCAGAAGTGTGTTGATCCGTGCCCTGGAACATGTGGAACCAACGCTAGGTGCAACGTCAATAACCACAGCCCCATCTGCTCGTGTCAATCAGGATTCACTGGCGATCCGTTCACAAGATGTTACCCATTACCACGTAAGGCCTCCCCTTTCGCTCAACTCGTCTTGCCGATCCCCAACGCCCTTTTGTCTTTGCTCTTTTCCACAACAGCTCCAGTGCAAGATATGCCTATCGCTATACGGAACCCATGTGTTCCTTCTCCGTGCGGTCCAAACTCTCAATGCCGAGATATCAATGGAAGTCCTTCTTGCTCATGCTTGGTCAATTACATTGGATCTCCGCCAAACTGTCGACCTGAGTGTTCTATTAACGCGGAATGTCCGAGTAACCAGGCGTGCATGAACGAGAAGTGCCGAGACCCTTGCCCTGGATCGTGTGGCATCAACGCAAGATGTAACGTGATCAACCATACGCCCATATGCTCTTGCGAAGAAGGATACACTGGAGATCCGTTCACAAGTTGTCGACCAATGCCTCCCCCACGTAAGAATTCCCCCACGATCGTTCGTGTCTCAGATCCTTTGGTAACTTGGCCCCTTCACCCAACAGCACGTGAACCAGTCAACGATGATCCCTGCAATCCATCGCCATGTGGAGCGAACGCTCAGTGTCAGGACGGTATTTGCACATGTCTGCCAGAGTACCAAGGCGATCCGTACCGAGGCTGTAGACCAGAGTGCGTCTTGAACTCGGACTGCGCTCGGGATAGGGCCTGTATTCGTAGCAAATGTGTCGATCCTTGTCCGGGAACGTGTGGACAAGACGCACTGTGCGAGGTGATCAATCACATTCCGATGTGCCGATGTCCCGACGGGATGGCCGGAAACGCATTTGTGCAATGTCGTCCGCAGCAAACGCCAGTCGTGTCAAATCCGTGCAATCCATCGCCTTGCGGACCAAACAGCCAATGTCGCGAAATCAACGGACAAGCCGTGTGCTCTTGCGTCCCAGGATACATCGGAAGCCCACCGACTTGTCGCCCAGAGTGCGTAGTGAGTGCAGAATGTCCACAGAACCAGGCATGCACAAACCAAAAATGTAGAGATCCTTGTCCTGGAACATGCGGAGTGGGAGCGCGATGCTCGGTTGTTAACCATAACCCGATATGCAGCTGCCCAGAAAGATTCACAGGCGATCCCTTCGTGCGTTGTCAGCCAATAAGTAGGTTTCTCCTAATATTTGTTCTGTTCGATCTCTTTGCTCGTGAAGTTGGTTGCTCACTATCGTTACTCCTCAACGTTTCTAATCCCTTTCAGTCGAGGCGCCTGTCCAAATGACTCCAACCAACCCATGCCAACCATCTCCTTGTGGGCCGAATGCACAATGCCGTGCAGTAGGCGATACGCCATCTTGTACATGCGTGGAGGGTATGATAGGTGCTCCGCCTAATTGCCGACCGGAATGTATCAGCAATTCGGATTGTTCCAACAACTTGGCTTGCATAAGACAAAAGTGTCAAGATCCGTGTCCGGGGGCCTGTGGAGCCAACGCTGAATGCAGGGTTGTAAGTCATACACCGATGTGCATTTGCGCCGTTGGTTACACGGGAGACCCGTTCACGCAGTGCGTACCATTCCAACAAGATACGCCCAAAGATCAAACGACACCTTGCATACCCAACCCATGCGGAGCCAACGCTCAGTGCAGGGAACAGAACGGCGTTGGAGCCTGTACATGTATCGAGGATCACTTTGGAAACCCCTACGAAGGATGCCGTCCAGAGTGTGTGCTCAATTCGGACTGTCCGTCAAACAGGGCATGTGTCAGAAACAAGTGCCAAGATCCTTGTCCTGGTACTTGCGGTCAGAACGCTGACTGCCAAGTCGTGAATCACTTGCCCTCGTGTACGTGTTTCTCTGGATACGAAGGAGATCCATTCCGATATTGCGACGTCCAACAGAGAGAACGTAAGAATCTCAACTCCCATGCCTGATGCGTGCATTTGTACCTGCTTCATTCGACCAAGCTTAGTTGCTTAGAATGTTTGTTCTTGACTTCGATATTGCGCTTGACTTGTCGCTTGACTCCTTGACTTGACTTGTATACCTTCACCGAGACTCCATGACGAAACTCCCAACCATACAATGACGCCATGACCATCATGACTCCGCCAATTTCTTTCTGCTGCCCTTGCTTTTCGCTTTCTTTGAAGTCGAATCCTGTTTGCTGAATCACACCCTGTCTCTTACCCTTACTACAGCGGTGCAAGAATATGTCAACCCTTGCCAACCGAGTCCCTGTGGCCCGAACAGCCAATGTCGAGAGGTGAATGGACAGGCAGTTTGTTCCTGTCTGCCTACGTATGTTGGCTCTCCTCCGGGATGTCGTCCGGAGTGTGTGGTGAGCTCAGAATGTGCCTTGGACAAGGCCTGTGTCAACCAGAAGTGTGTTGATCCGTGCCCTGGAACATGTGGAACCAACGCTAGGTGCAACGTCAATAACCACAGCCCCATCTGCTCGTGTCAATCAGGATTCACTGGCGATCCGTTCACAAGATGTTACCCATTACCACGTAAGGCCTCCCCTTTCGCTCAACTCGTCTTGCCGATCCCCAACGCCCTTTTGTCTTTGCTCTTTTCCACAACAGCTCCAGTGCAAGATATGCCTATCGCTATACGGAACCCATGTGTTCCTTCTCCGTGCGGTCCAAACTCTCAATGCCGAGATATCAATGGAAGTCCTTCTTGCTCATGCTTGGTCAATTACATTGGATCTCCGCCAAACTGTCGACCTGAGTGTTCTATTAACGCGGAATGTCCGAGTAACCAGGCGTGCATGAACGAGAAGTGCCGAGACCCTTGCCCTGGATCGTGTGGCATCAACGCAAGATGTAACGTGATCAACCATACGCCCATATGCTCTTGCGAAGAAGGATACACTGGAGATCCGTTCACAAGTTGTCGACCAATGCCTCCCCCACGTAAGAATTCCCCCACGATCGTTCGTGTCTCAGATCTCTTGGTAACTTGGCCCCTTCACCCAACAGCACGTGAACCAGTCAACGATGATCCCTGCAATCCATCGCCATGTGGAGCGAACGCTCAGTGTCAGGACGGTATTTGCACATGTCTGCCAGAGTACCAAGGCGATCCGTACCGAGGCTGTAGACCAGAGTGCGTCTTGAACTCGGACTGCGCTCGGGATAGGGCCTGTATTCGTAGCAAATGTGTCGATCCTTGTCCGGGAACGTGTGGACAAGACGCACTGTGCGAGGTGATCAATCACATTCCGATGTGCCGATGTCCCGACGGGATGGCCGGAAACGCATTTGTGCAATGTCGTCCGCAGCAAACGCCAGTCGTGTCAAATCCGTGCAATCCATCGCCTTGCGGACCAAACAGCCAATGTCGCGAAATCAACGGACAAGCCGTGTGCTCTTGCGTCCCAGGATACATCGGAAGCCCACCGACTTGTCGCCCAGAGTGCGTAGTGAGTGCAGAATGTCCACAGAACCAGGCATGCACAAACCAAAAATGTAGAGATCCTTGTCCTGGAACATGCGGGGTGGGAGCGCGATGCTCGGTTATCAGTCATAACCCAATATGCAGCTGCCCAGAAAGATTCACGGGCGATCCCTTCGTGCGTTGTCAGCCAATAAGTAGGTTTCTCCTAATATTTGTTCTGTTCGATCTCTTTGCTCGTGAAGTTGGTTGCTCACTATCGTTACTCCTCAACGTTTCTAATCCCTTTCAGTCGAGGCGCCTGTCCAAATGACTCCAACCAACCCATGCCAACCATCTCCTTGTGGGCCGAATGCACAATGCCGTGCAGTAGGCGATACGCCATCTTGTACATGCGTGGAGGGTATGATAGGTGCTCCGCCTAATTGCCGACCGGAATGTATCAGCAATTCGGATTGTTCCAACAACTTGGCTTGCATAAGACAAAAGTGTCAAGATCCGTGTCCGGGGGCCTGTGGAGCCAATGCTGAATGCAGGGTTGTAAGTCATACACCGATGTGCATTTGCGCCGTTGGTTACACGGGAGACCCGTTCACGCAGTGCGTACCATTCCAACAAGATACGCCCAAAGATCAAACGACACCTTGCATACCCAACCCATGCGGAGCCAACGCTCAGTGCAGGGAACAGAACGGCGCTGGAGCCTGTACATGTATCGAGGATCACTTTGGAAACCCCTACGAAGGATGCCGTCCAGAGTGTGTGCTCAATTCGGACTGTCCGTCAAACAGGGCATGTGTCAGAAACAAGTGCCAAGATCCTTGTCCTGGTACTTGCGGTCAGAACGCTGACTGCCAAGTCGTGAATCACTTGCCCTCGTGTACGTGTTTCTCTGGATACGAAGGAGATCCATTCCGATATTGCGACGTCCAACAGAGAGAACGTAAGAATCTCAACTCCCATGCCTGATGCGTGCATTTGTACCTGCTTCATTCGACCAAGCTTAGTTGCTTAGAATGTTTGTTCTTGACTTCGATATTGCGCTTGACTTGTCGCTTGACTCCTTGACTTGACTTGTATACCTTCACCGAGACTCCATGACGAAACTCCCAACCATACAATGACGCCATGACCATCATGACTCCGCCAATTTCTTTCTGCTGCCCTTGCTTTTCGCTTTCTTTGAAGTCGTATCCTGTTTGCTGAATCACACCCTGTCTCTTTCCTTTACTACAGCGGTGCAAGAATATGTCAACCCTTGCCAACCGAGTCCCTGTGGCCCGAACAGCCAATGTCGAGAGGTGAATGGACAGGCAGTTTGTTCGTGTCTGCCTACGTATGTTGGCTCTCCTCCGGGATGTCGTCCGGAGTGTGTGGTGAGCTCAGAATGTGCCTTGGACAAGGCCTGTGTCAACCAGAAGTGTGTTGATCCGTGCCCTGGAACATGTGGAACCAACGCTAGGTGCAACGTCAATAACCACAGCCCCATCTGCTCGTGTCAATCAGGATTCACTGGCGATCCGTTCACAAGATGTTACCCATTACCACGTAAGGCCTCCCCTTTCGCTCAACTCGTCTTGCCGATCCCCAACGCCCTTTTGTCTTTGCTCTTTTCCACAACAGCTCCAGTGCAAGACATGCCTATCGCTATAAGGAACCCATGTGTTCCTTCTCCGTGCGGTCCAAACTCTCAATGCCGAGATATCAATGGAAGTCCTTCTTGCTCATGCTTGGTCAATTACATTGGATCTCCGCCAAACTGTCGACCTGAGTGTTCTATTAACGCGGAATGTCCGAGTAACCAGGCGTGCATGAACGAGAAGTGCCGAGACCCTTGCCCTGGATCGTGTGGCATCAACGCAAGATGTAACGTGATCAACCATACGCCCATATGCTCTTGCGAAGAAGGATACACTGGAGATCCGTTCACAAGTTGTCGACCAATGCCTCCCCCACGTAAGAATTCCCCCACGATCGTTCGTGTCTCAGATCCTTTGGTAACTTGGCCCCTTCACCCAACAGCACGTGAACCAGTCAACGATGATCCCTGCAATCCATCGCCATGTGGAGCGAACGCTCAGTGTCAGGACGGTATTTGCACATGTCTGCCAGAGTACCAAGGCGATCCGTACCGAGGCTGTAGACCAGAGTGCGTCTTGAACTCGGACTGCGCTCGGGATAGGGCCTGTATTCGTAGCAAATGTGTCGATCCTTGTCCGGGAACGTGTGGACAAGACGCACTGTGCGAGGTGATCAATCACATTCCGATGTGCCGATGTCCCGACGGGATGGCCGGAAACGCATTTGTGCAATGTCGTCCGCAGCAAACGCCAGTCGTGTCAAATCCGTGCAATCCATCGCCTTGCGGACCAAACAGCCAATGTCGCGAAATCAACGGACAAGCCGTGTGTTCGTGTTTGTCCGGATACTTCGGAAGCCCTCCAATGTGCCGTCCAGAATGTACAGGAAACTCGGAGTGCCCGTTGAACCAGGCCTGCATCAACTTTAATTGTGCAGATCCTTGCCCAGGAAGCTGTGGATTCTCGGCTCGCTGTACGGTGGTTAATCATAACCCAATCTGCAGTTGTCCACCTCGTATGACCGGTGATCCGTTCACTAAATGCTATGAAATTGGTAATTTATCCCTCGTCGATTACATGCGCCGTTTGCGTTTTTAACTGACTCACACTTTATGTTGTAGCTGAGAAATCTCCACCCTTAAATATTCCTGCTGATCCATGTCAACCGTCGCCGTGTGGTCCCAACGCTCTGTGCGTCAACTCCAATGGTGTACCATCGTGCAGTTGTCAACCAGAAATGTTGGGATCACCGCCAAACTGCCGACCGGAGTGTACTAGCCATTCCGACTGTTCGCGTGTCCTGGCGTGCTCGAGACAAAAGTGTGTCGATCCCTGCCTGAACGCCTGTGGCATCGATGCCAACTGTCACGTTTCGTTGCACGTTGCCAACTGCTTCTGTCCGGATGGTTATGAAGGGGATCCATTCCGAACCTGTACCTTGCGAAGTGAGTGTTCAGACCTGTTGCATAGTTTGCGTATTGCGTGTTAATTTTTGCCCACTTAGATAAGGTTTAACTGTGTTGGATACGTAGGTAGCGAATAATCCTAGCTAAAAATACCATTACCATTTACAGTAACCACACCACCGCCGCCATCCGAGCCAAGGGATCCGTGTTATCCTTCACCATGTGGTACCAATGCCCGCTGTCGTCCGGCCAATAACGGTGCTGCAGTGTGCGAATGCATCGAAAACTATTTTGGCAATCCGTATGAAACGTGCCGCCCGGAGTGCGTCAGCAATGGAGACTGTCAAAAGTCGCTGGCCTGCATTAACAACCGCTGCAAGGACCCATGTCCTGGCGTGTGTGGAAGACAGGCGGAATGTACCGTTGTCAACCACACCCCAGTATGCGCGTGTCCGGACGGAATGAAGGGTAATGCTTTCGAGCATTGTCTTCGTGAAGAAGGTAAGTTGCTCACAGACTCGCAACTGTCGATCGGGAAGCTCTTATCGTATGCTCTCGTTTTTAAACATTCACAGTACCACCGCCACCGTCCGACCCATGCTATCCGTCACCTTGTGGACAGAACACTGTTTGCCGAGTGTCCAGTGGGAACGCCGTGTGCGAGTGTTTGCCCGAGTTCAAGGGCAGTCCGTTCGGGCGAGGCTGCTATCCGGAGTGCGTGATCAACAGCGACTGCCCACGTGACCGAACATGCGTGAACAAAAAGTGTGTCGATCCGTGCCCGGGAGTCTGTGGATACCGAGCCGTCTGCCATGCGATCAACAACAGTCCGGTGTGCTCATGCCCGAGCAACATGATCGGTGATCCGTTTGTGGAATGCAAGCAGGCCCCGCCGAAGGATCCGTGTAGCCCGTCGCCGTGTCGCTCGAACGGTATCTGTCGCGTCGTGGCAGACCGCGCCGAATGCCAGTACCCGGAGTGTATCATTAACTCGGACTGTTCGACGAATCGAGCTTGCTACAACCAGAAGTGTCAGGACCCGTGCGTTGGAGCGTGTGGTCTGAATGCGCTTTGCAATGTGATCAATCATGCACCGGTATGTTCGTGTCCGGCCCGACACGCCGGCTCACCGTTCGTGCAGTGTATGCCGCAACGTGACGAACCACCACAGCCACAGCCAGAATGTACCAGCGACGGTCAGTGCACGAACGACAAAGCTTGTATCAACGGACAGTGTCAGAACCCTTGCGCCGTCGGTACGGGGCTGTGCACGCAGAATGCGGAGTGCCGCGTGCAGTTCCACAGGGCAATTTGTGCCTGTCGGGAAGGCTACACAGGCAACGCACAGCTGGCCTGCTACGAATTAGGTTGCCGCAGTGACAGTGACTGCCCGGCCACAGAAGCCTGCGTGAACAGGAACTGCATAGATCCGTGTCGACACACACAGTGCGGCCGCAATGCCATCTGCAAGTCGGACTACAATCATAACGCTCGATGCCACTGCATCGATGGGTATCGAGGAAATCCACTGGTAGGTTGCACCCGCCCGGAATGTACGAGCAACGACGAGTGCCCGTATCACCAGTCGTGCCAGAACGAACAGTGTCGAGATCCGTGCAATTGTGCACCGAACGCGCAGTGCCGTGTGGACAACCATCAGGCGAGCTGCCGCTGTCCACCAGGCTACACGGGTGACCCACAGTTTTCGTGCGAGAAGAGTAAGTAGAATCCCATTGCCGCATTGCTGTGTGTTTTATACTTGTATTTAAAAATAAACGCTATTCCTACTTTGCGTTTTTTCACAGTTCCCGTACGGGATCCGGCACAGTGTACGATGGACGCGGACTGTTCGAGCAAGCTGGCCTGCTTCGGAGGCGTGTGCAAGAACCCGTGCACAGAGACGAAACCATGCGCTGAGCACGCCACATGTACGGTACAGGATACACTGCCCCTGCGCACGATGTACTGTGTTTGTGACGAAGGATACGCAGGTGACGCCGAAAGGCAGTGCTTGCCTGGTGAGTTTCAGCTCTCTACGGGACCCTCGACTCTGCAATCTGTTATGCTTTACTGTAACTGCTTCGGTGGTGTATTCTTTCGGTGCTTTAATTTTCCGTTTTACATTTCAGGAGAATATCTTTATTATCTATTCCATAACTATTCTAGTGCCTAAAATATCCATTTAGAAACTACCGCTCTTTTCTCACATTAACACAGTTCCCAAGAATCATCCTTAGTCAATGCTTCGTAGTGATATAAAAAATACACACACACGCACCGATACAAATGAGGTCTCTGGTATTCTCAACTAACGTTATCCTTTTGCTTATGTTTGCTGCATCAGAGTCCAAAATCGAACCAGGTTGCTACAGCGACGTCGAGTGTGCTCCGACCGAGTCATGCAGGGCGCGCGTTTGTGTGGACGTCTGCAGTAACTTCAACCCGTGCGCCCCGAGCGCGGAATGTTTGGCGCAAAGCCATAAGGCAATCTGCTCCTGTCCGCTCGGAACGGTGGGTGATCCGTTCCAGAACTGCTACAAGCCGCCGGTTGTGTCGCCCGAGTGCGTCGTCGACACCGATTGTTCGACCAGCATGGCTTGCATCAACGAGCGATGTCAGGATCCGTGCGCCGGAAGTAACCCGTGTGGTGGCAATGCCGAATGTCGCGCAATCTACCATCGACCGCACTGCACGTGCCCGATCGGATGGGGTGGAGACCCGAAAACGCAATGTTATAAGCGTAAGTATCTCTGAACGGCAACTGTGGAAACTTTTTCGTCTTCGATGCATGGTGTCCCTCATTGTATTAACTTTTAATGTTTGTTTCCTCTGCATGCAGCGGAATGCAAGGTTGATGCCGAGTGTCCCTTCGATAAGGCGTGCTTCAACGAGAAATGCATCAGTCCGTGCACGTACGGTGCCACGCAGTGTGGTAGAGGGGCGAACTGTGTCGCGCAAAGCCATCGCGCCGTGTGCATCTGCCCGCCCGGCACGCAGGGAAATCCGTTCGTGTCCTGCGTCACCGGTATGTGCCAGTACAACGAGGACTGTGCGGAGCACGAAGCATGCGACCGGCTGAACCGTGTCTGTCGCCCAGTGTGCGACGACGAGACGTGCGCCCCTACGGCGACCTGCATCGCTCGCAATCACCAAGCGAGCTGCGAGTGCGCCCCAGGAATGCGTGGTAATCCGTACGTGGAGTGTGCGCGGGACGAACCCGAGCCCGAGTGCCGAATGGACAGCGATTGTCGCTCGCAGCAGGCGTGTATCCGCAACCGGTGCGTCAATCCGTGCACGGAACTGACGCCGTGTACAAACCAGCAGATTTGCAACGTCATCGACACGTTGCCACTGCGCACAATCATTTGCGCCTGTCAGACGGACATGCTCATGGATCGTTCCGGCAGCTGCAAACCGATCGTGATCGAAGAGTGCCACGCGGACAGTGACTGTGCCGATACGGACCGCTGCCAGCGGGGCCAGTGCGTCATGGCCTGCAAGGTTGATCCGTGCGGCATCAATGCACAGTGCACCTCCGTCGGACATCGGGCGCAGTGTAGCTGCGCGCCTGGCTACGTCGGCAGCGCACACATCGAGTGTTTGCCGGAGCCAAGGGTGACGACTCCGAAGGAGTGTACCGTGGACGACGACTGCACCGTGGACCGCTCATGCTTTAACGATCGCTGTGTCAATCCATGCGCAGGAGACGCCTGCGGACGGGGAGCGCTTTGCCGCGTGGATAACCACAAGGCGATGTGCAACTGCCCGAACGGATTCACGATGGATGCGAACGGAAATTGTGTGCCCCGTAAGTAATCCCGCCAACTTTGGAAGTATTAAGTTATTTAATTTTATATAGTTGTTGAAACAAGTGTAGAATCCTTTGCAAATACGAGAACAAACTACTATCCTCGCATGTCGGAACTTTACTAATTTTTTCAAACCTATTCCTTTCGTTTAGCTGCTGGAGATTTGCCAAAATGCCGTTCGAGCTCCGACTGTACGCCAAGCGAAACGTGCGTCAATGAACTATGCGCTGATCCTTGCAACTGTGGCCAAAACGCGGACTGCTTCGTGAAGGATCACTATCCGGTGTGCAGTTGCCGGCCAGGATATTCTGGCAACGCGCAAACAGGCTGCTTCAAGCTGGAGTGTGAAAGCGACTCGGATTGTACCAACGACAAGCAGTGCACGAACGGTGAGTGCGTCAACCCGTGTCTGCTGCAGGATCCGTGCGCGATCAACGCCGAATGCTACGGTGACCGTCATCGGGCGGCGTGCCGCTGTCTGCCGGGCCTGGAAGGTAATCCGTTCGAGCGTTGCAGGCGCGTCGAGTGTCACTATGACGGCGAGTGTGCCAAGACACTGGCTTGCCAGCGGGAACAGTGCGTCGACCCGTGCGATAACTCGCCGTGCGCCCAAAACGCCCAATGTTTCGCGATGAACCACCTGGCGCAGTGCAAGTGCCCGGAGCACATGCCGGAGGGCAATCCGTACTCCTTCTGCAGACCGCGAGCCGTCGAGAGGGACGAGTGTCGCGTCGACGGGGACTGTCCGAGCCGCATGGCCTGTATTGGCAGCAAATGTCTGAACCCGTGCGACGAGCTGAAGCCTTGCGCTGCATCGGCCCTCTGTACCGTACATGATAGCGTGCCGGTGCGGACGATGGTGTGCGAGTGTCCTCCGTTGCACGTCCCGGACAGCAGGGGCGAGTGTCAGCGCGTCGTCCAGCAAACGCTGCTTGGTGTGTGCACGAGCGATTCCGAATGCGCGAAGGAGGAGGCCTGCATCAACCAGCAGTGTCGGGATCCGTGCAGCTGCGGAACGCACGCGACCTGTACGATCAAGAACCATCGGGCGGTGTGCTCGTGCGAGGACGGCTACGAGGGAAATCCAAACGTGGCATGCCGTGCGATTGGCTGCCGGGTGGACTCGGAGTGCGAGACGACGAAGGCGTGCGTGAACGGTAACTGCGTGAACCCGTGCCTCGACAACGATCCGTGCGGTATCGGAGCGGAATGCTACGGGCGCGCCAATCGTGCCGAGTGCCGCTGCCCAAGCGGCTACCGCGGTAACCCGCTGGTTCAGTGCAACGTGGTCGAATGCCGCAGCAACAACGACTGCCCGGACGACAAGCAGTGTCGCAACTCGCAGTGCGTCAACCCATGCATCTACGAAAACTCGTGCTCTCCGCGGGCGGAATGTCGGGCGCAGAATCATCTCGTGGTTTGCCGATGCCCGGTCGGGCTGGTGGGCAACCCGTACGTGGATTGTCGACCGGAGATTGTACCGGAGTGTCGCGTCGATACGGACTGCCCGTCTCATCTGGCCTGTATCGACAACAGGTGTACGGAGCCTTGCACTGAGCTGGCGCCGTGCAATCAGCCGGCCCGATGCGAGGTGGTACCGTCCTCACCGGTGCGCACGATGTTGTGCACGTGCCCCGATGGCTACGTCAGCAGCGGAAGCGGCACGTGCAAGCCAGTCGTGAAGGCGGGCTGCATATCTGATACGGACTGCTCGAGCGACACGGCCTGCATCAACAGTATCTGCCGCAATCCGTGCAACTGCGGTCCAAACGCGGAGTGCCGCGTAAAGGACCACAAGCCGGTCTGCTCGTGCGCCCAAGGATACGACGGCGACCCGGAGACGCAGTGCATCAAGATCGAGTGCCGATCGGACAGCGACTGCTCGAGCCAGGCCACCTGCTTCAACCGACAGTGCGTGCCCGCCTGCTCGATGGAAACGTGCGGCACGCAGGCCGAGTGCATCGGTGTCAACCATCGAGCCGTGTGCGATTGCCTGCCGGGCTACGAGGGCAACCCTCGCGTGAGCTGCAAACTGATCGGATGCCGTAGCGATGCGGACTGCCCGCTAGACAAGGCATGCATCAACAGCCGGTGCCAAGACCCGTGCGAAACGCAGGCGGTTTGTGCGCAGAACGAACAGTGCCAGGTGTACCAGCATCGGCCGGAGTGCGCCTGCCCGCCACCATTCGAGAACAATCCGCTGCAGGGTTGCGTGCTGCGCGATGACCGTTGCATGACGGATGGCGAATGTCCGTCACAGACGGCCTGCATACAGGGCGACTGCGTTAATCCGTGCAACGTGACCGAACCGTGCGGTGTGAATTCGAACTGTAAGGTGCTCGATACGCTTCCGGTGCGCACGATGATCTGCGAGTGTCTGCCAGGATATCAGGGCAATGCTGCGATACAGTGCGACAAGAGTGAGTATTAACGATTGATGCCCTCATCGTTTCCTGACTGAATTGGTTTTCTTTGATCTTTCTCCCCTCCACAGTGGCACTGTGTCCAACGGAACGAGGCTTCGTCAGGAACGCCAACGGCGATTGTGTCTGCCCGCCAGGGTACGGTCTGTCGGAGTACGACGATTGTCAGCCGTGCCGCGAGGAAGACGGTCTCAAGATAGACGACACGGGACGCTGCGAGTGTGCGCTAGAGCGCGGTCTTATACGCGACGAGCGTGGCCGCTGCATCTGTCCAATCGAGCATGGCTACCGCCTGACAAGCCGTGGCGAATGCGTCCGCGTCGAGAGGCCAGAATGCGAGCGTGACGACGACTGTGCCGATTGGCGCTACTGTAACCTCGACAGCAGGACGTGCGACGACCCGTGCGACCGAAAGATATGCGGCACAAATGCGCTCTGCAACGCCACGAATCATCAGGCAGTGTGCCAGTGCATAACGGGCTACACGGGCAATCCGGAGGAGCATTGCAGTAAGTTTCGAGCTAGAGCGCCACAAGGAGTGGCTGTAAGAGAATTACATGTTGTTGTTATGATGCTTACCACCCACATTCGGTCTCCCTTTCGCTCCATTGCAGATCAAACAACGAACTTCCGCACGGACTTCCCGCAGCCGGAGATGGTTGTGACATGCCAGGCCGACGGCGTTCAGGTCGTAATCGATCTGGCGGAGTCAAACTTCAACGGGGTACTATATGTGAAGGGCCACAGCAAGGACGAGGAGTGCCGCCGGGTAGTTAACCTAGCCGGTGACGCCTCGTCGCCGCGCACGCAGATCTTCAAGGTGCACTTTGGCAGCTGCGGTCTAATTCATGTCAATGGAATTGCCAGCTTCGTGCTGGTCATACAGAAGCACCCGAAGCTCGTGACGTACAAGGCTCAGGCGTACCACATCAAGTGTGTGTACCAGACAGGCGAGCAGAACGTCACGCTTGGCTTCAACGTACAGATGCTGACGACGGCCGGTACGATTGCGAACACCGGTCCACCGCCAACGTGCGCCATGCGCATCGTGGCCTTCGACGGCAAGGAGATCAACTCCGCCGAAATCGGTGACAATTTGCGACTGCAGGTTGAAGTGCAGCCAGCGAGTAAGTATAGGGAGCAAAGATTTTTTTGGCGCCTTAGCTCCATCCGGCCCTCCTAAATGCTCACTAACTCCCCCTCTTTTATCCGCCACTCTCCCCGAACAGCAATCTACGGTGGTTTTGCACGCAGCTGTGTGGCGAAGACGATGGAGGAAAGCGTGGAGAACGAGTACATCGTGACGGATGAGGACGGTTGTGCGACGGATCCGTCGATCTTTGGCGACTGGGAGTACAACGCGGAAACGAACAGTCTGCTGGCGAGCTTCAACGCGTTCAAATTTCCGTCGAGCGACAACATCCGCTTCCAGTGCAACATTCGGGTGTGCTTCGGCAAGTGTCAACCGGTAAACTGCCACGGGGCGAACGCGTACGGCAAGCGTCGCCGACGACGGGAGACCCTCGGTATCGACATGGAGCGCACGATCGAGCTGGTGTACAACCGCACGAGGCGTGCCTCCGACGATACAGCCCTGGCCACCGACGACGACTCGCTGGGAATGGAAGGAACGCTACGGGAGGAGATCACGATCCAGTCGAATCCTATCCTCACGCTGGAGAAACGCGAAGAGCGATCGTTCGATTCGAACAACAGTAAGTTTCCATTCATCGCTCTTTAGGGCTTGGTTTGGATTATGACTGCACCGCACACGGTCTAATGCCTCTTTCAACCTTAACCATTGCAGTCACACCGGCGGCTCAGCGTGTGGAAGACATTTGCGTCTCGATGATTGGACTCATACTGGCGCTGGTGATTACCGCGCTGCTGGCGCTGGTCGCCGTGGCTGTGGCAGTCTCCTGCTGGTTGATGGCCTACCGACGACGTCCGACCATCACCGGACCGCTGCCACATCCGCCCGAGTTCCCCAATCCGCTGTTCGCGCACCACGAACCGTCGGAACCGTCGCATCATGATTTCATGGGATAGAATTAGTCGTAAACCATAAGTTGTATCAAAGCAAAGAAGTAGAAAAAATCAACGATAAAGGGAGAAGAAAAAACACTAACCGAAAGACGACGAAAACGAAACGAAAATGTATGACTAACCGTTGATCGCTAGGAGAGAGTTACTAACTCATTTAACGAACAAATAACCGTACCGTAGCAACAGCCTCCGTTGCTCTAGTGGTAGGGAATGAACGAAAAGATAAACCTGTAAATAATGTTTAAAACCTTGAAGCCCAAGAACAAACAATTAAAAGCAACTGCTGGCTAGGCGCATACAGCATGATCCTTCGATTGCTCAAAGAGCGGTTGATTGCTCTCTTTCGTTGAACAAATGAAAAGGCAAAAAAAAAGAAACAGCCAGGCAAACGATCGAAAATTGTTAGACAAAACTCGAAAATCGCGATCGATTTAGAAACACCCAGAACCAGTGTCCTTTGAAAAGGTACATTTAGCTTAACTTCTTCACTGGAAGACATCTTACTAGCATTATGTTGAACAGAAACAGTGGAATACGAACGGCCAAACAGTTTCCGCTCGAGCAACCGAGCAGCGTTGCTCGACGGGCCAGCTGGTCGAACGCATTCCAGCTCATCAGACCATCTCCTCCGTCGGTCGTTACTAGTCCTCTATTTATTAATGTTAATATGATGGTTAAAACGGTAACAACAAGAGAAGGAGAGGGGTAAAGAGAACGGGCGAACGATCCTATATCAAATTGATGGCACTGCCGATGGCCGTCGCTGCGGCTCCGGTGAAGACTAGGAAACGCATCTTCCGGGTCGCGTTGCAGCCTGCGCAAGCTGACCAAAAGCGTATGTGTGTAAATGTGTGCAAGCGTGTGGGGGTTTCGTGCGGGAGAAGGCCGTGCGCGTCCGTGCACCGTGCTCCTTCCGTGCACCCAGAGTGTGTTCCATTGCCCCGACCGTGTCGTTTCATATCCAAGCGCTCACGTTTTAACTGTAATTTATTGATATTTTAAAGTATGCTTTTGATATATACTGAACGAATGAACGACGATCGGCGGAGGATTTGAAGACCGAGCGTTACGAGGTATTGAAGTAGTACGTTTGTTTATTTTTTCTTCTTTTTTTTTTCTCCATTTGAATCATATTTCCAAAACGCATCATGTTTAATGTTGTATGATATTTTTTTTTTTTTTATAATGCTGAACAGTGTAACATGCCTTAACGCAGAGCACAGAAAGCTAGACGATGTAATGTTAAAGTGGTTTCGATTGCACGAAAAAAACCGTTTCCGTTTTTTTCCGTTCCAGATATGGTTTTCATAGTCAACCGGAAATTCGGATCCATTGCAAACGGATGCTCTACTTGCAAGGCAGCTCAACACAAATGTGTGGTGTGAAAGGAGCAGCGACCTTTTTCATCACCATTTGTCCGAGTTTGCCTGCTTTCCGAAGCTTTCCGTTACGAATGGCGCACGAGATCCTCTAGGACTAGTGGAATATCTACCGAAATTGCAAACTGCCTTGTTATTTTTTAACGTTCCGCTCTGAGAACGCACACCTTTTGATACTCCTCTTGTTGGTTTGGTGTTAAAACGTGTTCACATTGCATAGCAAATTGGTTGTTGCAAGATTGCCAGTTGGGCAGCATCGAAAAAAGAAAGTGCCGCTTTACATTACCTTCGTTCCAGCCTAGTAGTAGTAGATGAGTAATTATATTCAGGTTCTTTCAGAAGACTGCCACCAAAACCGATTCCGCACTAACGCAACGTGCAAGTCTTGCTCGTTTCTTGTCCACAATCTACTTGTATTGACTTTTGTTTCTCTCGATGCAACCGTACTGAAACATATGAACGCAACTACTTCTACGTATATAAATAGTAAAAACGAAACGAAACTAAACTAATAGGAAAAAGAAAAAACCGCGATAATAAACAGTAATACTAATTAAAACAGGAGTCTTTTATTTTACTTTTTACCGGGGACGCGGTGGAATGAAATAACGCCTGAGATGATTCACACTTTCAGAAAAATCTTATACAAAAAATTATCCCTACACCCAACAAACACGACTTTTCCGTGCGCAACAGGTGCCGCAAATAGTTCCCCGTTCATCTGAAGTGTGGATACAATTTTTACACTTCCGCCGCCTTGGGTGTCCTCATTGACGAGATCCACTAAATTGATGCATCCGGATGTGGTACACACCACCATATAGTGACCAACAATGACGGGTGTTGCGTAGATCTGCGACTGCATGTCGACTTTCCACTTGCGTTCCAGTGCATCACGCTGCTGGGGCAGGTACTCAACGCTGTGGACACTACGATCGTAACATCCAACGAGCAGGTTGATCCTGTTGGTCGATCGTCTAAAAATTTCAAACGATGAAAAAACGTTCCCGGGCAGTCTGATCGATGACGTCTAATATGGATAATGAGTAATAAAGAATTAGTGGGTGCTAACTGAACTTCATTATAAAATATAATATTATTTTCTCGAATGTAATGCTAGATGTTTTGCTACGTTTGCATTAAGATATTTAAAATAGGTTGTTGGCTTAACTCAGTGCATTGAATCCGATGGAAGTTTAATCAAGCATGATTGTTATTTCAATATGGTATTTCATGTCTGTGTCTACTATGAAGACTATGTTCACTTATATTCGAGACGTCTAAACATCAACGAGGAGTGTCAACTAGTCAATCAAATCATGCAACTAGTCAATCAAATCATCTTTACGAGTTTGGATACTGACTTCGTAAAATTCTTCGTAAACTCTTTTGGTTCCTGTCCTCCTTTGTTACAATTTCTGCATCTAGGACCCTTTGGTTGATTCGATTGCTTCTGTATTGGATCACCTTTGTAAAATCCATGAACAGCAAAGAGACCTCCCCGGAATCGAAAATCCTATCGTTCCGTTCTTCATCATTCCGCCAGATTTCAGATCTCTGCTAGCGCTGGTGCTGGTTAATTTCGTGACAGTAATTCGTTGGCTCTAAGAGCAGGATGATTTTTCCTTTAGCTTCCTTGTCCTTCACCAGATCAACAGCTTCCAAGATACCATCTTCCTTCTTCTTGGGTTCAAGCGCATTCCATTTCGTCTTCGACTTATGTCCGGAAATATGTCTGGACTGCAAATCGCCAGGTGTTCCATTTCTCTTTTCTAACTATCATCTCGATCATCGAGTTTCCACTACCTATCATATTTGGACCCATAACCTCAAGGTAACAGTTCGATACACAGTCGCCACGAATTATAAGCCACTCCATATAATAGTTCCACCCACGTAATTGCTTTTTATCAGCTTTGGCTGGATATCTTGGCCAGATGATTTCATAATGAATTAAAAACATAATTCTTCACAATCGTAAATCACAGTAGGATATTACTCACCTCTTTTCCTTTGACGATTTCATGCACGGACATTGCACCATCAACGCGGCATACTATAACTTTTCCATACTCGTCAAAGTAGGCAGGTGTGGTGAATATCGGCACGATACGTAATACCACGCTACTCCAAACTATTTTTCCCGTCGCTACACTGACCGATGCAATTGTACCATCCAAGGTGGTAACACAAACGCATCCTGTGCCATCACTGCTGAAGGCGATCGGTTGTGCTAATATTGGTTTTGTGCCAATCTTTAACTTCCACTTTACAGCTCCGCCGTCAGACTTGAAAAAAAAGAAACAAATAAATTATATTACCATATTGACGACTACCACACTGAAGTGAATTAACTTACCCCCCGGAGGCAATGCAGGTTATGCGATGATCCATAGCTTCCGAAAATTATTACATTCGTTTCTGGTACGACTAAAGGACAGCATTTGATCATTCCGCCAGCATTGTACTTCCAAATGATCCGTCCGTTCAGTGGGTTGAAACAGTACAAATATCCATCGTAGCATCCAACCACACCATGGATCGTTTCACTTTTGAGTGTAAAAAAGCTTGCTGGACACTCGATACGATCCGGCAGAGAAAGACGAGAAATGGTGTCATTTGATTCTACACCGATCGTTAGTAGCAAACCGGAATGGCTACCGATGCTTAAAATATGCCCAAAATCTTTGCAAAATACAACTGTCGGGCGCGCATCGATACATTTGCCCATATCATACCGGCAGACAATAGTAAATTTGTCTCCATCTCCAATTAAATCAGTGAATTGTTCCTTGCTGGAAGATTGCTCTCCAGCTAGTGAATTAGTTTTATCGTTTAATTCTAAGTACTTAAACACCTCCTCGAGAGAAACTGTGGAGTCTAACAGGTACGTTAGGAGATCCGGTAACACTGCACCTTGCGCTTTTTCCATCGTCGCGTGCAATCGCAGCGCGGCGATCGATGTTCCACCGTGGTCGGTAAATGAGCCTAATTTTCGCCGCTTGGTGTCGTCATTTTCTGGCACACTGTGATGCAAAATTCCCATGGCAAGCAATTCTGCTCGAAAAAACCCTACGCTAGTAAAGCGTTCAAAGGACTGTCGTCGTTTACATTGGTCGTACAACTTCAGCAGGCCGTCGTTACTAATTTTACCGTGCGATGATAAAGGAATCTCTTCAGTGCGGTATATCTCATCCGGAAGTTTTTCAGCGGGCAGTTTCGCCCGAAGATAATTCCACAAGGTTGCTTCTATACAGGCATGTCTGTCGGAGGATTTGAAGAACAATACCAATCGCACGTCGTCGCCGATGACGCACGCGGCACTCTGTTCAATCGCTTCATGGGAGAGTACCGTTTCCTCCAATAGGTGCAAACTTACTCGACAGCCAAACCGTTTGATTATTCTCTCGCATCTGCCGCGATAAAAGTATTGGTTGTCCGTGGTTAGCTCCACCACATCACCCGTCGAACGGAACAGAGGTTTTCCAGATGTTATGCTAGCCATATCTTCTAGAACTATGCATTTCCTTGTCCGGCTCCCTATAAAAAGATGACCAATAATGGAGCCTGTCTCGTTCTTTTCGGCCAATTGCTGATCGTTTTCAACGCAACGTAGTTCGAAGATCAAGGATGAATCAAGAGCAGTCCCCAACGGTACGTCACTCCGATTATCGTACGTTACTTGTTCCATCATGCTCCAACAGGAAATTTCCGTTATCCCGTAAATGTTGTAAATATCCGTACGGCTGCCCGGTGGCACAGGTAATCGAGGGAATTTTTCTCCACCCAATACAAGAATCCTGTGGGAAAAAAATGAGTCAGTTGTGACCCGTTTTGATATAACTGAATATAACTGAATTGTATACACACCTCAGCGAACTGTGCGGGGCCAGGATTGTTTCCGCTATCACTTGGCTACTCCATCGTGTGAATAAGGAGGGAGTGATTTGCATAAACGTTACGCCAGGAAACAAAACGTTAGTGAGACGATTGGGAGAAAGTCGAATCTCGTTTTCCACCAGCATAAGGGTGGCACCAACTCTCAGTCCCAGCAGGATGTCAATCACGAAAGGATCGAATGTTGGCGGAGAGCAGACAAAAATTACATCACGTTCGCATAGCTTGAACTGTGTGCCTAAAGTGAGAACGTTCGGCATTATGCAAGACTTTGGCACGGCAACTGTCTTCGGTGCACCGGTAGAACCAGATGTACGTACGCAAAATGCAATGTCCTTGTTGCTAGCTTGTGTAGAGGGCCCAACGATGAGTACTATATGCATAGACGCAATTTGCATTCCGACTAGTAATTGCAGTCCATCGCACTCATCGTACGATCCACGACCCGGGAGTAGAAATGCTGTACATTCCTTGTTCCGTTTTAGCGACGAATAATCCGAGTGACCGGTGTCATTTAAGCAAATAAAGCTATTGCCTGAGATTATTATGCTGTAAGAAAAAAGAGGTGAGTTAAAAGAAAACCAATGCGATACGCAAGTTGTGAATTTCAATACCCTCCTATAACGGCAATTAGTGCTGGGCAATGTGGCAGCAGCACACCAATCATCTGTCCTTCGATTTGCTGCCCCTGCAGCGAACTGGCAATTTTTTGCATATCTTGCCATAACTGCCCGTAGTTGACTTCGATTAAACGGCAACGTGAATCGTAAAATTTGAGAGCACTGCGATTTTTGAACTTGAAAAAAACCGTGCTGTCTAGCAAATCCATTGGAAAAACAACGACATTGTTTTGTGTACAGCTTGCCGATGTTGTAACAGCTGATTCTGACAGATTGGGGTTATACACACGGCCTCTATCACGCACATAGTTGAATGCATTGAATTTTATGACAATTTCAATTCGGACGCTTCAATGATTAGCCCAATCGGATATTTTTGGGCAACATTTTTGTGAAAGAATTTCATGACGAATCTGTGTGTAAATCTAATCTCCAATGTCTACCGAAAATCTACGGTTGGCATGAGTGAAATAGATTTCGTGACCTGATATTTGTTGTTCAAAGCATTGGACAAAAAAGGTGTTTTAAACTGCGAATAATAACGCAATATTTTCATGATGAAAAATCGGTTTTATTGATCATTCGAATTCTGTTGATGCCATATTGAGGGGGTGTTGTACTTCGATCAAATGTTCGTGTTCGCATGTATCTCAGAACATAAATGAAAAAAGCACAAACAAATATACTACACGAATGCCGGTCCATAACCTATTCCTTGATAATGACTTATATGGGCTATCTAGCGGGAAAGGCGGTGAGGAATGTAACGGAGAAATGATTTCAAATGTGTGAAATGTGTTCATAATAATATTCCATACTGATAATAATTAATCATTACGAGATTAATGCTAGTTTTCTGGAAGCAACTTTATGAAAAAGCAACGGTGTCTGAAGAATACTTTTGTATTACTTATAGTCGAAGTAAGGACGAACATTTCTTCGATGTGCCTCACAGCAACCTCTTGTGATGTTATAGCAAAGTTCCATGTTTCAGTTGGTTTTTATCGTAATTAATGGTTCTACGAAAAACAAACGCAAATGCTGAATCATTCGTTCAACAAATATACATCTCACCGCGGATGGGATAGAAGCATAAAGGGAGTTGTTTTGCATTCAATCCGTGCATCTAATTTATGTGTTCTTGTTTTATCTTGCCGTCAGCTAGCTTTTTTATTAAACAGGTTTTGTTGTATATTCTACAAAGCCATTGTTTCCTTGGGACATCCACAGAGAAGTAATAAATTGTATCCAATCAATACGCGACTCGAGCTGCATTCGGTACGACCGAAATGCTATTCGACGCCGCCAGCTAAGCATAGTTCGCCAAACGTCCAATATAACACCCGTTTATAAAAGCTTTCATTGTTCACATCGTGTGGCAGCACGCAGGGTGTTGAGATGTGTGGTTTTGGATACATTTCTAACAACATCTAAAGTTTCGCTACTCGTTGATACGTACACCATCGTCTTAGTTAGTTATTAGCCACAGCATGAATAATTGTCCAACTTAAAAAAGACCGAAGCAATCAAATCAATTCTTCTTCTTTGGTCGCGTTTTGCAGTTGTTGAATTTACAATATTTTTGTTTTTTTCGTTCTTGAGAAATTTTAAACATCTCAACACAGATGGCATCCGCCCCACGTGTTTCCACTATTCACCTTCTTGCGTTGGGCAGGGTTTGTTTCTTTTACGTTATTCGCGTTCATCCACTGCGTAACTCTGTCTGCTTGAAGTCAACCGAATAGTAAAGTAAATTTATCGCAAAAATCAACGAAACATCGAACTAACTTGGAATAATAAATTCCCCCATGTCTGAAAAATAGGGTTCTCTCTTGTTCTGTTTTCGTCGGTCGATGAGTTCGTTGCTTATAATTTCTTTCTTTCATTCTAACCTCCAGGGATAGTTTCCAAAGCACGCGAATGTATTTGCAGCTCGAATATTCAACATGTTTGAATTTGTTTTTGGTTGGTTTGTTATTGATTACTTTTCATTTCTTTATAGAGATAATGTATAATAGCGTATGTTCCGTTCTTCCAAACAAGTTTACTAGAATGCGTTCATGTCATCATCCTTGATGCTGATGTTTGTTCGCTTTTTCTTTCTCTCTTTCTCTTCGCAAGGTGATTTAATTTTTTTTTTTGCCATTACCACATACATATGTGAATACGTTTCGTTTCAGAAATAAACAAAAAGAAAACGAGGGAACATGATTCAGAATCGTGAAACGATTTAAACGGGAATAATCTTGACATTCTTTTGCGCACAGCAGCGGAGGCGTCACTGCCGGCAATACTGTGCACCCCGGCAACTTTTCTCGCGAAGGTTCAAAGCATAATTTTAGAAAAAAAAGTTTATAAAAAAAGCCCTAGTAGTATAATGATTGATAAATGATGGCTGAACGCACAAATGGCGCCCATCAGCTTGCAACTGTTTCGTCTCTCTTAATTCCACCATTTAACTTTTCGGAATAGAACCGAAAAGAAAAGAAGCATTTTCGATTCTCAATCTCTCGCTTTCTCGCTTTCTATTCCTCTCCATTTTGTAGCCTGTCCTTCCTAGGGGAGCGGTCTTACTGCTCCTCATCCCCTAGTTCCTGCTTAATTTTGGAAAAGTCAAAGTCCTCGCCGGTGCCACGCTTGAAGATGTCCAGCACGTCCAAACAGGTCGTCTCGAAGTGGGTGGTCGCGTCGTACGATTGCGAGATGAACACCTGCGACTGCAGACCGTCATCGGTCGGTTCGTAGTAGTCCGTGATGGACAAGAATTTTTGTGCGATCGGACCGAGCAGGTCGAGACCGGGCTTGATTTCGGCCTCCGGATTGGCGGTCTCGACCGTGGTTGAAACCATGGCGATGAACCAGCCCTTGGCAGACACCTGGTGCGTCGAGCTGATCAGTGATACGTAGATGTCCGACTTGCGATCGACCTGCATCTGTGGAATGATAATCTGCGTCGATAGCGCATCCTTTGTGTTCGGGATCGGATGATCCAGCAGGCAAATGCAGCGGATCACCTTCCCTGAGATGCGCACCTGCGACGGCGAAAGGATAATCAAGAAGGCATTGTTAGTGGACCTGCACGGTGCGATGAAAAGCTCTTAATAACGTTACGAAAACCGCCTACCTTGTTCGGTACGTATGTGGGATCACAGTAGACCTGTTTGCATTTGGCGACCTCCTCACCGGAACGTACACCAACAACCTTGCCGTCAGCGTCGTAGACAATCTCGTCGATCGGCTTGTCCAGCATGTACGTGCCACCGTAGATGGCCGACAGCCGGGCGAAGCCCTGCGGCAGCTCGCCCAATCCGTACATCGGGTACAGATACGGCGACTTACCGTAACGTGCCAGCGAGTCCGAGTACAGCTTGATGCGATTGATCGTTTTAATGGCCGGCTCGGTCAGATACGAATCGTCTCGGTACAGCGCCAGCGCGTGCCCGGTGAAATCTTGGGTGCTCTTCTCGAGCCCGAACTTCTCGTACAGCGCCTGCATGTCCTTCGTGGAGGGATCGAAGTCTTTCCACGTCTTCGGATCGTCCGCAACAAAGTCCTGGACGTAGATGAGGAAGTTTCGGAAACGGCGTTTCTCGAACAAGCCTACAATACACAGAGAACGATTAGTAATGCATCTAACACACGTTAGTAGCATGGTCATACAAAGTTTTACCATCTGAAACATCCCGACAATTTCCAATGCATTGCCAGAAGGGATGCAAAACTTACCCACACATTTGGAAAAAGATATTTTGTTTTGTATGATATCGGCTGCGTAGCACGAATAATTCATTTATATGCCGCAATATTTCGTGTTTGTGAAAGGTGATATCAGCAATCATGTCTTATGAGCTAATCAGCATCATCGTCAATAATATCCGATGGGTCCATGCAAAAGTAAACATGACTCGTAGATATGATTGTGATTTTGAAGCACAGCTGAACAGCGAACGACTGAGAGGATACATAGAAAAAAAACCATATCTTCCAACCTCCTAAATTGAGTCACATTTTCATGGGGGTGGCAAAAAATCGGACAAAAAAAACCAATTGCCGCTGAACGAAAAATAGCTTTCACCTTTGACTTAAGTTTTTCCGTTCATATTGCGTGTACGAACGAACGAGCATGTTTCAGTGTCGTTGTGGCCTGTTTCGGAACGCACCAAGGCACAGGAGGTTTATCAATTTTATGATACCCATTTCCATGCATCCATTTCTCGCTTTCTCCTGCAGCACAGCTTACTAAGATGATTATTTTTTTTTCTTTTAAGATTGTCCGTAGCATAGATGTTTTCTAGCATAGCTCGCGAGAACCAATGAATCTTCTTGGTTGTCCTTATGAGATTGGGCAATGCGTACGGCAGGCTGCCGTTCTGCAGAGAAAGGAAGATCCTGCACAAGTGACTCGTTTTCGCGGATAGCTTCTACCATGGGAAAACTCCAGTTTCATCGAGCAACGTGTCATTTTCCATCGATTCTTTTTTTACTTTCTTACTTTTCTACTATTGTCGTTTCTACGCCACACTCCATTACGTGTTTTCATGTACTTCCTTTTGCACAATTCGCTTCCAATATATTTTTTCCCCTCTTGTTCCTCATTACTGTGCAATTGGAAAATGGACAATATATTTTAGAAAGAGCGCAAGCGAGACAAGGAGGGAGAACGTGATGACGAAACGCTTCCTGGCGGAGCGAAAGAGAGGGACCGTTTGCTCTGACCGTTCAACGAACAAGAGCGAGTGTGTCGGAGAGCGACACGCGCACAGAGAAAGAGAGCGAACATATCGCATTCGGCAGGTTGGAAAGTGCCGAAATTTGCCCCGGATGACTTTCTGAGCAGCTCTTGGCCGCTCGTGAAAACGGTGGGAGGATGTGGGATAAAGGAAAGACAGCTTTTCGAAACCATCCACGGACCATCATAATATTACGTACCCATCAGATCGGAGGCGAGAGCTTCCTTCTGGTCGACCGGAACTTTGGAGATCTTGCCACCCTTGTATACGTAGCTTCCTTCGACCGACTTGAACTCCAAATAACGGGTCACACCCGTGTGTATCAGCAGCTTCACCAGCAGCCCGTTAGCCATCAGGAACTTGGGAATGAGATCGACGTTCCAGTCTCGACCGCGGCCATATTTTCCCTCCGGCAGATCAACGCTGAATCGCGAAAAAAGGTCCTCGAGGGGCGTAATCGAGGCCGACTCACCGCCGTAGTACTTATTGCGATCGATGTGCAGTACTTTCTTGCCCGACACGGACAACATTCCACTGAGGATGCACTCCTTCAGGCCGGTACCGAGCACAATCGCGTCATATTCCTCATCCATGATGACGATGCGTTAAAAACAGCTCCGCGAATTAAGATTCTTCCTCACACTATGGATTGCGGCACCACACAGCCGTTTCCGTCACCAGTTGACCGAACGAGGGGGTAGGTGTGTCCGAACGTCGGCTTGCGTCGATGGAGTTAGCTCCGTAATATGCAATTATCAGACGACTGCGGTATGTGCGTGCTTCACCTGCACCAGACGCACAATCTTTTTTCCCCGTACTGCAAGAGCGTGCTGCAGTGTACAAACTCAGTTGCCACAGGAAGGAAAATACAGACTGCAAAAATCGACTACGACAGCGACTATCAAAACGACCGACGGAAGATGAACTGGCGAGTTGTAGAAAAATGGAATGAAAAACGACTGGGGAAATGTATGGGCCCGTAGACGGCACAGGGGGAGTTTCGGGAAATATCGTGAGTTGTCACTTTGCAGTATAAATCTTCAGATCCAATACTTTACAAGTACGGCTTGAGTACATGATATTTTTTTTTTAACTATAATACAAATTTGTGTTGGCTTATTAATGCAGCTTATCACAAATTTAACTTTGGGTAAACGTTGTAACTAATTTGGAACTAAAATAAACATAAAAATTACGAGTACGAAATCGAATAAAAATGCGTGGACGTCAAAGTGCTCGAGCTCCGAAGCAAATCGAGCAATTTCTTAAGGCTTTTCTCCACATGCTACAAATGGCGATGCAATTCAATTTGAAAATGTGACAATTTTTTATTTACGGTGGGTCTTTTTCAGGGTTCCAACGGATTTTGGATTTGATCGATTTGTAACATCGATGCGTAGACTTGAAAATGGTTCACCACCACTCTTATTCTGGTCAGCATTCGATGTGGTTATTGTTTTCAGATTAAAGAAAACGGTAGTCCCAAAACAACTGCAGTAGTTTAAGTCATCTTATCGTTTCTGGGTTAAAAAGAACGGTAGTTCCAGAACGGTAAACCTATCGACATATCGTTTTGAAGCCGTGGAAAATGGAATCGGTCCTTTTTTGTTCAATGGCGACCGATAAAAATGATAGATAAACTCCAATTTTTAAGTTTCCATATGGTTTATGCATATTGCTGAAACATTTGATACGTTGATGGATCGATTGGATTGTTCACATGCTCATTGGTAGATTTTTTTTTCAAATACCCATCACTATATTGAAAATGAACTCTAGCCGTTTATAAATCGTGAATTTAGCGGTTTGGATGAACTAAAATAAAGTTAAAATTAAATTGACGAAAACCACTTGGATTCAGAGACTAATCAACTTAATTTCATATTCAAAGCATTTATGTACGTCCGTAAGGTTCCGTACACAGGTTTGCTCTTGTTTTCTAAACCCAAATTCGCGATAAATCGAATTCATGCCAAACGGTTCTGTTCGTTTGCGTTCGCGGCGAACCAGTTCCCAATCTATAATTTTTTCACGGACGCGAGGAAACGGTTTTCCGATGGTTTTGACACTTCGAGCCCGTTTGAAGAACTTGGTGTTCGTAGCTGGTCAGTTGTGTTTGTACTTCCACGGTGGAAGGAAGGAGAGCCGTAACGTTAGTACGCGCGCGTGCCACAGATTTTCGTTTTCTTTTGTCGTGCCGAAGCACAAGTTAGGTTTTCAAGTTTTTAGCGAGTTAAAGGACGGATTATGATTGTAGTTTTTATCACATTATCTGTTAAACGATTGACGATAGTGGTCTAGTGCCTAACGGAGTGTACAAATAAGTCAGAAAAAAAATTAAATCGTGTCTACTGCTATCGTCTCGTCAAAAGGGCGAGTGTGTTGGCCGTTTTAACCGTTATTTCTGCGAAGCAAAGCAAGTGGTGGAGAATAAGTGCACGAAGAAAGTAAGCATTCCCATGGCTGGTCTAGCCTGTTGCTGGGGCGAACGGCGGGTTGTGTAGTATGGGAATGCACGGTTGCATTATTTTACGGTGATCGCATTCGGAGCAAAATCTGGTGTGTAGAGCATTTCTCTGCCGAGTGCTGTATTTGGCCGTACGCAGAAGTGACGACACAGTGGGTTCACCCTCTACCCTAGCGGGCTACCTTTCCGCTCCGTTCGCGTTCGTACCGTGCAGGATGATGTGGAAGAGAGGAAAAGAAGCAACAGTGGCATCACATTTCGGTGCATGTTCGAAGAACGCAAAAATCGGAAGAATCTCGAGAAGAGAACCGAAAAGAGAAGCTGGTTGGTATAGATGGTACACATCGCGCGGTGTGATTCACGCACATGGATGCGGATGCTGAAGGTGGTGCTGCATTCTCGCTCACACCCCGCTCTGGCCCGGTCCTGCCGTCTCGGTCGGTTTCTTCCTGTCACTTACACACACAAACACACAAACACCCGGTTTCTCCGGCCGTTCATCTTCAGTGCGATGCTGATGCTGCGCCGATCTTGCTTCGACTTTTCCTAACCGTGTAAAAATGATGTAAAAGAAAGAAAATCTGTTCGCATCTGTACCGATCACGGCACGACCCATGTTAGGGACTACCGCGCTTGGTTAATGCAACATCTGCGTTCCAAAATCAAATGGAACAGTTTAAGCTAGCCTTACTTTGCTGATTCCGGTCGCTGCAGGTGAAGATCGTATCCGGAAAGAAGGTCCTCTCATCTATGTTCTCGCAGGGCAATGCACCATCGCACATGGTTCCGCAAGTGCAAGTGTTGGTATGGCCTATGCGTGTACACGTAGACGAACACTATTTTTCTTCTCTTTTATCAGATAACCGTTATCTTGTCTTCTCGCGGAGCAATTCTCTTCGGATTGGTTCTACTACTAAGGGAGGGTAGATATTGAGAGGAAGGGTTTTCGAGGCCCTTGGGGGTTTAACGTTCACGTAGTCCCCATCTACTGGGACTACACACAAACGACCAAAAGCGTCCAAGGGCGGTAGAACGAGCCTTCATATATTTCTCCAAAAATGGAAACCTAAAAAGTCTTGGGGTTTTAACTATTTATAAAGAGTACTAGATGAATCCTTCGAGATTTGCAAGAAATGGTATCACTGGCAGATGAAAATTTTTAGTCTTGGAATCTGTCAACATTTTGCGAGCATTATTTTGATCGATTTCATTGGCCACAAACCATTTTTCATATAAAAGTAATCACCAAAGCTGATAGGGAGAACATTGTTCAACTGATGCAAAGTTGAATTTCTGGATGGAGGTAAAGCCACATTTTGCAAAATCCGTACAGGGCAGCTGTACCAAACTTGATTGATCCTTTGAGACGAGATTAGAACTCGAAACGACCACAGAACGAGCACAACAAAAAGATAGTCTTTGGACCTTGCCCCTTTTACGGCCAATGAAATATGGGTTGGCTGGGTGGCACTACAACCTTAGATATCTAGAAGAAGCCAAAATTAGGCTGGAAGCATAGCTTGACGAGTGGTTTACCGACATGGAATGTGCATGGTTATTTGAAAGATGGCGCCAAGCTGGCGCAATGAGAGTTTAACCACATTATTAGAATCCGCTCGGGACAAAAAGGCGAATAAATAACTCCTTAGGTAATTCTGGTGAGAAAGACCAAAAATTTTGTCTTGTTTTATTCCATTTTTGCTTCGTCCCCTACCAACTTTCTAAACGCTTTACTAACTTTGGTCCAAAATCCGTACGTTTGATCCATTACTCCTACAAATATCAAATCCCACGACTAATCCACTCCGGGTGCACCAAAGACAGTACTCCCGCTCTGCGGTGTTATAATTTGCGATTGTCCGTTTTTATGAGCCATATAATTGGCGGTCCAATTGCCAAAACGCCAATTAATTACATTCGTACAACTGACCCACCTTCCTCGTCATGTTCGTTCCATCTTGGCAATGGAGTGTAACTATGTATGTGTTTTCCATGACCTTTAAGTCTGTTCAATCCCAGACACACACGTGTCTGGCCGCTGGCAACGATCGTGCATTCAACGATTGTTGTATGTCGTTCGTAGCATACGATCGGTTAGAGAGGTCGCCGATCTGTTCCTTCGTTGAATTACTTTCCCTACCTACCGCCTGAAAGCAAGCGCCGTGGAACTCGCGCTTAGCAACGCGAGCCAACCGCCTGCTCCTATCCATCACACCGCGAACTAACCTTCGCGTGCCGTTGGGCTTGGTTATCTACGAACATTCTTGCCCGTGTCGCTACCAACAACGACGACGACAACAAGGCGGTTGGGTTGTCCACGTTCTACTTTCATTTTTTGCACCACGCCACAAAGGGACCACCTTGTGTAGAAAACGCCCATTCCGCCCCCGGATAGGCATGACTAGCTGAGCTAGGTTTCTTCCGGGCAGAAAAAAAAGCCCGCTGTGAAGCCTCAACTCGGTGGAGGTGTGTAGCTTGCAACATGTCCACAAATTGTAGCTAAAAGTATGGAAAATTGTTCTCCACGAGACCAGATTGCTTTGATTTATGTTATCTTGACTGCCGCTGCACCTTACCCGTGAACCGCTTAACTACTTCGATGGTAAAACTTTAGATCGTTCTTCTGGTCACTCCCAGGCCTAATGGACAGCGTGCCACAATTTACTGGACCAGCGCTAGGAACTATTCCAATCGAAGAAATAGAGCAAAATCTCCTCCCACACGTACTTGACCGATTTGTTAGAAGCTACTTTTCCACCCCGGTCTGATATCCGGGTGGGTGGCAGGGTGACGAGGAACAACTGCGGCGGTCAACCGTGAGAGAGCCAAGGTGGACAACTTTCAGGCTCCTGCATATTCTGTACAAAAAAGAAGAAGAAAAACGCGCAAAATTGAACTGGCCGCAGGCAGGCAGCTTGCAAAAAGAATGCCGTCGGTGTTATACCGCTGCGAAACCGGACCCTTTCAAGGCTTCAGCCGTTCAAGATCCGGGCTCTTAGCTGGTTTGCTCGCCGTGTCAATGGATTTGCATCAGAATCCTCTCGCGTGATGCATAAAAACATATAATTATATACACACAGACATTGCTGGTGTGATCTTCCATGGCAGATGCTGATGAGTGGAATTCGCCGCCGTCGCAGCCATCTATATTCCATAGTGCAGACCCCTGTTCCCCCGTCCCCCTTAGCATTTGATTAGAACCATATGGCGCGAAACGCGAAGGAACCAGCGTCGGCACTTGTTGCATCTTAAAGCGCTCGCAATGGGGTTTGCATTCTTCGTATATCGGGCGGCAGCATCGAGAGCGGCCCGTCAGCAGGAGCAAACACGCTCCGGAAACGTGCCATTTTCAATTAGCATCGCGTCTTCTATGGACCAGGTGTCGAAGGAGCAAACCGCCGTCAGTTCAATACCGGATGATAGGAGTCACTTGATTGACTTGGCGGTCGTTCGTTGGCTCAGTAGGTTGTGTGCGTTCCGTGACGGAACATCTGCTTCCTCGGTTCGTCTACGTATGTAGGTGGGGGGAGCTTGTAATGGCGGAGAACTGGTGACTCGGAAGTGCCTTCGACGGAAAGTGCAACCGCAGTGGTTCAGTTTCACGATCACCGATGGTTGTGCGAAAAGCGAAGCACAATAGCTTGAATGCGTACAGATCTTGCACTAAATTGTTTAACTATTGTTTACCGAACAGAAGCCAATTTTTCACGCAGAAATCCATTCATCTCACGTTAGTGAATTAAATTGTGTTTGTTTTCTTTTCAATCTCTCAATCGCTCTCTTAATTTTTGCTGGTTGTTCGTCTATTGTGTTCCGTCCGTTCTTTCATGGGTAACATGTGTTTTCCTATCTATGGTTTGCTGCTATGGTGTAATTCTTTATTACTCGTTCAACAGCAGAAACCCTGCCGGGGAACATGCCGTGCTGGGAATATTTAGTTTCAGGGTGTTGAGTGCATACTAGTAACCTTGATGTTTGTTGACACGCGTCCATACGCATATGATTGATTGTTCTTTGTTGGATAATCCACGGGAAAGCTCACGAATCAGTTGAATGGGCGGAACGTGTGGACTTTTTGTAAATACAATTTAAATACTAAGGTATTAATACCCTTGTACTAAAGCATAACAAATCAAATAAATTCAGAACCATATTACAGGATTGTAGTTAGAATCCTTCATTTCGTCAAACAGAGTTACAAATGTTAAGGAATTTGACCGAAACAACTTATGAGATTAACCACTTCTCTTTAATCTTCCTCGTCACATCATTTTATTTTTTTCTAGACCTTTCAGTCACTTTACTCGCCCAATGAATGACATCTTTTTCCTCATCCGCATTTTATTTTTGATACCGATTTGTTTCGAAAACCAAAAGCTGAAATATGTCGATAATTAGCGGTGTCTGCTTTTCTGCTCACATAAACGTTGCTTCAATTCACGTTTGATTCGGGTATTAAATTGTCTAAATTTAATGAAGTGCAATTTTCTAAATCTGGTAACGTAGTAAATGTTATCCATAACGTGTAGAAAACAGGTTTAAGAAGGACGATACATTTTTATTATCCAAACGTTTACCTCTTAAATCTGGGAAGCAAACGCTTCCATCTCTTTAAAAACCACTCTTTCATTTCATCAACTTTTGCTCGTCAATAGCTATGAACTGTGCTACGAAACCATGTGAATCGCAAAGAGTCGGTATGCTAGATTGCCAACGCCAGCGTAATAACAACCAGGATAGGCAATATTGCGTGAAATTTAACCAAATGCCATGTATTTCGGCCATCGCGCCCATGCGGAATTGGGAGAAAGAGAACCGTTCCTAATCAGAAACGATTTGATGCCAGAAGTATTTCTGTAAACCCGTATTTCTAATCACATCAAAGCCACACCAGACGGTGGTTTGCCTGTTTGTTTGTGTGTGTACGAGTTAAGCACTAGCTCAGTAGTATTAGTAGCGTAAGAGTCGTAAAACTATTGTGCGAGTGGGGAAAAGAAAATCGCGTAAACTCATAGCGGCACGATCGATCGAAAAAATACGCGATTAGCGTGGTGGATGGATGGATGGTGAAGGTGGAGTGGAAGGGAACGGACTTCCGTTATTTCGAGGTTCCGGTACGTAGATTTGGCCGGTGATGATGAGCGCAAACCCATAAGCATGTCGGATGTAATCTGACGCGTGCATTTAGTTTTCCAGCAAGCCACCTGCGTGAATTAGGGGACGGACGGGGGGCGCGTGGTGACCGGCAAGGGGTGATCAAGTAACAGACAGAACCGAGAACAAAGTCTGCCGAATGGAAAGGTGGCGAAATGGAAGGGGGTTGGAATGAGTTTTCTTACGCTTGTAACGGATGGCAATGAAACACAGATTGATGAAAACCATTGAAAAACACCCCAAAACTCTAAATGGAGAGATTTGAAATCGAAAATCTGAACCTTTTTCCTTTTTTACAAGACTTATTCGAAACATTTTTGTAATATTTGAAACGTCTGTTTATCCTTACAGTTGTAATCGATTCAAAAGTCATCTACATTCAAAGTTAAGTTATAGTATACGCTCTGCCAATTATGCTGGTTCCATTGCTATGGCTTATGTTTGCGGTAATGTTTCTCCTTTTGCCTATGGAAAAAGGGACTCACACGGGAATGGATTAAAAGGCAAACGTATCGAACTGTTGTACTCAAGTCAAGTTATTTATATATGTTAGGGTGGTAGGTGTGAGAGCCCGATAAATTTCAAAGATTGCTCCTCGGGTATTTCCCGCAAACGTGCTCATACGGCGGTACGGTATTCTGGATTTTTCGGCAATTCCCAATGCACCACGTCGTTAGTCGTTACATCGTTGTGCGTGGAATGGCGATTAACGCTGAGCAGCAGCGTGTCAATCAAAAATAGAAAGCTAATCTAACCAGGGAAGCCCTCTGGCGCTGTTTACTGTTCGGAGCTGGCGCGTCCGAAATGTGCTGCATGCGATTAAATTTAGCTAAAGGTTATTTTTTCGTTTCCGAACACTTCCCGTGGGCTAGACGAGAGGCTGCCGGAGGGCGCGATAGTGTTGGGTAATTCTGGTCGGGACCCGGGCTAGTCACTGCAAGAGCCGAGGTTTAATTAAAGCAGCTTGGTTTTTACGGTTTGACCTGCATTTTTCACAGCACACTGCTGGTTAAGCTTCCTTTCTGTACTTCTGTTTCGTATCGATGGTTAAACCTCGCATATGCACCGGAAGCAGACCAACGCTATCAGGAGGTTGTTTTTGCGCGTAGATTTTGTTGGATGCATTTTTTTCATCTGGCCACGATCTCCTTTCGTTGCGTGTAACGATTTTTCAGACGTGGATTTTTTATGTTTAAGGACTTATATGCTATATATTGGGTGTCTAAGAAGCGGCATATGATTAATGTCAAGTACATCAGAAATAACATCATTCTACAACAAATGTTTAGTAAAGTATATCTCACGTTGCATAAATGCAAATGAACGGACCTCTTGAAGGAAACAATATCCCAGCAGTGATTCTCGCAAGATCCGGGAGCTTCGTAGGTAATGCATTCGGTGGCTAATTCTGATTAGCCACCGATAAACTACAATTACTCCCTGATCATGGCGAATGATTTTGCTAGTGAAAATTTCGCCCAAGAGTAGCTTGTAAAACTTGTCCATAGGGCTGTAGAAAGTATGAGAGGGTTTCTACGAGAGAAACATAACGAAATCTTAGACAATGGAACTAATGGATTTATTTTAAATTTATCTAACATGTTCACATTCGTTTAGGAACGAACAAGTAAAGCGTCTTACATGTTTATTAGTTTTTTAGTAGTTTTTAACAGTTAAACATCTCATCTCATCGATTTTTTTTTCTTAAAAGCTATGCAAAATTCTTGGGTCGCTGTTTGGAGCGTTGCAAAAACACCCTCGAAAAGGGGCGGCATTTGACATGAGTCTTGAGCAGCGATCATGACATGCCATCCAACCAAACAGGCATGATTGGGCACATGCCTTTCTCTAAAGACTTGTTTTACTCACCCTGTTCTGTTCCTCAGCCAACGTTTTCTTACGTTCCTCTGGAGCGGGGAGCTTCTTTTTTTCTCTCACCAGCCACGAAGATGACAAAGCCTCCACTGATCGTAGTGGAAGTAGTTGCCGTCCGGTGACTGCGCGTGCGTGTATGTCTGTGTGAATTCGCGGGAAAGGTGAAGGTGCGCCAACGCAGCACGCCACGACGCCCCACGCAGCGGTGGATTCGCTTTCTTGCGTCTTTGCCTGCGGCTTGGCGGTTGAGGTTGCTAATTCACGTTACTTCTCCAACGCACGAGAAACCGCTGAAAAGAGAAGCGAAAGAGAGATATAAAACAAGAGAAAAACCGCGATGACAAGCGGCTGGGCCTGTTTCCGTGTAGTATTCCATGGTCGTTTCTGGCATCCCCAGCAAAGGCCAACGGGCGAACATGAAGGCATTTTATTTGGCAACGCTGAGCCGCGCCAGCATGGATTTCTACTGTCCCTTCTTGTCCAAACCGAAGACTGCGGCTTGGTGAAATCATATGTTTTTCACCCTTCGCGATCGAACACGTACACCGCTTGGCCGCCCTCCCCATTCGGAGGAAGGAAGCAACGGTTGTTGTATGTGAACATGCCGGGCGAGAAGACCAGGGCGCGCATCGGGAGAGAAATAGAGAAAGGGAGATCCGTGCAATAAGCGACTCCTGTTTTCGTGCGACTTCGCCTGACGCTTTTCCTTGGTGAAGTTTATTCTGCTTTGCACCAATACCATTGCGAGAGCTAAGGTACACGTCCACCACCGCCACCATTAAGCATCGCCGGTGGGTGCTCCATTCATGGCGCGTGCATGCTCGAACAGATGTTACAAGACATACGAGCGCAGTATGGGTGGTGGGTCGAGCGACTGGTGGTGGGTGGGATTAGGTGGGGGGATTGTCTGAGCAAAAATTGCCCCAACGCACGTCCAACGTAGCAGGGAGCTCAGTTTTCGGGGTCGGTCAACTTCCGCGTGCTTACAAGGATTGTACAATCCTTCCTTCCACTTCCACTTGAAGACGTTGGTTGCGTGCGTGTGGTTTGAAAGATGAGATGTTTTTGGTTCCTTGTTTTAGAAAAAAAAAATGTCGGCCCACTTTTACTTTCACAATTGTTTTTTCGTGCTGCACACAACACAAGCGCGCCATTCAAAGGGATGCTGCCATGTTCTTCCATCGGCCGAAGAATGAAGAATGCCGTGTAAAGTTTCTACAAACGATCGCCTTCCCAGCGCCGCCGAGGAAAAATTGAGGGCAAACATATGCAAAGTGGTTACAAGCTGATAGTACCGATGATTCCCATTTTCTTCCCTAAATAACATCTCCATGCTCCATGGTGTAGGAGAAAAAACAGTAAATAAAATAAAGAAAATGCCTTCCAAAGCATTCATCAATGCAATGTCGCGGCACAGTGGGCCACCCCGGGGGTTCACGGCGAAAAGCGGGTGGAAAACGGAAAAGGGTCGCCCCAGTTCGTGCACAACCTATGCGGCTGGCGCTCCGGCCATTAGAAACTGGGTCAGTCGCGCACAACCGTTGGCGTCGTGGGTTGGTGGTTAGGAGTTATGTTGGCTGGGCAAAAATATCCGTGCGGCGCGAAGCAGTAGTGGTAGCATTGGTGGTAGTGGTAGTCGTAGCAGTCACTGGCCAGTAGCGGCAGTAGCAGAAGCAATAGTAAAAGACAATTCCGGGGAAGTCAACCACTCTCGTTGTTGAGGGTGAAGATGGGCAGTCGGCGTAAGGGAAGACGGTAGAGGATCGACAGTAGAGAGGTCGGTCCATGAAGATTTCTTGTTTGCCGTACCGTGCTGATGTCGGCTTAGGCTCTACCGAGGGCTAGGAGCACGGATTGGAGATGGTAGGGAAAGATGTAGGGACCGAAGGGGCCGTTGCCATTACGTGCTGGCCTTCCGAAGCGTTGTTGCGCTGCTGTCCGAGATGCAGTTGGCCCGTTTCTGGTTGTTTGCAGCCCGATTGCATTTGCTTTCCATGGAACGTCAACCGCTCTGCCGACGAACTGGAAGGTTTCATATGTTTGCCTGTTGACGGCTCAAGGCAAGAAGGTACCTCCTCACGATGTGCACACGTGGCGTTCCTGCTGTTTCCAATTAGATTCACTTAAGAAAAAACCGGTAGTTTCTTCAAAGCATTTCAAATTTGCAGTCGCAGACTGTCATATTGGATTTACACGACCCATTTTCAGACTGTTTACTCACTCAGCCGCCTGAAGAAATGTTTGTGATATGTAAAAGAAAGAGATGATGCGGCATTACGAACTCTCATGATTTGAGAGGTTTAAAAAGTAACGAGAATTTTGCTGTTTCACTTTCGATTGTCTAAGTCTGATTTTCGTGGTTGATATTTCCTGGTAAGATAAGCGTACCCAAAAAAATAATAATTTCATTGCTTGTTCATTTTAATTTTTATTTGATGTTTCGTTGGTTCTCATCTGTACAAAACGAAACATATGTTTTGGTACGATCTGCGATTCAAATTTGTTTCTATAATTTAATAAAGTGCAGGAATGTTTTGGATGTGCTGTGACATGTTTCAATGGCCGTGTTGTTTGACTTCATTTGACTAAGCGGCTCTTGAGCAACATTCATTCAACAACAGCTGTTTTGCGAAATTCTTCAGTTTTAAATGACATTTCACCTCCACAAGCCTTAAAAATTCACACAAATGTTCAGAAATGAATCAATTGATACAAAAACAACCTTCATTACTTGTGATTCAATCAAATTACATGATTATTTTGTTGTAAATTTTCATCTGCCATCATCAAAAACTGTTTATAATTCTGTTTAAAATATACGAACCATCTGTAAACTCTTGCTCAATAAGCGTAGCAAAGTGTTTAACTATCTGAAACATTTTTATCCAAATGTTTTACTATAAGTTTAACATAAAAAAATAAACAAGTACATGTTTACCTAAAAACAAAATCGCTAACATATTTGTTTAACACAAAATATAAATTTCATTTTTATTAATTTAAATTAATTAATTTTGTAAGCAACTAAATTTCCTAGTGAACATTTTCCCAATTCATCAGATACACATGAGCATTCTTGAGGGATGATCCTCAATTTTGTAGAACTTTTTTTGTTAGAAAACTACAACCTTTCAGCAACATTTGATGATTCCGTTGGTCACTGTTATGGAGATCCTTATTTTTTTCAGCTACAAAAAGGTTGAAAATTCTATGAGCAATACTCCAGCAAGCCGTATTGCCCCGATTTCCCCTACGTGCAAAAAAGCATGTTTTTGGTTGACTGTGCGGCTTCATAATTATTTTGACATTTTCACCTTTTTTCAATCAACCTTTTCCAGTTTGTTGAATATTAAACTGTTTGCTGAAGTGTAGTAACATTTCAAACTAATGAAAGAGGCTACCTCTAACCATGCTGCTAATTATTAGTCCAAAGAAGCGTTACCCGGCGTGACACTGAAATGAGGTAATTGGTTTGAAAAGTGAATTAGTCGAAATATTTTCTTTTTTTTCCACTGCAGAAGATAATATGCAAAATTAGACATGCTGTTTCGCATAACCAACCTTGGACCACCACGCGGACAATCGAGGGAAGCCAAATCAGATTTGCCACGGTGGCGGTGGCGAGTTGCTGGTTTGGCTTTGTAGTTCGGGCCACCGTCCGTTCAATGCCACCTCGCAAAACTCACGGTTTCGCTAAACTCACAGTTAGTATGACGTAAACCACACTGTTTACCGTGTCGCACCCGCAGCGGTGTACAGTGACCCTGAAGTGGGGTGGACGAGTGTTATGTTGAAGCACAAGAAGTCACGTCGGGAAGAAACCAGCGCCAGAAGTGGCGTGGCGTGAGTTAGCATTTGAGTGCGGTTCGTGTCAGATAGAAGCCGAAACGTCATCGCTTTCCCAAGGAACGGCTGACTGCAACGCAACGCGCGGGGGTCGCTCGCGACAAACAATAAGCCACCACCTCGGCTTTGCCAGCACCGCAAGCATCAGCAGCAGCAGCATCAAGAAAGAGGTTGAGTAATTTGCATGGGCCGCTTGATTTTCCGCGGTGTTAAACAACCCTTTCCTTGGAAGCCGAGCGCTTCGCGGAAGTATGGGTGTGAGTAAGCGCGTTCGGTTGGAGGGAGGACACGTGTAACGAATGGAAAAAATATTAGTTTTAATAGTAAATGTTTGTAAACTGTAAAAAACCGATTGTGAGGTTCGCAAACTTGTTGTCTGCTGTGTGGTTTAAGCTTTGTTTGAAATATTAAAATCTCCAGGTTCTTCCACAATCTTAGGTTTTAATAGACCGCCTTTATATAACCAGACATTCACAGCATAACACGATAAGAAAAAAAAATGTAAATGGTATGACACACATGGTCACATACAAGAAAAGAAAAGATTTACTCGTTTGATGATTTGATTTGAAAACAATTACCTGTTAAATCAAACACCAGTTCCTTGACTAAATTAAATTTATGTGATGTATTAGAAGTTGCAGTTGCCGTTTTGTATTCGGTCGATACATTCGCTGACCTCAGCCGCACGGTACGGTGTTGTGTGTAAATCCGTCCGTCCAGCTTCGTCGAACCGAGTGCCACCACCGTGAATCTGTCATTTGGCCGCGCGCGCTCGGAACCGGTTTCTTTCTTCCAGCAGCGGCGAGAAACTTAAACACCCGTCTCGTAAGTAATTGGCCCAGCCACATGGGCTTCACCGTGGCCTTGGTTTGCGTCAACATTGGTGCAGCAGCGGCGGATTGGAAATTGGTTTGGAGTTGCTCCTGTCACTGTTTTTTTTTTGCCTACCGTTCCTCTTTTGCTCTTCATTGATGGCGGATGGATGAGTAATTCGATGATCGGGGTAAATTGGTTTCACGTTCTAATAAAAAATGGGCCCGAGATGATGCCACGGCGAAAGGCAACAACGGGCTGACTTTCTCGCCGGTCTGACCACGGTGGTGTCCCCTTTGTTGGCACCACACTGGTGGCAGATTCGTCGCCGATCGCAGATTGTGCGGTGCGCCAATTTACAGCTAACCATGACAAACAAGCAGGGCAGGCGCACGTAAAGGGGTGATGAAGTGGAACGCGCCCCCTCCGGCCCAAAAATCCGCGGTGCGGTGAGGGAGAGTTTGTACTAAATCCATCACATTTCGGCCAAACTGCCGCGTTGCTCGCGTTTCTTTAATTCCTCCTGTTTTTTTTTCTCGCCAATGTTTGTTTCCTTCCACGCAGCGATTGGTGCAGCGTTGACCAAGTAGTTGTTTTTTTTTTTTTTGCTGGTTGTATTATTATTTTACACCGACGAGTGTGTTGGGTGGTGTTGGTTTGCGATGTTCCACTTTTGTTGCCACCGCTTGGGTGAAAACAGAAAACCCTCTGGAATGACGACAACCTCTCGCCCGGGTGGGAACGGGATGAAAGCGGCAGGCAACAATGTGCGTGTGAATGGAGAGAGGAGTTGGTTGAAGAGCGCGAAATGGACAGACTTGAGCTACTTTAATGAGTTTTACTAAGGCCAACGTGGGATTATTTGTTGAGCTTTGGGCGCATGTTAGTCGGCTCGACGGTGGTTCTTTTTTTGGAGGAAATTGGAAAACCGATCATTTCCAGCGCGTCGGATTGGGAAAGTGAACATGTGAAACTTTTGCTTTTTTGTCAATTGGAACAGCAAAAAAAAAAAAAAAATCCACATGATCGGATTCGGCAACAGATGGTACAGTTTGATAACTCGAGGAAACTTGTTCAATGTGCATCGCACGATCAAACACATTTAAACAAAAATTGAGCCCTTACGAAAAATTATTTAAAAAAAACTGGTGGTGTGGACCTGAGCCAAATCATAACAGATACAAAAAGGAAAAAATATCCCCAATTCAAATGCCATTTTTTTCTTCCTTATTGAACTGCTTTTTGACTGTGGTATGCTCTATGCAACTCAGGTTCGTTTCCTTATAAATCAAATCATAATACAGTAGATGTGCAAGAAGTTAATGTTTATGAGTATTTAGAAGAATCCAGACCGCACTTCCGAAGGATTCGATGTACGTACGAAGGATCCACGTCCGTTACAGAGCGAAAAGTCTCATAAGCCCTAAATGGGTAGGTCAAATTGGTCGTTACGTCAGGAAGAAGATGAATGATCGGCAACCTCTTCTCCATTCCTTTCTTGTCACATACGTGAAGACAGATACAGGGCAGGATAATATGATCTTAGGAGGGGTACAATGATTGTTCAATATGGCGCCGGCTTCTTCCATGCTCCAAAGCGGTTGTTTGGTCTACATGATGAACAGTATCAACAAACAACTACTGGATAAGGAAGGATTTTATCGATCCTATCGTAATTTTTCCGACTGATTACAACTTGATGTATGTTTCTAGTCCCTGAAGTTAAGCGTTTCATTGGGTATATAGTTTGCTAATAGTTTGCTTAGCTTTCCTAATAGATTACTCAAGCTTCGTCAGACACACTTTATTGGCGTGAAATGACATCTAACCATACGGTCTTACATTATTTACGATTGGGGTTTTGCACGCTATGCTCGATCGCGAGCATTTTCCTCAGTTCTTATGAATAAACTCACTTTTATTCAGATTGGGTTAGGACTTCTAATTTCTCGCATCACGAATCGCGTGTGAAAACCCGGTTTTAATGTTACCTTATTTTCCCTTAATTTTCCCCACAGACCGAGAGAAAAACGGGCCTCCAACGGTCGGGCCAACGGCGGGCGCAACAATGCCGATGACGCAGCCGACAATTGCAGGTTAAAGTGAGCAGCGCATCGCGCCGAATGTAAAGTGTGGTTCGTCAAATCGTGGTGTGCCGTGTGCGAAGAAGTTTTATCGCCCTTTCTTGTATCATATTACGCCATTTGGGGGGAGCGAATCGCGGGCGGTGATATGTCTTCAGTTCGGTTGTGAATGGTGAATAGCAACAAAAAAAAGTCATTGAAGAAGTAATCAGTTCCCATTCTCGGTGTGTTACGGTGAGACCGCCGATGCATACACCCTATCGGTTACATGCCGGAGCAGCATACGATTAATGGGCGTGCGTGCGTACCGTGCGTGCGAGCAAAAGTGAAAGTGTTCTCTCTCCCAGGGTGTTAATCTAAATGGTGCTTTTCGTCGCCGGCGGAGGCAGCAGCAGCAGCAGCAATGACGCAAGCAAAGGAGCTAGACCTAGCCAAGGATGTGGCGCCAGCGGACGACGGAGGGGGCGGTGCAGGCATCGGATTCCATAATCACCCGCCTCAGCAACCGCCCGCCCCGCACCGTGGAGGAGGAGGCCACCCGCTCGAGTCCGGGGGTCACACGATGTACGTGTTTCCGGGTTCGTCCCAGGGAGCGCCGGCGAGCAGTGGAGGGGGCGGTGGTGTGTCTCAGGCGGTCCAGGCGGCGCAAATGATCGGCGGAGGTCCCACCGTCAGCTCGTCTAACCCATCGTCGGCTACGACGACGGCCGGCGGAAGGATATTGCTGGAGTACCCGCGAACCACTGGCGGGGGTCACTCGCGATCGGTGAGCCACGGCGAGGGCTCGTTCGGAGGGATGGTGGGAGGTAGCGGCGGCGTGGCCGGTCGCCCGTCTGCGCTGAAGTCGGCCGTCAAGGGCGGCCACCAGAGGGCACTGTCGCAGGGCCAGATCATGGACACGCCGACGGTGGCAGCACGCGGGCACAGCCGCGTCGGCTCCAAGACGGACTTCATCCTGCCGCCGGGCCACAAGGAACTGGCGGAGGCTCGCGACACGACCGCCCCCCTCTCGGCGGGCTCGGTCAAGGGCCACTCGCGGCAGGCATCCCGCTCCGAATCGATCTACACGCTGCGCCGGGCAAACAAGCCGCCCTGGTGGAAGAGGCTCGTGTACTGCCGGACTGCTGGCGCGAAGCTCGAGGATCGGGGCTACCGGATAGTGGTGCCGAACCACACCGTCCCGCCCAAGACGCCCAAGCGCGACCACCCGAACGGGAGACTGTGCGGCAACAAGATCCGCACCACCAAGTACACGCTCCTGTCGTTCGTGCCGAAGAACCTGCTCGAGCAGTTCCATCGCATCGCGAACCTGTACTTCATCTTCATCGTGCTGCTCAACTGGTTTCCGCAGATCAACGCGTTCGGCAAGGAGATCGCCATGATACCGGTGCTGTTCGTGCTGGGCGTCACCGCAATCAAGGACCTGTTCGAGGATCGCCGGCGGAAGGCGTCCGACAAGCGGATCAACAACTCCACCTGCCGCGTTTACAATGGGTAAGTGCGCAGGGTGGACGGTGGGGGTGGGGTTCTTTTAAAAAAACACGATCTCGACTGTTTCGATAAGAAAGCTCCAGGATCGATATGATGGGATCCCATAAAATGGGCCAGTTTTTCGTACCGTATTTCCCGTTCGCAATTCACCGGCGTAATTTAAACGCTATTCTCAACGTCACCATCATCATTTCGCTGGAAGGAGCCTGCCGACGGGGGGATTTTGCCCTAATCAAGTGCGCAAATACCGCTGTCGCTTAGCCTGCGTGGTTTTCGCCGGAATCACGCGTCACTCAGCGGCGCGTTCGGTGCGGTAATCAATGTTTTATCGCCGCGCACGTCGTCGGTCTGTTGGTCAGTTTTTTGGCGCAGAAGAAAATAGTTATCTTGCTTCCCAACGGGGGAATTTCGGACGTTTCATACTTGCCTCTCGCTTTGTTCCGTATGCCGTCTCGCTTACGACCGTTATAACCCCCTGTGAGTTGTTTTTGCTTTCGCAGCAGTTCCAACCCACAATCGCTGTTGCTCGCTCGCACATGTATATCGCTTCGCTCCCACACCCGCAAGGTATTGATGGTCGAAAAGTGTGCCGCGCTTCGAACGCACGCCCCGGCTCGTTGTTGCTCGCTCGCACATGTATATCGCTTCGCTCACACACCCGCAAGTGATTGATGGTCGAAAAGTGTGCCGCGCTACGAACGCACGCCCCGGCTCAGGCACGGTCTTTCTTTTGTATCGTCGTCCGTGCTGCTTCGAGGGGTTCTATGCATGGTACTGGGTCTTGGTGCCCGTCCGGGCATTTGAATGCGTTATCGTTTCTTAAGAACCATTAAATTTTATTTTTGCGTGCCGTGCTATACTCCACGGTCTGGGCTGTCTTTCGTTTTTTCTGCATGCATGTTCTTGGTGTCCGATATCGTCGAACACTAGCCGCGGGTATTTAAATGCTTTATTCTTTGTACTGGCGTGCCGTGCTGTGGAGTGCCGTACAACTTGGTTTTAATTGCTTTTCATAGATTTTGACCCACTCGTCCCCTCGATCGTATGGAGTTTTTTTCCTACTGCCCGCGACCTTCTTCCGTATGTTCAACATGTGTTTTGTTCACGCGCTGATTTATCGAGTGATCGATCAACGCAAACCGTTGCTAGCAATACAAAAATATTGCATTATGTCGGCGCTTTAAATATCATGTTTTCCAGCCACGGTTGCCCTTGAAACAAAATGAGGTAATAGTAGCAAGTCAAATTTCAAGCATGTAGGAAAAACCATGGCAGCCAATATTTTAATCTGCTTGTGCAGATTTATGGTACCGTAAAGGTCCCATCGTATAGCTACGGTAAAAAATTCGATCACGCATGCGTAGCTTCAACCAAGAGCCACGAGCGATACTCTGCTATTCCCATCGGATTCATACACCGTTTTTGACTCCACGCGGAGACAGGCCTCCTATGGCCTCGCGTGTAAAGCGACAGGGCAAATTTCAAAAACTTTTCACGGCTAAAGAGCCAGCAGCTTAGCAAGCGCTAAAACTTCAATCCGATAATTTACTAGAGTCTAAAAATAGCTCAGAGCAACTGACCAAAAGTATAGGCATTCAAGGGGGTGCGGGTAGAACGAGGGAACAGAGAACGAGAAACAGACCAGACACCACCGGCAGGCCCAGACGACGAGGGGGATCCAAGAAAACATGTAGAAAAAACGATACACGGAAAACAAAAGCAAAAGCCATAAATCATACCAAGTACCCTCTCCCCTACCCCCCTGATCATATTTTTGAACGGGTGGGCGGTGACTTTTTTATGGGCGGGGATAGCGGGCATGTCGAAACGCATGAATTTCGACAGACATTGCGGCTCACTTCTCGGAAACGGATAGTGCTTGAAAAGCAAACCGAAAGACCACGTGCTCGGGAAGTTGGGTTGCCAGTGCAACAACACACGTCGAAATGGGGAAATTGGCTGGACTATGGGACTTTACTGACTCGTATTACTGCTTAAAGCTTTTTACCACTCCTGCTAATCGTGCGGCGATAAGAGCGGAACGGATGTGCTGGTCGGTAGGCAGCTTAGCGTGCCAATTATGGATTTGCTTTAACGACCTTAAAGCGGTATTTTATAAGCCACCAGTTATGTTTACACTTACGGGAAATCTGGCAGGAACTAATTGACGTATTTACCAACTTTGGTGCCAAGAACTCTTCATGCTCGTGACGCAGAGCGAGTAATTTTTCAATTTCACGGTACTCTGCAAACAATATGCTTCGCCCGTTTGCCGTGATGAAACGGTTAGCACCGGGACGCCCCGGGTGTAGCAGAGGTAATTAAGTTTTTATTTTTGACACGGAAGTACGATTGGGAGTTTCTCCGTCACGTTCGGGTAACTTTAGGTTAGGTAGGGAATTATAATTTTGTTTTCATAATTTTATTTTTTAAACAGAATTTGAATTTGAATTAAAATAATGCAGCTAGACAAGCCCGCTTTTGTTGAACCTGGTTCTTCAGATTTTTTGTTTTTTCAATAGACTTGCATCACAAAACAGAAGTTGTCCCCCACGCAATGTTGTATTCCTGCATTTATTTGCATGTTAACCAGTTAGAATGTTGTTTGACCATTGGACGAGCAGTGGTACCGTTAGGTAACGTTGATTTAATTAAGTCAAATTGTTTTTTTTTAACCCTGAAAATTGGTTGTAGTTAAGTTTAGCATAGGCTAACACAAACCCTAGCCAAAGTCTGATGCGTTATATAAGGCACAATAGTTAAACTTCAACAGATGTTTTTTTCTAGCTATCGGTAAACAGTACTGGAAACATGTGTTATGTATAATAAACATTTAATAAAAGGTTGTTCTCAAGCGCCTCAAAGAAGAAACAATATGCAGACTGTAAGCGTGGAGTTTTTTGAAAGTTGATTATTAAAATGTTACTTTCTGGAAAACTTACTATCGTTTCTAAGTCCCAACCAACAAGCCTTCCCTAAATGGCATGGTGTTAATAAAGCAGACTCCGACAGCTTCGAAGCCTGCTCCCATTCCACTTGTTTGAAGGATATGTTATTGAAAAAAAAACACGTGACATATCACCTGGTGGACGTGATGACGAAATCTGCCTTAACGAAAGTCCCTTGCGAAAGGAGCCAGTGTGACAATGAACGACATCGGATTGCAGCTGTTTAAATGCCTTGTACCACAAAACGGTTCGCACTCTGCACGTCGACTCGTCTTTTGTAGGCTCTCGTAGTGGTTCATTGCCGATCTGAACATCGGAGATACTTATTTAGAGCCAATAGCGTCATCAGCAGCCCTCGTTTCCGTTTGCCCGTGCGTGTGTGTTCTGTTTGTATGCTCGTGATGATGACGCTGACGATGCTATGTTGTATTAAGATTTTTTTAATTCTCTTTCTGTCATGGTGTCTTATGGTGACACCTTCAAAGCGAGTTGTTTGGACAAGTTATTTTTCTTCTAAATGCCCAGTCACCACTTCGCCACGTACATGGCGCACGTTTCGAAGTTCTTATGCCGCCGCGCACAACAGACACGCACATTCGTTTCACGGAGTCCCCGAACTAGTCGAGGTCTGTCGAATCCATGCGTCGCGTTGTGACCATGGCGTGTCCACGTGTGCACGTGGTTTGCCGAGTGGACGCGGAGCAGATAGCGAAGACAAATTATCATAAGGACTGCACAACACAACACACAACAAAACACAACTCAGCACACGATGGGGATAGTGCATCGAGTGCAGCACATCGAGGGCAGAATCGTGGCAGGCCCGCGTGCGTTGTGGAAGAGCGGGCAAGGAATGCTGTGTCTGCACACGTTGCAATCCGTGCTTGGGTTGACGCCGGGCCGGGCAGTATGGTGTGCCTCCGGCGATGGGCCTTTCCGCCCCTCTGCTACATAATTTGAGATTGTTTGCTGCTTACTCACCACACCGAGTGGAATTGCGCCAAATAAAACACCTAATGATCTGTGTTTTTTCCCGTTGAAACGTCAATTTGAAAAATGAACGCTTATGTTCTTCAGAGTAACAGCCAGAGCTTTTTTGTTTCGATCGAATAAGTCAAGACCATGAATTAATTTGACAAATCTAGACAAGTTGAAGATGGCCTTGGTATTGCTTAATTCTGTTTTATTTTACTATTTTCTTATAAAACTATGATAGACCGATTCTTGAGCAGTAACACTAATCGGATGCAATGTTCTGACGAATAAAGGAACCAAACAGACATTCGACATGGTAGGTACTCCTGCCTTCCGTCATGGATTTTTACTTTTTCAAGTCTCGAAAAGAGTTCTTTACAAGTCTAGAAGGAGATTTTATAGTTATTCTGGAAGTAGTAATAATATAAGAAACAGTTAAATTTCGCTGTACAAATTTGTAACATTTGAAACCTCATGGTTTATAGCACGCTCTTCGTTGCGAGATATCCTGCCGTGCCACACAAATGTAAAATGCCAGATCCTTGTTTTCCATGTGTACGTTTCAAGACGGTGCCCCGAAAAAACCCAAATTCCCCCGATCATCAGTCTCACGAGACAGCTTAGATTTTAAATTCACCACGCAAACGATGCCGCTCACTCGTCCACCGTGGAAGCTAGGTCCTTATGACGATGACCCCGACTTGGTTTTTACTGACCCGAGGAGTGAACAGAGCGTGTATGTGAAAAAGAGCGAACGAATGAGAGCGAGAGGGTGTGTTCCGTTAAGAAAGGGGTTTTCCACTTTCCAAGTAGTTTCTGTCGTGTCCATTTTCTAGAAAAGTAGGTTTGAATTATCGATTGCTAGACACAGATTTCCCCACGGTCATGCCAACTTCAGTCAACTTAACGTGTTCTCGCCGTCGGAAATCTCCCAAAAAACAAGCGTAGAGTTGCGAAGTGGAAATAAAATCGAAAACGTTTGTGTCAATTCCGGTGGTGGGCGACTCATTTTCCAGAGGAAGCAAGATGATGGCGGTAGCGAAAGGGGATGCTTCATAAAAAGAATAATAAAGCCGTACAATCACCATATGAATGCATGCAGAGTAGAGGACGGCCATCATCAGCACCATAATTAGCGTTTGCTCATTTTCTACCACCTTTTTGTTCTAATACGGTCACAGTGTGTTGCGCCAGCACAATTCGTCTTCGTCCACGTCGTCGCGGACGCCAACTCTGCTCTGGGCCGGGAGTGTGAATCTCTGCAAGTGTCAGCCGTCGCCTGGTTGGACGAAGCAGCAAATTACAGTATTGAAAACACCGCCACGTTGCGTAACAAAAAAGAAAAGTACAGTTTCGCCATATTTCCCCATTGCCATTGCCATCGCGACCGCGTTTGCGTCCGAGGCGTTACGCGGTGACATTGTTATTATTTATACATCTTTTGCCTAGCGCAAAAGGAACAGGGTAGGCCAGCATTGTGACACACGCGCATGCTGACCTTTTGCGGAACCGCATGATTGGGTACCACGTTCGCTACGGGGAAACAGTAATGCGCAACCGGTTGAGGAAAATAAATAAGCTTACAACTAAATTTTAGAACCCACGAACCGTGATTGTGACACTGTGCCAAAGTCAACTGCACCGCGGTGGGAAGATGCAAAGAGGGGTGGAGAGGAGGTTGAGAGGGGGTTAGGGGCAGTTGTCTCGGCTTTCTCGGAATGATATATTGCTGCTCCCAATCGCGCTATCGATCCAGAATGGACAAGCCAAGCAAATGGACGCAAACCTGGCGGAAGCGGACAAAAAACAACACCGTTTGATATTGACCGATAGCGGAGCAGCAGCAGCAGCGCAGCAAACAGAAATTGATGGACACTTGAAGACGAACGGGGGAGGAATTCGATCCCGGAAAGTACGGCCGAGGGCACGTTATCAGCGCGCAAATCAACACCGTTCGTGTTAACGCGAACCGCGACAAGTCGCCGTGCCGTTGTAACGCGCTGCCGAACAAAAGCATGAAAATGCAATTTTCTGCTCCATCCCGCACCTGCCTATGTGGAGGCTTTTATAGCACCTTTATTTTCATCCCCATCACCCCATCGCCTGATTCGAATTGTCATCGTTGTTGTGGGCCGATGATGTGAGACCAGGGGGAGATCGGGAATGCTCAAATCCATTCACGTTCGCCTTATCAGCCCCGTGGCGTGCGGGGGTTTTATCGGGCGATTAGACGAAATTGGTACCAATGAGCCAATGTTGTTGTAAAACCCTTTTTCACATCCGGCACCTTCCGTGGCCGGCGGCTCAGTGCCTTTTAAATATAGAGGCATGATTTATTTCGCCGAGTGATTGCTGTGACCTCGGACGTGGCGAAGCTGGCAGAATTGTTGCACATAAAAAGCACATGCCCCGGTGTGTGCTTTCAGCATGACTTTGACATGGCTGTGGAAGGATGGGCATTAGGGGTTTTTCCTCCCTCCTTCGAAGATCAAGTTTTGGATTCATTTGCCCCGATTGACCCGATTTGCTTCATCTATTAAATTAAATGGACAGAGAATTGTCTGATTCAAATACTATCTAACGCCATTTGTCGAATCAGCATAGACAAATCGAATATGCTACATCAAACGCTTTAATCTAAGCGATGATATTCTCATTTCTCCAGTATAAATATTTTGACAATTGTTATGAAAAAGAGACAAATAACAGTTGGTTCAAATTCATTATGTATCAGCGTGAACTACACAATCCAAATGCCTATGTTGCAACGTCGGACAGTATTTAAGGGATGGCCTGTATTTACAGCCGTTCGCAGTTTCTACCGTCGTTTGATCAACATAGTTTGTCGTTTGATCAACATTTATTGTCGCTTGATCAACATTTACTGTCGTTTGATCAACCGTACCGTCGTTTGCGCGAACTCTACTAGCTTCTTTGCAAGCAGTACCGTCTTTTCAAGCAGAGGCGGATCTGTCAAAAAGACGGTAGTGCTTGCAAAGAAGCTAGTAGAGTTTGCTCAAATGACGGTACGTTTGATCAAACGACAGTAAATGTTGGGCAAACGACAATAAATGTTGATCAAATGACAAAATATGTTGATCAAACGACGGTAGCAACTGCGAACGGCTGTATGTGGTTCGAAATGTGTTCCTGGTCTGATCTGTGAATGAAACCCCTTGTACTCAACCAAGAAGGAAGATCTCAATAACTTCGGTTACACGAAACAACCATTCTGGCAAGCTCTACTCGAAACTCCGGGTACCTGTCCCAACTGAGCACTCCAAGAAGGGAAGTAGTCTTCATTGGAATAGCGATAACCTTTCTGCTCAGTTCATGCGTTGCCTGGTAGGAATGAATCTTATATTTCTCTAGTTTTATGTTTTTTTTATGTCTCACTAATCGATTCAAGCATATTAAGAGTGTATACCCTCTGCAAATATTTAATCCATCACTATGAATGGTTCAAACAATGGACATTGTTATCAAACCATTTGGACACAACCAGTGGCAGACAAACAGCTCAACCGTGTACCATGAAATCTGTTCCGACTAATCGTCCATTTCTATGAATAAATCTCTACAAAAACCGCTAACTGTGACAATTGTTCTATGACGAATTAAGGAAAAGTAGATATAGCCTTCGGTGCTACCCGTGATGACAACATCACAAGAATTCGTGTAAATTCCGGAGTCAAGATTTCATTTTTGAATTGAAGAGCTTCGTGCCTTAACATTCCATTTCACTAGTAAATTGACGATTTTGTTTTATTGCGATTTACTGTTTATCCTTTTCAATACCTTTGTTAAACGGTTGCTCAATTTGCGAGCCAAACTCCTAGAGGAATGCGCTTATCGCTATGAACTAACTTTTCAGGCAGGCGTTAAAGTTCAACTCTGCCGCCCCCAACTGTGAAGACAATTCGGCTGCTTTAAGTGTCACGCAGAGCTGGGCTCGGTTCAGGACTGCGTTCAGGTTGGACACCAGCTGGCCGTAGGTTGAGAAGGAGCTGGCGAGCGCTGGCTGCAGCGTGTCCATGCTTTGATTGGATGTTTGCTACAAGAAAGAGGATGATAAAACGGAGAGAAACAACCGGTTAAAATCCCTCGTGAGATTGTGAGCTGCCGGCGTGTCGGTTATCTTACCGCGGATAGCTTCGCATAGGCGATGCGTCTCGTGATGACGTCGCTAGTGTTGCTGACTCCGTACAGCGCGTCGTTCCAGAGTTTGACGTAGGCGAGCCGGTCCCGTACCAGCGCCTCGACGGACTGCTGCAGCACGCGCAAAACCGTCTCGGTTTGGCCGCCCGTACCCGAGATGCAGCCGCTCAGTGCCGGTGCCAGGTTGGAAGCTAGTGATTGCACGTACGGACTGATGTGTTCGAGGGCGCATGAGCGGCCCTGCGTGGGCACGGTCGGTATAAGGCGCATCACGTTGTCCAGCACCCGGTAGGTGATGAAGAGCTGGTTCTGCGCTTCGTTAAGCACCGTGTCGGAGGCCGTGCTCACCAGCAGCTGCAGCCGCTCATCGACGTTCGGGTACAGGATGGCGTACGCGCTGGAGAACCGCTGGCCGAACGAGTCGATGGTCTGCAGGATATTGGAGGCACCGGCACCGATCACGTCGTCACTGAACGTGGCTAGCTTCGTTCGGAACGCCCGCACGGCGTTTGTCACCGTGGACTCGGAGGCTCGGTACTGGCGGCTGAAGTCGGTCGATGCTCGCGTTAGCGTGGTGTAGAGGTTCGTCAGGCTGCCGTCGACGTTGCTGAACGCTTGTGACAGGCTCGCCACGTACGACGCCATCAGTGCGTCGGCCTCGGTCAGGATCGTGGCAGCCTCCTGCAGCTTGCCACCGATCACGGTCACCTCACCCCGGAGCGCATCCAGTGCACCCACGACGGTACCGATCTGGAACTTGGTCAGCTTCTCGAACACCGCCATCGCCGTGACCGGCGTGGAAAACCCGTCGGTGATGGCCCGCTGGAACGTCAAGAGCGTACCGTTGATGTCGCCCAGGATGGCCATCATGGAGTTGCGGGAGTCGTTCAGCTGGGCGCCGATCACTGGCGAGTACGAGGCGATCACGGCAGTTGCATTGACCGTCGTGTCTCCCAGCGCGCCGACGGCCTGTTCGTACGCGACTCCCAGCTTCCCGAACACGTCCGCCGGTTGATCAGTGGTGTTTCCCACAGCCCAGGCGATGCGATCGGTGAAAGCTACCACGCGCGACACCAGCACACCGTACAGCTGCAGCACGGCACCGGCCGTCACGTTCTGGGCCGCGATGGTAAAGGGCAACCGCGCGGAGAAGCTGGCCAACGGATGCTTCGATGCATCCAGCGCCACTCCAACCGCCCTGGCCGAGACGGCAATGTCCGCTTCCGTCTGAAAGCCACCCTGCACCGACACTCCGAAAAAGGGCGAGCAACTGGCAAACTAAAAGACGAAGAAAGGTGAAGTGGCGAACGAACACGATTTGCCAAATTTGAATGTCACTCAATGTGGCATTTTTAGGCGACGGACAGCTAGTCGCAAGGCCCTTTCTTTCCTTCCTTGCTTACCTGCAGAGACATAAATAACTGGCACACCACTAGCAAACCACCGAGTCCTGGTGCCTTCCATCGGAGGGGGAGCTTCATTGCACCGTGCCTGCGTTCTGCGGCCAAACCTTTGCCGTTTCTTTGCACCAAAAATACGCTGAAAGATAAATTACACCGTTTGGAGACACGACGCCAAACACACCCAACAGCGCCCGTTGCACGTTTAGTTCCGCTCGGGATCGATCTTTCTCCGCTACTACTAATAGTGCCTGATGTGCGCCCTAGAAGTGGGATACTAAAGATATTCCCCCGTTCGGTTGGTGGGCTACGCGTAGGTAAGACACACGCTCACTGTCTGTTTTATCTGTTCGGAAAGTAAGGAAAAATTGTGCCCCTTTCGTCATCGGACTCTGTTTTTTCGATTGACAGTGTCTTCATCACATCCTCAGAATTTTGTTTTCGCAGCTGGGGCCAGGTGAAATAAAAGAAAGGGAATACTTTGGACGAAGAAGAAAAACAGCCCCGACACGCTGGTCGTGGTGGGTCGTGGCGGGTTTCATCTTGCGACGTCCCCTCGGTGGGTTTTAGTAGAGAAGTTGTGTGACAAAAATGAGGTTGTTAAAAGTCTGTCTGATTGTCGCTTCGGTGCTTGTAAGTAGGAAGATTGGAGAGATCTGCTGATACGAGATGTGGCAACGGTGAGATAGTGTGGCAATTCTTTCCCGAAAACGTTCCATATCGATGGTTTCGTATCGCTGGACTTGAGTGGAGTGGAAATCACAAGATGATGGCTACTCGTTTGGTTTTCAGTTATTGGTTCGATAATTTTTTATTGACGATACCGTTATGACTAAGAATTTCTATTTATTTGCATGAAAATTAACTTGAAGTCTGTACACGTAAACAAAAAGCTCCTCTCCAGCAAGTGTATCAAACGAAGGTCGCAAAAATGTATTTGACTCGAAGTAAGTGATTGGCCTGATTCGCGTAACAAAATTCAGTAACAAGCACTACTCCAGTTGCAATCCAGTTCCAGTAAATACAGAACAAATCGTAGCAATGCTGATTTCAAGCAGAAATCATTCCTCTACATTTTAGAAGCCTTTGGACAACCAAGTCTCGCGTTTTTATTTCGAATTCTCGTATATTCCCAGTGTTAATCGAAAGACCGAACTAAACAAATTATAATTTTCAGACTTTAAATGTACTTGTAAATGTATGTAAACTACTAACTGCTTCAAGCTTACTTGGTTAAAAGCAATTAAGTTACTTTTCATTGTCAATCACATTGTAGAGTGTTTAAATCACAATTATTGCATGTAATTTTACTTCTTGAAGTTCCTTAACCTCATGAATCATAGTGTTTTTTAAAACACTTTTATTTTCAATGGTTTGGACACAATTAAGCACTTAGAGGAAAGGAGAGGACGCAAGTATATGCGCATAATATTATAGAAATGTTTTGAAAATTTCCTTTTAAGTGATGCTGATTTGTTTCCTAGTTTACAGAAGTCCTGTCCATACGAAGCCTTTCAATTAAAAAATGACGGCACAATCAATAATGAGATAGTCACATCTTGTTAAAAAAAATAGACGACTGCGCAAGTTGAAATTCGAACGCCTGACCCTGTTGGTCATGTCAGGTATTTGATTGGTACCTTCGTTTGCACGACTTGACTGATAATCACGTTTGTAAGCCTACAAGTGGCCAAACTCTTCAGCTTATATTAAAGAAGGTATTTTGATAAGGTCTTTGTGAACAACATTGGGTTTTTTTAGGGTTATTAAATAAACATAGAATATTTTTACAAACATATTCTACATGGACACGTGCGGTCCCGTTTTAACAATGCCATCAAGTAGTTCGTATGAACGGGTGATGTATTGTGCACCAAGTTTAGCAGTGTATCTCTAACTAGCCATGCGTATTTGTGAAGCCGAGAACGTTTCTGGTTGAGAGCTTTGAGCTACGCCGCTATCCTTTGCCAAGTCATCTGTGCGTTGCGGAAACTGATTTTCTCTAGTAACCCTGGTCTCGTCTTCCTTCAAGGGCTGCGAGGCGCTGTTCGGGGTAGAGATCACGCCGAACATTCCCGAGGCGACGACAATAACGAACGCCTGTGTGAAGCTGGTGACCGTTTCGCAACAGATCATCAGCGCAGTGAACAGCATACGTGACCTGTCGTACGCGACGCTGCAGCTGCAGAATGGCGGGGAGTTGCTGGTCACCTCCGTGCCACAAAACTACACCGCCCTCGTCACGATCGCGAACGCCCTCAACAGGGCGACCGCGGCCACCAGTGGCAATCTGACCGCACTCTTCGAAAGCGTGCAAGCTCCGTTGGCGGCATTCGGAGATGCGCCGGCGGAGGCACGGTTCGGTGCCTGGCTGCGGCTGCTAAACCCGGCCACCGTGCCCGACTTCGCCAACCTCACGCTGACGCTCACCGCAACGAGCACGTTTGTCGCCAACGTCCTAGCCCCTGCCATGAAGCAGTTCGGTGCCGTGCGCATCTCCCAGGCCACGTTCTACAACGGCGTTCCAAAGGAGCAGATAGGGACGTTTGCTCAAGGGTTAGCGGGGCTGGCGAGCCACCAGGAAATGATCGTGCTGCCCTTCATCAACAGCGCGGTCAGCGGGTTCCGGATGGTGAGCGAGAAGCAGACGCAGTTCCTGTCGAGCGCCGATCAGGCGTTCCAGAGTGCGGACGGCGCGCTCACGTCGGTGTACGCGCGCTTCACAGAGCTGCGCAAGATGTTCCACTCGGTGTCCGTCGAAATGCTGAACACGATCGGCGCATCCGTGTCCCAGTTCACCCGGCGGTTGGGCGAATTCACCGACCTCTACCTGGGCGGATCGGCATCGGACTACACCAGGGAGACCATGTTCGTGGCCTACCAGCGCAATGTGACCGAACAGACGCGCATCGTCGAGGTGCGCATTGAGCAGGCGCGCAACGATGCGACCGACAACCCGCTGGCCAGTCTCGGCAGCGCGCTCCAGCTCGGCTCCAGTGCGGTCACGCAGTCTCTCCACAAGGTGCTGCTACGGGCCTCCGAAGGCCCCAAAGTGGCCTGCATCGGCCAGGCGCTGAACCGGTTCACCAACGACTACAGCAACCTGCTGCGCAATGCCTTCTCGGCGTGTGTTTCAGGCAGCGAGTACGATAGTGCCTCCCCGACCACCGCCGCCATGAACGCGCTAAAGGATGTCCAGAACGACGTGCTGCAGTACTTCCAGCAGCTGAACAACGTCATCAGCGGTCTGTCCAACTCGAGCCCGGCAAGTGCCCGCATTCAGGCGGACAGATTGCTCACTGCGGTACGTGTAGAGACAAGAGGCAATTCGTGAAGGCCAAATCGACCCGGATTCCGTTGTGCCCTTATGATCATTCCTCCTCAATCCTCTACCCCTTTTGCAGTACTTCAGCCAAACGTTCGACATCATGGACACCATCATGCAGCAGCTGGTCAACATGGCCACGGATCTCGATGTCGGCTACGACCTTCTGATCGGGCGATCACGCTACTGCCTGGCGATGAACGTGGCCGTCGCCGAGCGGATGTCGCTCGATCTGTCTATAGCGGTCGACGCATGCTAACCTCCGCGTGCGAGTCGAGCGAGGGTTAATTTGTAAAAAAACGGGAACCCCCAGAGTGAGAGATGTCGATCGGGCGATCCTGCAGCTGCGAGTTGCTGGATTGGAGAGAACAGCACGATTCTCATGATTCTGCGCTTCATTCTTGAACAGCACTTGCGTTAGTATTTGGGTCATTACTGGAAAGGCAAAGAAAGTGAGCCATTTTATATTAATAAAGGCACGCGATCGCGCGAAGTCTCTAGATATTGTCCAACCCTGCTAGTTTGTGAGTTATTGACTCGGTATCGAATGATCTTGGTTGTCTTGTAACCTACGTGGAACGTGGATTGAGAAAGGTGTTGCGTTATTTTGCTAACCCTTAATTGTGTAAATACCAGTCCAAAGGTAGTAGGTGTATATCACAACTAAGGAATCCTGCCTCCCCTCCATCAACTTTCGTATCAACAAGCCATGGACAAAGTGACTTCCGCTTAAACTTCCGCAAAATTGGTGCAGCCTAGAGTCTACATAGTTCACCAAATTGGGGCACGTCTTGGGGCAGAAAAAGAAGACACAATCCAAAAAAGACACAGGAATTAATTTGTTTATGCCGGTTTCGTTGGTGTTGTATCAACTGAACTAATGCAATGACGGAAGAAATATGAGCCTATTCTTTTGGAAATAATCGTCTTTGAAAGTTTCCTTACAGGGAACGAGAAGAACGGCGCGAAGACGAAAGCTAAAGAAGCACGCGGGAGCTCTTCCTTAGTAAGCGGGCTGCATAATAAATGCGATAAGTGCCACAATTATCAATGAGCAGTCTGACCAGACACGGCCCATTCCCTCCCAATCATTTCACTGAACCTTGACCTGCCTGACCCGCGAGCATCACAATCTGGGCATTACCGGACCCAATCATCATCGTTATAATCATTTAAAGAGGCCGAAGGTGTAATTGGTTGTTTTGGCTTTGGTTTCTTGGGTCTGCCGGTGGGTTGCTTCGAATGCGATTCGAATGTACCCTGTCGATAAGGAACGTTGATTTCCATCTAATGGGGGATCGTCCGTTCGTGTGGCAAATGATGGGTTTTACATCGAAATTATTGAAAATGGTATGTTACGATGTAAATTTTCATTTCCTAATCAACTTTAATAGTATTGAATAGTAACTGTCGATGCATGATTTCTTACTATCATTTGAATGTTTCTACGACCATTTTAATCTTTTTTAAATCGATAAAATTAAACCAATTAAAAGATTCTGAACTTTTCGTTCGGATATTTAGCATTTTTTTTCATCATCTTTTGGAGCTTGCGGATATGTGTCAGATCTATTTTATGTGTTATGATGTAAACATTGTGAAGGAAAAACTAAGCGGACATCCTCATGTCTGTGTGCAACCAATTGCACTTTCTTCTTCTCTTGCCTAACTTCTTCCCCAAGCAGGCGACAGAACTAATTACAACTGGCTAGGTTTTAGCGTGACGAATAAATGTGTTCGATTGTTTCCTCCTCCTACCGGAACATTGCGGCTGGTGGGTTTTTCCAACCAACACCCACCACCTCAGACAAACACATTTCCATTCGATAGCGATTAATGTCAACCCGGCAGAAGCTCGAAGCTAGCTGACGACGTCCTTCGTTCGGTCGTCGCGAACGTCTTCGCCGTCGACCGATGGAAAACACTGAGCGTGAAGTGAAAAAGGCAGGCATTGTGTGGCCGGTCCTTCCTTCCCTTCCCTGTGAAGCATCGCAATCTAACGACGATCACGTCACTTTTTGCTACGCGTAGCCATGAGTTGGGAAATTCCACGACTGTCTCGCCGTCAGGCACGCGTGCGGGGGAAAATGGTTAGACGGAAGTTTTCATCCTCATCATAAAGCTTCACCAGGGTAGTAGGAGAGTGGTCGCAGGTGCTCCAGTCGCTGGGCGGGGAGTTAGATCATTTGTTTACAGTATAACAAATTATAAAAGAAGACATTTGTGGTGTGCCGCCGAAGCCGATCGTGACCCATGCTCAGCCCGGACACGGAAGGTGTGGCGAGCAGCAATAATCATAACAACAAAGTGTACGCTTGTGGAGTAAACGACGCTTCACCAACATTCAGCGCAATCGACGGCATCATCATCATCAGCGTAGTCGTCGTCGTTCCATTCCGGGAGTGGAAGATAAACGGTTTGCGCATCGATGAGTATGGAGGAAAATATTGTCTTTCGTGTCTAAGGCAAGGCACTCCCCACTTACCCTCTCTTACGCGCGGGGTTTGTGTGCAACAAGACTGGAGCATCGGCATCATCATAGCGTAGCTTTCGTAACAGCTTCGAGTTAAATAAATTTCCGTTTGATCCGATGAAACTGAATTTCGAACTGAAACGAACGAATCATTTGCTTTTCTGGAGATCAAACCAAGTCTTTGAGCCTTCAAATGCACGGAAAAAACAAATTTGAAAGAAAATAAAGGACCAAACATATCCAATCACCGCCATTACCTCACGGTGGGCCATTTTGCTCAACGAAGTACGACCATCAGCAACTTGCAAATGGATTCGTTCACTTGAACCGTCGAAACACCGAAGGATTGACGCATCCGCTACGGAATGCTTTATGGCTCCGGCAACGTGTCATCGTCGTCTTATTTTTATCTTCCATTCGTCGGCGGAACCGCGGAACAGGGGTAGTTAGCGTTAAATGACTGATCGGTCATAAGTCAAACCGGCTGACACGGTGTGTGGGCGAGCCAAACATGGTATTTGGTATTTCCAACCGAGGAACAGACTCATTCCTGACACCGTTATGGGCGCACAAAAGTGGCGCTGACAACGCTTAAAGATATTTTACCAATTTTGCATGCTTACTTTACTGTTGCCTTCAAACAAATGTTAGGGTAATTAATGTTTTACATACACTTCTAAAAAAAATTTTTTGTTAACCTTAGTCTGTTTCCTGGTGGATACCATTTTCTTAATTTAATTTTGCTGATTATATTTAAGGAAAGGGTTGATGTGAACAGAGTGTGCGAATTGTAACGCTTGTTTGATTATTCAATATGTCAGTGTTTTGTGTATAAAACAAAAAACATTCGAATACGTCCTTACGAAATAATGCATGAAGATAAGATATTTATTATAGAACATGGGCGATACATTTTGTCATAATCAGTACAATTAACACTTCCCATCAGTGCTAAAACATATAAATTTCCAATCCAACGTCAAGAAGAATTTGAAAAAAATAATATCGACACAAATGGGTTTCGAAAAGTACAATTGCAGAGAAAACGATTAATTACTAATATTGTTTGTTGCACTGTTAGAAATGTACATGTCGACTACGAACAATATCATAAAAGAGTGTATGCTAATGTACAAAAATAAATAAAAATTCCATTGAATAATTTTTAAATAAAAAAAATTGTACCTCAAAAAAGTTAGTAAGCAAAGCAAAGTGATCGGGAAATCATTATATTCGTAAACAAAATCAATTCTTTTACATAACAGTAGAATGTACGTAACAGTAGAACGTAACTGTAGAATATAATGTTTCAAAATGTACCAAGATGTATTCTCTCCTCTGAACGCCGTAAAAGCCATCGAATGAAAAAAAAAAAACCATGACCATCAAATAGACAAAACAGCAGGTACTTTGTAGCTCAATATTATCGTTGAACACGGTCAAGCTCAAACAGAAACATTGTAAAGCACTCCTGTGATAAAGCGGAACCGATTGTCACCCATCGTTTGCGGCGTCTCTCATGCGTGAGCGAACGTGTAGGGCGGAAAAAAGGATCAGCATAATGCTTGGCGAGCGAACACGTGACAGAATCACTCCAATATCCGCCGCAATTTGTGGGTCACCCCTGGATGCCCATTGCCTGTCACCTGTGGAACTGAGCCTGTGGAACTGAGCGCGCCGACATTGAGGTGCATTTCGGAAGCATAGAGAACAGGGCTTCATGCGAACCGATACTTGCACGGACGGCTCGAATCGGTAACGCAAACCAGTTTTCCTATGTGTGTTTTTTTCCCTGCCGTGTCGATTCATTGCGATCAAGTTTGTAGTGGTCGTCGGCTCTCCAACTCCTCCTCATCCTGCTCCTCGATGGTTACTAACTGGTACGGTTCAAGGTCGGTCCAGCAGCTGCCTTCGATTCGCTTTGCACAAAACCGCGCTCCCGGAAGTGAACGTAAGCCCCAACCACTCCAAACGTGGCTGCGTTATGAGAGGGAAAGGTGGCCGGTGCTGCACCAGAAAACCTAATGCCGTTCGGGGCTGCAGCAAATTGGCAAACAATGCGTGACTCGCGGCATTTGTCACCGGGTTGGCTGCGGTTTGCGCCCAGCGAGAAGGGTCTACCGTGGCCGTTGTCGAACAGGTGCCTCCTCGCCTCCGTTTCGGTGCGCACCGTGTAAAGCAAATTACCTTCACGACATCGACGCGCAACTCGACCGCCGACGGATGACCATGACCGAGCACCGCTTGGGGAATCCGGACCGGACGCACGATGGATGGGTGGGTATACCGGGCGGGCGTACCTTTTTTCCCTTTCCCTACACATGATTGCCTATGCTCGCCACCAGTCACGTGAGCATAATGTTTCCGCCATGGTCACTGGCGGAAGTCAACGCCACGGAATACTGACACACACACGCTTGCGGATGGCGATGCTGGTCCGTTCAGTCGGTCAGTGTGTGGGACCGAGTGAAAGTAAAGTGCCGTCGCACCATTACGCACCATCCACCATATGCATGCTTAAGCACACTGACACACAAATGTTTTCACCTCTCTCGAACATCGGATATGTGTATACGAGGCGTGGGGCCATATGGTAAGTGGGAGAAATTGGTGACTTGTGGGTGGATTTATGTTCGATAAGGCAGAATGGCAGGCCCAAACAAGTACGATTTGGTGGATAATTACTTTTGGAAGAAAAAAAAAAAGGTTAACATTGTCTTACAACTCGCATAAACAATGGCAAACAATTTGTACACAAAAACACTGGGCAGGAATAAGATATAATGATAACTGAACTAACGGGCCTTCTTAGTTTGAATCATAAAACAAGTTTTTGAATACCAATTTACAGCCGTTCGCAGTTTCTACCATCGTGTGATCCACACAGTGTGCCGTTTGCTCAACATTTATTATTGTTCGGGCAACATTTATTGTTGTTTTGTCCACCTTACCGACGAATGGGCAAACTCTGCTAGCTTTTTCGCAAGCACTACCGTCTTTTGACAAATCCGCCTCTGATTGACAAGGTGACTAGACCAAGCGAAGCACAGCTGCACTAGGTTCATATGCTGTTAAAGTCAAGCAACACAAACATACGCCAAAGTATTCTCCATCATATAAACAGCTGAACAGGACAAACATACAGCCGTTCGCAGTTTCTACCGTGGTTTGATCAACATTTATTGACGTTTGATCAACATTTAATGTCGTTTGATCAACATTTACTGTCGTTCGATCAAACGTACCGTCGTTTGAGCAAACTCTACTAGCTTCTTTGCAAGCAGTACCGTCTTTTTGACAGATCCGCCTCTGATTGAAAAGACGGTACTGCTTGCAAAGAAGCTAGTAGAGTTTGCTCGAACGACGGCACTGTTCATCAAACGACAGTAAATGTTGATCAAGCGACAATAAATGTTGACCAAACGACAAACTATGTTCATCAAACGACGGTAGAAACTGTGAACGGCTGTAACTTTATTGATTTCTTCGCAATTTGTACGCCGTAATTAAACTAATTCTTGTAAACAAAAATGTCATAGCGTCTGTTTGGATAGTTTGATATCTTGCATACCTTGACTTTAACACCATACGAACCTAGTGCAGCTGTGCTTAGCTTGGTCTAGTCACCTTGTCAATCAGAGGCGGATTTGTCAAAAGACGGTAGTGCTTGCGAAAAAGCTAGCAGAGTTTGCCCACTCGTCGGTACGGTGGACAAAACAACAATAAATGTTGCCCGAACAATAATAAATGTTGAGCAAACGGCACACTGTGTGGATCACACGATGGTAGAAACTGCGAACGGCTGTATGTATGGTTTCATAGCTCACTCGATACCTTTTCTGGTGCACATGCTTCGCGTAGTGGGTTCGAATCCCGATCCAAAAAATACAGAGTGAAATGAAATAATTCAAAAAAAAAACCATCACATAAAAATCATAAAATAGTCGCTTGCATACATAATATCCTGTTTACTTGAATTTTTAATCAATAATACAAATTAAATATTTGACAGAAAACATTTGGAAAAAATAGATTGAAAACTAGCTTACCCGTCGAATCAACTTACATGTGTGTTTGATGAAAAGCCCTACTTTGCCTACGTAAGCCTAATCAAAAGGTAGGCGATCAGGAAGTATTGATGATACTAATAAGTATGATAATTCGATAAACTCGATCAATATTTCATTTCATCGCATTATTTCCAATAAGCAGACAACATTTGCTTGGCAACCTCGAATTCTTTCTACCCCTGCCGGTTGCGGTTTGCCGATGGAACGCGCGCTGGCATGTTATCTTGAACCATTCCCGGGTCCGAGGACACCTTCTCCGCATCGTGACCATGTGGACGTCCGCGACCTGCGTTCGATTGCTTCCTGCCTGTGCGCGCACCGAACGACAACAAAATAAGGAGCACTACTTCATCATTGAACTTCAATGATTTAACGGCCGGCTTCCGTGCATGGTCGTCGTACATATAAGCATAAACCTTGGCGTGTACCCAGCGGCGGGGGCTATCGTACGCGTTGAAGAACACCTTTTCGTGCAGCTGGATATTAAATTCATGTAGGTGCACGATCGGGCGGCGACAGTTGTAACGGGGGTGGAATGGGTGAGGCATGCCTATGACGGTAATTTGTCCGATGGGAAATTGGGTGACGGCGCAGTGCGGTGGGAGGGAAAATTGTGGAGCCAAATGAAAGCTCACACTCGATGTCACACCAGTAAATATCAATCAAATGTCGACCGCAGTCGACGGACACAACTACGACAAACCCTCTGGCATATGTTCAACCAGCGGTACCGTGGAGCCACGCGATCTGCGAGGACCTGCGGTGGAAGAGAGCGAGAGACACAGAGACTCAATCATGGTGCATGGGGGTTGTGTTTTTATGCGCGTCCCAGCGCCGCACGCTTTACATTGAACTTTTCCACACGCGCGTTCACTTTCTTCTTCCGTGCCGGCGCCGGGCGCAACCGTGCCAATGTCAGCGGTCAGATTGCGGAGCTGGCAATGCAGCGCACTACCACCAATTGGACGCCAATTTGACAGCGGGGCGGATATTGATTCGGTTCGGATCTTGGAAGCACTTGGCCGGGAAGTGGTCGTGGAAACTTACATTAGCTACTGTTCACTTTGATATAATTTGGTGGCTTTGAAACGCTGTGTGTTTAAACTTCAAGAAAAAAAAACTTAAATATTTGAATACTTAAAATTATTATTTTTTTTAATCAATATCAAGTCATGTCTGTGAACTTATGCCAAATATTTTTTTATCAAAACTGTGCCTAACACAAATATATTATTTTATTTACAAAACCTATGCGTTTTAAATTGTTACATAGAATAACGCTCCTAATTTATGTCAATGCTCCCAACTGCGACATGCTTTGCATCCTCGGTCGGATGCATACAATATTCCGTTTCGATTATTTCCACTCCAAGTAAATGACGTTCAATTGCCAAGTGTTGTTTCGTCGACTCGTTTGACATTTGAAGAACCACATGTGTCCGATGCGATGTAAAAGGATTCATTCGTCGCATTTTGCTTTTTCCATCATCTCGTTTGATGATATCCCATCATAAACGGTATGCATCTTTCATTGGTATTGATTTACCGTGTCTCCCGGCCTGCTGCTATCGCTAATAGGGGCACCATATGTTGCCCTTTTTTTTGGCCAAAGTCAGGAGCAATCCATTGGAATTTCCCAGTCCGGCTTTTACTTTCTTTGTTGTTTTCTCCGTTGCTGCATCGCGTCATGCTGTGGAACCTGCACATGTACGCCGTTCCCTCGAATCCGGCCACAATCAAGTGAACGTGGAGAATGTCCTCGCAGTGTTCGGGGTCTTTCAGTTCGTCTGCCGGTCGGTTCCTACGTTCCGACAAGCGGGCAAATAAATCCGCGCCAGCAAGGATGAATGAATTATTGATTGCGATACTCTACGACGACAAACCCCGGTACACGACGATGGGCGAAGCAGCGGCAAAATGATTGAATAAGTAATCGAAGGAAAACATCTATCATGTTCGAAAAGAGGCGGCATTATTCGATCAGTTTCACCCGGGCAAGGCCTTATTGCAGCGCTCGGCAGCGTATCGTAGGGCCAGGCGGAACATTTCAGTGACCATCTGAAGGGCACCTTTGAGCATACGATGGTTAAAAAATAATGGTAACATTACATATTATCCACATAATGGTATTATACTTGCGGAGACTCAACATTCGGTTGTTAACCATAAACATGATTCAAACGAAGGAATAATTAACGCATTTCGTGCTACACCGATAGGAATGATTACTTCAATGCAATCAATATCAAGTAATTGAAGTTGTTGCGCATGAATGAAAAAGGAAATTTTTTCTACTCCTTAACTATCGTGGCTTACTGACACCAAACAATCATGATAAGAAACATACTTATTTTTTTGTTAAATGTTCAAATCTGTCCGATGTGTATTCGATTCAATGTTCCATCAAAACCGCACACAAAATGCAACTTCGTGTCGGGAACATGATCGATAATTCTGCGACTTCTGCGACAGGCAAGCTATTGCAGTCAAAAGTCGTTACAGTTGCCCGTGCCTCCGCAAACGACCCACCAGAACTGGCCCAGATAAAGGCCGTGATTGATTAAGCCAAAGTCTATGGCGGGAGAAAAAAAGTGGGAAACATTGTAGTTGACCCATTTGACACTTAGAATCGAACCAGCACGACACAGCACACGTACGTGCCAGAAATTCTAACTTGCTTACAGCGTGACGAAGACGGAGGCGTCAACGACGATCGAGAAATGTCCCCACTCCACGACGTCACATCGCCGAGACTTGAATTATGATTATCGGGTGAAGGCAAAGATAGTGTAAACATTCCTATAACTGTAGTTTAAGACCGGGCCCCCGTTTGCTGACCGAATGCGATGTGGTGGCAGGCGTCGGGGGAAGACTATAGATTTGAACTTTTGACCGTATGAATTAATCTATTAGCATACGTTAGGAATTCTGGTCACCACATCAACCCCCCTTCTGTGGAACACGACGTGGTTGGTTCATTGTGCTCGGTTACGAATCAAGGAAAATCCGCGCTGCACCTTCCACGCCACGGAAACGTGATAGGAATAAAATGTTAGCCCCGGCTCAGCGGAAAAGATTTGTTCGGGCCATTGTACGATTGAGTTTTAATGTTTTTCGCATTTCTCGTTGCAGTGAATCGGAGCGATACAAGAAAGTCCTCTGGCAGGATGTGCGAGTGGGCGATCTGGTCCACCTGTCCAACAATGAGACTGTGCCGGCGGACATACTGCTGCTCAAGTCGAGCGATCCGCACGGCGTCTGCTACATCGACACGTGCGATCTGGATGGTGAGACGAACCTGAAGCGTCGGCAGGTGAGTTAGCGGATGGGTTCGTTCGTATGAACTGTTGTAGTGATCTTTCCTTTCTCATTTATTTTTCGCCCCGCCCCAGGTGGTACGCGGGTTCGTAGAGAAGCAGCACATCTTCGCACCGAATAAGTTCACCAGCCGCATCGAGGTGGACGCTCCGTCGACGAAGATTTACCGCTTCCACGGTGCAGTGATTCATCCGTCGGGCGAACGCGTTCCTGTGTCGACAGACTGTCTGCTGCTGAGAGAGAGCCGTCTGAAGGTACTGGGCATAGTTGGAACTTAGTTAAGGGTTCAGAGTTGGTATCAGTTTTCATTACATTGTCAAATCCACGCTTTTAGAACACGGATTATGCCGAGGGAATCGTCGTGTACGCTGGGCACGAGACGAAAGCCATGCTCAACAACAGTGGGCCAAGATACAAGCGGTCCAAGATCGAACAGCAGATGAACATTGATGTGATATGGTACGTAAGAATGGAATGCCTAAAAAAAATCATCAATTCATTAAAATAAAAAATTATTTTATTTGTTGATCAAGTACCTGCTTTGCTGAAAATACAGTGAAAGATCTTATTACTTTCAAATCACCAGTTTAGAAATATATTTAGATTTAGATTCACCTCTTATTGTTTTTATGACCATCTTCTACAATGTAAACGATCAGTGCCTCCAATTGCATAGTTTTATTATGTTTGATATAATTTTTGCTAAACAAGGTTTGAAACTGCAATAATGTTAACAATTTATACTTTCCCACAGGTGTGTTATTATTTTGATCGTGCTGTGCGTCATCGGCGCCGTTGGTTGCAAGCTGTGGCTTTCCTTCTATGCCAACAGCTCAAACGACACCGAAGGCAACAGCAGCGGTAACAACGATACATTCCGGATACCGTTCCTTCCCTTCGAGATTAGCCCAGACTACGAGGGGCTGCTCGCCTTCTGGACGTTCGTCATCATCCTGCAGATCATGATACCGCTGTCGCTGTACGTCACGATCGAGCTGTGCAAGCTGATGCAGGTCTACCACATACACAACAACACCGAGCTGTACGATCCGGACTCGAACAAGCGAACCGAGTGCCGCGCGATGAACATCACCGAAGAGCTCGGCCAGATACAGTACGTGTTTTCCGACAAAACGGGCACGCTGACGGAAAACCGGATGATATTCCGCCGGTGCACGATCGTCGGCGTCGACTACAACCACCCGGAGACGGAGGAGGAGAAGGAGCTGAACAAAATCGGCGCCCCAGTGCCGATCCTGCAACCGAACCTGAACCTGCTGGAAAACTTTCGCGGAAGTGCCCAGTCGTCACTCGAGGCGAGCCCGGAGGCGAGGATTGGGGTGACTGACGGGTCCAACGAGCCGGTCGGACAGCAGATACAGGAGTTCTTTCTGGTGCTGGCCATCTGCAACACGGTGGTGGTCAGTGCGGCGCCCCACCGGGACAACATGAACGCGAGCGGCGTGATAGAGATGAACGACAGTGACGCGAGCGTAACGCTTGTGCGTCCCGCCTTGGTCGAGTCGGACGGGGGAAGCTTACCACTGGCGACCGAGCGCGATATACCGACGGCGGCTTCGGTCGGGGATCGCTATGCGCGGCTTACCGAGTCCCGCTCGATCACACCGTCTCCGCCGCCCACTGCGCCCAGCTCTCTGCCCCTCAAAGCGACCCACGTGCCATCTCTGTCCCCGATCAGCAGCTCGGCCGAAACGTCGCCCATGTCGGAGAGTCCCCCGATGCGCATTAAATCGATGGCCACACCGACGGCTAGGGTGAAGTCGCTCGTCGCCAAGCTGAGCAACGTGGCGAGCGGGGCGCGTGGGGGCAGCGTATTCAAGAGTACCGACCGAAGCAGCACCGGCAGCGGCACCAGCAGCGTCGGTGGAGTGAAAAATCGTTTCGCGTCTACCAACAGCAGCGGCGCGGCGGCAAAGTTTCACAAGTCCTTCTCACAGGGCTCAACGTCGACGACGCCGGCAGCCAGTCGGCCCATCTACGAGGCGGAAAGCCCGGATGAGCTGGCACTCGTGAACGCCGCGTTCAGCTACGACTGCTGCCTGGTAAACCGGAGTCCCAATCATGTCCTAGTCAGCGTACCCGGCGAGGGTCTGGTAGAGTACGAGGTGCTGAAGGTGCTGCCGTTCGATTCGGCGAGGAAGTGCATGTCGGTGGTGGTGCGTCGCACCGGCACGCAGGATGTGGTGCTGTACACGAAGGGTGCCGACAGCAGCATCATGCCTAATCTGGTGCCGTGCACGCCCGGCTCGGAGGAGTATAGGCTGCGTGAGCAAACGCAACACCAGCTGAACATTTATGCGCGCGAGGGACTACGTGTGCTCGTGATGGCCAAGCGCAAACTGGATCCGACCGACTTCAGCGAGTGGTACAGCAAGCACGAGGAGTGTGAACTGAGCATGGAAAGCCGTGAGCGCAAAATCCGCGACTCGTTCACTGCTCTCGAGCGGGGACTGACGCTAATCGGCACGACCGGCATCGAGGACCGGCTGCAGGAGGGCGTTCCGGAGACAATCAACTCGCTGCTGCAGGCCGGCATCGTTATCTGGGTGCTCACGGGAGATAAGGCGGAAACGGCCATCAACATCGCCTACTCGGCGAAGCTGTTCAACTCGCAGATGGACATCCTGAAGCTGACCGCGCGGTCACGCGACTCGGCCGAAGCGTCAATCAATTTTTACCTGAACGAAATTGAAAAGCAGCTGAACAGCAACAGCAACGGGACCGGTCCCGCCATTGACGATGATGATGCGTTCGATCAGCTGGACAAAACGCGCGCCCTGGTCGTGGACGGAAAAACGCTCACGTTCATCCTTGACCTACGGTCGAACCTCACCAAGCCATTCCTAAGACTGACCCGGTACTGCGCCTCGGTGCTGTGCTGCCGGGCGACACCACTCCAGAAGGCGTTCCTCGTGAAGGTGGTTAAGGAGGAGCTCCGGATCAGTACGCTCGCAATTGGCGATGGGGCGAACGATGTTTCCATGATACAGGTAAACACCCGATTTCGATGGCATTTATCTTGCGGTATTTGAAACGCGATCAATTCCCTTATTACAGATGGCCGATGTGGGTGTTGGCATTTGCGGACAAGAAGGAATGCAAGCGGTGATGGCATCCGATTTTTCGATAGCCAAATTCAAAATGCTGGAGAAGCTACTGCTCGTCCACGGCCACTGGAACTACGATCGGTTGGCCCGAATGATCATTTACTTTTTCTACAAAAACGCAGTAAGTTTCCGGGCATCCAACCAATGAGGGTCAGTTGGCTTTGCTCATGACTTGTGTTAATATTTTTTATGTTTTGCAGGCATTCGTGTTCCTTCTGTTCTGGTATCAGTTCTACTGCGGGTTCTCCGGTGCCGTCATGATCGATGAGGTGTACCTGATGATCTACAACCTGTTGTTTACCGCTTTGCCGCCGCTCGCGATCGGCGTGTACGATAAAAAGATCATAGACGATCTTCTTTTGGCTTATCCACAGTTATACCAACATGTAAGTGATGAACCATGGGGGTCCTTCAGTCCTCCCACGGGTCAGCCAACGGGTTTTGATATTAATTCGTCTTTTTCCGCTCATCCTCAGGGACGCCGAGGGAAGGGCTATAAATGGTCATCGTTTTGGATCGTGATGCTCGACGCGGTGTACCAGAGTTTGGTGATATTTTTCGTAGCGACGGCAGCGTACTGGGGCTCGGATGTGGACTTATGGGTGTTTGGGACGACCATCACCTCCTCTTGCCTGTTCACGATGCTGCTACACTGTGCCATAGAAATTAAATCATGGGTAGGTGGTGCGCGTAGAGACAAGGAACATTGGCCGATTTTAAACGATTTGCTCTCTTTATCCTGCTCGTTACAGACAATACTCCACGTCCTGTCAATCGGGATCAGTTTGGTATCGTTCTACGCGTTTGCGTTTCTTTACAATTCGGTTTGTGTCAACTGCTTCGGACTGCCGTCAAACTATTGGGTGATTCACATGAGCATGAGTACAATACAGTATTACCTGATAACGTTGCTATCCTCCGTGCTTGCCCTACTGCCACGGTCAGTTTTCTCGCTCGCATACCGGCAGTGTGCCGGGTCTCCTCTTAAACAGTGTCAATAAAGTTCAACCTCCTTCTTTTGCTTCTCTTCCTCGTGCAGATTCACCTATCGCGTCGTCAAAAACACGCTCTGGCCTTGCGAAGGCGTGCGAGTGACGCTGCAGTATAAAGAAGAGAAACGAAGAGGTGAGAATCTGCTGGTAACCTGGTCACGTTCGACGTCTGCCTCGTCCATATTCAGGTACTTAACACACACAACCTCAAGCAACCACTCGAAATCCAGTACACTCATCACGAGAAAGCGGTCCGCGACCGCCGCTGCCGTTGGTGGAATTCTTGAGCGAAATGCCCCGCGGCAACGGTTCGGCTACTGATGTTCACCCGTCACCAACCGGCCTGCCATGGCCGTTCGACCCTCGTTCCAGCGTGTGCACACATTTGCCGTATCCTTCCCACGCCATCCCCTGTCTTTCTCTCCCCATCTATTTCTCCCCAATCGCTTGTTTCTGGTTCACTGAAAGACGGGAGCAGGATTATGCGAATTGCTAACATTGCCTGGGGGTAAATAATTTTTCATGCTTCTGTACTATTCTGAATTATCTTTTCGTGTGGGTTTGTGTTTCTTCTGTTTTGCTGCATGTTTGCTTGTTTTCAATATTCTTCACTTTTCGGTGGTGGTGTATTTTTATGTATTAAACAAATCACTTCTTCCAATTTCTGTTCAGGAGACCTCGACTATACTCATGTAGCAAACTGCCAAGAATATGGCAGCCTTAAAACGCACGTAAAAAATAGTTAAATTAACAGAATGATTTAACAAATTACCTTTTCATAACGTTCGTCAATGCATTGCTTGCTTTCTTCTAACATTCCGAATGTCCCTTTCCCTGTATCAATTTACCATCTGAACAAATTTGACCCGGATTGGTTTATTAGAAACCGCATCAGTAATATCAAATAATATTGGTAGAGAAAACATGTTTGTATGTACTGGTACTTTTGCTTTTGTGTTCTGGTTGGAAGTGATTAGAGTAATGTTTTGATAAGGACTACGAAATCTCTGTCAAATCCGCCACACACTAGACAAATTGCTGAGATGGTATAATTGCATGCGCTTTACGTTACTTACAACACCTTCAATTGGTTAATGATAAATAAGTGTCACCTGTGTATCGTCAAAATCCACATTTAACTTGGTTTTACTATCAACACGTTGCTTATTTAGTTCCGTACATAGACAGTTTTCACTTTAATGTTGAATTGAGTAATCGGGTTGTATGTCCACTCTGGAGGAAAGGTATGTACTAAAAATAGTTTCTTAACTTAATTGAAAGTCCTCGCACTAAACAAACTCATCCTTGTCATTGTCATTGTTGAAACTGCTCCAAGTGTAATGTCAATTAATCAAATCCAGTCCATTTCTTAAAACTAAAATCTCATTGTTTTTAGTGTGTTCTCGTGATGTGACGCTGCTTTGCCGTTTTGTTTTTTATTTTGCAACTGATTATTTATCTATCATGTACAATTGTAGAAATTTTGAGTTTTGTTGAAGTTGTGTGTGACATAAGGTTTCCTAAAATATGGCTGAGGTAAGTTTTACCAGTTTTTGTACCCATTTTCTTCACACTGTTTTTTTTCCTGTGTACCTTTTATGTGTAGTGTGTCACTTTGCTTACCACTATGCTTTTTTTATTATTTATTTTAGACTAATTTTTTGTAGATGTAAGAGGAGCAATCCCACCGTGGCTCGGATGTACGAGACGGATTTAAAAATGACCATGTAAAAAGGATTAAAAAATGACATGTAAAAAGGATTTAAAATGACCCTTTCGGGACCACTCGGGAGGGGGTGTGTAATTTTTACTCTTGTTTATCGAGTTTTGTCTTGTTTTGTTTGCTGATCACTGTTGGTTCAAATGGCACTGATGTGGTTTTGCTTTGTTTTCTTTTTTTGAAACAGCCTCCGCTTAATCGTTAATTTTTTTTTTCAGTAGTCTGATACTAATATTATTTTCCCCTTTTTTTATACATTTGCCATTACAGAACCGCCCATCACAGGACTGCGCATAAGACTGTAAATAAAAGGTAGCTGGGATTATGTGCAGATGAGGTTGATTTTCAAACGCATCGAAATCACTGTACCATTAAGGAGTGGTTGCTGGGTCCCCCCATTGTAGCACGTGTACATCGGGGCATCCAACCTCATGATTATCGACTGTGTTTAACAGAAGAAAAAAGAAACGCAGATAACAGACGCTAAGACAAACGAAAACAGAAAAGTGTCTCAATTTTCCAGTGATATCAAAACAATCAAAAACTAACGAAACACAGGAACATTGTTCTGGCGGCCTTAACACAATGCTAGTTAACTGAGATTTGGCTAGCGAACAAATACATATTGCAAAAGCGTAGAAATATGCAAATTTTGCGTTTGTTCATATCCTAAACGTATTACGCGGAGCGGCATCCGGGTGCTTGTGTGTGAATGGGACGCTTCGATCGTTGCATTCGATGTTCATGAATGCTGTATTAAAAAAGTGAAATAATTTGACCATGATGAAGTTTCTTTATGCTAGACTAAGGACATGTATAATAGATGTGAATATGGGAGACATTTCGAAAGTGCAAGGGAGCGTAAAATATGGATGCGACCACGGCTGTGAAAGAATGTTTAATGGAGCGCCCTAGGTAAGGAGACCTTAAGAAGCACTGCAAAATGAACATTGGTAGAAGAAAACAAAATGGTCTGCTCAGTTGGTTCAATCAGCACGCGCATGGGTAACCGTATAAAATAAGCAAACTTAGCTAAGATGACAATAAATCACGAACGCGACTACGACAAACAAGTAGTCAAGGAAAAGAAACTACAGTATGCATTTAATTTAGATAAAACAGCAAAGCAGTTAATTGAATCTAGAATCTAGAATCTAGAGAATTGAACTAGATGTCTACAGGCTATCAAGTGCCTCTAACGGCTAGAGAAGGCACTTAATTGTATTCGTAAACCGATATTTAGAAACACTATTTATATGTAACTGCTGCGAGCAACAAACTTTACAACTAATGGTAAACACTGGAACCGAAATGGAAAACTAATTCATTAACAAGACCTAATAGAAATATTGCCTCTTTTGATTGATTGATAAATCTAGGACAAATCAACGCAAATGTGAATGCCCTGCGTAGAGGGAATAAAGCTTAGCGCGATATCATCTGCGAATACGTTAGAACAGAGGCGGTTATTTGCTTTTACAGATGTGCAGTGGATATTGTTTTCTCTTTTCGCTTCACCGATGCGCTACATTGTGTAATACACTGTACATTATATGGTAGCAGAAGCCACCCAAACTATCCAGATAATTGATGCAAATTGGAACCAACAGCCAGCAGTAGCAGCACCGTTGAAAAAAAAGATGAAATATTTTTTATACAATGCGACGAAAATGAAGAAAAATACAATGATATTTAAATGCGTTATTTTTTTTAAGAAAGAAAACTGAACCACATATATTTGAAATTAAATTGTTCAAGACAAATTTGGTAAGCCCCTCATAAACAAAAATATCACAAAAGAGTATTGAGTCTAGCTAGTGATTTGCTTATCTATCTTCTTCTTCTTATCTGGCCCGCTCATAGTTGAGCACGTCGTGCTGACATGGCCTGGTCACCAATCGTTTTCCAGGTCGCTCGGTCCGTGGTTGCCGCTCTCCATCCCCGGTGACATCCGATGTTCCGCAGGTCCTGCTACACCTGGTCCAGCCAACGGGCTCGCTGAGCTCCCCTGTGTGTTCTTGGTGGGGCATGAGTCCGGCATCCTCATGACATGCCCCAACCAGCGGATCCTTCCGGCTTTCGCCACCGTTAGGATATCCGGCTCGCCAAACAGCTCAGCCAGCTCGTGGTTCATCCTTCTCCTCCACCCGTCCTGCACGTATACGCCACCAAAGATAGTCCGGAGCGCACGACGTTCGAAAATGCCGAGTGCGTTGGCATCCTCCGTGAGCAGCGACCAGGACTCATGCCCATAGAGGACTATCGGCCGTATCAATGTGCGGTATATGGTGCACTTCGTGCGTTGGCGAAGTCGTCTGGACCTTAGGAGCTTATGGAGCCCATGGTAGGCACGGCTTCCTTGAACAATGCGTCTTCGGATCTCCGAACTGATGTTGTTGTCCGATGTTATAAGAGACCCAAGGTAGGCAAACTCCTCAACTAACTTGAGCTCGTCGTTGTTGATTCGTACGCTAGCTCCCAGTCTTGCTCTGTCACGGTCAGAGCCACCGGCGAGTAGGTACTTAGTCTTTGACGCATTGATCTCCAGTCCAATGCCCGCAGGTGCGCGTTTTAAACGGGTATATGCATCGGACACCGTCGCAGTCGACCGTCTAATGATGTCGATATCATCCGCGTAGCCAAGAAGCTGAACTAACCGTGTGAAAATCGTGCCCCGATGGTCGAAGCCCGCGCTCCGAATGACACCCTCAGGCCCCAGCAGGCTGGAGAGCCCGTCGCCTTGCCGTAACCCCCGATGAGACTCGAACGGAACCCTGCACTGCACACTATCCATTGTGGCCCTTAACAGTCGGATCAGTTTTCCGGGGAATCCGTACTGCTGCATGGTTTTTCATAGTTCGGTCTGATGTATGGTATCGTAGGCCGCTTTGAAGTCGATGAATAGGTGGTGCGTGGGGTAAGGTGCTCTCGGCATTTCTGAAGGATCTGCCTGAGAGTGAAGATTTGGTCGGTTGTTGATTTCCCTCTATCTTCATTATTAGCTTATCTATCTTCATTATTCGCTATTTGATGTTAGCGATATAATTTACAAAACGCGTTTTCATACGTCCGAAGCGTAAACGTGCCAATTGAAATGAAACAATTTTCACCATTTCCAGTTGTCAAAACACATCGCGTGATTCAGCCTTTCGCCATAAAGCCACCTTGGTTTCTGCAATGAATTGTCAAAACATTGCCTGGATGTTGATATTTACCCGCCATTCTGATACCGGGTAAATGCTGTGAAGTGTTTCAATATTTTGCAAGCATAGGTAGGTTTTTTTTTTTAACTTGTTACTGCTAATTTCGACTAGTATATTCGGAAATATACAGACCCGTCTATATGTTTGCAGAAATCAAGCGAGACATCAGCCATGCAGCGCCGGCAAATTCCAACCTTCACGTTCAAACTTAGTGATTTAAAAGAGTATGAACAAGCAAAACAGGACCGGCAAGCCAAAGCTGCAAACCTCAACGAAAAGCAAACGAAACCCAACGAGCGTGCGGTTGATGAGCAAAGCGCTACATCGTCGCAAAAATCATAAGTTGATATTTAGTTGTAGATCCTTGAACACTTGTTCGTGCATCAACCCGATATAGCGTTTGCTTGCTAACGCCTAGGATTTATTTTCTGCAAATATGAATTCTAGGAATAATGCGTATAAAGGGTTCTCATTTCAAGATCTAAACAAAAAACGGATTATTTAATGCTACCTACATGAGCAAAAACAAGTTGTCATTGCGATAAACATGGGGTTGAATCGTGCAACCGTGTCAGACTGTAAGATCGCAAAGGCAAGAAAGGGCGTCTGCTTAAAAGTTGGTTATCTTTATTTAAAAAAAGGTAAAGTTCTATTAGGAAACAATCAAACTTCTCCAAGGGCAGAATAGGCAGGATATAACACGTGAACCGGATTGCATTAAAAAAACCTAGCAAGATTTAATACCGCAGGATATCGAATTTAATCCTGTTGTCGTGTAAGAAAATCCTATTGATTCAACGGATGAGAAGAGAATTACCCACAACAGTTGACCCAGAAGCGATAGAACAAGAGCGAAAACAAAACCGATTATGTGAGTATAAGGTATGTTACATCATAATCACAATAAAAATATTTTTTACTATTTAATATTGTAGTATTGCTTACAACCTTCGATTATCCCCAATGAAATGCACATTCTAAAGTCAACAGACTAATGGCTCCTTTATTACATCAATAATCCGGTGCACCGTTTTGCTGAGGACACTTGGTTTTGGTGTGACCCTCCTGCCGACAAATGCCACACTTACGTACCGATTTTCGAGTCGTACTGCCACCAGGTCCGGTTGCAGTATCATTACTGCTTCGTCCCCAGCTCGAACCTCCCGTCTGTCCGCCGCTTCCCCAGCTAATCGAGCCATTCGTTCCACCACCAGCCGCCGGAGGAACGTTTTCATCGCCCCACTTGAAGAAACCACATTTATTCGCCTGATTCGGGCAGCTGTAAAACGGGCGCCCTTTGTTAGATCCATCCTTCTTCACCGTGAGCCGCACGGCGGGTGTACCACAGCGGCACATAATTTCCTCCTCGTGAGCGGAACCTATCGAGTTGCGGGAATTGTTGGAGTCACGGTTCCACGAGTTCTGCTTCACACCGGCTTCTCGGCCAGTGTTAATCGCCCCGGAGCCCCAACCGGATGACGTCCCTGCACGCTGGTTCGACGATTGACTTCCGCCCCAGTTGGTCGAGGAGCTTCCGGATGGACCTCCCGCTATCCGCGTGTCACTTTCGCTCACACTGCTCGACCGTCCAATGCCGCTGGAGGTGCCAGAAGATGCGGTAGTTGACCGACTGGGTTGGCTGCTGTGCGTGCCCCAAGGCAGGTTTGACGGAGCGTTGTTGGGCCGTGCCGGGGGTCCCGTTGTCGGACGCACCACTGCGGTCGGTCGCACAGACGATTCGTTGACGTTGAACAATTCGCGGAACTTGGCATCGCAAACTATGCACAGACGGTACTCGCTCATATCAGTGCTCTGCAGCAACGCGTAGTAGCGCATGTTGCGGAACTTCACGGCCATCTTTTTACTCCCACACCGGGGGCACGTGTCGTCGGTCACGCTGATCTCTCGAATCGCATCATCGAACCAAACGTTGTTCTTGCATTCGGGAAACGACAGACAGCCGAGATAGTAGCCAGTGGAGTCTCGCTTTGGCCGAAGGCACATCTTCTCGCCACACTTGGGACACTTGCATACTTCCCTCATGGGTGGGGCACCGATCGACACACCACCTCCACCACCGCCACCGTCGCCTCCGCCTCCGCCGCCGCCACCACCACCACCACCATCCGGTGGCGGGTCACGGGGAGTTTGATTGAACCGTTCGCCAAGGGCGCGATCGAGTGCGCGCGCCTTCTGCGACATGATCCGGTACACCTGCTTGTACTTGGCGATCTGTTCCGCGAGCACCTCGGCCGGGTTCTTGCGGCCCTCGCAGATCAGCTTGAGGTCGGCCTCGAGCCCCGCCCGCAGCTCCGGGTGGGCCAAACGGAGCTCCATCATTTCGTACCCCTCGACCAGCCCCATCCCGAGGGTGCCGGGCACTAGAAAGCCCCGATCGCGCTCGCCGATGTAGCCGCGTTCCTTGATCGTGTTGATGTGTTCCGCGTGCGTGGCATCCGTGCCGATGCCGTGCTTCTCCATCAGCGCAATGAGGTCCGCCTCGGTGAGCATGTTGGGCGCCGTCGTGGAACCTTCGTGCAGGCCCAGCTCAGTCGGCTCGAACGTGTGGCCCACGCGGTACGCGTGTATTTCCTTGGCACTCCACCGATCGTACGGGTATACCTCGAGGTAGTTCCGCTCGTGGAT